>CM038681.1:508630457-509830457 GCA_021605205.1 Aegilops longissima
AGGACTTGGCAAGATCAGATGAACCTCATGAGCATCAACACCAAGGCGGTACTGACCGAGTCAAGTTGCGATTGCATGCTCCTTTATATGTACTCTCACGGTTTGATGTACACTAACACTTTCCATATTCGTTGTTGAACTAGCACCACGGCATGCGCGAAGCAGACATCGGGGATAATGCTTGTGATTAACAAAATCTAAAGGAGGAAGAATGGAGATCCATTTTGAGGCAGGTTTAAAAGGCCACGTGATGCTCTGAGTCAGCCAAATTAGTATCGAGGCAGCGTTGCCGTTAGGTGTCATCGCGTATCCTCCCAACGTGGATCGATGCAGAATGAGAAAGACAATACCCAGTTTAACACCTTCCTTGACCATTTATCTGTAAGTAATGTTATTCATCATAATTAGTAATATTGTCTTGCTCTGTCCCATACTTTCTAGCTTCCTCCTAATAAGACTCACATTCTTTTTTCAGCGAGATGAGGTTCAAGTTGGATCCGAAAGATGATGCAACTAAACAAGCATGCACTCATGTTTTTAGTGCGCTCTGCTGACGATGTCGGTACCACCTTAGAAAATCTCACTTTGAAGGCAAGGCTAACAATGAAATCGCCCAAACATCTCGATGGAATATATTACAGATGAAAACCGGATAGCCCTCGTTAAACACTAATCGATCCAAAGTATCGGGTAGGCTATATGTATTTGATCGGACCACATATTGAACTTGTATTTATGTATGTGCCTTACAAGTGTATCTTCTTCTAGGCTAACTGTTTCAAGAACAAAACCAACCGTTCTAAAGTGAAATTCCAATAGACAACAGGATCTCGTAGCTATATTGCACACTGTGAGGCTTATGTAAATAGCTGATACTTCCTTCTTTTTTTGTGTCATATTATTGTATCTATATTGACTTGTTCCAAATCTGAGAGGAAAGCCCGTGCGGACCAAAAGAACTGAACCGAATCGAGTGCAAATCTTCAAGGATTGCCACACCGGCAAGATGAAGGGCATGAGCACACCAGTTCAAGCCGCTGTTGTAAGTCCTTACTCCTCCTGCCTTGAACTAATTGGTACTGTGATGTGTTCATTTAACTACTTGGTTTGCAGCCAATGTCAGTTACTCTGTTCACTTTTATACACAATTGTCTTAATGTATCATTTCACCTTACATGGTTTAAAAGAGATGAAGGATATTCTTTTGGTCTTGATCTGTAATCTAGTTGTTATGTTCACGTGCGCACATAATGATAAAATAGCCTGTTTGTTTTATATCTGTTTGCCCATGATATGAATGATGGCATACTATGTTCATCCTACTTTAAACCATGTCTCTTTATCCTTAGATGTCAACGAATGTGAGGAAATAGACAATAGAGTAGGCATGCTACATGGACATATGTTCCGGAAGTGATTTTATTATGTAGTTGGCACTACAATACATGCTAATGTATTACAATAGTTCACCAAAATAAGTTATGTATAAATGTTTAACCTACTTTGTTTGTTTTTGTCTCATTAGTAACTTATCCGGTACACTAATCTACAAGTTCAAACTTTCAGGAAGCTATGGAACAAACGATTGAACAGCCACAACCACCTGAAGGTGACGAGGCTACTATAGGCACAATGTCACCTCTTGTTGCAGTGCGTCAATATCTCTCCACTAAAAGTGCAAAAGCACCTTCCTCGTAATTCAGGTTGGTTGTCAAGGTAACCTCGTCCAAATCGCCTCTTGAACAAAATCTTCTGCTAGGCAGTGATATATCATGCTCTGACACAAGTCCAATCCCTAATGGGCGTTGTTTGAGAAACAAGAATAGTGATTGAGAAATGTCGTCAAGATATGAATGGTTTGAAACGGACTATCGAGACATTAAACCGTTGTTGAAGAGCAATGGCGGAAAAAAGGTGGAGATCGTCTTTGCTCCATCAGATTCTGACTGAAACATTAGCACTCGGTCAAATGATCTATGCTTCTATACATCCTATGGTGCTTTTATCGGAAGGATTTGTAAACTTTATGCCATGCAGGCCTTTTGTTGTATGATTGGAATTTATTTTGTTGTGATACAACATTTATGATGCTTTACACAAGGCTGCGATAATTACAACGCTATTTTTGTATAGCGTAGGTTTATCTTAGTAATGTATTCGCCGAAAGCTTAGTAGGAGCCCAACATGCCAACATTCGTCGGGCCCATTCCAATTGGGCTAAAAGCGATTCTGGGCGAAATTGGCATGTAGCCCACTAAAATATCGGCTTAAATTAGCATAAGCTTTCAAATTTTTACGGTAGGCTGTGCCCATAGTGGGCCTTTAATGAGCCTAAACATAATTTGGGCCCTCGGTAAAAATAGGCCGTTTACAGGTGTAAATATCTCGAGCCCATAAAAACATGGGCCTTTAATAGACCGAAGCGAGATTGGGCCCGATTGTGCCAAATAACCCTTTGGACTTAGCAGGCGAAATGGTGGCCCATTTACGATCACGGATATTTGACAGCCGAAATTGGACGGGCCGTAATCTTGCCGACCTAATACACGGGCCTTTAACAGGCGGAACTTGTCGAGCTAGAATATCGTCATTTTATATGGGCGTTAATGGGCCCGATATGACGTTGGGCCACATATGGCCCATGGTTTACGTCCGGCGTTAACGGGCGAAAGTGGCCCAAATCTTTAGTGGGCCTCTAACGGAGACGAATAGCGACATGGCGAATATGACCCAAATCCTTCACGGTGGTTTATGGGCGAAAGTTTTGATGGCACGTAAATGGGCCCAAATGAAGCGGACCTTTAACGGGCGGAAATACATCGGGCCGTAATTTGGCCCAATTACTTAGCGGACCGTTAACGGGCGAAGTGACCATGGGCGCATTGATGACAAGTTTAGACCAGGCCGTTGACGGGCCAATTTGACGAAGAATGTTGGGCCTTTAGTGGGCCGTCCCATTATAGTCTGCGGAATCTTGTGGGCCTTTAGTTGGGCGGCCCATTGTGGTCCGCAAAATCTTGTGGGCCTTTAGTGAGCGACCCATTATGGTCCGCAAAATTTTGTGGGCCTTTAGCTGGGCGGCCCATTATGGTCTGCTAAATCTTATGGGCCTTTGGTTGGGCGGCCCATTTAAACTTTGTGGGCCACTTTTGGGCGGTCCAGCTAAAGGCCCACAAGATTACGCACACCATAATGGGCGGCCGGATAAAGGCCAATGAGAATTTTACGTGGAAAATCGGTATTGGTGCGTGGCATTAACGGGTTATCGGATCAAAAATCCGACCCGATAGCTTAACGGCGTTCGTTCGGTGGATGCCACATGTCGGTCACCCTTGGCGAAAGCACTCTTGTGGCGCGATTTATCGTCATGGAAGTGGACACTTCCTTGATGATAATTTTGGTAATGTCATGGAACACTTCTACGATAGCACATGTATGAATATCTTGATTCTGTCATAAATTTGTCATGGATGTACATGCATGACAAAAAACGCGACCTACTGTGACAAACACGTATCATCACGGAAGTGTTTTTTTTTGTAGTGTTACTGGCCCCCGCCCCGAGTGTGGTGAAGAGGTCCCTCGACTCATAAACCGAGGGCAGACAACTCCAGTGCTTTCTTCTCAAGACTTTGTTTGAAGCGTTCTGGTCCACCATAAGTCGGTATGAATCCGCTTGAATCCGCTGCACTTGGGCGTTCAAAACGGTCCGTTCCGCAACCATCCTGGCGTTTTCCGCGGCCAAGTCCACCTTAGCTTGAGCAATCTCATCACGCCATGTAGCCACTTCCACTATATGTTGTTCCTGGTTGTCTGGGGTTACATCAACCTTCATCAGAGTCGCCAGAGCGTCTAGTAGATCTGCCAAAACTTGAGCCGGCGGGCGTGTTGAACCGCCGGCACCCGCTGCTATTACCGCTGCTGCACTGGAAGTCATCGCCGCGGCGGCTGTTGAACCAAGAACCGGCTGAGTGCCAGCCATGAAGATCGCCACTCTGTTCGGCGGCTCATGGGGGTCCGGAATACTGTCGCCATCGGAATAGCCCCCAAGCCATCTATCTTGTAGCTGATACATTGAATTAATCTCACATGTGGACGACTCACCATCAGAGTAGATGGTCGTCTCACCACCAGACACGGAGCCTTCCAATTCAGCCCCGTGGATGAACCCAACAAAGGCACGCTTCACGGCGGGTTTGACCCGGGCGGGTCGCGCACCCTGAGCCGTCTCGATGATGTCGGTGCAGGTGTCCAGCTCAGGGCCCGGTTCGCCGATCTTGCCGATGAAGACATGAATTACACCGAAGGGGACCCGGTACCCGTACTCAATTGAGCCGGCCTCGGGGCCCTAGCCTGCATCGTCGATGTAGAGCTTGCCGCGACGACTCTTGGTCATCCGGCCTACAGCGTATCCCTTGATCCCTTCGAAGCTACCCTTCAAGAACTCAAAACCACCGTGCGCTGGCCCCACGATGGGCGCCAACTATCGTGGAAGTGTCACGACAGTTGTCCTGATGGAAGGACTTAGTTGTGGAGCCATTGTGACGGGGTTAGCTTAAAGGGGTACAACAGGACAAAGGACACGAGGAGTTTATACTAGTTCGGCCCCTTGCGGTGAAGGTAAACGCCTAATCCAGTTTGAGGTGGTATTGCTAGGGTTTCGATGACCAGGGAGCGAATCCGCTTTGCCTAGCTCTCGATTTGTTGTTTCTTGCCCTAAGCCGCTGTCGGGTCATCCCCTTATATACATGGGTTGATGCCCTGCGGCCTACAGAGTCCCGGACGGCTCATACAACGTGTCCGGCTCGGTGACTTATCTTACATGCCTTACATTACAAGTCTACACATACATGGCGGTTTACACTTATGGGCCTTAAGCCGCCTTCGGGTTTGGGCCTTTTAACAAGCCTGTCTATGAACCGCCATCTTTAATATACTCTTGGGCTTCATTTAGATGAACCACCATAGGGATGACCCGACCCCTTCTGGGCGGGTCATATCTGATAGTCATATCCCCAACACTTTCCGTCGGCCGGCCTGCTACATTTTGACCAAGTCAAACCGACCGGCCTTTTCACCGAATGGGCCTCTATTGGGCTGTGCCACGTGTCGATGTATTATAGGCACCTTTGGTCCAACGAGTGGATGACATCTGTCCCAATGGTGAGCCGACACGTGGTTCCTCTGGCCATTGAGAATTTTACACGTGGAAAATCCCCATTTGTCCGGGCTGTTAACGGGTTATCAGAACCAAACCGGAACCCGATAGCTTAACAGCGACCCATTACGATGGATGCCATGTGTCGGTTACCCTTGACGAAAGCACTTATATGAAACGCGATTTATCGTCATGGAAGTGGACACTTCCGTGATGATAATTTTGGTAATGTCATGGAACACTTCTACGACAGCACAGGTATGACTATCTTGATTCTGTCATAAAATCATTATGGATGTACATGCATGACAAAAAACGTGACCTACTGTGAGAAACATGTATCATCACGGAAGTGTATTTTTTTTAGTGTGCCCTTCCGATGATGCATGAGTAGTTTACCGCGGACCTAAGGGTCCTTAGCTAGTAGTAGATGGCTTCTTCTCTCTCTTTCACTGGTACGCGTTGATGCTATACAAACGATTTTTAACCCCTTTCTACAACGGCATTTGGAACCATCGCCAAGTGAGTGTGGGCAATAGGGGGGTCCTTCCCACACGACCCAGAAACCGTCGGGGATAGGCCCTCCTGGCACACAGGCTAGGGCAAAATGAGCTCGTGTGCGATCGGGCGAGGCATCGAAACCCAATCGTTTCCGTTCGTATGTACATCCCACATGGTAAATCCCAGAAAGCATTTTTGTTCTTATGTATATCACACACAATCAATCCAAGGAATACGTTTCCGTTCTTATGTACATTCCACACAGTCAATCCTGTTGGATTTCGGGTTCCGGCAGACCCTCTAGGTTCGAACTCTGGGGTGCACGCGGAGATCTCACCCCCTACCTACCTACACCTCGTCGCCTCGCGAGGATCCAAACTACGCAAAGAGCAACACAAGGGACACAATGTTTATACTGGTTCGGGCCACCATTGTGGTGTAATACCCTACTCCAGTGTGTGGTGTGGTGGATTGCCTCAGGGGCTGATGATGAACAATACGAGGAAGAACAGCCTCGCGAGGCCTGTTCTTGGCAGTCACGATGAACTACTAGGGGGAGTTCGGTCGCTCTCTCTCTCTCTATCTATCTCTCTCTCTCTCTCTGGATCCAAGGTTGATCTCTAGCTCTCTTCCAGATGCAAGGTCATGGATTCTGGATCCCCCTACCCTGTGGGAGGCTAGTCCTATTTATAGGCAAAGGCCTGGGCCTCTTCCCAAATATTGGCGGGAAGGCGCCAACAATTAGCCATTTGAAGGGAACATCTAGTACACTTATCGACTAAAGTTGGTCCTCGCCGCCAAAGGCTCGGCGATGGCCTTGGCTTGGGCACCACGATGACCTCCTTCACGATGTTGTGTTGGTCTTGGTCTTGTTGCTTGAAATGGCTACCTTTGCTTGATGCTCTCGCTTCGCTTGCCTCCTTTGCACCAAAGAGAAAGCGAGGACACTGCTGCGGGCTGGCGCCCGCTGGCGCCCCTTGGTCGTCATGGCGTGCGTCATGGGCACCTCGTGAGGTACCCCGCCTTGATCTCTCCCCTCCTCGCGAGCCAGCTGTGAGGCCGTGCTGAGGAGGCTTCACATCGTCCGCCCAGCGTGCTCGACCCTCGTGAGGTCTCGAGCTTGTCTTGATGAAGATGGGTCGTCTTTGGGCCACCCCTTGAGCCACGCCCGCAGGCGCAGAGCGAGCAAGTCTGGGTACCCCTGTTCCCAGAACACCGACAGTAGCCCCCGGGCCCAAGGCGTGCCTGGACTTGGCTTAGCGGAGAAGCGAAGGGGCAAGTGCGAAGCACCGCGGGCCCTAACATCCTGCGGCCTTGGGCGCCGCGTGGCGGTTGATTGCATGTGGGTGCCTCCGCTTCCCCACGACGCCTCGGCGACAGCACGAATTGACAAGTCCCTGCATGTGAAGCAGGTCATGATTACCTGTGATCGTGGGGGTCGTTGGTTGGCCTCCCCCGGCTATAAGTACGGGATGGCGCGTGCCCTTCCAGTCCATCTCTTCTCGCTTCTCCTTCTTCTCAATGGCTCCTTGAAGAGTTCTCGGCCGCGGAGAAGGGAAAGGCCCGCCAGGTGGAGCCTGACTCTCCCCCAGCCAAGCGCGGTCGAGGCCGTCCTCGCAAGCACCCTGTGGCTCCCGCAACGGCTTCTCGCGGACGTGGAGGCGATCTCCCGAGCGACGACTGGCATCAGGCCGTTGATGGGGGGCGCTCTACGGCCGCGCGACCCCCTAGGCCGCGCTTCCATTCGGCAGAGGTGCTGCCGGAGTTTGTCGTGTGGTCGGCGGAACCGACCAGCACCTGGCTCCAGCTTCACCGCTTCCTTTTAGGCTAACTTCTAGCCGGCGCCCCGGGCGGCCTCTGGCTCCAGGCGGACGGTTGCTGCAACCGGGCCTCCTGGGCTTCGCTGGAGATCTCCGCCGCCGGGAGCGTGGCCCTGACCCGTGGCTGGCAAACGTTTGCCCACGCGCGAGGTCTGAGCCGGCGGTGCACCCTGCACTTCAAGTTCGATGGCGACGCCACCCTCTACGTGAGGGTGTTCGGGGAAGATGGTCGCCGCGCCGGGTGCTGCCCCGAAGACGACGACCGTGGCCGTGGGCCTAGTCCCGGCGGCGATCGGGACGAAGATGGCGGCGCGCGCGTGGTTGGCGGCGCTCGGGGTTCGTCAAACTTCAGCGACTCTTCTTCGGACAGCGGCTCTTCCAGCGGTGGCCGTGACCAGCCTCCGCGCCGCCGCGCTCGCCTGGAGGGAGGTAGCGGGTCCGCCCGCCGTTGTGCCTCGGTGAAGCGCGAGAGGGAGTCCGCTTGAGCTCCGGAGGCAGTTCGAGCCTCCGACGTGAGTTGGTGTCAAGCGAGCCTCGCCTGTCTTGTTATTTTCCTTTCCCTGCGCAAAGAGACAGTACTGTAGGGCCCCGCGGGGGCGTGCTTGGACTGTTGTTGTTTAATTATCGTACTGTTTCCGCTACTTTCGTATTAGGCTTCTGTGCCACACGCCTGCGCGTAGAGATTACTTATCTTGGGGGTGGCCTGTCGTGGTCTTCGCCTCCCGAGGCCGAGGCCTCGTCAAACGCTTCATGCCCTGCAAAGATTAGCCAGGAGAGGTAGTGTCAGGACCCCCGATTCCAAGTCACATCGACCTAGCCGGTAACACCTCATATCACTTTTGCGGCCTCACGCACGGTATTCCCACGGGTGTCGCCTTACCATGGCCCGGGACCGTTTGCGCCTTTTGGCTCACGTATATGATAGTGTAGCTAGCATCCACATGACAAGAACCCGGGCCGACATGGCTAGTCGTGAACCCAAAGCGGCGCTAACCTATGGGGACAGGCATACATGAATCACATCGAGCATGTCAGTCATCAACGTATAAATTCGGGTTGTAGCACTGGGCTAACAGGACTCCGGTATCCCAGGCTGTAGCAGGCTAGGCAGGACTCCGAATAACACCGCGTGACATTTCCCCGAAGGGACAGACATAGGAACGAAGTGAAACACATGCCGGCCGATCAAGTGTCCAGCAGTAGTCTGGGCTAGCAGGACTCCGGTGAACCGGGCTGTAGCGGACTACTATCGCTCAGAAGCACGAGACTACATTTCCCCATATGAGAGGCTGCCAAGGATAAACAACTAGGTTGTCGGATCCCACACATACCAAGCATTTCAAACATACACACAATATGCTCAATATGTGTAAATACAACATGGCATCACAACATAACTCTCGACTCAAATATTTATTCATTAGGCTCCGAGGAGCGAGATATTACAAACATGGGTCTCATGACCCAACACTCGAAACATACAAGTCAAAGCACAAGCGGAAGCTAAACATGTGCAGAGTGCAGACAACTATAAATGAAAAGAGGCCGAGAAGCGACTATCTACCGAGATCTGCCGAGGGCACAAGATCGTAGCTGAGGTAACAAGCTAAACGTGAAGTCCAAGCGGAACTACTAGCGAGGCCGAGCGTCTCTCTGCAAAAACATAAAATAAGCAAGCGTGAGTACAATTGTACTCAGCAAGACTTACATCGAACTAACTACATATGCATCATTATCAAAGGGGTGGTGGAGTTTGGCTTGCAGCAAGCCAGCTTTGACTCGGTGGCTATCTGAACTACATTGCAAGTAACTCTTTTGAGGTGGCGCTACGAGTCCACATATTCACCATATCAATACACCACTATGGACCCGCTCCGTCTCCCTCGAGAACGCCATCCATAGCACTCACGCTTATCTTGCGCATTTTAGAGTATCCACTTTCACTTGTCTATGAACTGATATAGGCAACCCGAAGTCCTTCTCCGTGGACACGGCTATTGAATAGATCATATTAAACCTGCGGGGTGTACTTCTTCACCTGCGCTCTCACCACTTACCGCCGTTTACGACATGTACTCGGCAACCTTCAGCGGAAGCCCAGCGTGGGTGTCGGCCACGGCCTACCTAAACACTCAAGTCCCTAGTCCAGGTTTATCGCCTATTCGGGTTCCATCCGCAGGAGTCCGGCCGAGGTTTCCCATAAAGCCCGAGCGATGTGTGCAGGGTTCCCGAGACACCAAGCAGGCGAATCGGTACACCAGACCCACGGTGCCTACCGCAACACAACCCACCCCTAAGGTCAGCGTTGGGTGCGGCCCCAACATGCTACAAACACGAAACTACTTGCAACTCCCGGATGAGAACAAGGGTGGTCAAGAAGCGAGAGGGTCCATTGGTTTGGGCCCAATGCGTGGTAATAACTGTATCATGGATCACAAACACAGAACTCAGTTCTGAGGATGGCTGCAATGAGACAACCCACCATGTACTCCTACATGGCCTCTCACCGCTACCTTTACCAAATCGTGTTCACACACTTAGCTCACACACAGTGGGACATGTTCACACAACTATTCCAATTCATTCCCGATGAATCGGACTGACTCAACTCTAAGCGATGGCAGGCATGACAAACAAGCATGAATGAGTAGGCACAACAGGGCTCAAACAACTCCTACTCATGCTAGTGGGTTTCATCTAATTCTTGTGGAATGACAGGTCATCACGAGAGGATAAAGGGGTTCAGCTACCGCAGCAAGTAACACATGAGTCGTTGTTGTCCTAATGCAGTAAAAGCAGCAGGAGCGAGAGAGTGGGATTGTATCGGAATGAACAAGGGGGTTTTGCTTGCCTGGCACTTCTGAAGATAATATAGTTCTTCATCGGTGTCATCGAATTCATCATCGGTACGTCGTCTACTGAGAGGGGACAATTACCGGCAAACAAGAGAGAACACAATCAATGCAATGCACATTCATATGAATGACATGTCATGTTAAGGTACTGAATTCACCTAATGTAGTATCTAGCCAAGTTAATTGAAGTGGAATTTAAACAAGAACAAATTCCAACTCCAAATGTTATTTCATAAATTACCATATTCATGATTCATCCTATTCAGTGAGGTTAACTTGTTCAATCATGCATGAAAGTGCCATAAACAGATTCTTCATATTTTTCTGATCATATTTCATATATAAATTATTTCCATTGGAGTTACGGTTGAATTTCTATGAATTTTAGAAGTTTGGGGTATTTTCTGAAATTTCCTGAATTATTATAAATCCAGAAAATGATTATGGCGTCAGCACCACGTCACTGTGACGTCAGCAAGTCAACTGGGTCGGCCAGGTCAAACCTGACTGTGGGACCCATCGTCGATGTCTCGGTCAGCTAACAGGGTTTATTTGTACTAACTAAAAGTTAATCTAGGCTAATTAGTCCACAGACCCACACGTCGCTGACTATGGGATTAACTTAAGTTAATTTTAACATAGCTAAATAACGAGGGACCGGGGCCCGCATGTCGATGAAAGAGAGGGTCAAACCTCACTGGTCAAAGCAGTCAACCCAGGTCAAACTCACGGAGTTGACCGCGGCTCGTCGCCGGAGCCGAGGCAGCGGGGCGCCGGGTTTAGCCCTCCGGTGACCAAAAGAGAGGCGGAGGGCTCTCGTGGCCTTGCTCGCTCGGCGCATCTAAGGAGACCAGCGGGAGGTGCGGGGGTGGCGGAGTTCGCGAGGCGAGTCCGTGGCGGTGGCGGAGCTCTGGGTTCGGCGGCGCGAGCCTCTGAGCGCAGGAAACTCGTCGAGGGCTCTCCGACTCCACAGTCACGGTGAGCACGATGGCGCGCTCAACACAGTGGCAGCAGCGTTGGACTCGGTGGTGACATGGCGGCGGGGAAGCTCGGCCACGGCAGGCTCGGCCTAGAGGGCGGGCGTGACCAGGGGAAAGGGGAGGCAGCGGGTGCTCATGCGCGTCCGATGGCGTCATCGGCGAGGTCGGGGACGGTCCGGAGCCGGCGAATCAGGCGGCAATGACCGGCGGAGTCGAGGAGGGAAAAGCGTCGAGGCAGCGCCGGGCTTCTCGGTCTCGTGTGGCCAGGGAGGCGAGGCGGCGGCGGAGCTCGTGGACTGCTCGAGGGGCGAGGGGAGGCGATGGCGGGGTGGTGTTCGTCGGCGGCGATAGTGCTCGGGTTCGGGAGAGAGGAGAGAGACGAGCTCGGGAGAGAGTGAGATCAAGGAGAGGAGGGAAGCGAGAGGGGCGCTGGGCGTCGTCGTGGCGCCGCTAGGAGGGCAGGAAGCGGGAGGTGGCGTCGGTGGCGTCTTGCTTCTCCACGCACTCGCTTCTCCTTCAGCGAAGGTTGAAGAAGCGAGCAGCGCTGGCTGGCTGGGCCAGCCAACTGGGCCTTTGGTGGCCAGGCCAGTGGGCTGCAGTGCAGAGTAAGCTGGGCCAGGTCAGTTTCCTTCCTTTCTCTTTTATTTTCTGTTTTCTATTTTGTTACATTTTGTTTTAGTTTAGTAAAATACTAAACCATTTTATAAATCCTGAAGATAATTATGTGGCTGGAACTAAAGTATACCAAACCACATAAAATGTCCAAGAATTATTGGACATATATTAATTATATATAAAATATATTTCCAATGCAAATAGTTATTGAATTAATTCAAAGGCCCAAAATAAAATGTTTGATCACTCCAAAAATATTGGTTTGAATTTTATTCTTGCCAATATTTTTCAAAACTGAAAAGGAACATTTCCTTGGAAACATTTGAAGCAATTATTAATGTTGATCATTTATTTTAAATGATTTACGAGGCTCTCAATTCCCCAATTCAAATTTAAAAGAAATTTAGACATGATGCATGGATGTAAGAAAATCAAGCTAGGGCTGATGCAGGGCTGTGACACTCACCCCACTAAACAAGAATCTACCCGAGATTCAAGGCGTGAGTAAGAGGAAAAGGGAGTCACAAAACTATCACAATCTCCATGATCCATTTGCCCTTCTCAAAGATGTTGATTCATTCCATCATCTTGGTCTGGCGTCCTCGCTTTGAGATCTTCACTCGGCCCGACAACAGAAAGAAGGGGGAACCCCTACAGGATTTAATCTTCTTGAAGATCGAGCAACTCAAGATCAGCTCACGGAATGAGATGGGGAAACATCTCGAGTTGAGACACAAAACACATCGAGAGGAATGGAATAACACACGACGAGGTTTGATTAGTGGGCAACAATTCCACGCTTAGGAGATGGTGGATGGTGTCAAGGTGGCGAGGAATAATTGCCATGATTCAATAACGGGGCACCCGGGGAGGTGACGAGAACTATTCCTTAAGTGGCAAAAAGAATTACTTTTGATATAAAGATCATTGAAACTCTTCATACCAGCCTAAGGCAATTCTGCGATCGTTTGGTGGAGTGCAAAGGAATGGTACACCGGACTAGAATGGATGATGTGGACTACCTTGTTGAAGACAACGCAATGGATGATTTTGCTTATCACCGGAAGGGAGGGACCCATGGTAAGTCCACTTTTGAGGATGATCCTAGACATCAATTCTTGAGAGTGGCAGCCCATGGAAATTGGCACGATGGGGTGCAAGCTTGGAGCGAAATGCAAGCTGTTGGAATGTTCCAACCATCATATCTGCACGAGATTCAGATCCGATTGGTAATAGGATACTTGGACTCAGCATGTGCGAAAAGAAAGTTTGCAACACAATTCGACGAGATGGCGTTGCGAAATTCTCGGGATATGAACTACGATAGCAGGCTCCAAAATATGAGCTGGTTCCGCTACAAACCTGCGAACACACTGTCCTAGACAAGCATGACCACATGGTAGTCTTATAATAAAACACTACCGAGTTCAGGTGGGGCACCATAATCGAGGATATTGAAGTCCTTGCATAAGGCATGCTCTTAAGAAGGAACTTCCTTTCCTTGAACAAATCAACCAGTGGCTTGGTGTGCTAGGATTACATACGGAATGAAGATGATCAGTCTATCAAACCATAGAATACTTTGCACATGCATGACTGACTTGGGATGATTCCACAGGAGGCAAACAAGCTTTCTCGAATCCATGGCGACAACTTACATCAAATGCACGTGAGTTCGAGGAAGTCACTTTTCCATCAAGCATAGGCTTCATGAGCGGCACACGAAGAAATGCTTACACAAATTTCCAACACTAGGTTGATGTTCAACATGACTCATGGGGAGACAAAATGCTCTTGATGGGCTCAACAGCAACTCATCGAATTTCCATATCACTGGACTTCCACCATCATGTGAACACGGTGATAGCATTGGTCAGACCAAAATATGTAATGGGGTATGCTCGAGGGATCAACCACG
Source organism: Aegilops longissima (assembly GCA_021605205.1). NCBI lineage: Eukaryota > Viridiplantae > Streptophyta > Magnoliopsida > Poales > Poaceae > Aegilops > Aegilops longissima. The sequence goes on from CM038681.1 coordinate 508,644,305, forward strand.
AGTAAGACAACATCACAAATATCGTTGGTTCTGATTTGACTTGACAATGGCCCATACTCAAATCAAAGAATTGATAAGACAATAGGTCCAACAACTGATCACGAGGACCAATCAATGAAGATATCATCTTGCTTCAACACACACTACACAAGAATATCCCTTTGGAACGAACTAAGTTAGGCAAGCTTTTATCCTCCAACTCTCCAAGTTGTTGTCTAGCTTAACCAACTAGCTCAGGGATATCCAACACAGATTCTTGGAGAAAGGGTGGTTCACAAGAAACCAACTTGATCACGAGCTCAACATAACAGTCAGGAATCAACCCGGTAACACTTCCAAGAAGATATTTGGAAAGTCACGAACCACCGGTATGTTACTAAGCTCGAGAACAATCTTGCTTTTGAGGGCAAGAAAATATGATCAAATGAGTGAGGACTTGATAAGATTCTAACTCATCAATCGGAGTGTGCACCAGAAATAAGGACTAGGTAGCACGATCAATCTTAGGATGATGATTTAATAACCAACACGCTAAGAATAAGGATATTGTCCATTAGCTGCCAAGCAACAAGTTGCTCGGAGTATTGATTTCACACATCACAATTCACTTGTCGGCATTCCGGTTACGACAACACGAGGACCGGGGAATGAATGATGATGGTGAGAAGTATCACTACGTCAAAAATTCATGAGAGTTGGTGCAGTTCTCATGACAATTCTGACATAAAGGGGGTAATACTCCAAGGTAGAACAGAACAAGCTGAATTGGTATTTTGATCTGCGGGATACAACTACTTTGACCCAATCCTAGAAATGGATGAGTCTTTCGAGTTTGTTTCTCCTAGTCATTCGAAATAGAATGGCTTGACGGACCACAAGGATAATAGGCATCAATGAGCACGAGTGCACGACTACTCGACTATCAATTGATAGATGAAGGTCGAAAGACATCTAAGAGAACAACTCAAAGGAACATATAACTTTTCGAGTTGTGGAGGCATGGATTAGTATGTCGAGCAAGTTCAACATTTCTTCGGATAACCCATGCGGAAAGGTAGAATTGGCGAGTCACAATATGAATGGAGTACTCCTCAAGAGCACTCTTATTGTGATGTTTTGGTTTAACAAGGAACTTCTGCCATAAGCGGTTCGTAGTATTTGGAAGAAGGAAATACCACGGACCTCGAGGACTATCGCAAAGGTTACTAATAGCCTAAGGGAGCTAGCAATTACTACAACATGAAGTAGGATGAATCTCGGGTTCAGAAACCGAGGAGTAGAATACCTACTACTAAATGGCATCACGGATGCTTTCAAGAATAATGGCGAGGATCATCACTTTGGGATACAAAAGCATTGCTAAATTGCTAGGTGACTTCCTAAACACCTAGGGTCATAATAATAGTTCAACATATATGTCGAGGCAACAGAGTACCTCGTTCATTTGGTTAGTGTGCTTATTCGACCAAAAGGACATCGGAAGCGGAAGGAAAGGATTTGCAAATGCATCGGACTATTTAGAGACACTGGATGACTCGGACAGCATAACGGCTGTAAATGCTCAAAATGATTTGAGACATCCTGCAAAAATGGTGGCATAACCACTCAACAACATCATAACAAGATTACGAGATCAACGGTTATCATACGAAATAGTAGGAACTGAATCGGGATTAAAACCAACAATCTTATAGGTCTATGGATTAGTAACACGTCATCCTGATAGATAGATGAGAAGCCTAGTTCTTAAACCCGTAGAAGAGAAGAGGTTGACTCGGATCGAGAAGGCCATGAGGTATAAGGAGTAAAAAGAGCCTTACGTTCCTTCCACAATCAATTCCTTACATAACTAAAGCATTTCTAGACACAACTTGACCAGTTTGGCTTGGTAATCCTCTGAGCTCTCGATACCAACGCTGTCGGGACCCGATTCCAAGTCACATCGACCTAGCCGGTAACACCTCATATCACTTTGCGGCCTCATGCACGGTATTCCCACGGGTGTCGCCTTACCATGGCCGGGACCGTTTAGCCTTTTGGCTCACGTATATGATAGTGTCGCTAGCATCCATATGACAAAGAACCGGGCCGACATGGCTAGTCGTGAACCCAAAGCGGCGCTAACCTATGGGGACAGGCATACATGAATCACATCGAGCATGTCGGTCATCAACGTATAAATTCGGGTTGTAGCACTGGGCTAACAGACTCCGGTATCCCGGCTGTAGCAGCTAGGCAGGACTCGAATAACACCGCGTGACATTTCCCGAAGGAACGGACATAGGAGCGAAGTGAAACACATGCCGGCAGATCAAGTGTCCAGCAGTAGTCTGGGCTAGCGAGACTCCGGTGAACCGGGCAGTAGCGGACTACTATCGCTCGAAAGCACGAGACTACATTTCCCCATATGAGAGGCTGCCAGGATAAACAACTAGGTTGTCGGATCCCACACATACCAAGCATTTCAAACATACACACAATATGCTCAATATGTATAAATACAACATGGCATCACAACATAACTCTCGACTCAAATATTTATTCATTAGGCTCAGGAGCGAGATATTACAAACATGGGTCTCATGACCCAACACTCGAAACATACAAGTCAAAGCACAAGCGGAAGCTAAACATGTGCAGAGTACAGACAACTATAAATGAAAAAGGCTGAGAAGCGACTATCTACCGATCTGCCGAGGCACAAGATCGTAGCTGAGGTAACAAGCTAAGCGTCGAAGTCCAAGCGGAACTACTAAGCGAGGCCGCGTCTCTCTGCAAAAACATAAAATAAGCAAGCGTGAGTACAATTGTACTCAGCAAGACTTACATCAGAACTAACTACATATGCATCATTATCAAAGGGGTGGTGGAGTTTGACCGCAGCAAGCCAGCTTTGACTCGGTGGCTATCTGAACTACATTTGCAAGTAACTCTTTTGAGGTGGCGCTACGAGTCCACATATTCACCATATCAATACACCACTATGGACCCGCTCCGTCTCCCTACGAGAATGCCATCCATAGCACTCACGCTTATCTTGCGCATTTTAGAGTATCCACTTTCACTTGTCTATGAACTGATATAGGCAACCCGAAGTCCTTCTCCGTGGACACGGCTATTGAATAGATCATATTAAACCTGCGGGTGTACTTCTTCACACGCTCTCACCACTTACCGCCGTTTACGACATGTACTCGGCAACCTTCAAGCGGAAGCCCAGCGTGGGTGTCGGCCACGGCCTACCTAAACACTCAAGTCCCTAGTCCAGGTTTATCGCCTATTCGGTTCCATCCGAGGAGTCCGGCGAGGTTTCCCATACAGCCCCGAGCGATGTGTGCAGGGTTCCCGAGACACCAAGCAGGCGAATCGGTACACCAGACCACGGTGCCTACCGCAACACAACCCACCCCTAAGGTCAGCGTTGCATCCCCCACATGCTACAAACACGAAACTACTTGCAACTCCGGATGAGGACAAGGGTGGTCAAGAAGCCGAGAGGGTCCATTGGTTTGGGCCCAATGCGTGGTAGTAAGCTGTATCATGGATCACAAACACATAACTCAGTTCTGAGGATGGCTGCAATGAGACAACCCACCATGTACTCCTACATGGCCTCTCACCACTACCTTTACCAAATCGTGTTCACACACTTAGCTCACACACAAGGGACATGTTCACACAACCATTCCAATTCATTCCCGATGAATCAGACCTGACTCAACTCTAAGCAATGCAGGCATGACAAACAAGCATGAATGAGTAGGCACAACAGGGCTCAAACAACTCCTACTCATGCTAGTGGGTTTCATCTAATTCTTGTGGAATGACAGGTCATCACGAAGGATAAAGGGTTCAGCTACCGCAGCAAGTAACACATGAGTCGTTGTTGTCCTAATGCAGTAAAAGCAGAGCAGGAGGCGAGAGAGTGGGATTGTATCGGAATGAACAAGGGGTTTTGCTTGCAGGCACTTCGAAGATAATATAGTTCTTCATCGGTGTCATCGAATTCATCGTCGATGACGTCGTCTCTTGAGAGGGACAATTACGGCAAACAAGAGAGAACACAATCAATGCAATGCACATTCATATGAATGACATGTCATGTTAAGGTACTGAATTCACCTAATGTAGTATCTAGCCAAGTTAATTGAAGTGGAATTCAAACAAGAACAAATTCCAACTCCAAATGTTATTTCATAAATTACCCTAATCATGATTCATCCTATTCAGTGAGGTTAACTTGTTCAATCATGCATGAAAGTGCCATAAACAGATTCTTCATATTTTTCTGATCATATTTCATATATAAATTATTTCCATTAGATTACGGTTGAATTTCTATGAATTTTAGAAGTTTGGGGTATTTTCTGAAATTTCCTGAATTATTATAAATCCGAAAATGATTATGGCGTCGGACCACGTCACCGTGACGTCGGCAAGTCAACTGGTCGGCCAGGTCAAACCTGACCATGGGACCCATCGTCGATGTCTCGATCAGCTAACAGGGTTAATTAGTACTAACTAAAAGTTAATCTAGGCTAATTAGTCCTCGGACCCACGTCGATGACTATGGGATTAACTTAAGTTAATTTTAACACTTAGCTAAATAACAGGGACCGGGGCCCGCATGTCGATGAAAGAGAGGGTCAAACCTCCCGGTCAAGCAGTCAACCCCGGTCAAACTCACGGAGTTGACCGCGGCTCGTCGCCGGCGGAGCAGAGGCAGCCGGAGGCGCCGGGTTTAGCCCTCCGGTGACCAAAAGAGAGGCGAGGGGCTCTCGTGGCCTTGGGCTCGCAAGCATCTAAGGAGACCAGCGGGAGGTGCGGGGTGGCGGAGTTCGCGGAAGCGAGTCCATGGCGGTGGCGGAGCTACGGGTTCGGCGGCGCAGCCTACAGAACGTGGGGAAACTTCGTCGAGGCTCTCGGACTCCTGGAGTCACGGTGAGCACGATGGCAACTCAACACGAGTGGCAGCAGCGTTGGGCCAGTGGTGACATGGCGGTGGCGAGGCTCGGCCACGGCAGGCTCGCCCTAGAGGCGAAGCGCGACCAGGGGAGAAGGGGAGAGGCAGCGGGTGCTCCTGGCGCGTCCGATGGCGTCGTCGGCGAGGTCGGGACGGTCCGGAGCCGACGAATCGGGCGACGGCGACCGCGGGTCGAGGAGGGAAAGGCGTCGGGCGGCGCTTGGCTTCTCTGGTCGCGTGTGGCGGGAGGGCGAGGCGGCACGGCGGAGCTCGTGGACTGCTCGAGGGGACGAGGGGAGGCGATGGCGGGGTGGTGTTCGTGGCGGCGGCGATAGTGCTCGGGTTCGGGAGAGAGAGAGAGAGACGAGCTCGGGGAGAGTGAGATCGAGGAGAGGAGGAGGCGAGCGAGAGGGCGCGGGCGTCGTCGTGGCGCCCGCTAGGAGGGCAGGGAAGCGGGAGGTGGCGTCGGTGGCCATGCGCTCGCCACGCACTCGCTTCTCCTTCCGCGCAAAGGTTGAAGAAGCAGCAGCGCTGGCTGGGCTGGGCCAGCCAAGCTGAGCCGCCAGTGGCCAGGCAGGTGGGCTGCAGTGCAGATAAGCCGGGCAGGTCAGTTTCCTTCCTTTCTCTTTTATTTTCTGTTTTCTATTTTGTTCTGTTTTGTTTTAGTTTAGTAAAATACTAAACCATTTTATAAATCTGAAGATAATTATGTGGCTGGAACTAAAGTATACCAAACCACATAAAATGTCCCAGAATTATTGGACATATATTAATTATATATAAAATATATTTCCAATGCAAATAGTTATTGAATTAATTCAAAGGCCCAAAATAAAATGTTTGATCCTCCAAAAATATTGGTTTGAATTTTATTCTTGCCAATATTTTTCAAAGCTGAAAAGGAACATTTCCTTGGAAACATTTGAAGCAATTTTTAATGTTGATCATTTATTTTAAATGATTTATGAGGCTCTCCAATTCCCCAATTCAAATTTAAAAGAAATTTAGACATGATGCATGGATGTAAGAAAATCAAGCTAGGGCTGATCTGGGGCTGTGACGGGTAGTTTCCAGCCTCAGTCGTGGAGGCGACCGATCCAGGTCCTGTGTTCACGTCGCGGTGCCCGCGGGGCACGGACTGGAGGGGTGCTCTGTAGTGAACCCGGTTAAGGAAGCCTCAAACAGTAGGAGCAGAAAACACTCGCGAGGATGCCTGCGTTGCTCCCTCACGAGACTCGCGTGAGAGAAATCGAGGTAGGAGAGCGAAGCAGGCAAAGAGTCGCAAGCCAAAGACGGCAACACCTTCAATAAAACTTCAAATGAGAATGAACAAGCCAATTGTAGAAAGCAAATGAAAAAAGCCGCGTCCGGCACCTAACCTAGTCTTCGACGTCTTCTCACCAGCGCGGAGCTAAGTGCTGCCACTGGGCGTGGGAGGGAGCCCCAAGGCCTGAGGCCGGCGCTCTGAGACTCCGGGCGTACAGGTCCCAACTCATTATTACGTGAGAGTGTCACAGGCGGCGAAGCTTCACGGTGTTGGCCTTCTTCACGGGCACGGGCCTTTCTCGGAAAGATAAGCTTCACAGCGTTTGCCTTCTTCACAGGCATCGGGCCTTTCTCAGAAAGATAAGCTTCACAGGCGTTTGCCTTCTTCACAGGCACCGGGCCTTTCTCAGAAAGATAAGCTTCACAGGCGTTTGCCTTCTTCACAGGCACAGGGCCTTTCTTAGAAAGATAAGCTTCACAGGCGTTTGCCTTCTTCACAGGCACCGGGCCTTTCTCAGAAAGATAAGCTTCACAGGCGTTTGCCTTCTTCACAGGCACCGGGCCTTTTTAGGGGTAAAACCTCCGGAGGTGTTGGATGTTCCACGCGTTCTGGACGGGCACCCCTTCCTGAGTCTCCAAGCGCGCGGATCCGATCCTGGAAACATGAACAACCTTGAACGATCCTTCCCACATGGGAGAGAGCTTATGCAGTCCCTCCCTGGAGAGAACCCGTCTGAGAACGAGGTCCCCTACCTCAAGGGTTCTGGGGCGAATGTTGCGGCAGTGATATCGCCGCAGTGCATGTTGGTACCTCGCCGCTCGTAGCGCGGCTTCTCGACGATGCTCCTCCCCCAGCACGAGGTCCGTCCCCCGCATGGCGCCCTGCTGCGCCTCGTCGAACGGCAGGACCCGTGCGGAACGACGCCTGACCTCGTGAGGGAGGACTGCTTCAGCTCCATAGACCAGGAAGAACGGGTCTCGCCAGTCGGCTTGGTCACGGTTGTGCGGATGGACCATAACACAGACAGAAGCTCGTCATACCAGCCTCTGCCGCAGGCCTCCAACTTCTTCTTGAAGGTCCTGGTTTTGAGGCACCTCAGGACCTCTGCGTTGGCCCGCTCGGCCTGACCATTGCTCCGCGGGTGCGCTACCGAAGCATAGCATACCTGCGTCCCAAGGTTAGCGCAATATGTTTTGAAGAGGTTACTGGTGAACTGCGAACCGTTGTCAGTGATGATGCGGTTCGGCACCCCGAACCGGCTCATTATGCCCTTGATGAACTTGATCGCAGAACCTGCGGGGATGGTGCGGACGGCTTCCACTTCAGTCCACTTGGTGAACTTGTCCACGGCGACGTAGAGGTAACGATAGCCTCCTGGCGCCCGAAGCGGGCCGGATATCCAGCCCCGCACTGCGAATGGCCACGTGAGGGGTATAGTTTGCAGACCTCCCGCCGGTGATGGATCGCTTGGCATGGGCTGGCAGGCCTGCAAGCCTTCACGGTTCCACGGCATCATTGGCGTAGTGGGCCAATAAAATCCGTTGCAGAACGCCTTGCCAACGAGGGTCCGTGATGACGAATGATGCCCACAGTCTCCATCGTGTATGTCTGCCAGCAGCTCCTTCCCTTGCTCCCTGGAGATGCAACGCAGGGACACATCATTTGGTCGCTTCCGGTAGAGCTCTCCATCCCTGATGCAGTACGTTGTGGCTTGCCGCGCCACACGCTCCGCTTCCTCCTCCTTCTCCGGCAAGGTCCCTTGCGTCAGGTAGCTTCGGAGCTCGGTGATCCAGCATCCCTCCTGAGGCTCTAGCGTTAGGAGCAGACGCGCTCCCGAGGCCGGGCCACAGACCGGGGCTCCCGAGGCAGGTGGTTGGGGGAGCTCTTCACGAGGCTGCAGCGTGCTTGACAGCGATGGTGTTGCCGAGGGCTTGAAGAGCCGCTCCTCGAAGACGCCGGGCTCCTGAGGTAGCCGCCTGGATGCCCGTTTGGCGATGTCGTCAGCCTCTTGATTGGTGCCACAAGGCACATGCTGCAACTCCAGTCCCCAGAACTGCTTCTCCATCCTGCGGACCTCTGCAAGGTAGGCTTCCATGTGCTCATCCCTCGGCTCGTATACTTTGTTGGAGAAGTTGACGAGGAGTTGTGAATCGCCCTAGATGGTAAGGCGCTTCACTCCCGAGCAACAAGGCCTTGAGGCCTGCTATCGAACCCTCATATTCCGCTATGTTGTTGGAGACCTTTTCTCCATGCTGGAAACAGAGCTGCACGGCGTAGTATAGCTTGTCTTGAGTAGGAGATATAAGCACTACGCCAGCTCCCGCGCCGTGTCTCGAGAATGCCCCGTCGAAGTACATAATCCAACCGTCTGGTGCCTCGCTTCCCGTGGAGAGGGATCGATTCTCATCAGCCTTGAGGCCTGGCGCCTCTGTCCATTCCGCCACGAAGTCCGCTAGCGCGGCTCCCTTGATGACTCTGGTGGTGCTGAATTCTAGCTAAAATGCTTGCAACTTGATGTTCCACTCAGCGACTCTTCCAGCCGAGTTGGGGCTCCTGAGCACCCTTTCCAAGGGGTACGCCGAGACAACCTTGATGGGATGGCCCTGAAAATAGTGCCGCAGCTTGCGCGAAGCCACCAAGAGCGCGAGGAGGAGTTTCTAGGGCATGGGGAACCGCGCCCTCGCGTCCTGCAACACTGTACTGACAAAGTACACAGGGTGTTCGACGAGGTCAGGAGTGTTGGCGTTGATGGCATCCTCCGGAGGCCGTGGCACCTCATGAGACAGTGGAGCCCCAAGTGGCTGGTCGCCAGGGGGAGGGGTCTCTTCTGTTCCGAGTGCGCTTCCCTGCGGCGGCTGATCCTTCCCAGCTGTGGTAGTGGTCTCTGTGAGGCCCCCTTGATCCTGCTTCACCCTAACCCGGGCAGCTGCCACGGCTTTGGTCCGACGCTCCTCCCTAACCACCACCAGGGCTGTTGGCGAGTAGGGGTGGCTGCAAATGAAACACCGGGGGCTCTTGGGGCGCAGAGCCACCATTACGGGAGGGCTGGTTAAGTACCTTTTGAGATATTGGAACGCCTTGTCGGCCTCTTCAGTCCATTCAAAGGGGCCCTTTTTCTTCATTAGCTTGAAGAAGGGCAGCGCTTGTTCCCCCAACTTGGAGATGAAGCTTCCTAGTGCGGTCATGCGCCCAGTGAGCTTCTGCATTTCTCTTAGGGTCTTCGGCGGGCTCATGTCCTCGACTACCTTGACCTTTTCTGGGTTAGCCTCGATGCCCCGATGGGACACGAGCAAGCCCAAGAGCTTGCCCGAGGGGACCCCAAACACACACTTCTCCGGGTTGAGCCGCAGGTTCACTACATTGAGGCTCGCGAAGGTTTCCTCCAGGTCTTGTATTAGGGTTTTGGCCTCCCGAGACTTCACCACAATGTCATCGACGTAAGCCTCAACATTCGTCCCGAGCTGCGGACCCAAGGTGATGTGCATCAGCCGCTAAAAGGTCGCTCCTGCCTTGCGCAGCCCGAACGGCATGCATGTGTAGCAGTACACCACACGGGGTCAGGAAAGCCGTTTTTTCCACGTCTTCTACCGCCATCTTGATCTGGTGATAGCGGAGAAGGCATCGAGGAAACATAACAGGTCGCTTTTCGGCGGTGGAATCGATGTTACGATCAATACGAGGGAGCGGGAATGGATCCTGCGGGCGAGGCTTTGTTGAGGTTGGTGAAGTCGACACATGCGTTCCTTCCCCCTTTCTTTGGCACGACAACGGGTTAGCCAACCAATCAGGTATCGGACCTCGCGAATGACCCTGCCGCTTCTAGCTTGCGGGTCTCTTGGGCGATGAAAGCCTGCTTTTCGGTGGACTGCCGTCTTGCTACGCTTTCAGGCGTACATTGGGGCACACGTTGAGGTGGTGCTCGATTACACCTCTTGGGATCCCTGCCAACTGATCTGGTTCCCATGCGAATACCTTCTTATTCGCGCGCAGGAACTTGACCAGGGCCTCCTCCTGCGCGGGCTCGAGGTTGGCGCCTATGGTGAAGGTGGCGTTAGTTGACCCGTCCTCATCGACCGGTATCTGCTTGGTTTCTGCCTTGTCTTGGGTGAACAGCTGCCTCTTCTTGGCCGGCGCAGCCCCCTTGGGCTCAGGGGTGTCTGAGTTGGCAGGCTGTGCCGCCGCCGCAGTCTTGAAGACGAGCTTGAGCACTTGCAACGCATCCCCGGCGTCTCCGGACACGGTTAGGACGTCGTTGCTCCCGGGCATCTTCATGAGGTTGTACGTTGGGTGAGTCACGGCCGTGAATCAGGCTAGTGCTGGGTAGCCGAGGATGGCGTTGTATGGGAGGCCGATGGGGGCATTGTCGAAGTCGATTAGCTCCGTGCGGAAGTTGTCATAGGTGCCGAAGGTCATCGGGAGACGTATCTTCCCCAGGGAGCCGGCTGAACCGCCTCCGACGCCCAAGAAGGACCTGCTAGGCTGAAGCCCCTCTGGCGGTATGTGGAGGAGGCTGAAGGCTTCAACCGAGAGCACGGTGAGGTCCGTGCCTCCGTCGATGAGAGTCCTGGTGACGGCCACCTAGCAGACGGTGGGGGTGCACAGCATCGGGAGCGCGCCCGAGCAGGCTGTGTTGGAGGGGTGGTCCTCCGAGCTGAAGGCCAGATCGGCCTTGGCGCCCGACCGACCGGAGGAGCCCCGCATGCGGAGGCAGCGCCCGCTGGGCAGACGAATGGCAGCGTGGCGGCTTTGAAGGTGGTGCTGCGAGCCGCCAGGAGAAAGCTGCGACGATCGGCGGCGCGGCGCAGCGTCTTTGGCGAGAAGAGTTTGCATAACTCCTCCCAAGAGGCCACATGCGCTGGGCGCGGTGAGGAGCCATGGGAAGCCGATTAGGCATGACCACATCGCCGCCTCGCTTGAGGCGGCCTCCTCGTACGCCAGCCAGGAAGGCTAGTGGATCGATCGTGCCGTTGTAGCGTGGTGGCGTCTCGGCTTGAACTTGTTCGCCTTTCGCACTGTCGCAAGGCCAGGGCCAAGGCTCGAGCCCCGGCCCTCGGCCGGCGCCGCGCACGGAGTGGTGCGCGTTGCTCATCGTAGGGCGAATCACAATGCTAGCGGAGAGCGGGTCGGCGGAAGGGAAAGCTCTGGCGCACCCCTGCCTGGCACGCCAAATGTCGGATTTCGGGTTCCGGCAGACCCTCTAGGTTCGAACTCTAGGGTGCACGCGGAGATCTCACCCCCTACCTAGCTACACCTCGTCGCCTCGCAAGGATCCAAACTACGCCAAGAGCAACACAAGGGACACAATGTTTATACTGGTTCGGGCCACCATTGTGGTGTAATACCCTACTGTAGTGTGTGGTGTGGTGGATTGCCTCAGGGGCTGATGATGAACAATACAAGGAAGAACAGGCTCGCGAGGGCCTGTTCTTGGCCGGTGCGACGAACTGCTAGGGGGAGTTCGGTCGCTCTCTCTCGGATTTTGGGTTCCGGCAGACCCTCTAGGTTCGAACTACAGGATGCCTGCGAGATCTCACCCCTACCTACCTGCACCTCGTCGCCTGCAAGGATCTAAACTACACAAAGAGCAACACAAGGGACACAATGTTTATCTTGGTTGGGCCACCATTGTGGTGTAATACCCTACTCCAGTGTGTGGTGTGGTGGATTGCCTCAGGGGCTGATGATGAACAATACAAGGAAGACCAGCCTCGCGAGGGTCTGTTCTTGGCCGGTGCGATGAACTGCTAGGGGGAGTTCGGTCGCTCTCTCTCTCTCTCTCTCTCTCTCTCTCTCTCTCTCTCTCTGCATTCAAGATCGACCTCTAGCTCTCTTCCAGATGCAAGGTCCTGGATTTTGGATCCCCCTACCCTGTGGGACGCTAGTCCTATTTATAGGCAAAGGCCCTGGGCCTCTTCCCAAATATTGAGCGGGAAGGGCGCCAACAATTAGCCATTTGAAGGGAACATCTAGTACACTTATCTGACTAAAGTTGGTCCTCACCTGCCAAGGGCTCACGATGATGACCCGGCTTGGGCTCCACGATGACCTCCTTCCTGCCGTTGTGTTGGTCTTGGTCTTGTTGCCTTGAAATGGCTGCCTTTGCTTGATGCTCTCGCTGCGCTTGCCTCCTTTGCACCAAAGAGGAAGCGAGGACACTTGGCGGGCTGGCGCCAGCGTGGCGCCCTTGAGTCGTCATGGCTTGCGTCATGGGCACCTCGTGAGGTACCCGCCTTGATCTCTCCGCCTCCTCGAGCCCGGCTGACGAGTCGTGCACGAGGAGGCTTCCTATCGTCCGCCCAGCAATCTCGGCCCATGAGGGTCTCGAGCTTGTCTTGATGAAGATGGGCTGTGCTGGGCCACCCCTTGAGCCACGCCTTGAGCCGCGGGTAAACAAGTCTGGTACCCCGTTCCCGAACGCCCGACAGTAGCCCTCGGGCCCAAAGCGCGCTGGACTTGGCTGGCGAGAGAAGCAAAGGGCAAGTCTGGCACAGCGGGCCCTAACAGCCTGCTGACCTTAGGCGTCGTGTGGCGGTTGATTGGGCGTGGCGCCCTGCTTCCCCACGCGCTTGACAAGCTGCGCCGTCGACAAAAGCGGCACCCGTCTAGGCTTTTCCTCCTTTGCCTTCTCCGGTCATTGCCAGATCCCTTTCTTGCTCATATCCTTCCTGCTTCCGGAATCCCCAGATCTGCTCCGACCCCGTGCCCTAGCAAGGTATGGCGCCTCGCCGGACCACTGGGCTGGAGCTTAGTACTACGCTGCTTTGGACTCCCCGAGCGTGTCGGCGGCAAGCCTTGCCGGCGTCTTTGGATGATGGCGGCGCAAAGGCAGCAACAGAACAGCGGTGCTCAGGATGGCTCCGCCCTTCACGAGGACCAAGAAGCACCTTCTATCCGCTCTTCGTGGCGCCATTGCCGCCGATCAGGTGCCTTCCTTTTACGAGTTCTTCTTTTACATCCTCCGCCATTACAAACTACAAGCTCGCACCTCCACCCCAACTACGTTCTTCTCTGGCGATCTTCGCCTACTATTGTGAGCTCATGTCGGGGTGCATCCCTAAGTGGCCTTGCTGCGCCACTACTTCTACCTCCGGGTCTCTCGCGGGTCCATCTCCGCGTGCGCGAGCTTTGTCGCGTACGGCAGCTCCAACGTCATCTCAAAGCCCGGGAAGAGGATTGAAGGCTTTAGGAGCAAGTGGGTCATGGTAGATGCCGGGCACATCCATCCTCGGCTGATTCTGCCCTCGGGCAGCCGCCCACCGACGATTGGTCTCGCGCGAACTTCGTGGATCCCCGCGAAGCAGTCTTGGAGAAGATGAGCGCGAACACGTGGCGGGTAACATGGCGGCCAGTGAAGCTGACCGAAACATCGCTCCACGAGGCTTCGTCCGGGCAGCGCCTCCGTCCATGAAAAGAAGGTGACGGACAAGACACGGGCCTCTCCTGCCGGTCATCCTCGCGAGGCTGGCGGAGCTAGCTGAGGCGAGCTCAGCCCCCATAGCCCAGCGACTCCGGTATCCTTGCACGATGCCCTTTGCCCTTGATCGTCGGGCGCGAAGGTCCGTCTCATGATGTTGTGATCACGCTGCCGTCCTCTCCTCCTACTCCGCCAACTGCTGTCTCTCCGACTCCTTCTACTGTCCTGGATCGCCACCTTCACCATAGGAGCCAACCTCGAGCCCGAGCAGGAGGAGGCCCTGGTCAAGTTCTTGCGCACGAATAAGAAGGTATTTGCATGGGAACCAGATCAGTTGGCAGGGATCCCAAGAGGCGTAATCAAGCACCACCTCAACGTGTGCCCCAATGTACGCCCCGTAAAGCCGAAAGCAAGACGTCAGTCCACTGAAAAGCAGGCTCTCATCGTCCAAGAGACCCGCAAGCTAGAAGCGGCAGGGGTCATTCGCGAGTCGATACCAGTTGGTTGGCTAACCCGGTTGTCGTGCCAAATAAAGGGGAAGGAGCATGTGTGTCGACTTCACCAACCTCAACAAAGCCTGCCCGCGGATCCATTCCCGCTCCCTCGTGTCGATCGGATCGTCGATTCCACCGCCGAGTGCGACCTGTTATGTTTCTGGATGCCTTCTCGGCTATCACCGGATCAAGATGGCGGTAGAAGACATGGAAAAACGTCTTTCGACCCGTGTGGAGTGTCTTGCTACACATGCATGCCGTTCGGGCTGTACAGCGCAGGGCGACCTTCGGCGGTGATGCACATCACCTTGGGTCCGCAGCTCGGGAAGAATGTTGAGGCTTACGTCGATGACATTGTGGTGAAGTCTCGGGAGGCCAAAACCACGATACAAGACACTGGAGAAACCTTGCGAGCCTCAGCGCAGTGAACACTGTGGCTCAACCCGAGAAGTGTGTGTTTGGGGTCCCCTCGGGCAAGCTCTTGGGCTTCCTCGTGTCCCATCGGGGCATCGAGGCTAACCGAAAAAGGTCAAGGCGATCGAGGACATGAGCCGCCAAGACCTTAAGAGAAATCTGAAGCTCATTTGGGCGCATGACCGCACTAGGACGCTTCATCTCCAAGTTAGGGGAACAAGCGCTACCCTTCTTCAAGCTAATGAAGAAAAAGGACCCCTTTGAATGGACTGAAGAGGCCGACAAGGCGTTCCAAGATCTCAAAAGGTACTTAACCAGCCCTCCGGTAATGGTGGCTCCGCGCCCCCAAGAGCCCCTGGTGCTCTAGCTTGCAGCCACCCCCTACTCTGCCAGCGCAGCCCTGGTGGTGGTTAGGGAGGAGCGTCGGACCAAAGCCGTGGCAGCTGCCCGGGTTTGGGCGGCGAGATCAAGGGGCCTCACGAGACCACTACCTGGCAGGAAGGATCAGCCACCGCAGGCCTTTTCGAACAGAAGAAACCCCTCCCCTGGCGACCAGCCACTTGGGGCTCAACATCTCGGGAGGTGCCACGGCCTCGGAGGGCGCCATCAACGCCAACACTCGACCTCGTCGAACACCACATGTACTTTGTCGAGTCTGAGTGTTGCGGGATCTGGTAGCAGTACCCCATGCCCAGAAACTCCTCCTCGCGCTCTTGGTGGCTTCTCGCAAGCTGCGGCACTATTTTCGTGGCCAACCCATCAAGGTTGTCTCGGCGTACCCTTGGAAAGGGTGCTCAGAGCCCTAACTCGGTGGAAGAGTCGCTGAGTGGAACATCGAGTTGCAAGCATTTCAGCTAGAATTCAGCACCACCAGAGTCATCAAGGGAGCAGCTAGCGGACCGTGTGGAATGGACAGAGGAGCCAGGCCTCAAGGCTGATGAGAATCGATCCCTCTCCCCGAGAAGCGAGGCACCGGACGGTTGGATCATGTACTTCGACGGGGCGTTCTCCAGACACGGCGCAGGAGCTGGCACAGTGCTTATATCTCCTACTCAAGACAAGCTATACTACGCTATACAGCTCTGTTTCCAGCACGGAGAAAAGGTCTCCAACAACATAGCAGAATATGAGGGCCTGATAGCAGGCCTGAAGGCCTTGATTGCCACAGGAGTGAAGCGCCTTACCATCAAGGCGATTCACAACTCCTCGTCAACTTCTCCAACAAAGTATCTGAGCGAGGGATGAGCACATGGAAGCCTACCTCGCGAGAGGTCCGAGATGGAGAAGCAGTTCTAGGGACTGGAGTTGCAGCATGTGCCTCATGGCACCAATCAAGAGGCTGACAACATCGCCAAACGGGCATCCAGGCGGCTACCTCGGGAGCCCTACGTCTTCGAGGAGCGGCTCTTCAAGCCCTCGGCAACGCCATCGCTGTCAAGCACGGTGCAGCCTCGGGAAGAGCTCCCCGAAGAACCTGCCTCGGGAGCCCGATCGTGGCCCGGCCTCGGGGCGTCGTGCTCCCTAACGCTAGAGCCTCGGGAGGATCTGGATCACAGAGCTCGGCTACAGACGCAAGGGACCTTGCGGAGAAGGAGGAGGAAGCGGGCGTGTGGGCGGCAAGCCACGGCGTCTTGCATCGAGGATGGAGAGCTCTAGGAGCGACCAAATGTTGTGTCCTGCGTTGCATCTCTAGGGAGCAAGGGAAGGAGCTGCTGGCGGAACATACAGTGGAGACTATGGGCATCATTAGTCATCACGGACCCTCGTTGGCAAAGGCGTTCATGGCGGGTTTTATTATTGCTGCGCTCAATGATGCCGTGGAACTGGTGAAGGCTTGCGAGGCCTGCCGGTTCCATGCCAGCGAATCCATCGGCCGGCGGGAGATGCGCAAACTATACCCTCTCGTGGCCATTAAGTGATGCGGGGGCTGGATATCCAGGGCCCGCAATCGGGCGCCGAGGAGGCTATCGTTACCTCTACGTCGTCGTGGACAAGTTCACCAAGTGGATTGAAGTGGAAGCCGTCGCACCATCCCGCGAGTTCTGCGGTCAAGTTCATCAAGGGCATCGTGAGTCGGTTGAGTGCCGAACCGCATCATCACTTGACGACGGTTCGCAGATTCACGATAACCTCTTCAAAACATATTGCGCTAACCTTGGGGCGCAGGTATGCTACAACCGATAAGCGCACCAGCGGAGCAGCGGTCGAGCCGAAGGGCGAACGCAGAGAGTCTGAGGGCCTCAAAACCGGGACCTTCAATAAGAAGGCGGAGGCTGCGGCGAGGCTGATGCGACAAGCTTCATCCGTGTTGTGGTCCATCCGCTGCAACCGCGACCAAGCCGATTGGCGAGACCCGTTCTTCTGGTCTATGGGCTGAAGCAGTCCTCCCTCACGAGGTCAGGCGTCATTCCGCACGGGTCCTGGCGTTCGACAAGGCGCAACAGGGTGCCATGCGGGGGACGGACCTCAAGCTGGGAGGAGCATCGTCGAAGCAGCGCTCTGGCGGCGAGTACCAACAAGCCTTGGCGATATCACAACCGCAACATTCGCCCCGAACTCTTGAGGTAGGGGACCTCGTGCTCAGACGGGTTCTCTCGAGGGAGGGACTGCATAAGCTCTCTCCCATGTGGGAGGGCCCGTTCAAGGTTGTTCATGTTTCCAGGCCCGGATCCGCGCGCTTGGAGACTCATGAGGGGGTGCTCGTCCAGAACGCGTGGAACATCCAACACCTCTGGAGGTTTTACCCTAAAAGGCCGGTGCACGTGAAGAAGGCAAACGCACTGTGAAGCTTATCTTTACGAGAAAGGCCGGTGCATGTGAAGAAGGCAAGCGCTGTGAAGCTTATCTTTACGAGAAAGGCCGGTGCACGTGAAGAAGGCAACCGCTGTGAAGCTTATCTTTACGAGAAAGGCCGGTGCACGTGAAGAAGGCAAGCGCTGTGAAGCTTATCTTTACGAGAAAGGCCGGTGCATGTGAAGAAGATAGCGCTGTGAAGCTCGCCGCCCGTGACACTCTCACGTAATAATGAGTTCGGGTTGTACGCCCGGAGTCTCTGGAGCACCGACCTCGGGCCACAGGGCTCCCTCCCGGCTTGATGGCAGCACTTAGCTCCTGCTACTGGTGAGAAGGCGTCGAAGACTAGGTTAGGTGCGGACGCGGCTTTTTCATTGCTTTCTGCGGTTGGCTTGTTCATTCTCATCGAAGTTTTATTGAAGGTGTTGCCGTCTTTGGCTTGCGACTCTTTGCCTTCTTCGCTCTCCTACCTCGATTTCTCTCGCCTTGAGTCTCGCGAGAACAACGTGAGCATCCTCGCGAGTGTTTTCTGCTCCCCTCTTGTTTGAGGCTTCCCTAACGGGTTCGCTATGGAGCACCCCTCCGAGTTCGTGCCCATGGTCTCTGCGACGCTGAACACAGACTGGGTCGGTCGCCTCCACGGCCGAGGCGGAAACTACCTCTCTGGCTAATCTTTGCGGGGCATGAAGGCGTTCGGCGAGGCCTCGGCCTCGGGAGGCGAACCTGCAACAGCCACCCAAGCTAAGTAATCTCTGGCAGGCGTGTGGCACGAAGCCTAATCTGAAAGTAGCGGAAGCAGTATGATAATTAAACAACAACAGTCCAAGCACGCCCCAGCCCTACCTCTGTCTCTTTGCGCAGGAACGGAAAATAACAAGGCAGTGCGGCTCGCTTGACACCAACTTCATGGCGGAGGCTCAGGCGCCTCCGGAGCTCAAGCGGACTCCTCTCGCGCTTCACCTAGGCTGCTGGCGGGCGGACCCGCTACCTCCCTCCAGGCGGCCTTGGCGCGAGGCTAGTCACGGCCACCGCCGGAGGAGCCGCTGTCAAAGAAGAGTCGGCTGAAGCTTGCGAACCCGAGCACCGCCAACCACGCGCGCCGCCATCTTCGTCCCGATCGCCGCGGGACTAGGCCCTGACATGATCGTCGTCTTGAGGCAGCACCGGCGGCGACCGTCTTCCCTAAACACCCTCACGTAGAGGGTGGCGTCACCGTCGAACTTGAAATGCAGGGTGCACCGCCGGCTCAGACCTCGCAAGACAAGCGTTGCCAACCGCAGGTCAGGGCCACGCTCCCGGCGGCGGAGACCTCCAGCGAAGCCACAGAGGCCCAGCTGCGACAACCGTCCGCTGGAGCGAGAGGCCGCCCGGGCGCTGGCGGAAGTTCGCCTAAAAGGCGGGAAGGCTGGAGCCGAGTGCTGGTCGGTTCCGCCGACCACCACGACAAACTCGGCACACCTCTGCCAAATGGAGCGGCGCCTAGGGGTCGTAGCGGCCGCCATAGCGCCCCCATCAGCGGCTGGCGCCCGTCGTCGCGGAGATCGCCTCCACGGCGCGAAGCCGCCACGAGAGCCATAAGGTGCTTGCAAGGACGGCCTCGACCGCTTGGCTGGGGAGAGTCGGACTCCACCTGGCGGGCCTTTCCCTTCTCCGCGGCGGAGAACCTCTTCGGCGGAGCCATGGAGAAGAAGGAGAAGCGAGAAGAGATGGACTGGAAGGGCACGCGCCATCCCGTACTTATAGCCAGGGAGATCAACCACCGACCCCCATGATCACAGGTAATCATGACCCGCTTCGCATGCAGGGACTTGTCAATTCTTGTTGTCGCCGAGGCGTCGTGGGGAAGTAGAGGTGCCCACGTCCAATCAACCGCCAGGCGGCGCCCAAGGCCGCAGGCTGTTAGGGCCCGCGGCGCTTCGCACTTGCCCTTAAGCTTCTTCTGCTCAGCCAAGTCTAAGCGCGCCTTGGGCCGGGAGCTCTTGTCGGCGTTGCAGGGAGCAGGGGTATCGGACTTGCCTTCCTCGGCCTGCGGCGTGGCCCAAGGGTGGCCAGCCGGCCCATCTTCATAAGCACAAACTTCGAGACCCTCGCGAGGGCCAAGCCTCGTGGGGCGGACGACGGAAGCCTCCTCGAGCCACCTCATCAGGCTGGCTTCGCTAGGAGGTGGAGAGATCAAGGCGGGGTACCTCACGAGGTGCCCATGGCATAACCATGACGACCAAAGGCGCCCGGGCGGGCGCCAGGTGAGGCGCCAGGCGAGCGCCAGCCAGCGTGATGTCCTCGTTCCTCTTTGGTGCAAAGGAGGCAAGCCTTGGCGAGCATCAAGCAAAGGCAGCCATTTCGGTGCAACAAGACCAAGACCAACACAGCGGCAGGAAGGAGGTCATCGTGGAGCCCAAGCGGCGTCATCGTCGAGCCTTTGGTGGCGAGGACCAACTTTAGTCGGGATAAGTGTACTAGATGTTCCCCTTCAAAATGGCCAATTGTTGGCGCCCTTCCCGCTCAATATTTGGGAAGAGGCCCAGGGCCTTTGCCTATAAATAGGACTAGCCTCCCACAGGGTAGGGGGATCCGGAATCCAGGACCTTGCATCTGGAAGAGAGCTAGAGATCAACCTTTGATCCATAGAGAGAGAGAGAGAGAGAGAGAGAGAGAGCGACGAACTCCCCTAGCAGTTAAATCATACGGCCAAGAACAGACCCTCGCGAGGTTGTTCTTCCTTGTATTGTTCATCATCAGCCCCTGAGGCAATCCACCACACCACACACTGGAGTAGGGTATTACACCACAATGGTGGCCCGAACCAGTATAAACATTGTGTCCCTTGTGTTGCTCTTTGCGTAGTTTGGATCCTTGCGAGGCGACGAGGTGTAGGTAGGTAGGGGTGAGGTCTCCGCGCACCCCTGAGTTGAACCTAGAGGGTGCTGCTGAACCCGAAATCCGACATTTGGCGCGCTGTAGGGTTCCGGCACCTCTAGGTTCGAACTCTGTGCACGCGAGATCTCACCCCTACCTACCTACACCTCGTCAGCCGCAAGGGTCCAAACTACGCCAAGAGCAACACAAGGGACACAATATTTATATCGGTTCGGGCCACCATTGTGGTGTAATACCCTACCCAATGCGAGTGTGGTGGATTGCCTCGTAATGATGATGAACTACAAGGAAGAACAGCCTCCCGAGGGCCTGTTCTGCCGGTGCGATTCTCTCTCTCTCTCTCTTTGGGAGTGGGATCTCAAGGTCCTCGGATCATGCCCCTACTGTGGGAGGCTTCCTATTTATAGATCTCTAGAGCTCTCCATTTTGAAGGGGAACATCTAGATGCAAGGTCCTGACGCCGCTTGGGCTCCACGATGACCTCCTTCCGCCGCCAGTTGGTCTTGGTCTTGTTGCACTAAATGGCTGCCTTTGCTTGATGCTCGCCGCGCTTGCCTCCTTTGCACCAAAGAGCGAGACACCGCTGGCTGGTGCCCGCCGCGCCTCTTGGTCGCTATGGCTTGCGCCATGGGCACCTCGTGAGGTACCCCGCCTGATCTCTCCGCCTCGCGAGCCAGCTGACGAGGCCATGCCCGAGGAGGCTTCCTGTCAGTCTCGCTTCATGAGGCTCGCCCCTCGCGAGGGTCTCGAAGCTTGTGCCGATGAAGATGGGCCGTCTTTGGCCACCCCTTGAGCCACGCCGCAGGCCGCAGGCAGGCAAGTCTGGGTACCCCCATTCCCAGAACACCGACAAATCCAGGGAAAACGTTTCTGTTCATATGTATATCACACACAGTCAATCCAAGGAATACGTTCCCGTTCTTATGTACATCCCACACCATCAATCCAGGGAAAAAGTTTCCGTTCGTATGTACATCCCACACAGTTTTATGCATAGGCTCATGTGTGAAAGGTGTAACTATCACAGACGCTCTGCCATTGTTAACCTTTTGCTTTTACCAACTACATCATGCACGATTTTATGATGAAACTGTGTGGCATTGGGCTATCCATCACAAGCGCTTTTACTGCCAGAACCATTTGCAAAGTTCCATGACCCATTTAGCAGGTTTTTTAGTTTACAATTAATAATTCCAGTATTACGCAAATTCACATTTCATATCGAACAGTTGTTTGCCAATTTCTTATCATGCACATACATATATTTTAATATCACAATACGATAGCTACCTGAAAACAGTACAATACATCATATAGCTATAGTTTAACTTCATAAGAACAATATTAGAACAATATATACATTTCCCTAATAGAGATCATCCAGGCACGTCTTATCGACCTCTGCTTTCAGTTTATAAGAACCTATTTTTCTCTGTCCAACTGGGAAAGTGCCTCCTCCTTCGCCAACACCATCTTAGCAAAGTCTGATGTAAAAAATCTGAGCTCATTCTCCACCTTCCTCTTTTTATCCCGCATCTTCAAATATTCTTCAGCGTTGACAACACTTTCTCTAAGCCTACCTCTGTTATCTTCCTCATACATGCTCCGGAGATTTGCTAGGCACATCTTCAAAGACTGTGGCCACTCTTGATCAACCCACTCCAAGTAAGAACACTTCCGTTCATCCTATAATATTTAAAACTAGATCAGTAACAATTGTAGGGGAAATGGGTTTATAGCAACATAGAAAATCACCAGTACTGATTTTGAAAAAACTAATGAAACAGATTAATTATGACATATCTTCTCAAAAAGATCAATGTGCAAATGAATTAATTGCTACTGAGACAACAACCAAGTTTTGAAACATCAGAACCTATAATTAACTACAATAATGCTACAAGTTCTTCCTCATGTACTATAAATAACAAATTGAACATTTTATGAGGAAGGTAAATATAACCGCAACATCATAGCGACAGTGTTTGGATGACAGCAAATTGATACTAACAAGTGTGTACATGCACAAATTTAGTAACAGAGAACTAATAGCACTAAGACCGTCCACCATGTATGCCCAAACCGGTGTAAAGACAACTATTGCTACATCTCGCACTGGTGCCCTGCACTGGCGAGACGATGCAGCGGAAAAAAAATCAGGGACCCGGACTCCGGAGCGCCTAGTTGCTCCGATACCCAGTTCCTTCGTGACATAAAGATTTAGTATTTTACTGCTTGGCTGCTCGGATGTGCGGACCAAAGTTGGCTGCACAAACTGCTGAAACGGTGCCAAATATTTTTCTAATGGCACCGCTGATGAGATGGCAACATTTCTAGATACTAGGTACAAAATGTGACTGTCTTAGGATGCATTTCGTCGAAGGTGTGGTATGAATGGGTTGGGACCGTGACAGTGCCTGAATCACATCTAACAAATGATTTGTAACAACGAAAGAGGGCCTCACCTTCTCTGCACATGCCAGAAACTTCCTTCCACTGTCCACAGATTCAAATGCAACTAGCTTCATGCAAGGAGATTGATGGTGACAACGAGTAGATAGATCTTCAGCCACCCCGCTCCATTCGTTGCAACTGATGGTCCTTGGGAGCTACAAGAGGAAGAAATGACTCAAATCGACCGCCAGGTTAAAATCCTTAATTCCAAGTCATAGCCCGAGAGAGAGAAGAGAGGCATACCCGGGTGGTGAAGGATTTGTCGGAGGAGGAACCGCTGGAGAGGTCATTGAAGAAGACCATGGCGACCTCGGCGGTAGGATGTGAGACGGCGAGAGTGAGGAAGCAAGCGACAAAGCGGCTGTAGCTTAGGAAGGAAGGAAGGAAGGAATGAGGAAAGAGGGGAAATGTGACTAGTGGTCGGGGAGAAAAGGGGGTGGGGAAGGGGGCGGGGTAGATATTTTGGCGGTAGGCCAAAATTTTGGAAATGTGGAGGGAAATTTTGCGTGTGGTGCCGCCGGACACCATTCACTTTGAACGATTGTGTGCATCGCAAACAATTCTTCTGCTTTCGCGCATGGGATGAGTTTGATAATTCAAATTTTGGTGGAAATTTCCCTGGGTACGTCATTGCATAATTTAACATCGCTTGCTAATTGGGCACACAAAAGAGCGTACAGCACACAGACCACACTTACTGAATCGAGAAATTTTAGTAATTAAACAGAGCCAGTTGACCTAAACATTGCTCTAACAAAAGACCAGCATTAAAAACAAAGCCTAAGTACGCATAATTTTAACAAATCCGCCGTCGCGCCGACCTATGCATCGCCGGTGTGAGATGAGAGGTCGATGACTTTTCCTGGCGAAATGCCGCCGTTGGTGGACTCCGCGTCCCCCCTGCTGAAGTCGACCGTGTCCTTGTCCTCGTCCTCGGCGCCGTCCTCAAGGTTGTAGTACTCGTAGTAGTGGATACGCCAGAGCTCGCGTTGGTACTCCACCGCCGATTCCTCGACGAGCGAACTCATCTCTACCTCGACCTCGGCCACGCGCAACTCCTCCTCCAAGCGCTCCTCGATCTCCGCCGCCTCCTGCATCTCGAGCTCCTGCTCGGCGATCTCATGAGGAAGCAGATGCTCCATGGCCACCGTCGCCTTTTCGTATGTGGGTTGTTTGTTGGATTCCGAGGTGGCCTGGAATATCTTGGCGTGTGCATCCTCGATCTTGGCGTGGACGGCCTCGACCTAGGCCAGGGCGACATCGGCGGCGTGGATAGCAGCTCAAGCGCTCTCGGCGTTTGCCGCCACCGTCGCAGTAGCTGCTGCAGCCGTCTCGGCTGTTGCAGCTGCCCTATCGGCTGTCGCAGACGCCCTCTCATCGGATTCGGCCGCGCTTGATGCGGATGCGGCGGCACTCTCGGCGTAGGCGGCCATGCTCTCGACACAGGCGGCGGCGCTTGGGGAGGACGCGTCCATCGTACGGGCTTTCACGAAGCGTTTCCATGGCGTCATCTTTGCAAGAAGGGGTGCGGGAATGGGGATCGGTATTCATGGATTCGGGGGTTGCCAGCACTGGAGCAGACGAGCAGGAGAAGCTTAAGGAGGAAGAGTTAAATAGACCCAGAAATTTTCATCACAAACGGTTCCTACAAAAAAATTGTGTGTGATGTTGTGAATATTTTTTATTTGGTGTGAAAGACGAATTTGGAGTAAAGTGGCAATGGATGGTGTTTTAAATGTACGAGAAAATTTGTAGTACTAATACAACTGTCATGTAAAATTTTGGAAATTTCAGGGGTCATTTGACCTTTTAAGACATTTAAGTGATTTTCTAGCAATTTAATGACAGCAATTCAAATTTGAACTACATGTACATGCAATAGCTAACCATAACGGTTTGAAAAGTCATATTTTGTGTACTTGTCTGCAATTTAACTCCATGTGTAGTAAATTGGAAGGAATTTTCAAACATATTGGTCTAACAGCTATGACACAATTAAGCATGGAGTGCCATGGCATTTAAATTCTAAAAAAAAAATGATCAGAAACACATGAAACCTTGCTTGATGTATTGTCATGCCATCAAGATGATGTGGTAAAAAATTGGCATGTTTGACGAAAGTTTGGACACACACCCCTCACAAACCGAAACAACTCACTAGAAGGCTCGTGTTTCCGAGAGGGAACAATGCATGTTTCATGACGAACGGGAGATATCTTCCCCTTATGGCCTTCAAATTTTTTCTACATTTAACGTGCACTAATACAACTGTCATGTGAAAAATTGGAAAATTTCAAGGGTCATTTGACCTTTTAAAGACATTTAAGTGATTTCTAGCCATTTAATGACCGTAATTCAAATTTAACAACATCTACATGCAACGGCTAACCATAACGGTTTGAAAAATCATATTTGTGTACTTATGTGCGAGTTAATTCCATGTGCAGTAAATTAGAAGGAATTTTCAAACATATTGGTCTCACGGCATGCACACATGCATGTAGTGCCACGTCATTTAAATTCCAAAAAATAAAAAAGTGATCAAAAAACATGAAAACTTGCTTAATGTAATGTCATGCCACCAAGATGGTGTGGTAAAAAATTGACATGTTTGATGAAAGTTTGGACACATCCCTCACAAACCGAAATACTCACTAGAAGGCTCGTGTTTCCGAGAGGGAACAATGCATGTTTCATGACGAAATGGAGATAGCTTCCCGTTACGACCTTCAATTTTTTTTCTACATTTAAGGTGCACTAATACAACTGTCATGTGAAAATTTGGAAAATTCCAGGGGTCATTTGACCTTTTAAAGACATTTAAGTGATTTTCTAGCCATTTAATGACCGTAATTCAAATTTTAACTACATCTACATGCAACAGCTCACCATAACGGTTTGAAAAATCATATTTGTGTACTTGTGTGCGTGTTAATTCCATGTGCAGTAAATTAGAAAGAATTTTCAAACATATTGGTCTCACGGCATGGACACATGCATGGAGTGCCATGGCATTTAAATTCCAAGAAATAAAAATTGATCAGAAAAACATGAAACCTTGCTTGATGTAATGTCATGCCACCAAGATGATGTGGTAAAAAATTGGCATGTTTGACGAAAGTTTGGACACACCCCCCTCACAAACCGGAGCAACTCACAAGAAGGCTCGTGGTTCCGAGAGGGAACAATGCATGTTTGATGACGAACGGGAGATAACTTCCTCTTACGGCCTTCAAATTTTTTTCTACATTTAATGTGCATTAATACAACTGTCATGTGAAAATTTGAAAATTTCCAGGGGTCATTTGACCTTTTAAAGACTTTTAAGTGATTTTCTAGCCATTTAATGACCGTAATTCAAATTTGACCTACATCTATATGCAACAGCAAACCATAATGGTTTGAAAAATCATATTTGTGTACTTGTGTGCGAGTTAATTTCATGTGCAGTAAATTAGAAGGAATTTTCAAACATATTGGTCTCACGACATGGACACATGCATGGGGTGCCATGGCATTATAATTCCAAAACATAAAAAAATGATCAGAAAAACATGAAACCTTACTTGATGTAATGTCATGCCACCAAGATGATGTGGTAAAAAAAAGGCATGTTTGACGAAAGTTTGGACACACACACCCCTCACAAACCGAAGCAACTCACTAGAAGGCTCGTGTTTCCGAGAGGGAACAATGCATGTTTCATGAAGAACGGGAGATAGCTTCCCGTTACGGCCTTCAATTGTTTTCTACATTTAACGTGCGCTAATACAACTGTCATTTGAAAATTTGGAAAATTCTAGGGGTCATTTGACCTTTTAAAGATATGTAAGTGATTTTCTAGCCATTTATTGACTGTAATTCAAATTTGAACTATATCTACATGCAAGGGCTAACCATAACGGTTTGAAAAATCATATTTGTGTACTTGTGTGCGAGTTAATTCCATGTGCAGTAAATTAGAAGGAATTTTCAAACATATTGGTCTCACGGCATGGACACATGCATGGAGTGCCATGGCATTTAAATTTCAAAAAATATATAAAATGATTAGAAAAACATGATACCTTGCTTGATGTAATGTCATGCCACCAAGATGATGTGGTAAAAAAAGGCATGTTTGATGAAAGTTTGGACACACCCCCTCACAAACCGGAGAAACTCACTAGAAGGCTCGTGGTTCCGAGAGGGAACAATGCATGTTTCATGATGAACGGGAGATAACTTCCTCTTACGGCCTTCAATTTTTTTCTACATTTAACGTGCACTAATACAACTGTCATGTGAAAATTTGGAAAATTTCAGGGGTCATTTGACCTTTTAAAGACATTTAAGTGATTTTCTAGCCATTTAATGACCGTAATTCAATTTGAACTACATCTACATGCAACGGCTAACCATAATGGTTTGAAAAATCATATTTATGTACTTGTATGCGAGTTAATTCCATGTGCAGTAAATTAGAAGGAATTTTCAAACATATTGGTCTCGCGGCATGGACACATGCATGGAGTGCCATGGCATTTTAATTCCAAAAAATAAAAAAATGATCAGAAAAACATGAAACCTTGCTTGATGTAATGTCATGCCACCAAGATGTGTGGTAAAAAATTGGCATGTTTGACGAAAGTTTGGACACACACCCCTCACAAACCGGAGCAACTCACTAGAAGGCTCGTGGTTTTGAGAGGGAACAATGCATGTTTGATGACGAACGGGAGATAGCTTCCTCTTACGGCCTTCAATTTTTTTCTATGTTTAACGTGCACTACTACAACTGTCATGTGAAAATTTGGAAAATTCTAGGGGTCATTTGACCTTTTAAAGACATGTAAGTGATTTTCTAGCCATTTAATGACTGATTCAAATTTGAACTACATCTACATGCAATGGCTAACCATAACAGGTTGAAAAATCATATTTTTGTGTACTTGTGTGTGAGTTAAAAAACCATCTGACGATGTAAATATCTGGTGTTCAAAAAAGAAAATGTGAAGATCTGGCAAGACAACCGGCCCCCACACGATTGGCACTCTATTTCACGGCTCGAGGTTTGGTAGGTGAGTGGCGGGGGTCATTAATCAGACACGGCTCTGTATTGGAAACTGTCAGCTATTATGTTCACACACGGATTTTGCTGCGGGAATCATGTGTAATTCAAACTATAGTACTTGCAAATTCCAGCGACCGGCGTGTGTACTGTTCCCATCGATCCAGATTCCGGCCGCCAATAAATACTACCTCCACCTGCATTCTCATCTACATCCTCCCCTTGCTCGCTCTCTCTCTCTCTCTCTCTCTCTCTCTCTCTCTCTCTCTCAAATCTCTGCCATGGCGCCGCCGGTCTTCCCACGTGCCGACCAAGATTCGCCAGCCCCCGAGGACGCTCACTCGAATAGCAATGACGTGGACCTCTACGCGTCACCAGACGAGGTTGAGACCCCCCCCAACTTTGGATTGGTTTTGGGGACAGTACAATCTTTGTTTGTGGAAGTCGCTGCCGCCGGCTGAGAAAGCCATGCAAGTGGTGTTCAAGAAGGAGATGGCGGATGAGGAAGCCAGGTACCAGGAGGCCTGTGAAGCCCGTGATGCCACCTGGAAAAAGGAGGCGGCGGAGCTTTGGGGGCGGGCGCGTAGTCGTGCGGAGGAGGTGTACGAAGATGGGTGTCGGTGTCAAAACCGGCCGATCTCGGGTAGGAGGTCCCGAACTGTGCATCTGAGGATCGAAGGTAACAAGGGACACGGGGAACACGATGTTTACCCAGGTTCAGGCCCTCTTAATGGAGGTAAAACCCTACGTCCTGCTTGATTGTAATTGATGAGAATAGGGGTTACAAGAGTCGATCTACCTCGAGATTGTAATGGCTAAACCCTAGATGTCTAGACTATATGTATTCTGATAGCCTCTATGGACTAAACCCTCCGGTTTATATAACACCAGAGGGGCCCAGGGTTGTGCAGAGTCGGCTTGCGGAAGAAGGAAATTACACATCTGGACGCCAATCTTGCCATCCACACATAGGAGAGTCCTACCTGGATGCGGGGGTAAGTCTTCTACCTTGTATCTTCACGGCCCATCAGTCCGGCCCATATCACACAGCCCGGACTCCCGTGGACCCCCTAATCCAGGACTCCCTCAGTAGCCCCTGAACCAGTCTTCAATGATGATATATTCGGCACGCAGATTGTCTTCGACATTGCAAGGCGGTTTCCTCATCCCGAATACTTCAAAGCACTCTTCTGAACAAAAGAACTGTATCCGTCTCTGCATGATAGTCACAACCCTCAACCACGAAGGCGAAATATTTAGTCAAGATAATGTCTGTCAACTGACAACTTTTCGGTGAAATGTCACGTCGGGCCCCTTTACTATTTTGAACCGTTTTTTCACCTTCCGCTTCGCGTTTCGAGGCACAGCCTCTATTGACACGTCCTGTCAAAACAGAGATAGTGTCCGCTTATCATGGGATCCTCATCAATACGGGTTTGGGTAATCCAACCATGCCATTCGCACGACCCCTTGGGAACAGGCGAGTTTTAAGGCTTGAGAGGGGGGCGCTTGATATTCACTGCCTATATAAGTGGATAAAGATACTTCTTTTTCTCCCCACGCCTTCTTCCTTCTCCAGTTTTCCAATCCTCAAGCTCCAGCGCCCAAGCTTCAATTGTTTCCACTACCACCAACTTCTCCAGCCATGTCCAGATATGGTTCGAAGGGCAAGTGGGAGGCCTCCTCCGTCATGGAGAACGACGTCAAGGAGCTCTGGGAGGCAGGATATCTGTCTGCGGACATCACACACAGGCTCCCTGCCAAGAAGAAAGTCATTCCCACCCCGGAGCCCGGTGAAAGGGTTGTGTTCATCCCTCACTTCCTCCGCGGGCTAGGGTTTCCCCTCCACCCCTTTGTTTGCGGCCTCATGTTCTACTACGGGCAAGATTTCCATGATCTAGCCCCAAACTCTTTCCTACACATCTCGGCGTTTATCGTCGTGTGTGAGGCACTCCTCCGCATCCCTCCACACTTTGGCCTATGGCTAAAAGTCTTTAATGTGAAGCGGAAGGTGGTCGATGGGCAGCATGCGGACTGCGGCGGCGCCATGAGCAAGCTCCCCGACACCACTTGTCCTAAAGGGGCCTTTGTGGAGACCGTCAAGGTGTGGCAACAGGAGTGGTTCTACATCACCGAACCCCGCGGCGCCAGGTGGGCGGCCACTCTTGAGTTCAGACCCGGGCCCCCTATGCGGCTTGCGTCATGGACCAACAAGGGTCTAGATTGGGGATCCATGGCGGAAGTGTTGATGCTGCAAAAGCGCATCACAAACATGATAAGCAAGAACACCAGCCTCCCAAACGTGATTTAGGTGATGCTCTTCCGCCGGATCCTTCCCTGCCAACTCCGGCCTTCCCATATGTGGGAGTTCAATCCGCAAGGTCCACGGACCCTGAAGCGCTTCTTCGGCACAACGCACGAAGATATCTAGAAGCTGCTCTTCAAGACCCAGAAAGCGTGGCCGAAGAAGACCGAAGACATCGGCCTTGACAGCGAGAACCCGGCCACACTGGTAAGTGTGTTAATCCCGAACATTCTTCCAGTCCATAAGTTATTGGGTGTAATGAGTTCTTTGTCCATCCTTCAGGGATGGATAGCGAAGGTGGAACGGATCAAGTGTCTGGCTTCGCTGCCTGAAGATCCGGCCACTCCCCAGCTAACGAAGATGCTGGTCTCGACGCCCTATCAGGCGCCGAAGAAGAAGGCCAAGAAGAAGGGCAAGGAGGCCAAGGGCGGCCCCCACCGTAAGGGTACTTCGAACGCAGTGTTTGGAGAGACCGAAATCCCCTCCTCCCACGAGGAAGATGAAGACAAAGAGGAAGAGGAGGCAGAAAGTGACTCCCCTCTCAAGGGGAGGAAGAAGAAGAGGGCAGCCTCAATAGACCCGGAGGAGGGGGCATCCAAGAGGGGGAAGGTGACCCTCTCGGATGGTTCGGATTCAGAGGCCGAACCCATCCCCAAGAGGTTTCCCAGGGCGAAGCCCCTGGCCGAATCGTAAGTACCAAAGGATTCGTTACAAGTATTCGGCCCTCTATGTTTTTAATATAACATATTATGTTGTGTGTATTTCAGCCCTGCTTGCGACCTCCCCAGCCTTTCACTATCTGAGGGGAGCTCTCTACCGCCTGAGATGGCAGAGAGCGTGACGCCTCCGCGAGCCTCTCCGCCCATCATCGCAGATGACATCGAGGTGCTGTCTCAAAGAACCTCTCTAGGCCGCGGAGGAGTGGGCGAGGCGGCCGAAATGGCGCCTGAGGGAAATACCTCGGCTGCCGAAGACCTGGGGGGTGTGATCCCCATGGCAACCGACGGTGGATGGCCCTGACCAGTTCGGCCCCCAGCCGGACACCATTCCGGAGACCCATACGACTCCAGAATCAGGCGAGCAACCCCCTTTGAAGGAGGAGGAGCATCAGCTCCGACGGCGACCTCCACTAATCCGGAGGCACCGAATGCTCTGGTAGAAGCACTACGACGTGCTTCCATCATGGTGGAGCACCGCACCCTCATGGGTGTGGTGGTTGAGAAGGTTCAGTCCACCAAGAGCGGGCTGAATGAAGCCTTCACTAGCTTGCTAACAGGCTTTGAGGTATGCGGCGTAATGCTCTAGACGCTTTTCATGTGAAGGAAATATACCTGTATATAGATAGTAGCCCCTGAAACTCTGTTTGGTTTTGGAAAAGGCCGAACAAAGGATCCTATAGTATTCGGAAGAGGTGACGTACTTTTCTATTTTACAATAGGCTTCCCTGTTGGCGGCAACCGCCCAGGCCGCTAAAGTTTCCGAACTCAATTGGAAATTGAAGCTGGCTGATGATGAGCTCAACCGCATTAACAAGCGGTTCGATGAGGCCCAAGGTATGTGTGTACGTTGAAAAGAGTTTGGTCATGCCTCCGAAGTGATATGTAGATTCAGAGTGTAACTCATGTACTCTGTTATTACGAGTGCAGGTAGCGCGGCCGAGGTCGAGACCCTCAAGAGTGCTCTTGCCCAAGCCAAGGAGGAGGCAAAGGTGAGCAAAGCGGATGCTGATAAAGCGGCTGCAGATTTAAAGACCGAACAGGTCGCCCGCCGCCAGCATGAAGAGAGGGTGGCCGAAGTGGAGCAGGAGCTGAAAGATGCCATCAGCAAATGCAAGGCTTTGGAGGAGAAGACTATGGCCCAAGCGGTCGAACTCGCCAAAGCCCTCCACGAGGCCGAGGAGGCATGGACAGAGTCCCGGAGTGCTCGTGAAGAGATCCGGCAGGCCGAACAGATAGCGGCTGGTAAGCCCTTTCTTTTGCAGAGTATATTTGGGTGTCAAAGATATGCCTTGCTTACTCGACTCTGGAGTTCTCCAGACGCTTTTGCGGATCTTCCGAGGAGTGCTACCGACACCGCGTAGTTCTTCCGAGCCCAAGAGGGGAACACGACAGAGAAGCTATTCTGGTCACAGTTCCTAGCGCTAGAGCGTCCGGCGTTGTTGAACAACCAGATGATGCAACTGTCGGAGCTGCATAGGATGTCCGGTTTGGCCATGAAGGACATCATAGTCCGACTTTGGCCAGTCGAACCCATTCCTAGCAGCTACTTCGGCCTGGTGAGGCGACTCACAGATGCACTGCCCCGAGTTGAAGCTGTGAAGCGCTCGGCGTGCATAGAGGGTGCGCGGATGGCCTTTGCCCGTGTCAAGATGCACTAGGCGAAGATGATGGCCACCGTCGTGGCAACTGAAGGCCCACCCGAAGGCAAGGACCACCGCAAGCCGAAGCGGTACTTTGACGACGTCCTGGCAGTTGCCCGAATAGTAGAGGGCCAACGCTCAAAGGATATCATGTTTGAGTGAATGCATTATGTTTATCCAGACTTTTGTGTTATGAACCAAGGCCTATAATATATTTATGCCTTCATCTGAAATTATTTTCCTCCTATGCGGCCGTTTTTAATTCTGAAAGTTCGCCAGTCGTCGGCTTCAGCCCCCACATAGATGCTACGGGGGTGTTTGGGATAGCGCGCGATCACACTTGACCCAACGTCTTAGTCCGTAAAGGAGGTGTCTGCGCAGCGAACCAGGCAATCGGACTATGTGGCTTTATTACTAGCACTTAGCCATAGGAGTTTGACGGTGGGGCAAAATACTAGCCCCTGGTGCGTATGCGGCCATCCGAACTAGGATGCCTTAGGCGCATGACTAGGTGAAGACCAGTCCTTCGTATAATACGGAGTAAATCGCGAAAGATTTATAGTAAGTCGCCGAATCCCCGACCAGCTCTCGCCATACAGTTTTCAGCTTTCTCTACTGAGGTATTTGACCGAATGAACCAGAAACATAATCGCAGTAGTTCTCCCTTTACTACCTTAGCCGAACAAGCAGAACGTAAGGTAGTAATCACAGGAGCGGGCAACCCAACCATTGACCAAAGACATGATTCGGAGCTGATGCATATAATGCAATATTCGGGACGCCGAAGTATACTCTAAAAGTGTTTGGACTTTTATAGATATACGTGGCCGAATAGAGATCCCGGCATTTAAGCCGTACCAAAGTGTATATGGAATCTAAAGTGAAGAGAAAAATATAGATTATGAAATAAACCAACACCAAACAGGGGTTGGCAGAAAAAGAACTGTTTCCATTATGATATGTTTGGTACGTCAAAATGTGTTATTATAGATAATGTCGTAAACATCAAGGCTATTTTACATCTTGAGAATTTGTAAACAACGGTAAAGTTGTATACAGGGCCTAAAAAGAAAAGGTATTCTTGAAGATCCCATTGAGACCATGCCGCACGTCTGCACCGCTGTCACGTTGGTGCAAGATTCTTTGAGAGGAGAGGTCGACAGTCGTTTATAAAAGGGGCCTGGGAAAGGGCCCTTGCATGACCGTAAGGTGATTAGGTCTTTAACGAACCTGTAATACGAGAAAAAGAAAAAGGAAGGGGTTGAGGTCAAAGTAGGGTTGAACCGCACTATAGACCCTGTCTGCATTGTGCCTCCATCGTTACCCAAGATATTTTGGGTGCGTAGTTGAAACGCCCTCGATGCGGCTATATCTCCCACGTGTCGAAGCACGACTTAGAGGCATAACCGCATTGAAAGCAATGTCGCAAGTGAGGTAATCTTCACACAACCCATGTAATACATAAGGGAAAGAGATACATAGTTGGCTTACAATCGCCACTTCACACAATACATGAGTAAAACATACATCATACAGATACAATCAAGGTCCGACTACGGAACCAAAATAAAAGAAGACTACCCCAAATGCTAACACAGATCCCGGATCGTCCCAACTGGGCTCCACTACTGATCAACTGAAACGAAACAACACAATGAACAAGATCTTCATCGAGCTCCTCCTTGAGCTCAGGTGCATCACCTGCACGGTTTCATCGGCACCTGCAAACTGGTTTTGGAAGTATCTGTGAGTCACGGGGACTCAGCAATCTCACACCCGCGAGATCAAGACTATTTAAGCTTAAAGGTAGGACAGGGTAGTGAGGTGGAGCTGCAGCAAGCGACTAGCATATATGGTGGCTAACATACGCAAAAGAGAGCGAGAAGAGGAGGCAAAGCACGGTCGAACAACTATGATCAAGAAGTGATCCTAGAACAACCTACGTCAAGCATAACTCCAACACCGTGTTCACTTCCGGACTCACCGAGAAGAGACCATCACGGTTACACACGATTGGTGTATTTTAAATAAGATCAACCGGGCTTTCTACAACGGACATTAACAAATTCCCATCGCCACATAACAGCAGGCACGGCTTTCGAAAGTTCAAAATCCTGCGGGGTGTCCCAACTTAGCCCATGATAAGCTCTCGCGATCAACGAAGGATATTCCTTCTCCCGGAAGACCCGATCAGTCTCGGAATCCGGCTACAAGACATTTCACAGCAATAAAACAAGACCAGCAAAGCCGCCCGGATGTGCCGACAAATCCGATAGGAGCTGCACATATCTCGGTCTCGGGGCACACCGGATGAGCAGACGTCGGGTTGGCATAAACCACAGTTGCCGAGGCGCGGGACATCGCTTCGGTTTGGACCAGCACTTTCGAAGGAGAACTGGCCGGGGGCTAAAATAAAGATGACCCTCAGGCTCCGAAACCCAAGGAAAAGGGTATAGGTGAGGCAAATGGTAAAACCAATGTTGGGCCTTCTTTGGAAAAGTCTTATTCAAAGCGAACTGTCAAGGGGTCCCATAAATCACCCGACCGCGTTAGGGACGCAAAAATCCGGGAACATAATACCGATATGACGGAAACTAGGGCGGCAAGAGTGGAACAAAACACCAGGCATAAGGCCGAGCCTTCCACCCTTTACCAAGTATATAGATGCATTAATAATATAAGATATATTGTGATATCCCAACAAGTAAACACGTTCCAACAAGGAACAACATCTCCATGTTCCAACAAGGAACAAACTTCATCTTCACCTGCAACTAACAACGCTATAAGAGGGGCTGAGCAAAGCGGTAACATAGCCAAACAACGGTTTGCTAGGAAAGGATGGTTAGAGGTTTGACATGGCAATGAGGGTGGCATGATATAGCAAGTGGTAGGCATCGTAGCATAGGCATAGCAAAAGAGCGAGCATCTAGCAAGCAAAGATAGAAGTGATTTCGAGGGTATGGTCATCTTGCCTGAAATCCCGCAAGGAAGAAGATCAAGTCCATGAAGAAGACAAACGGGCGAAGTCGAATGAATCCTCACAACTCCGGAACGGAACCGAAGCTAACGAGAAAAGCAAACCGGAAACAAAACAAACAACATAGTAAACCAACAAGCATAAACATGGCATGATGCACAATCAAGTATGATGCATGTCCGGTTTAATGAGGCAAGGCATGGCAAAGCAATATGCACAAACAATCCTACAAATTAAGTGGAGCTCAATATGCAACGAATTGCATATTGACGAAACACCACATCAATTATTTAGTTCTCTCCCAATTAGGTACTCCACAATATTAAATGTTATTAAACATGGCAAGAGGTGAAGCATATTGAAACTACCTATCTAGGCAAGTTTAAATGAGGCCGGAAACAACGAACAACAATTCCGGAAAATCCCCATATGCAAATTATGGATTAGGTACAGATCTGACCTAAAGCATATTTTAGAGTTGTTAAACATGCAAAGCAAGTACACCATGTTAATCTATGCATTTTTCTACCCCATTTACATATATAATTTATTTAAAACCGAGTTACGGTTATTTAGTTATGAAATAAATCATTTTAGCATGGCATATTAGCAAATTAATGCAAACAACAATTTTAAACATTTTAATTGTTGTTATCATGATGCGGATGACATGTGCAAGTTTTATGCAATTTTTATGAAAATGTTAACATGAGCATGATATGAAGCATTATGTTACCGTGGTGGAAGAAAGGGGTGCCACGGCAACGAATCCGAAAATGGTGCCACGGCAACATATCGGTTCCGATAACTCACGGAGATACCGGTGCAAAAGAAGTGTGACGGAAGCGAGTCATGCAAGGATGGTGGGGTGATCCCGGATTCCGGGTTCCCACGGAACGGTGGCATGGCAAAAGAGGGGCATCGCAAGGATGATTCAACACGGTCGGTCATCACGGGTTATACCTTGAACGTTCAAGCGGGACGGAAAGCGTTCGTGGGGAAGTAGTGGTTCACGTTCTTGAGGAAGTAGAGGAAGTAGTCGTTCTCGGTGTAGAGGAAGTAGTGGTTCACGCGACGGTAGTCGTTCATGTACACGTTCACGGGTTTTCAAGAGGTACTTGACGGGTCCGAATCCTTCGGGTTGTCGTGGTACTTGCGGTCTCGCGATGGTAGTCGTTACGGCGTGGGGAAGTAGAGCGTTCATGTTCGATGGTAGTGGTACATCTCGTCATCGAGTAGTAGTTGTTCGTCCGTGGATGTTCGGGGTCCACGGGGTCTTGAGGGTCGATAGTGGTTCACGTTTTCGTAGATGTTGAAGAGGGACTTGGCGCATCCGATGTCTCCGGGGTCGACGGTAGTGGTACACGTGTCATCGGGGTACTTGTCGTTTTCCGGTCTTGGCGATTCGGGTTTCCGTAGGGGTACTTGTCGCATCATCGTGGAAGTAGTCATTCGGGCTTCCGTGCGGACTTGGCGTCCTCGCGCGTAGGGGTACTTGGCGGATTCGTGTAGTTGAACTTGACGCAAACGGGTCTCCCAAAGACGTCGTGGTACTTGGCGCTTCCAATGTCTTCGGGCGTAGAGGTACTCGCAAAACCGAAATGGTCTTGACGATCCGGTGAGACGATGTGGTCCGGTGCGGTTGCAGGTCTTGGCGTCCGTGCGGCAGCAACAAAGCGGAACGGGACGGAGATGCGGGCGCTGATGGTGGTGGAGCAGGGGCTTCACGTGAAGCGGGACCGCAGGCGATCTTGATGGCCTCGCGAGGCCTCGGGTGCTCGAGGAGGCCGAGGGCGGCTGGACCCGGCGGAGGCGGTGAACGGGCGGCGCCATGGCGTCGGGCAGGGTAGTGAGGCGACGAGGCGGGGGCTGCAGGCCTCGGCGGCAAGGAAGCACCATGGAGGAGAGGACCACAGGCGGCGGCGGCGATCGCGGCATCCGGCGGCGGAGATCCGGCAGGGCTCCGGCGGTCTCGAACTCATGGGGCGCAGGGCCGGGCGCGAGAGGTGGAGAGGCGCGGGCGGAGGGGATGAGACCGCAGCAACCGGCGGGGCAGACGGTGAGGGGGTGCAGGCGCGGCGTCGTCGCCGGAGGCGAGGTCTGGGAGGAGGGCGAGGCGGTCGGTCTTAGCGCAGGAGGCGGGGAACAAGGACGAGGCAGGAGGGAAGGAGGGGCGCGATGGCGAGGAGGAAGAGGACTTGGCGGCGCGGTGGTCGGCGACCGGAGGCGACAGGGCATGGGGACGCGGGGAGGAGAAGAGAGCGGCGAGGGAGAGCGAGGGAGATGGGATCGGGAGGAGGCCGAGGGGATCGGGAAGGAGACGGCGCTGGAGGAAGGGATCGAGCAGGGAGAGAGAGATGCGCTGGGGCTGGGCTAGGGTTAGGCGGCTGGTGGGCCTTGGGCCGGCTTAGGGAGGAGAAAGGCCGGCCTGGTGGAGGCGCTAGGTGGGCCAGGGGCCTTAGAGGCCGGCTGGGCTGGGATCTCTCTCTTCCTCTCTTAAAAAAAACAGAACGCAAAGAAGAAAGGGAGAGAAAATAAATGAGTGGACAAGAATTAGGGTATGAGGGTAATTTTTCCGGACTCGCAAAAATGTGAGGAATTTAACAAAAATGACCCGAGGATTTTTGGTGGAACTCCGGAAAATGATAGAATAATAAATGGCAAGGTTTGGGGACCAAACTTGAAGCAGAAAAAAGGAACGAAATTATTTTGCAAGTGTGTTATGGTGAATTCCAATTAATGGAATAATTTTTAATATAGCTCCCTAATATCGGGAGGATATGTTATAAAGAGAAGTCACCCTTCCCTCGATTTAAATGGATCGAGAAATCCATGCAATTTATTTAGAAGAGTTTTAAAATAATGATATGATGGCATGATGAGATGATGCAATGCAAGAGATGACATGATGAAAGCACAAACAAAACAAATCACACGACAAAACTCAGAAACCCTGGAAGGCAACTGAAACTCCGGTCTTGGGGCGTCACAGTAGTTATGCACACGCGGTACATATGTTGCGTTATATGGGGTGAGTGATGGAGGCGGAACTGCTAGTCCAGCTCTGGATTTAGCGAGATGTTGTTCTGCAGGGTAGGCCGGACTCGTTTAATAGTGTCCAGGGGCTTGATGGCCGATGAAGTGTTCGGCTTGATAAGGCCGCTATGCACCTCAACCGCAATGGCCATGGTATGCTCCTCAGTACGGAGGGAGCGCTCCATGTTTCCATTGACTGTGATAACACCACGCGGTCCGGGCATCTTGAGCTTTAAATAAGCAGAGTGCGGGACTGCATTGAAGTGGGCGAAGGCGGTTCATCCGAGCAGTGTGTGATAACCGCTGCGAAAGGGGACAATGTCGAAGATCAAGTCTTCGCTTTGGAAGTTATCCGGTGAACCAAAGACTACTTCCAATGTTAATGAACCCGTGCAGCGAGCCTCTACACCGGGTATCACTCCTTTAAAGGTGGTGTTACTAGGTTTGTTCTTGACGGGTCAATACCCATTTTACGAACAGTGTTTTGATAAATCAAGTTGAGACTGCTGCCGCCGTCCATAAGGACTCGAATGAGATGGAATCCATCGATGATTGGATCAAGGACCAGGGCTTCTGAACCTCCATGGCGGATACTGGTCGGGTGGTCCCTGCGATCGAAGGTGATCGAACAAGCCGACCAAGGGTTGAATTTTGGGGCGACCGGCTCTACAGTGTAGATGTCCCTTAATGTGCGCTTGCGCTCCCTCTTGGGGATATGAGTGTCGTATATCATATTCACTATTTTTACCTCAGGGGGAAATTTCTTCTGCCCCCCTGTGTTCGGTGGGCGGGGCTCATCATCGTCCTTGCTTGGCGGCCCTTTCCTCTTATGTTCGATATTTAATTTACCGGCCTGTTTGAAGACCCAAGAGTTTCTGTTGGAATGATTTGCAGGCTTGCCGTGGGTGCCATGAATCTGGCAAGGCCGGTCGAGTATTTTGTCCAAATTGGATGGGTCGTCCCTGTTTCCTTTGAATGGCTTCTTTCGCTGACCGGGTTTAGAGCCGCTGAATCCGGCATTGACCGCCGTATCTTCGGTTTCTTCATTGTTATTCCGACGCTTGTGTTTGCTACGTTGTGGCCGTCCGTTGCCGTCCCTGGCTTCAGAGGTGTCGGGGTCGCTGGTACTGTTGCTTCTACGAGCTAACCAGTTGTCTTCTCCCGCGCAGAAGCGGGTCATGAGTGTGGTAAGAGCTTCCATAGACTTCGGCTTTTCTTGGCCGAGGTGTCAGGCAAGCCATTCTTCGCGGACGCTATGTTTAAAGGCCGTTAGGGCTTCGGCATCCGGACAATCGATGAGTTGGTTCTTTTTAATTAAGAATCGGGTCCAGACTTTGCGGGCTAACTCTCCGGGTTGCTGGACTATGTGACTAAGGTCATCGGCGTCCGGTGGCCGGACTTAAATACCTTGGAAGTTGTCTCGAAATGCATCCTCCAAATCTTCCCAGCTACCAATAGAGTTCTCTGGGAGGCTGTTTAGCCAGTGTCGTGCTGGTCCCTTTAACTTTAGGGGGCGGTATTTCATGGCGTGGAGATCGTCACCGCGAGCCATGTGAATATGGAGAAGAAAATCTTCAATCCATACCACGGGATATGTCGTTCCATCATATGCTTCAATGTTTACGGATTTAAACCCTTCTGGAAACTGGTGTTGCATTACCTCATCAGTAAAGCATAAGGGGTGTGCGCGCCTCTGTATCGGGCAACGTCACGGCGGAGTTCGGATGACATCTGTGTTCGGTTTTCAGCCCGAGTGAGGTCATGCTTATCGCGCCAAGTTTGATAGCCGTCATCTCACGTTGGAGCACGCCCCCTTGATCCATAGATTAATCTAGTCCGACCGGATCTATTGTCCAGGTCCTGACGTAAGTCGTAGGTGTAGCCCGGAGCCGCTACCTCTTTGCCTCGACGGCGAGGTGGCGCGGGCTGGTGTTCGGTGTAAGCAGCCACTTCGTCTCGCCCACGTGGTGGTCGGTCTGGTTCATCAGCATGATTATATGTTGATGGTATTGGCTCAAGGGCCTCGTCATCGAATTATGGCAGTAGTCGATGCTTCGGATAACTCTTTGTTGGGCGCTCGAGGCTGTATTCCTCGGCAGCTAGGACCTGGGTCCATCTGTCATTGAGTGTATCTTGTTCGGCTTGAAGGTATTGTTGTTTCTTTTTTTAGGCTCCTCGTAGTTGCGATTAGTTGTCTCTTAAAGAGCTCTTGCTCGAGGGGTTCTTCTCGAACGATGAAGTCTTCGTTGTTGAGGCTGACATCCTCCTTGGAGACTGGTAGATAGTTACTATCCTCCGAATCCGCATTCCTGACAGGCTCGTTGGGGTTAACTTCTCCCTCCTCCCATTCATCCTGCTCGAACGCGGGCTCGGCGGGGTCTTCGGGATCTTCAGCACATCCGGAGTGTTGTTGTCTCTGGTGCCGGTATTGCTTTCCCTTTCGCGACGCGATTTTGAGCGGCGCCGCTGACGTCGATGTTTTGATGGTGCTTCGACGGGCTTGTCCTTCATCG
Organism: Aegilops longissima; assembly: GCA_021605205.1. Taxonomy (NCBI): domain Eukaryota; kingdom Viridiplantae; phylum Streptophyta; class Magnoliopsida; order Poales; family Poaceae; genus Aegilops; species Aegilops longissima. Next base: position 508,685,224 of record CM038681.1, read on the forward strand.
GATCCTTCCTGCCGTCGTCGTCATCCTTTTTAGGTGTATCCACCATGTACACATCGTATGTGGAGGTGGCCGTCCAACGCCCGGTGATAGGCGGATTCTGGCCTGGTTCGTCTCCTGCATCGATGTCCATACCGTCAACATTTTCGGAGGCGTAATCTAGCATGTCGGTCAAGTCTTCGACAGTGGCTATTAAGTGGGTGGTGGGTGGGACGTAAATTTCCCCGCTCTCAGCCCCTAGTCCGGGCTGGGCGTGGTTCGGAGGTGATACTTCCGTAATGACGAGAGATCGCATTAAGTCCAGTGCCTCGTTTAAGAGTGAAGGCTGGACGGGGAACTGGGGGCCTGTGGAGCTAGGCCTGGTAGACTCTACCTGGCCGTGCTCGCTAGACGCAGACCTGGAGAGTTCGACGTTGGCATCCAGAGATGAGTTCGGCTCTTCGATGATAGGGAGAGTCCTGTTTGATTCCAGGTTTGCCGAAAATACAGTCGCCTCTGGGTCTCCGGCAGAGAGCTCCTTAGTAGGAGAGAGTCCAGTGGGTTTCAAACTCCCATCTTCGGATGAGGTGGTTTGCACTGGATCTAAGGCCAGGGCAGGGATCATAGCTTGTCCTTAAGCGGTGCCTGATGATGGATCTGATGGGTTTCCTTCTTGAAGACGAGGAATAGTGGTCGAGGCCGTGGACACTTCGAAGATCAAGTCTCCTCGGATATCGGCGACGTAATTCAGGTTTCCGAACCTGATCTGATGACCAGGGGCGTAGCTATCGATCTGTTCGAGGTGACCAAATGAATTGTCCCGTAGAGCGAAGCCGCCAAACATGAAAAGTTGACTAGGGAGAAAGGTTTCCCCGGAAACAGCATCATTGTTGATGACCAAACGAGCCATCAAACCTTCTGCCGACTACACAGTGGAACTCTCAATGAAAGCACCAATGTCCGTGTCAAAACCGACTGATCTCGGGTAGGGGGTCCCGAACTGTGCGTCTAAGGATCAAAGGTAACAAGGGACACGGGAACATGATGTTTACCCAGGTTTGGGCCCTCTTAATGGAGGTAAAATCCTACGTCCTACTTGATTGTATTTGATGAGAATAGGGGTTACAAGAGTCGATCTACCTCGAGATCGTAATGGCTAAACCCTAGATGTCTAGCCTATATGAATTCTGACAGCCTCTACGGACTAAACCCTCCGGTTTATATAACACCAGAGGGGCCCAGGATTTTACAGAGTCGGCTTGCAGAAGAAGGAAATTACACATCCGGATGCCAATCTTGCCATCCACGCATAGGAGAGTCCTATCCGGTGTTGGGGTAATGCAGTAATTTCAAAAATTTCCTGCGCACACGCAAGATACATCTAGGTGATGCATAGCAATGAGAGGGGAGAGTGTTGTCCACGTACCCTTGTAGACCAAAAGCGGAAGCGTTTAGTAACGCGGTTGATGTAGTCGAACGTCTTCGTGATCCAACCGATCCAAGTACCGAATGCATGGCACCTCCGCGATCTGCACACGTTCAGCTCGATGACTTCCCTTGAACTCTTGATTGATTTGAGGCCCAGGGATAGTTTTGTCAGCATGATGGCGTGGTGACGGTGATGATGAAGTTACCCGTGTAGGGCTTCGCCTAAGCACTATGACGATATGACCGAGGTGTGTTTCTGTGGAGGGGGCACCGCACACGGCTAAGACAAGTATTGGTTTTGTGTGTTCTAGGGTGCCCCCTGCCCCCGTATATAAAGGAGCAAGGGGGAGGCCGGCCGGCCCTCATGAGGCGCGCCCCAAGTAGGATTCCTTCTAGGAATCCTATTCCTAGTAGGTTTCCAACAAGGGAAGAGAGGGGGAAGGAAGGAGAGGGAGAGAGGGAGAAGGAAAGGGGGCGTCGCCCCCCCCCCTCCCTTGTCCTATTCGGACTCCAAGGGGGGTGTGCTGCCTGCCCTGGCTGCTCTCCTCTCTCTCCACTAGGGCCCATGGTGGCCCATTAATTCCCCCGGGGGGTTCCGGTAACCCCTCCAGCACTCCGGTTTTACCCGAAATCACCTAGAACACTTCCGGTGTCCGAATAATATGGTCCAATGTATCAATCTTTATGTCTCGACCATTTCGAGACTCCTCGTCATGTCCGCGATCACATCCGGACTCTGAACTACCTTAGATATATCAAAACACATAAACACATAATATCGATCGTCATCAAACGTTAAGCGTGCAGACCCTACGGGTTCGAGAACTATGTAGATATGACCAAGACTCACTTCCGGTCAATAACCAATAGCGGAACCTGGATGCTCATATTGGTTCCTACATATTCTACAAAGATCTTTATCGATCAAACCGCATAAGAACATACGTTGTTCCCTTTGTCATCGGTATGTTACTTGCCCGAGATTCGATCGCCGGTATCATTATACCTAGTTAAATCTCGTTACCGCAAGTCTCTTTACTCGTTCCGTAATCCATCATCCCGCAACTAACTCATCAGTCACATTGCTTGCAAGGCTTATAGTGATGTGCATTACCGAGAGGGCCCGGAGATACCTCTCCGACAATCGGAGTGACAAATCCTAATCTCGATCTATGCCAACTCAACAAACACCATCGGAGACACCTGTAGAGCATCTTTATAATCACCCAGTTACGTTGTGACGTTTGATAGCACACTAAGTGTTCCTCCGGTATTCGGGAGTTGCATAATCTCATAGTCATAGGAACATGTATAAGTCATGAAGAAAGCAATAGCAATAAACTAAATGATCATTACGCTAAGCTAACGGATGGGTCTTGTCCATCACATCATTCTCTAATGATGTGATCCCGTTCATCAAATGACAACACATGTCTATGGCTAGGAAACTTAACCATCTTTGATTAACGAGCTAGTCTAGTAGAGGCATACTAGGGACACTCTGTTTGTCTATGTATTCACACATGTACTAAGTTTCCGGTTAATACAATTCTAGCATGAATAATAAACATTTATCATGATATAAGGAAATATAAATAACAACTTTATTATTGCCTCTAGGGCATATTTCCTTCAGTCTCCCACTTGCACTAGAGTCAATAATCTAGTTCACATCATCATGTGATTTAACACCAATAGTTCACATCACCATGTGATTAGTTCACATCGCCATGTGACTAATACCCAAAGGGTTTTACTAGAGCCAATAATCTAGTTCACATCGCTATGTGATTAACACCCAAAGAGTAATAAGGTGTGATCATGTTTTGCTTGTGAGAGAAGCTTAGTCAATGGTTCTGTCACATTTAAAGCCGTATGTATTTTGCAAATTTTCAATGTCTACAATGCTCTGCATGGACCTACTCTAGCTAATTGCTCCCACTCTCAATATGTATCCAGATTGAGACTCAGAGTCATCTTGATCGGTGTAAAAGCTTGCATCGGCGTAACTCTTTACGATGAACTCTTTATCACCTCCATAACCGAGAAATATCTCCTTAGTCTTCTAAGGATAATTTTGACCGTTGTCAAGTGATCCACTCCTGGATCAATATCGTACCCCCTTGCCAAACGCATGGCAAGGTGCACAATAGGTTTGGTACACAACATAGCATAGTTTATAGAACCTATGGATGAGGCATAGGGAATGACTTTCATCCTCTTTCTATTTTCTGTCGTGGTCGTGTTTTTAGTCTTACTCAACTTGACACCTTGTAATACAGGCAAGAACTCCTTCTTTTACTGTTCCATTTTGAACTACTTCAAAAATCTTGTCAAGGTATGTACTCATTGAAAAATCTTATCAAGTGTCTTGATCTATCTCTATAGATCTTGATGCCCAATATGTAAGCAGCTTCACCGAGGTATTTCTTTGAAAAACTCCTTTCAGATACTCCTTTATGCTTTCCAGAAAATTCTACATCATTTCCGATCAACAATATGTCATTCACATATACTTATCAGAAAGGTTGTAGTGCTCCCACTCACTTTCTTGTAAATACAGGCTTCACCGCAAGTCTGTATAAAACTATATGCTTTGGTCAACTCATTGATAAGTCTCCGTCGTATCTACTTTTCCAAACACTTTTGCCCTTGTTTTGGACTCTAACTTGTATGATTTGAATGGAACTAACCCGGATTGACGTTGTTTTCAGCAGAACTACCATGATGTTGTTTTATGTGCAGAAAACAAAATTCTCGGTATGACCTAAAACTCCACGGAACGTCTTAGAAAAAATAATAAAAAATCCTCGCCAAAGATGAAGACCAGGGGGCCCACACCCTGTCCACGAGGGTGAAGCGCGCCTCACCTCGTGGGCCCCCTGGAGACCTTCCGACGCCAACTCCAACTCTATATATTGGCTTTCGGAGAGAAGAAATCATTGCATTTTACGATACGGAGCCGCCGCCAAGCCCTAAAACCTCTTGGGAGGGCTGATCTGGAGTCCGTTCGGGGCTCCGGAGAGGGGGATTCGTCGCCGTCGTCATCATCAACCATCCTCCATCACCAATTTCATGATGCTCACCGCCGTGCGTGAGTAATTCCATCATAGGCTTGCTGGACGGTGATGGGTTGCATGAGATCTATCATGTAATCGAGTTAGTTTTGTTAGGGTTTGATCCCTAGTATCCATTATGTTCTGAGATTGATGTTACTATGCTTAATGCTTGTCACTAGGGCCCGAGTGCCATGATTTCAGATCTGAACCTATTTTGTTTTCATGAATATATGTGTGTTCTTGATCCTATCTTGCAAGTCTATAGTCACCTATTATGTGTTATGATCCGACAACCCCGAAGTGACAATAATTGGGATACTTCTCGGTGATGACCATAGTTTGAGGAGTCCATGTATTCACTATGTGCTAATAGAGACGCAGTGCTCGAAGGATATTATGTTTAAATGACATGTATGATTTGTGAAAACAATGTTTCAATAGAATATAAGAGCTTTTTATACTTGTGCGTTCAAGTAGTAAACTACTCCCTGTGCGGCCATTTATGTATATGTATATATAACTCGAAAGATTGCAGTCCTTGGCTTCAGCCCCACGCATAGTGCGGGGTGTTTACAAAGAAGGCGCTTTTCACACTTAATCCAACGTCTTGGTCCTGTTAAGGAGGTGGTAGCATAGCAAACTAGGCAACCGGACTATAATGCTTTACCACTTTCACTTAGCCATAGGAGTTCGAGGTGGGGCTACTATATAGCCCATGGGGCACCGCACTCTCCCGAATTGAAATGCGTATGTGCTGACCGAAAACCGTCATTCGTTAATGCGGAGAATTCTAAACATTCCGGTGAGTCATCGAGTGGTTGACCAGTCTCACGCTATATCATGACATCGGTTTTCGGCTTTCTCTCTTGAGGTGCTCGCCCGGCGAACCGGGCACAATCGCAGATAGTTCTCCGGTGCCGCGTTAGCCGATAGAGCGGAACGTAAGGAAGCAAAACACAGGGCCGGGCAAACCAAACATTTGACCAAAGACATGATTCGGAGCTGATGCATATAAGGCCTAACTTTCGAGGCGCCAACACTCCCTAAGGTATTCGGTCTTTATAAAAGCAGGCGAGAATAATGCCCCAGCCCCGTGTCCAGTGCAGCGCAAAAATTCTGGTGCGGCCAATGCCAAAACGCCAGCCTCCTCCTCGGTTATAGTAAGAAACCAGGGATGTATATCAACAAGAGATAGTAAAAAGGTTTACGCGGGGTCTTAATCTGAAAAGAATCCTTGCAGCGGGTCCCTCTTGCGTCTGCTCTGTGTCTCCATTGTGCCGTATCACGGGCGGGTGTAGCACGTTGTTCATCTGTAAAAGAGAGGAACTTAGTTTAAAAGAAAAGGATCGTGCAAAAGATGTACTTTATATTAAATAAGCAGTATGATTCAAGAAGTGAATAAAATTGAGCTTTATTGTCTCTTGTTGTACATGCATGCAGCCCTTGTATGGGGTATGCCGTTAGTAGGCGCCGGACTCGTCTAGCCGTGTCCGGGTTTGAATGACCTATTCGAGTTCTTTGACTAGCGGAGCCGGATAGGTGTGGGGCTGTCAAGGCAGTCTCACGTTCTTCCGTGCTCGAGTAACACTAGTACTCCTTTTAATGAGATGATGCCGCGTGGACCAGGCATTTTAAGTGTTAGAGATGCATAATGCGGTATTGCGTTAAAGCGGGCGAAAGCTTCACGTCCCAATAGTGCTTGATGGCTAATTTTAAATGGGGCGACATGGAAGACTAATTTTCGCGATGGAAGTTGTCAGATGAACCGAACACAACTTCTAGCAGTAGGGAGCCCGTACAATGGGCATATGGGCCTGGCATTACCCCTTTAAAGGAGGTGTTGCTATGGCGAATTTTGGTTGGGTCTATCCCCATCCTGCGGATTGTGTCCTGATATATCAGGTTTATGTCACTGCCGCCATCCATGAGGACTTGTGTAAATTGAAATCCCTCGATTATAGGATCCAATGTCAAGGCAGTCCATCCTGCGTTCCGGATACTTTCGGAGTAGTCCTGATGGTCGAAGGTGATTGGTTTTGACAACCGGTGTTGGTACTCCGCTAGGGTAGTATGTGCGGCGCGCGTCTTAATGGGTGCCGCTCTGTTTTTTCCTTTTATCACGTGAAGTGAGTTTACTGTTTTGACTTCTTGTGGGAAATTCTTTTGTTTTCCGGGGCTCTGCCGGTGGTGCTCGTCATCATCTTCACTTGGTGTATCGAGCCCCTTGTATTCGGCGTTGAGTCTGTCGGACTATTTGAAGACCCAACAATTTTTGTGGGTATGGTTTGCAGGCCTCCCGGGAGTACTGTGGATTTGACATATCTTGTCCAAGATTATGTTTAAGTTGGATAGCTCATCGCTATTGTCCTTAAGGGGCAGTTTTTTATTGTTCTGCCGTGAGCTTTTGAATCCGGCGTTGACTGTCGCGCTCTTTGGACCGTTCCCTTTAATCCGGCGCTGGTCCTTGTTGCGCCGTGGCTTCCCATTTCCATCCTTGACTTCGGATGTGCTTGGGTCGCTGGTGCTGCATCTTGCTAGCCAGCTATCCTCTCCCGCGCAAAAGCGGGTCATGAGGCTTGTTAATGCAGCCATGGTTCTCGGCTTCTCTTGGCGAGGTGTACAGCGAAACCATTCGCCTCGGACGTTGTGTTTGAAAGTTGCTAAGGCTTGGCGTCCGGACAGTCGACTATTTGGTTATTTTTGGTGAGGAACCTATTCCAGAATTTGCGGGCTGACTCTCCGGGTTGTTGAGTTATATGACTTAAATCATCTGCATCCGGAGGACGGACATAAGTCCCTTGAAAATTTGCTCGAAAAGCATCCTCGAGCTCTTCCCAACTTCCAATGGTATTTTCTGGGAGGCCCTTGAGCCAATGCCGGGCTGGCCCTTTGAGCTTGAGGGGTAAGTATTTTATGGCGTGGAGATCATCTCCTCTAGCCATATGTATGTGGAGGATATAGTCCTCAATCCAGACTCCAGGGTCTGTTGTTCCGTCGTATGCCTCTATGTTTACGGGTTTGAATCCCGCTGGAAATTCATGATCCAGCACCTCATCGGTGAAACATAGGGGATGTGCAGCGCCCCTGTATTTGGGTGTGCCGTGATGTTCGGATATTTGGCGTGTTGCATTGCTTTGAAGAGCTTGCTTTCTCGTCCCGTAGACGGACCTAACTGGGCCATCCTTTTGATGTGAATCCTTATGCGGATCGCGTACCGGCTTATGTGCGGCGCCATTTGCCGCTCTCTTTTTGCCGTGGGGTCGTCCATCCGACCGGGTGGCCTTCTTGTTTTTTGATTGTGGGGGCTCTATGGCCTCCTCATCAAATTCAGGCAGTAGTTTCCTCTTTGGGTAGCTCTTTGTTCGGCGACTGTCGCCATATTTGTCTGCGGTGTTGAATACTCTGCTCCATCTGATTCTGAGTGCATCTTCCGCTGTGTTGAGCTTCCGCTTCCTTTTTTCAGGCTACTGTAGCGATGGCGGCGAGCCTTTGTGGAGGTTATTCTGCTCCAACAATTTGTCCGGCGTGAGATCGTCCGGACTGTTGTCTTCGCCGGGGACGGGTTGTTTATCCAAGTTGTCTTGTTCGGACGATTGCTCGATAGCATGTTCGTCGTCCACTGGTTCGCCCTGCTCTAAGGCTGGGTCTTTATTGAGGCGGGACTTGGTTCGGCGTTTACGTTGCCGTTTTGACTGCTTTTCGAGGGATTTATCCTTCGTAGCATCCCGTTGTTCCTCGTCTTCATTTCCTTTAGGTGTATCCACCATGTATACATCGTGGGATGAGGTGGTTGTCCAGCATCCTATAGGCGTCGGTTCATGGTTGTCTCCTACATCGTCGTCCATACCGTCGATGTCTTCGGAGTCGAAATCGAGCACGTCGTGTAAGCTTTCGACAGTGGCTACGAAGTGGGTGGTGGGTGGGTGTTGAATTTCTTGACGTCCGCGTCCCAACCTTCCCCGACCGTAGTCCGCCATGGCTCTCCGGATAAAGAGAGAGACTTTAGTGAATTCAGGATGTCGCCAAAGGGCGAGTGCTGAAAGATGTCTGCGGCAGTGAACTCCATGACCGGCGGCCGATCGAATTCGATTGGCTGGGGCAGGGAGGGTTCGGAGTCCGGAGAGGAGTCCAGCACCTGGGAGTCACGGTCTTCGCAAAGGACAGGGATTGTGTTCGGTTTAATCACCGTAGAGATTTCAGCCCCCGAGGTGGTGTCCAACCAACCATCCTCGATCAGCGAGATCGGCTCCGAATCAATGTTCGGAGCGGACACTAATCTTGACCTCCGTGACCTTTGTTGGCGGCGAGTTAGATCATGCCCATCGAGACAGTGCGGCGCGCTTGGCTGTGGCTCGAATCCGTCGAAGATCAAGTCTCCGCGGATGTTGGCCGTATAACTTAAGCTTTCGAATCTGACCTGATGGCCAGGGGCGTGGCTTTCGACCCGCTCCAGATGGCCAAGTGAATTGGCCCACTGTGCAAAGCCGCGAATCTGAAGATCTGTCCGGGAGAAAAGTCTCACCACGGACCGCGTCGTTGTTGATGATCGTAGGAGCCATCGGGCCTATAGGTGACGACACGAGGAACTCTCAATGAAAGCACCAATGTCGGTGTCAAAACCGGCGGATCTCGGTAGGGGGTCCCGAATCAAGTCTAGGTGGATGGTAACAGAGACAAGGGACACGGTGTTTTCACCCAGTTCGGGCCCTCTCGATGGAGGTAATACCCTACTCCTACTTGATTAATATTGATGATATGGGTAGTACAAGAGTGGATCTACCACGAGATCAAGGAGGCTAAACCCTAGAAGCTAGCCTATGGTATGATTGTTGTTAGATCCACGGACTAAAACCCTCCGGTTTATATAGACACCGGATAGGTTAGGATTACACCGAGTCGGTTACAATGGTAGGAGATCTACAAATCCGTATCGCCAAGCTTGCCTTCCACGCCAAGGAAAGTCCCATCCGAACACGGGACGAAGTCTTCAATCTTGTATCTTCATAATCTTGGAGTCCGGCTGTGATGATAGTTCGGCTATCCGGACACCCCCTAGTCCAGGACTACCTCAGTCCCATCTTTGGAGGCATTTATGCTTCACGCCTAGCTGAATATTTTGGCATACCTATTAGGAATTTTGAGAAAGAAGAAAAATTGCTGCCTAGTGCTTATCTAGATTATAAGAGTATGCTAGCACATGATTTTATTGTTAAGAGTCATGAAGGGGAGCTCAAATATAAATTGTACTTTGATAAACATCACCCTGAGACTATCACTTTGCCTGCTCCTTCTTTGTTTAACTTGTCTACAGGTCCTTACCTCGTTTCGTGGGCGGCCGTTCAAGCCTATCGGAATCCTGTACCAGCCCCGGAGTCGGAACCACAATACGAGCCTCCATGCCAGTCTGTTTATTCTTGGGATCCAGAGGCGGTTGCCAGCCAGTGGCAGTCAGAGTCTGTTGCATCACAGTACGACCCCAGCTACACCTACGGGTATCCGCCTGGCTATCCCTGGCAATGAACCAACTTAGGCCAAAAGCCTAATCTTGGGGGAGTACGTATTTCTCACCGACATTACATTTATGTTCACACACACTCATTGCTAGATGTCGGTGCTCATACTCTTTCACTGTAATATCCATGCTAGTTTATTTTCTTTTTCCTGCTTTCTTCTTGTGTATTTGTTAAACTTTAAGAAAACAACAACAAAATTAGTGTGGCTTCTAGTTAGTTTACTTTTCCTGCTGTAGTAGTAATAACTAAAAAGAAAACCCAAAAATATTTCTTGTTCTTCTTGTGCTTGTTGGGAGCTTTCCCGTGTAAATAGTTTTATTTCTTTTCTTTTCTTTGGGGGTCGATAGGAGAAGACCATGATTAAATTGTTGAAGTGGCTCTTATATGCATTATTGTTGATTTAACCAAGAGCCCATATTGCCTTGTCTTCTCCTGTTTATTGAATGCTCGCAGATTCCATCTTAGTCCAATGCACGTGCACTCTTATTATTATTCACATCGTTTGGTCGTGCAAGTGAAAGGAAATTATGATGATATATGATGAAATGACTGAGATGGAAAAGCTGGTATGAACTCGACCTCTCTTGTTTTTGTAAATATGATGAGTTCATCGTTCTTGATTCAGCTTATTATGAATAAACATGTTTGCAATGACAATTAGAGATCATAGTTGCTTATGCCATGCTTGATTAGCTATGAGTTATAATGGTTTACCATGCGTGCCAACATGCTATTAAAATGGTTGTGATGTGGTATGATGGGGTGGTATCCTCCTTTGAATGATTTAAGTGACTTGACTTGGCACATGTTCACACATGTAGTTGAAACAAATCAACATAGCCTTCACGATATTTATGTTCATGGTGGATTATATCCTACTCATGCTTGCATCCAATGTTTATTAATTTTAGTGCATGTTCATGACTGTTGTCGCTCTCTAGTTGGTCGCTTCCCAGTCTTTTGCTAGCCTTCACTTGTACTAAGCGGGAATACTGCTTGTGCATCCAATCCCTTAAACCCCAAAGTTATTCCATATGAGTCCACTATACCTTCCTATATGCGGTATCTACCTGCCGTTCCAAGTAAATTTGTATGTGCCAAACTCTAAGCCTTCAAATAAACATTATGTTTTGTATGCTCGAATAGCTCATGTATCAACTAGGGTTGCCCTTATCTTCCATGTTAGGCGGGTTATTCTCAAGAGGAGTGGACTCCGCTCCTCACTCACGAGAAAATGGCTGGTCACAGGGATGCCCAGTCCCATGCTTTATGCAAACTAAATAAAAATAATTGCAAACGAAACTCCCCCTGGGACCCGTTGAATGTTGGAGGCACTCGTTGTTTCGAGCGAGCCATGGATTGATGCTTGTGGAGGAGGGGGAGTATAAAATTTACCATTCTGTTTGGGAACCGCCTATAATGTGTGTAGCATGGAAGATATAGCCATCTCTTAGTTGTTATGTTGACAATGAAAGTATACCGCTCAAAATATTATTTATCTCTATTTCAAAACCAAGCTCTGGCACCTCTACAAATCCCTGCTTCCCTCTGCGAAGGGCCTATCTATTTACTTTTATGTTGAGCCATCACCCTCTTATTAAAAAGCACTAGTTGGAGAGCGCCTCTGTCATTTGCATTATTTACTAAATTCATATTGGGTATGACTATGACTGGATCTCTTTTACCATGAATTACAATGTCTAGTCAGTCCTTGATCTTTAAAGGTGCTCTGCATTTATGTTTTGCGGTCTCAGAAAGGGCTAGCGAGATACCATCTTGTTATATCATATTATGATTGTTTTGAGAAAGTGTTGTCATCCGAGATTTATTATTATGACTCGCTAGTTGATTATGCCATTGATATGAGTAAACATGAGACCCGAGAATTATTGCAAATGTGGTTAGTTATAATCTTTGCAGAAAACCTGAATGCTGGCTTTACATATTTACAACAACAAGAGCAAACAGAGTTTGTAAAAGTTTTTCTTTTTCTCTTTCAGTTTGTCAACTGAATTGCTAGAGGACGAGCAAGGGTTTAAGCTTGAGGGAGTTGATACGTCTCCGTCATATCTACTTTTCCAAACACTTTTGCCCTTGTTTTGGACTCTAACTTGTACGATTTGAATGGAACTAACCCGGACTGACGTTGTTTTCAGTAGAACTGCCATGATGTTGTTTTATGTGCAGAAAACAAAAGTTCTCGGAATGACCTGAAACTCCATGGAATATCTTAGAATAAATAATAAAAAATCATCGCCAAAGATGAAGAGCAGGGGGCCCACACCATGTCCACGAGGGTGGGGGCGCACCCCCCCTCCCGGGCGCGCCACCTACCTCGTGGGCCCCCTGGAGACCTTCCGACGCCAACTCCAACTCTATATATTGGCTTTCGGAGAGAGAAAAATAAGAGAGAAGAAATCATCGTGTTTTACTATGCGGAGCCGCTGCCAAGCCCTAAAACCTCTCGGGAGGGCTGATCTGGAGTCCGTTCGGGGCTCCGGAGAGGGGGATTCGTCGTCGTCGTCATCATCAACCATCCTCCATCACCAATTTCATGATGCTCACTGCCGTGCGTGAGTAATTCCACCGTAGGCTTGCTGGACGGTGATGGGTTGGATGAGATCTATCATGTAATCGAGTTAGTTTTGTTAGGGTTTGATCCCTAGTATCCATTATGTTCTGAGATTGATGTTGCTATGACTTTGCTATGCTTAATGCTTGTCACTAGGGCCCGAGTGCCATGATTTCAGATCTGAACCTATTATGTTTTCATGAATATATGTGTGTTCTTGATCCTATCTTGCAAGTCTATAGTCACCTATTATGTGTTATGATCCGACAACCCCGAAGTGACAATAATCGGGATACTTCCCGGTGATGACCATAGTTTGAGGAGTCCATGTATTCACTATGTGCTAATGCTTTCACTACAAGAAATATGTCAACTTGTGACCTTGACTATTGGTCACCGAAAGGTCATTGTTTTTCATTTGCGACCTTTTGTGACCAAAAACAGAAGGTCAAAAGCTGGCGGTCGTAAACTGAAATTAACGACCTTCTCTGTGAGAAGGTCGTAGACGTTTATGTCCAAAATATGTCTATTGTGGCGTTTTGGTCACTAGCAACCTCCCCAGGCCACATAGGCATCCAGCGTGGCAAGCTGATGTGGCACAAGATTCAGCCCGGTCCAATTCGGTTTTCTACATGGGCCTAGCCCAACAATTCGGCCTTTTTAATGTATTTTTCTTATTAATTTCGGTCAGCTATATGGGTCAGGCCCAACTATTCGGGCTTTTAATTTCTGGGCCACAGCCTATTACAATCAATTCATTTTTGTAGCCTTGGCCTTTTTTGCTCTCCTTTTAAATTTCATAACTCGGCCTTTTTACAATTCATTTTATTTATTTTCAAGAATTAATATACTAGTATTTGCTGAAACCGAGTTCAACTATGTTTGGTCAGTGGCCTTTTTAAGGTCCAGTAGCATTTGGGCCAAGGCCTCTTTCAGTACTATGTATACATTTAGCACAAATTTAAATTCCAAGCATTTGTATAACAAGTACAACCAGCATTTGAATAACAAGTACAGCAAGTAAATATACACCCAATTCCCAAGATCAGCCTTACATCAAAATTCCAAGAAAATTCTGCATTACAAGTTCAATAACATATAAAACAAGTCGCTGACAGGGGCTTCGAGCTTCTTCGAATTTCTTCGACCTAGGAACTCCTATATAAGGGAGGGGAAAACTGATTAGTCATAACTACACAAGCAGTGTTCGCATCAGTACATCGACGCTTTCAAGAAATACAACATTCACTTAATAAAACATCTAACGTGATAATAGATACATGACATGACAAGAGGCTTATGTTGCCAGACATAGATGGCACTTGTATAGACCTTGAAAAAAACATAATAGTCAGTGATGCTACAGCACAACACTCAGACAAAAATAACAAGATAAAGCATCACTAGGGATGCATACTGATTTTACTAACATCTTTTAATTTTCTACTTTGGAGTATCCCTTCACAGCATGCTACACTCTTAGGTATGGTAAGCAGCACCTATCTATCTGAAATTAGTGTTGATAAAAAAAGTCTGGTGACTTTCATAGGATGACATATGAAATCAGCAGGTTTATTCCTCATGACGCTACATGTAGATATCAAGAACACAAACTACTGGGCTGGACCATACTGAACAAGCAAGATTTTGTTCCACGTTCGAGTACGGAGTAAGTAAAAGGAGACCTCGTGCATACCCAACTCCAAGCCGATGCAGTGGATGGGTATGTACTTGAAGAAGATTTGGTCCGCATCGTCGCCTCAACTACGCAGAGTGTTCCTGCGCTCAACCAGCAAGAATCCTATCCATGGCGAATTGGGCAGAAATGAGAAGGGTGTAGTTTAGAGTCCTGTCAGTTAGCGTTCACGACCGAACCTTCTGGAACTGCAGGAGGACACAAATGGCGAGTTCAGGACTGGGCGCACAGTTGGAAACCATCTCGTTCAACGTCTACGTGAATATCATCCCGATGGCAGCCCACCGGTACATCTCAAAGGTAGCCGTCACTCCAAGACCCCTTCCCCTGCGACATCAACAGTACAGGATTCAGAAAACCACAACCAACCGTTTCATTAAGTTCAACACACGCTGAAACTACAATAATAATAATCGATCGTGTCACAGCATATGCACAAATTATATATTACAAAAGAAAGTCAAGCAACTCAACTCCCTGATCCCTTCCTCCCCTGCAATGGCTAATATGGGTGTGCTTCTCCGGAATGAACAAATTTGAATATATTTTTCAAATACATGTGCTAGTATGGGGATGCTTCTCCCGAATGACTACATGTGCACAGATTTTTCAAATGAATGAGGACTCCTAGAACAATCAAAGAATGAATGAATGTGAAAGCCATAGCAGTATCATTAGTACAACAAGCTGCATTATCCTACTATCACTAGCACAACAAGTTGTAGGTTTGCATACTTCATGAACCATGTACATCATGACAGATACAATATCATCCAATGCTCGACTATGACAAAAATTGAACAATTACACCTCACGAAGGCAGAGCATAGAATCATAGAGCAAGTAGGAGGGGTAGAAGGGGAGCTGAGGATCTCACTCGAGGGGGTTGTAGCCTAGGCTCAGCTTCATCACCATGGCGGCGGGGTTATCTAATCTTTTATGCCATCCTCCCAAAATTTGGCTAGATGATTCTGCAACTGTAGTTGTACCCAGCTGCTCAAAATATAAACATATAGATGGCGCTTCTCACATGTCACCAGAGGTAAATAGCAATACACATAAATGAATGAACAGGGCATATTCTACAGAAGATGAACCAACAGAGATATATCTTGTAGCCTACAACAATCAAGTTAGAAATCGCATCCATTTTCTAATTAAACAGCACCTAAATATATACATGCACTACTTGGAAATTTATGACTAGGAGATGTATTAATAGCAGATTACTGAACTAATGTTCTTGTACTTGATCTAGTTGAATAAATGCAGATTAAGTTCTGGTACAGCCAGCTCCAACTTATGCTACTAGCTATTGACAGAAAAACACACAGAGAGAGAGGAGGGAGGAGATCCAGCGACAATATGACTACAGCAGGCGACAACGAGGGAAGATCAGTCACTCGACGCGGCATCAGCTTCGGGCACCTTCTTCTTGAAGATTTCTTCTTTGCCCCTGAAGAAGCATCCGCCAGCAGGCTCGGCGTGCCTACAATATGCATCACCATGCATGCACAAGTGTGTCAGTTTCAACATAGTAGGCTAGCTTTATAAGGAAGAAAGGAACACTCCATCCATCCATCTGATGCAAATATTTTAAGAAGGAAGTGAAGCACAAATGTGTGAAAATTTTAAGAAGCATAAATGCAAGCCAGTCTCAGATACTGTTCTTGGATGTTATCAGGACTCAAGCACTGGGATGGCATAGCTAAATATAGTGAAGTAATGACTTCAGAACAAATATTTCCCCAAAGACTAGATGCATGCTAAGGAGGAAAACAATAACTGACCTAGAGGCTTAACAGATATCATAGATGGCATTCTATAGCATTTTATAGATCAACTCCCAACCACATCCTTTACAGTCATGTACATCACCATAATCATAAGAGATACCAAACTACCAATGTTAAAATTATAGATCCTCGCGCACATAGGGAAAACAGAGACATCACAGCCAGGATCTGGGGGTGCTCACGGATGCGGCGCCTCTACTTGCGGGCGGGCTGGTTGAACCACGTCTTGACATAGTTCTGCCAGTGCTTCTTCAAGTGGTCGTTGGGGATGACGTTGTTGTGCTTCACCATCTCGCCCTCCTCTCCTCCTCCTTACCTGCACGACACGGACAAACCAAACCACCTATCAGTGAGCAAGTTCGGCCTGTACTAGTATACTACCAAAAAAGCATGGCACAAAATCTTGTTTGTTTGCCGCCAGCAAGGGGCAGTTAGTTGGCCCTATGCAATTCAAGCATCTACACCTGATTACTAGTTGGCTGGACCTGCAGTTAGCCAGCCATCAACTAACATCAGTGTTATGTTGGATCAAAATCAAACTATTCACCTACTTCTCCACACCAGAATCCATATATGTGCGCGCACGGGTTGAAAAGTTCAGTGACTACTAACAGCTAAAAGCCGCCATTACAGAACACATCAGGGGCTGATTAAGCGCTAATTAAAGCTAAAATCCATATATTGAACACAACAGTCCTGAATGGATGGTTGTCGAATGATGCTACTGTGACTGTGAGAGCTAATTAAGCTAGGTTTTCCAGCCATCCACCCAAGACATGAAACGGGTGGCATAGGAAGCATACACCAAATCGAATCTAACCTGGAAACGAAACCTAGGGGGCATCAAATCGAAGCTCTATCGAATCAGCCCAGATTAAGGAAGCAAGATTGGCGACCGGGTGGATTGGACGGGCAAGGGGGTGGGGCGAGATTGGGGTTGGGTACCTCGAGGCAGTGGTCGCGGACGTAGACGCGGCGTGCGTCGATGAGGAGGTCGCCGAGGGCGTCAAAGATGCCGTGGCCGTCGGGGGGGCTGAAGTCGTAGTCCTGGTCGGCGAGGACGTTGGCGATGTAGGAGACGATGGGCTCGTCCACCTCGTCCACCACCGAGTCGCCCAGCACCTCCCGCACCACCCCCATCCTCGTCTCCACCAGCGCCCCCATCTCGTACCCTTCCCCAGGAGCGGCGGCGGTGGATCCGACCACGGCCGTGGGAGAGAAGGGGAGGGGAGGGGTTGCCCTCCAGATTCGTCCCCGCGGTGGCGCGTGCTGGGCCTAGGCGTTGGGTCGATGGGATCGAGGCGTGCGGGCGGAGAGGCATGCGGGCGCATGCGTACAGGTACAACGAGAGTTGTAGGCGTGTTGCGATGGCGAACGAGGGGGAGGGGGCGGCGGCGGAGGGACTAGATCTGGATCGGAGAGAGGGAGAGAGAGGGAGGCGGCGAACGAAGCCCTCGCCGGATCTCGCCAGACAGGAGGGAGGAGCGGAGCGTGGGGGTCCTGTTGGTGTGCTGGGCGCCGTCGATTCCCGCCTGAGGTCGCCGAGATCGAGCGATGGAGGTGGCGGTGGCAGGAAGGAGCTGATAGCTAGGGTTCGCGCAAGAGGGAGAGAGGCGGGCTGGATCGATGGACGGAAGGGGTTCGCGCGAGAGAGAAGGGTTGGGTGGGGTTCGCGAGAGAGAGGGGGGTTTGCTGCCGTCGGATGGGATGGATCGATGGACGGATGGATGGACTGATGTTTGCCAGGTCATCGATCCAAGCCACTAGTGATTCCACCAATCAGAATTAAGCTTCGGTGGTTTTGTTTTTTCTTTTATTTCTCTTATAATTTTCACCCTCTAATTCAGGGTAAACATTCAACATATTAACCACTTATAGTTTGCTAAAATGAACCAATAGTGTGCACATGTTTGTATCTTGGGATGACAAACAATGTTGATTTGGGGGGTTTTCACTTTCATTGCACAAAAGAGCCATTTTCCATTTTTTTAGTGCCCAAAATAAGTTTTTTGTGAAGAATCTACCATATATTTGTTGCAAAATTGGACCAAATAATTTTTCTAAAATATTAGGTCATATTTAATGTATAATTGACCAATTGATTGGGTGTCAGAAGTTTTGATCCACCTTTCGTGAAAAAGACAAATTTCCGCTGATTCATTTGAAAGCGGGTCAAATTTGAACTGCAACTACCTTATAGTTTGCTCTTTATTTTTTCCAAAAATCATTTACAGGTAGATAAGTATCTATTTAATCAGAGATATTCCAAAAATATTCCAAGATTCAACCACTAGCTAGGAACGGTCAAGCCCACCATTTTGACCGCATTTTAAAACGGGCATAAAAAATTCAAAAAATTCAAAAAAAGAAAACCTTCGCATTGTGTCATTATATGTGACCAAGTTTCTAGGAAAAATAATAAACTTGTAATACGGTAATTATTTTAAAAAAATTGTTCTCAAAAATTAGCTATCATGCGTGAAGATTCATGGCTTTCAAGCCAAATGATCAATCTTATGGCCACATTCATGGCATAGTTTGTTCAAATGATCTCATATTGTGCACAAGGGTGCATCTTGGAATTCCAAACAATGTTGCCTAAGGGAGTTTTCATTTTCTTTGCATGGAAAATTCATTTTCCATTTTTCGAAAGTGTCTTGAAATGAGGTTTTTTGTGAAGGACCTACCATATATTTGTCGCAAAATTGTACCAAATCAATTTTATAAAATACTAGGACATATTTAATGCACAATTGACCAAATGGTTGGGTGTAAAAAGTTTTGATCCACCTCTCATGAAAAAGACAAATTCCATGGATTCAAGAGAAAGCGGGTCAAATTTGAATCAGAAACTACCCGTAGTTTGCTCTTTATTTTTTCCAAAAATCATTTCTAGGTGCATAAGTATCTATTTAATCAGAGAAACACCAAAAAAATACCAAGATTCAACCACTAGCTAGGAACGGTCAAGCCCGCCATTTTGACCGCATTTTAAAACGGGCATAAAAAATTCAAAAAAAATCAAAAAATTGGAAAACCTTCGCATTGTGTCATTATATGTGACCAAGTTTCCAGGAAAAATAATAAACTTGTAATACGGCAATTATTTTTTAAAAGTGTTCTAAAAAAATTAGCTATCATGCGTGAAGATTCATGGCTTTCAAGCCAAATGATCAATCTTATGGCCACATTCATGGCATAGTTTGTTCAAATGATCTCATATTGTGCACAAGGGTGCATCTTGGAATTCCAAACAATGTTGCCTAAGGGAGTTTTCATTTTCTTTGCATGGAAAATTCATTTTCCATTTTTCGAGTGCCCGAAATGAGGTTTTTTTGTGCAGGACCTACCATATATTTGTTGCAAAATTGTACCAAATCAATTTTATAAAATACTAGGACATGTTTAATGCACAATTGACCAAATGGTTGGGTGTAAAAAATTTTGATCCACCTCTCATGAAAAAGACAAATTCCCGCCGATTCAGTAGGAAGCGGGTCAAATTTGAACTGTAGCTACCTCGTAGTTTGCTCTTTATTTTTTCCAAAAATCATTTCTAGGTGCATAAGTATCTATTTAATCAGAGAAACACCAAAAAAATTCCAAGATTCAACCACTAGCTAGGAACGGTCAAGCCCGCCGTTTTGACCGCATTTTGAAACGGGCATAAAAAATTCAAAAAAATCAACAAATTGGTAAACCTTCGCATTGTGTCATTATATGTGGCCAAGTTTCCAGGAAAAATAATAAACTTGTAATACGGCAATTATTTTTAAAAATTGTTCTAAAAAATTAGCTATCATGCGTGAAGATTCATGGCTTTCAAGCCAAATGATCAATCTTATGGCCACATTCATGGCATAGTTTGTTCAAATGATCTCATATTGTGCATAAGGGCGCATCTTGGAATTCCAAACAATGTTGCCTAAGGGAGTTTTCATTTTCTTTGCACGGAAAATTCATTTTCCATTTTTTGAGTGCCCGAAATGAGGTCTTTTTGTGAAGGACCTACCATATATTTGTTGCAAAATTGTACCAAATCAATTTTCTAAAATACTAGGACATATTTAATGCACAACTGACCAAATGGTTGGGTGTCAAAAGTTTTGATCCACCTCTGGTGAAAAAGATAAATTCCCGCCGATTCAGTAGGAAGCGGGTCAAATTTGAACTGCAGCTGCCTCCTAGTTTGCTATTTATTTTTTCCAAAAATCATTTATAGTTACATAAGTACCTACTTAATCATAAATACATGGTTTGGTGGCGATACGTCGAGGTTTGGACGGTGGCCGAGGGCCCCAACTCTAGAGCGCGTATACTCGCATGCCCGTCGCGTGGTCACCGCATGACCGTGGCATTGCCATGTGTTCTGGGCGGCCTAGGCATGTCTAGAAGGGTTGGCACTCCCCAGGTAGGTGCTAGGAAGAAAATCACAATATAAGGTTCTCATGAGGAGACCGGTCGATGCTCAAACATGAATAAGCAGCCAAGTGTTTGATTAGTGGTACAGGAAATGCACATGGCTAATGGGCGTGAGTTTTGGCTGAGGATGATCAGTTACTAAGAAGACCGTTTTCAAAAAAATTCAGCTCAAAAGGAGAAGCCTAGGTGGTACTTGCTTTGCAAAGTACCACACTGGACATAAATACGAATGTTGAAGCTGGGCTCAAAATAATGAATGGACTGAGCTGGCATTTGGTGGATGATGGTTATTTGGGTAGAGGAAAGCACTATAGAAAATGGATACCATTTGGACATGCCAGAGTGATACTTCCTTCACAAAGTGTTTTTCTGAACAGAATAGGAAAATGAATATTTTTGAATTATTTTTTAACTACGCGAGGAAGGTTTTTTTTACATATTTGACGAAGATATGACCCAAAGAATTTATGAGATTTTTTTGGGAATTTTGGGAATGATAGAAATATAGGTTGCTTCACAACCTAGGGCAAAAACTGCCACATGGACATGACACATAGGCAAAACTAATGAGGTGGCGCCTAGTCATAGCAACCCACCACAATTTACAAGGTTATGACCATCTATATTGGTCATGATCAGCTAGAAATAAGGCAGCGGACCTGTGCTATTTGCTTTATGACCATTTCGTGTAAGGAAATTGCGACCTTTCTCACCAAAATGGCCGTTATTGTTTAGGGTTTGGAGCCCCCCGAACAGCTTTTGACCAATTGGTCTGAAATGGTCATAGATCTATGACCAATTCTTCCAGGGTCACTGACAGAAGGTCACTAGTTGACATATTTCTTGTAGTGTTTGTTCCGGTTCTCTATTAAAAGGAGGCCTTAATATCCCTTAGTTTCCATTAGGACCCCGCTGCCACGGGAGGGTAGGACAAAAGATGCCATGCAAGTTCTTTTTCATAAGCACGTATGACTATATTCGGAATACATGCCTACATTATATTGATGAATTGGAGCTAATTCGGTGTCACCCTATGTTATGACTGTTACATGATGAACCGCATCCGGCATAATTATCCATCACCGATCCAATGCCTATGAGCTTTCCACATACTATTCTTCGTTTATTTACTTTCCCGTTGTTACTGTTACAATCACTACAAAACACCAAAAATATTGCTTTTGCTTTCATTACTCTTCTGTTACCGTTACCACTACTATCATACTACTTTGCTACTAAACACTTTGCTGCAGATATAAAGTTATCCAGGTGTGACTGAATTGACAACTCAGTTGCTAATACTGAAGGAAATATGCCCTAGAGGCAATAATAAAGTTATTATTTATTTCCTCATATCATGATAAATGTTTATTATTCATGCTAGAATTGTATTAACAGGAAACATGGTACATGTGTGAATACATAGACAAACTTAAAGTCACTAGTATGCCTCTACTTGACTAGCTCATTAATCAAAGATGGTTATGTTTCCTAACCATAGACATGTGTTGTCATTTGATTAACGAGATCACTTCATTAGGAGAATGATGTGATTGACTTGACCCATTCCGTTAGCTTAGCACTTGATCGTTTAGTATGTTGCTATTGCTTTCTTCATGACTTATACAAGTTCCTATAACTATGAGATTATACAACTCCTGTTTACCGGAGGAACACTTTGTGTGCTACCAAATGTCACAACGTAACTGGGTGATTATGAAGGAGCTCTACAAGTGTCTCCAAAGGTACATGTTGAGTTGGCGTATTTCGAAATTAGGTTTTGTCACTCCGATTGTCGGAGAGGTATCTCTGGACCCTCTCGGTAATTCACATCACTATAAGCCTTGCAAGCAATGTAGCTAATGAGTTAGTTACGGAATGAAGCATTACGTAACAAGTAAAGAGACTTGCCGGTAACGAGATTGAACTAGGTATTGAGATACCGACGATCGAATCTCGGGCAAGTAACATACCGATGACAAAGGGAACAACGTATGTTGTTATGCGGTTTGACCGATAAAGATCTTCGTAGAATAAGTAGGAGCCAATATGAGCATCCAGGTTCCGCTATTGGTTATTGACCCGAAATGGTTCTCGGTCATGTCTACATAGTTCTCGAACCCGTAGGGTCCGCACGCAAGGTTTCGATGATGGTTATATTATGAGTTTATGAGTTTTGATGTCTTTGAAGTTTGTTGAGTCCCGGATGTGATTATGGACATGGCGAGGAGTCTCGAAATGGTTGAGACATGAAGATTGATATATTGGACGACTATATTCGGACGCCGGAAGTGTTCCAGAGAAGTTTCGGATAAAACCGGAGTGTCGGAGGGTTATCGGAACCCCCGGGAGAACTAATGGGCCTCGATGGGCCTTAGTGGAGAGAGAGAGGGGCGGCCAGGGCAGGCCGCCCCCCCCTCCGGGTCCGGTGGACTAGGAGAGGGGTGGCGCCCCTTTCCTTCTCCCTCTCCTCTCCTTCCTTCCCCTCTCTCCTTTGGGTGGAAACCTACTAGGACTTGGAGTCCTAGTAGGATTCCCCTATTGAAGCGCCATAGAGGGCCAGCCGGCCTCCCCTTGCTCCTTTATATCACAGGGCGGGGGCACTCCAAAGACACAACAATTGATCCTTGAGATCTCTTAGCCGTGTGCGGTGCCCCCCTCCACCATAGTTCTCCTCGATAATATTGTAGCGGTGCTTAGACGAATCCTTGCGACAGTATAACATCAAGATCGTCACCACGCCATCGTGCTAACGGAACTCTTCCCCGACACTTTGCTGGATCGGAGTCGAGGAACGTCATCGGCGAGCGTGTGCAAGAACTTCGAGGTGCCGTAGTTTGATTGCTTGATCGGTCAGGCCGTGAAGGCGTCGACTACATCAACCACGTTGTGCTAACGCTTCGCTTTTCGGTCTCACAGTGCGTGGACACACTCTCCCCTCTCGTTGCTATGCATCACCATGATCTTGCGTGTGCGTAGGAATTTTTTTGAAATTACTACCTTCCCCAACAAATACTTGAGAATATTCTTTGGCTCCCCTTGTGTCGAATCAATAAAATTGGGTTGAATACTATACCCTCGAAAGCTGTTGTGATCCCCTACACTTGTGGGTTATCACTCATCAAAGCATATATTCCAACTCCGAGATGCTTGCACCAGTCCATAGATGGATCGCTGGAGCTTGTACACTTTGTTAGCACCTTTAGGATTGACAAAACCTTCTTGTTGTATCATATACAACTCTTCTTTAGGAAATCCATTAAGGAATGAAGTTTTGACATCCATTTGCCAGATTTCATAAAATGTGGCAATTGCTAATATGATTCAGACAGACTTAAGCATCGCTACCAGTGAGAAAATCTCATCGTAGTCAACACCTTGAACTTGTCGAACACTTTTTGCGACAATTCGAGCTTTGTAGATAGTAACACTACTATCAGCGTCCGTCTTCCTCTTGAAGATCCATTTATTCTCAATGGCTTGCCGATCATCAGGCAAGTCAACCAAATTCCACACTTTGTTCTCATACATGGATCCCATCTCAGATTTCATGGCCTCAAGCCATTTCACGGAATCTGGGCTCATCATCGCCTCCTCATAGTTCATAGGTTACACATTATCTTTGTGGTGTTCGGTGGCGTGAGTAGTGAAACTATTTCACATTGTTTCAAATGAAGACCAAACTCGTAACTCAAATATTTATCTCCACGATCGGATCGCGAAACTTTATTTTCTTATTACGATGATTTTCCACTTCACTCTGAAATTCTTTGAACTTTTCAATTCGGACTTATGTTTCATCAAGTAGATATACCCATATCTGCTCAAATCATCTGTGAAGGTCGAAAATAACAATACTTACCACGAGCATCAACACTCATTGGATCGCATACATCGGTATGTATTATTTCCAATAAGTCGGTAGCTTGTTCCATTGTTAGGAGAACGGAGTTTTAGTCATCTTGCCCAAAAGGCGGTTACATAAGCATCAAATGATTCATAATCAAGTGATTCCAAAAGTCCATCGGCATGGAGTTTTCTTCGCTTTACACCAATATGACCTAAGGCGGTGCCACAAATAAGTTGCACTATCATTATCAACTCTGCATCTTTTGGCTTCAATATTATGAATATGTATCATTACTCGAGATTCAACAAAATAGACCACTCTTCAAGGGTGCATGACCATAAAAGATATTACTCATATAAATAGAACAACCATTATTCTCGATTTAAATGAATAGTCTGCGCATCAAACAAGATCAAATATAATGTTCATGCTCAGCGGCGGCACCAAATAACAATTATTTAGGTCTAATACTAATCCGAAGGTAGATGTAGAGGGTAGCGTGCCGACCGCGATCACATCGACTTTGGAACCATTCCCAGCATCGTCACCTGTCTGAGCCATCTTAAGCAATCCGTAGCCCTGTTTTGAGTTGCAAATATTAACAGAGAACCCGTATCAAATACCGGGTGCTCTGCGAGCATTAGTAAGGTACACATCAATAACATGTATATCACATATACCTTTGTTCACCATGCCATCCTTCTTATGCACCAAATGCTTGAGGCAGTTAAACTTTCCGTGAGCGATCGCTTTTACGGTGAAAGCACTCAGATCTCGAGGCTTAGGTCCCCTAGACTTGAAGCCTTCTCACGGGGAGCAACTTTGCTTGCCGTTCGCTTCTTAAAGTTCCTTCTTCTTCCATTTGCCCTTTTCCTTGGGCTGGTAGTCTTATTGACCATCAACACTTGATGCTCCTTTTGATATCTACCTCATGACCTACGTTTAGCTGCTTGAAAAGCTCGAGAATCGTTTTAGGTCATCCCTTGCATGTTATAGTTCATCACGAAGCTCTTGTAGCTTGGTGGCGATGATTGGAGAGGATTCTGTCAATGGCGCTATCTTATTCCCCGGAAGATTAACTCCTAGTTGAGTTCAAGTGATTATTATACCCAAACCATTTTGAGTATATGCTCACTTGTTGAACTATTCATCCTCCATCTTGCAGTTGTAGAATTTATTGGAACTTCATGTCTCTCAGCTAGGGCATTTGCTTGAAGTATTAACTTCAACTCTTGGAACATCTCCATATGCTCCTATGGCGTTCAACGTCATTGAAGTCCAGTTCTAAGTAGAATAAAGCATGGCACATTGAACTATCGAGTAGTCATCGACTTGAGCTAACTAAGCGTTCATAACATGTATCTGCTAATGTTGAGCTAACCGGCTTGCTGCGCGTCTCTGCATCGGGCTCTACAGCACCGGTGTCACCTAGCGGTACGTTAAGGACATAATTCTTACATGGCCATCAATGAGGATAATCCTCAAATTCTGGACCCAGTCCGTGTAATTGCTACCGTCATCTTTCAACTTTGCTTTCTCAAGGAACAGCATATAAAATTCGCTCACGGAAGCAACAACACGGGCCATCTATCTACAATCAACATAGACAAGCAAGATACCATCGGTACTAAGTTCTTGATAAATTTAGGATTCAATTAATCATATTGCTTAAGAACTCCCTTAGATAGAGCATCCCATCTAATCCTCTAAGTGATTACGTGATCCATATCAACTAAACCATGTCCGATCATCACATTGAGATGGAGTAGTTTCAATAATTGAACATGTCACTATATTTGATCCTATCATCTATATGATTCACGCTCGACCTTCGGTCTCATGTTTCCGAAGCCGTATCTATTGCATATGCTAGGCTACGTCAAGTTTAACCTAGTGCCTTTGCGTGCAACTGTTTTGCACCGATTGTATTTGAACGTAAAGCCTATCACACCGATCATCACGTGGTGTCTAAATACGAAGAACTTTACATAGCGAGTTGCATACTCGGGAGAACACTTATACTTTGATAATTTAGTGAGAGATCATCTTATAATGCTACCAAATCAATCAAAGCAAGATAAGATGCATAAAGGATAAACATCACATGCAATCAATATCATTGATATGATATGGCCATCCTCATCTTGTGCTTATGATCTCCATCTACGAAGCGCACGTCATGATCACCACTCGTCACGGTAACGACACGCCAGATCTCCATAAGCAGCATAGTTGTCGTATCGCCATGATCTTATGCTTCATGTTGGGGGCGTAGTAATTTCAAAAAATTCTTACATTACCGCAAGACCATGGTGATGGCATAGCGAGAGGGGAGAGTGTCGTCCACGTACCCTCGTGAACCCGGCGCGGAGCGTTATAACAACGCGGTTGATGTAGTAAATGCGTCTTCACGATCCGACCGATCCAAGCACCGACGTCGGCACCTCCGAGTTCTGCACGTTCAGCTCGATGGCGATCCCGGACTCCGATCCAGCAAAGTGTCGGGAATGAGTTCCGTCAACACGACGGCGTGGTGGCGATGATGATGCTCCACCGGCGCGAGGCTTCGCCTAAGCTCATGACGATATGACTTCTCTGGCGCGAGGCTTCCTAAGCTCATGACGATATGACGAAGTGGAATATGGTGGAGGGGCACCGCTGCAGCTAAGGAGATCAGTAGATCAACTTGTGTCTCATGGGGTGCCCCCTTACGCTTATATAGGAAAGGGGGAAGTGGAGAAGGAAGGAGAGGTGGGCTCGCTAAACCCCTGTCCAATCGGACTGGGCTTGGGAGGGCAGCACCTCTGGCTCCCTTCCACTAAACCCATGGGCCCAATACTCTTCCCCGTATTCCGTAACTCCCGGTACTCGAAAAATACATCACTCGGAACCTTCCGAACTCCGAATATAGTCGTCCAATATATCGATCTTTCGTCTCGACCATTTGAGACTCCTCGATGTATCCTGATCTCATCCGGACTCGAACTCCTTGGTACATCAAAACTCATAATAGCATCGCCGAAACCTTAAGCGTGCGGACCCTACGGGTTCGAGAACTATGTAGACATGACCTAGAACTATTCTTGGTCAATAATCAATAAGCGGGACCTGGATGCCCATATTGGCTCCTACATATTCTCTGAAGATCTTTATCGGTCGAACCGCATAACAACATCGTTGTTCCTTTTCATCGGTATGTTACTTGCGAGATTCGATCGTCGGTATCAATACCTAGTTCAATCTGTTCGGTAAGTCTCTTTTCGTTCCGTAATACATCATCTCACAACTAACTCATTAGTTGTAATGCACAAGGCTTATGTGATGTGTATTAAGAAGGCCGAAGATACCTCTCGAGTCGGGTGACAAAACCTAATCTCGAAATCGCCAACCCAACATGTACCTTTGGAACACTGTAGTACTCCTTTATAATCACCCGATTCGTTGTGTGCGTTTGGTAGCACCAAAGTGTTCCTCCGATGGCAGTTGCATAATCTCATAGTTAGAACATGTATAAGTCATGAAGAAAGCAATAGCAACATACTAAGCGATCAGTGCTAAGCTAACGGAATGGGTCATGTCAATCACATCATTCTAATGATGTGATCCATTAATCAAATGACAACACATGTCTATGGTTGGAAACATAACCATCTTGATTAATGAGCTAGTCTTGTAGAGGCATACTAGTGACTATCTGTTTGTCTATGTATTCACACATGTATTATGTTTAGGTTAATACAATTCTAGCATGAATAATAATCATTTATCATGGTATAAGAAATAAATAATAACTTTATTATTGCCTCTAGGGCATATTTCCTTCAAGAAGGCCCGGAGATACCTCTCAGGCAATGGTGACAAAACCTAATAATCGCCAACCCAACATGTACCTTTGGAACTGTAGTACTCCTTTATAATCACGATTACGTTGTGCGTTTGGTAGTACCAAAAGTGTTCCTCCGTTAAGCGGGAGTTGCATAATCTCATAGTTCGAAGACATATAAGTCATGAAAAGCAATAGCAACATACTAAGCGATCAAGTGCTAGGCTAGCGAATGGGTCATGTCAATCGGATCATTCTCCTAATGATGTGATCCGTTAATCAAATGACAACTCATGTCTATGGTTAGAAACATAACCGATTAACGAGCTAGTTTAATGAAGCTAAGCTCCGCGACGATATGACCAAGTGGAATATGGTGGAGGGGCACCGACACGGCTAAGGAACGATCCGTAGATCAACTTGTGTGTCATGGGGTGCCCCCTGCCTCAGATATAAAGGAGCAAGGGGGTGCGGCCGGCCCTAGAGAGGCGCGCTGGAGGAGTCCTACTCCCACCGAGTAGGACTCCCCCTCTAGTTGGACTAGGACTTGGGGAAGGGGAAGAGGGAAGGGGTGGGCCCCCCCCTAGTCCAATTCGGACTAGGCCATGGGGCGCGGCCTGCCCTAGGCAGCCCTCTCTCTTTCCCCGCAGGCCCAATAAGGCCCAATACTTCTCCCGGCGAATTCCGTAACTCTCCGGTACTCGAAAATACCGAATCATTCGAACCTTTCCAACTCGAATATAGTCGTCAATATATCGATCTTTACGTCTCGACCATTTCGAGACTCCTCGTCATGTCCCCGATCTCATCCGGGACTCCGAACTCCTTCGGTACATCAAAACTCATAAACTCATAATATAACATCATCGAAACCTTAAGCGTGCGGACCCTACGGGTTCGAGAACTATGTAGACATGACCTAGAACCATTCTCGGTCAATAACCAATAGCGGAACCTGGATGCCCATATTGGCTCCTACATATTCTCTGAAGATCTTTATCGGTCAAACCGCATAACAACATACTTTGTTCCTTTGTCATCGGTATGTTACTTGCCCGAGATTCGATCGTCGGTATCAATACCTAGTTCAATCTCGTTACGCAAGTCTCTTTACTCGTTCCAGAATACATCATCTCACAACTAACTTATTAGTTGCAATGCTTGCAAGGCTTATATGATGTGTATTACCGAGAAGGCCCAGAGATACCTCTCCGACAATCGGAGTGACAAAACCTAATCTCAAATCGCCAACCCAACATGTACCTTTGGAGACACCTGTAGTACTCCTTTATAATCACCCGATTACGTTGTGACGTTTGGTAGTACCAAAGTGTTCCTCCGTAAACGGAGTTGCATAATCTCATAGTTACGGGAACATGTATAAGTCATGAAGAAAGCAATAGCAACATACTAAGCGATCAAGTGCTAGGCTAACGGAATGGGTCATGTCAATCAGATCATTCTCCTAATGATGTGATCTCGTTAATCAAATGACAACTCATGTCTATGGTTAGGAAACATAACCATCTTTGATTAACGAGCTAGTCAAGTAGAGGCATACTAGTGACACTGCTTGTCTATGTATTCACACATGTATTATGTTTCCGTTAATACAATTCTAGCATGAATAATAAACATTTATCATGATATAAGGAAATAAATAATAACTTTATTATTGCCTCTAGGGCATATTTCCTTCAGCCTCTCCACTTGCACTAGAGTCAATAATCTAGTTCACATCGCCATGTGATTTAACATCAATAGTTCACATCTATATGTGGTTAACACCCATAGTTCACATCGACATGTGACCAACACCCAAAGGGTTTACTAGAGTCAGTAATCTAGTTCACATCGCTATGTGATTAACACCCAAAGAGTACTAAGGTGTGATCATGTTTTGCTTGTGAGATAATTTTAGTCAGCGGATCTACATCACATTCGAGCCGTATGTATTTTGCAAATATTCTATGTCTAAAATGCTCGCATGGAGCTACTCTAGCTAATTGCTCCCACTTTCAATATGTATCTAGATCGAGACTTAGAGTCATCCAGATCGGTGTCAAAACTTGCATCGGCGTAACCCTTCTGACGAACCCTTTTTCACTTCCATAATCGAGAAACATATCCTTATTCCACTAAGGATAATTTTGACCGCTGTCCATGATCTACTCCTAGATCACTATTGTACTCCTTGCCAAACTTCGTGTAGGGTATACAATAGATCTGGTACACAGCATGGCATACTTTATAGAACCTATGGCCAAGGCATAGGGAATGACTTTCATTCTCTTTCTATCTTCTGCCGTGGTCGGGTTTTGAGTCTTACTCAATTTCACACCTTGTAACACAGGCAAGAACTCTTTCTCTGACTGTTCCATTTTGAACTACTTCAAAATCTTGTCAAGGTATGTACTCATTGAAAAAACTTATCAAGCGTCTTGATCTATCTCTTGATGCTCAATATTCAAGCAGCTTCACCGAGGTCTTTCTTTGAAAAACTCCTTTCAAACACTCCTTTATGCTTTGCAGAATAATTCTACATTATTTCCAATCTACAATATGTCATTCACATATACTTATCGAAATGCTGTAGTGCTCCCACTCACTTTCTTGTAAATCTGAGGCATTTCCAAAAGTCTCAGATAAAACCATATGCTTTGATCAACACATCAAAGCGTATATTCCAACTCGAGATGCTTGCACCACCATTGATGGATCGCTGGAGCTTGCACATTTTGTTAGCACCTTTAGGATTGACAAAACCTTCTGGTTGCATCATATACAACTCTTCTTTAATAAATCCATTAAAGAATGTAGTTTTGACATCCATTTGCCAGATTTCATAAAATGTGGCAATTGCTAACATGATTCGGACAGACTTAAGCATTGCTACAGATTGAGAAAATCTCATTGTAGTCAACACCTTGAAATTGTCGAAAACCTTTTGTGACAAGTCGAGCTTTGTAGATAGTAACACCACTATCGGTGTCCGTCTTCCTCTTGAAGATCCATTTATCTACATGGCTTGCGATCATCGAGCAAGTCAATCAAAGTCCATACTTTGTTCTCATACATGGATCCTATCTCGATTTTATGGCCTCAAGCCATTTCGCGGAATCTGGGCTCATCATCGCTTCCTCATAGTTTGTAGGTTCATCATGGTCTAGTAACATGACTTCCAGAACATGATTACCGTACCTCTCTGGTGCGGATCTTACTCTGGAAGATCTACGAGGTTTGGTAGCAACTTGATCTGAAGTTTCATGATCATCATCATTAACTTCCTTACTAATTGGTGTAGGAATCACCGGAACTGATTTCTATGATGAACTACTTTCCAATAAGGGAGAAGGTACAATTACCTCATCAAGTTCTACTTTCCTCCCACTCACTTCTTTCGAGAGAAACTTCTTCTCTAGAAAGGATCCATCTTAGCAACGAATAACTTGCCTTCGGATCTGTGATAGAAGGTGTACCCAATAGTTACCTTTGGGTATTCTATGAAGACGCACTTCTCCGATTTGGGTTCGAGCTTATCGGTTGAAAACTTTTCACATAAGCATCACAACTCCAAACTTTAAGAAATGACATCTTAGGTTTCTTGTTAAACCATAGTTCATACGGTGTCATCTCAACGGATTTAGATGGTGCCCTATTAAACGTGAATGCAGCTGTCTCTAATGCATAACCCCAAAACGATATTGGTAAATCGGTAAGAGACATCATTGATCGCACCATATCAAAATAAAGTACGGTTATGACGTTCGGACACACCATTACGTTATGGTGTTCCATGTGAGCTGTGAAACTATTCCACATTGTTTTATATGAAGGCCAAACTCGTAACTCAAATATTCTCCTCCACGATCAAATCGTAGAAACTTTATTTTCTTATTACGATGATTCTCCACTTCACTCTGAAATTATTTGAACTTTTCAAATGTTTCAGACTTGTGCTTCATTAAGTAGATATACTCATATCTGCTCAAATCATCTTGTGAAGGTCAGAAAATAACGATACTTGCCGTGAGCTTTAACACTCATCGGACCGCATACATCAAGATGTATTATTTCCAATAAGTCATTTGCTCGCTCCATTGTTCCGAGAACGAGTCTTTAGTCATCTTGCCCATAAGGCATGGTTCGCAAGCATCAAGTGATTCATAATCAAGTGATTCCAAAATCCCATCGGCATGGAGTTTCTTCATGCGCTTTACACCAATATGACCTAAACGGCGAGTGCCACAAATAAGTTGCACTATCATTATTAACTTTGCATCTTTTGGTTTCAATATTATGAATATGTGTATCACTATGATCGAGATCCAATGAACCATTTTCATTGGGTGTGTAACCATATAAGGCTTTATTCATGTAAATGAACAACAATTTATTCTCTTACTTAAATGAATAACCGTATTGCAATAAACATGATCAAATCATATTTATGCTCAACACCAAATAACACTTATTTAGGTTCCACACTAATCCCGAAAGTATAGGGAGTGTGCGATGATGATCATATCAATCTTGGAACTACTTCCAACACTCATCGTCACTTCCCTTCAACTAGTCTCTGTTTATTCTCAGAACTCTGTTTGAGTTACTAATCTTAGCAACCGAACAGTATCAAATACTCAGGGGCTACTATAAACACTAGTAAGGCACACATCAATAACCTGTATATCAAATATAACCTTGTTCACTTTGCCATCCTTCTTATCCACCAAATATTCAGGGGTAGTTCCGCTTCCAGTGACCAGTTCCATTGCAGCAAAAGTACTCGGTCTCGTGCTTAGGTCTAGACTTGGGCTTCTTCACTCGAGCAGCAACTTGCTTGCCGTTCCTTTTGAAGTTCCCTTCTTCCTTTGCCATTTTCCTTGAGACTAATGGTCTTGTCAACCATCAACACTTGATGTTTTTCTTGATTTCTACCTTCGCGATTTTAGCATCGCGAAGAGCTCGAGAATCTTTTTCGTCATCCCTTGCATACTATAGTTCATCACGAAGTTCTACTAACTTAGTGATGGTGACTAGAGAATTCTGTCAATCACTATCTTATCTGGAAGATTAACTCCCACTTGATTCAAGTGATTGAAGTACTCGGACAATCTGAGCACATGCTCACTAGTTGAGCGATTCTCCTCCATCTTTTAGCTATAGAACTTGTTGGAGACTTCATATCTCTCAACTCGGTATTTGCTTGAAATATTAACTTCAATTCTGGAACATCTCATATGGTCCATGACGTTCAAAATGTCTTTGAAGTCCCGATTCTAAGCCGTTAAGCATGGTGCACTAAACTATCAAGTAGTCATCATATTGAGCTAGCCAAACGTTCATAATGTCTCAGATCTGCTCATATTGAGCTAGCCAAACGTTCATAATGTCGCATCTGCTCCTGCAATAGGTCTGTCACCTAGCGGTGCATTAAGGACATAATTCTTCTGCGCAGCAATGAGGATAAACCTCGGATCACGGATCCAATCCGCATCATTGCTACTAACATCTTTCAATACAATTTTCTCTAGGAACACATATAAAAACATAGGGAAGCAACAACGCGAGCTTATTGATCTACAACATAATTTGCAAAATACTACCAGGACTAAGTTCATGATAAATTAAAGTTCAATTAATCATATTACTTAAGAACTCCCACTTAGATGACATCTCTCTAGTCATCTAAGTGATCACGTGATCCAAATCAACTAAACCATGTCCGATCATCACGTGAGATGGAGTAGTTTCAATGGTGAACATCACTATGTTGATCATATCTACTATATGATTCATGCTCGACCTTTCGGTCTCCGTGTTCCGAGGCCATATCTGTTATATGCTAGGCTCGTCAAGTTTAACTTTGAGTATTCGCGTGTGCAACTGTTTTGCACCGTTGTAGATGGACGAGAACTTATCACACCCGATCATCACGTGGTGTCCGGGTACTACGAACTTTGGCAACGGTGCATACTCGAGGAGAACACTTCTTGATAATTTTAGTGAGAGATCATCTTATAATGCTACCGTCAATCAAAGCAAGATAAGATGCATAAAGGATAAACATCACATGCAATCAATATAAGTGATATGATATGGTCATCATCATCTTGTGCTTGTGATCTCCATCTTCAAGCACCGTCATGATCACCATCGCCACCGGCGCGACACCTTGATCTCCATCGTAGCATCGTTGTCGTCTCGCCAACTATTGCTTCTACGACTATCGCTACGCTTAGTGATAAAGTAAAGCAATTACATGGCTTTTGCATTTCATACAATAAGCGACAACCATATGGCTCCTGCCGATTCCGATAACTTCGGTTACAAAACATGATCATCTCTTACAATAAAATATAGCATCACGTCTTGACCACATCACATCACAACATGCCCTGCAAAAACAAGTTAGGCGTCCTCTACTTTGTTGTTGCAAGTTTTACGTGGCTGCTACGGGCTGAGCAAGAACCGTTCTTACCTCGCATCAAAACCACAACGATAGTTTGTCAAGTTGGTGCTGCTTTAACCTTCGCAAGGACGGGCGTAGCCACACTCAGTTCAACTAAAGTGAGAGAGACAGACACCCGCGGTCACCTTTAAGCAAGTAGTGCTCGGCGGTGAAACCAGTCTCGCGTAAGCGTCTGGCGTAATGTCGGTCCGGGCGCTTCATCTCATAATACCGCTGAACCAAAGTATGACATGCTGGTAAGCGGTATGACTTATATCGCCCACAACTCACTTGTGTTCTACTCGTGCATATGACATCAACGCATAAAACCAGGCTCGGATGCCACTTTGTTGGGGAACGTAGTAATTTCAAAAAATTCTTACATACACGCAAGACCATGGTGATGGCATAGCAACGAGAGGGAAGTGTCCGTCCACGTACCCTCGTGAGACCGAAAGCGAAGCGTTATAACAACGCTGTTGATGTAGTCGACGTCTTCACGATCCGACCGATCCAAGCACCGAACGTCACGGCACCTCCGAGTTACGCACACGTTCAGCTCGATGGCGATCCCGGACTCGATCCAGCAAAGTGTCGGGGATGAGTTCCGTCAATCTGACGGCGTGGTGACGATGATGATGCTCCACCGACGCGGGGCTTCGCCTAAGCTCATGACGATATGACTTCTCGGCGCGAGGGCTTCGCCTAAGCTCATGACGATATGACCGAAGTGGAATATGGTGGAGGGGCACCGACACGGCTAAGGAACGATCCGTAGATCAACTTGTGTGTCATGGGGTGCCCCCTGCCCAGATATATAAAGGAGCAAGGGTGCGGCCGGCCCTAGAGAGCGCGCGCTGGAGGAGTCCTACTCCCACCGGAGTAGGACTCCCCTCTCCTAGTTGGACTAGGACTTGGGGAAGGGGAAGAGGGAAGGGTGCGGCCTCCCCTAGTCCAATTCGGACTAGGCCATGGGGAAGCGCGCCTGCCCTAGGCAGCCCTCTCTCTTTCCCAGGGCCCAATAAGGCCCAATACTTCTCCCGGCGAATTCCGTAACTCTCCGGTACTCGAAAAATACCGAATCATTCGGAACCTTTCCGAACTCCGAATATAGTCGTCCAATATATCGATCTTTACGTCTCGACCATTTCGAGACTCCTCGTCATGTCCCCGATCTCATCCGGGACTCCGAACTCCTTCGGTACATCAAAACTCATAAACTCATAATATAACATCATCGAAACCTTAGCGTGCGGACCCTACGGGTTCGAGAACTATGTAGACATGACCTAGAACCATTCTCGGTCAATAACCAATAGCGGAACCTGGATGCCCATATTGGCTCCTACATATTCTACGAAGATCTTTATCGGTCAAACCACATAACAACATACTTTGTTCCCTTTGTCATCGGTATGTTACTTGCCCGAGATTCGATCGTCGGTATCCAATACCTAGTTCAACCTAGTTACCGGCAAGTCTCTTTACTCGTTCCGTAATACATCATCTCGCAACTAACTTATTAGTTGCAATGCTTGCAAGGCTTATATGATGTGTATTACCGAGAAGTGTTGGGGAACGTAGTAATTTCAAAAATTTCCTACGAACACGCAAGACCATGGTGATGGCATAGCAACGAGAGGGGAGAGTATCCGTCCACGTACCCTCGTAGACCGAAAGCGGAGCGTTATAACAACGCTGTTGATGTAGTCGACGTCTTCACGATCCGACCGATCCAAGCACCGAACGTCGGCACCTCCGAGTTCTGCACACGCTCAGCTCGATGACGATCCCGGACTCCGATCCAGCAAAGTGTCGGGGATGAGTTCCACAAGACGACGGCGTGGTGGCGATGATGATGTTCCACCGACGCAGGGCTTCGCCTAAGCTCCGCGACGATATGACTTCTCCGCGCAGGGCTTCGCCTAAGCTCATGACGATATGACCGAAGTGGAATATGGTGGAAGGGGCACCGCACACGGCTAAGGAAAGATCCGTAGATCAACTTGTGTGTTATGGGGTGCCCCCCCCCAAGATATATAAAGGAGGGAGGGAGGAGGAGGCCGCCCTAGGAGGAGGGCGCGCAAGGGGAGTCCTACTCCCACCGGGAGTAGGACTCCTTCTTTCCTAGTCCAACTAGGAGAAGGGGAAAGGGGGAAGTGGAGAAGGAAGGAGAGGTGGGCTGCGCCCAAACCCCTTGTCCAATTCGGACTGGGCTTGGGAGGGCGCGCCACCTCCTGGCTCCTTCCCACTAAGGCCCATTAAGGCCCAATACTCTTCCCCGTATTCCCGTAACTCCCGGTACTCAAAAATACCGAATCACTCGGAACCTTTCCGAACTCCGAATATAGTCGTCCAATATATCGATCTTTACGTCTCGACCATTTCGAGACTCCTCGTCATGTCCCCGATCTCATCCGGGACTCCGAACTCCTTCGTACATCAAAACTCATAATATAACTGTCATCGAAACCTTGTTGCGTGCGGACCCTACGGGTTCGAGAACTATGTAGACATGACCTAGAACTATTCTTGGTCAATAATCAATAGCGGACCTGGATGCCCATATTGGCTCCTACATATTCTACGAAGATCTTTATCGGTCAAACCGCATAACAACATACGTTGTTCCTTTTGTCATCGGTATGTTACTTGCCCGAGATTCGATCGTCGGTATCCAATACCTAGTTCAATCTCGTTACTGGTAAGTCTCTTTACTCGTTCCGTAATACATCATCTCACAACTAACTCATTAGTTGTAATGCTTGCAAGGCTTATGTGATGTGTATTACCGAGAAGGCCCAGAGATACCTCTCCGACAATTGGAGTGACAAAACCTAATCTCAAATACGCCAACCCAACATGTACCTTTGGAGACACCTGTAGTACTCCTTTATAATCACCCGATTACGTTGTGACGCTTGGTAGCACCAAAGTGTTCCTCCGTAAACGGAGTTGCATAATCTCATAGTTACAGGAACATGTATAAGTCATGAAGAAAGCAATAGCAACATACTAAACGATCAAGTGCTAAGCTAACGGAATGGGTCATGTCAATCACATCATTCTCCTAATGATGTGATCCCATTAATCAAATGACAACACATGTCTATGGTTAGGAAACATAACCATCTTTGATTAATGAGCTAGTCTTGTAGAGGCATACTAGTGACTATCTGTTTGTCTATGTATTCACACATGTATTATGTTTCCGTTAATACAATTCTAGCATGAATAATAAACATTTATCATGATATAAGGAAATAAATAATAACTTTATTATTGCCTCTAGGGCATATTTCCTTCAGTCTCCCACTTGCACTAGAGTCAATAATCTAGTTCACATCGCCATGTGATTTAACATCAATAGTTCACATCTATATGTGGTTAACACCCATAGTTCACATCGACATGTGACCAACACCCAAAGGGTTTACTAGAGTCAATAATCTAGTTCACATCGCTATGTGATTAACACCCAAAGAGTACTAAGGTGTGATCATGTTTTGCTTGTGAGATAATTTTAGTCAACGGGTCTCATCACATTCAGAGCCGTAAGTATTTTGCAAATTTCTATGTCTACAATGCTCGCACGGAGCTACTCTAGCTAATTGCTCCCACTTTCAATATGTATCCAGATTGAGACTCGAGTCATCTAGATTAGTGTTAAAACTTGCATCGATGTAACCCTTACGACTAACCTTTTTCACTTCCATAATCGAGAAATATATCCTTATTCCACTAAGGATAATTTTGACCGCTGTCCATTGATCTACTCCTAGATCACTATTGCACTCCTTGCCAAGCTTAGTGGTAGGGTATGCAATAGATCCGTACACAACATGACATACTTTATAGAACCTATGGCTGATGCATAGGGAATGACTTTCATTCTCTTTCTATCTTCTGCCGTGGTCGGGTTTTGAGTCTTACTCAATCTCACACCTTGTAACACAGGCAAGAACTCTTTCTTTGACTATTCCATTTTGAACTACTTCAAAATCTTGTCAAGGTATGTATTCATTGAAAAACTTACCAAGCGTCTTGATCTATCTCTATAGATCTTGATGCTCAATATGTAAGCAGCTTCAATGAGGTCTTTCTTTGAAAAACTCCTTTCAAACACTCCTTTATGCTTTGCGAATAATTCTACATTATTTCCGATCAACAATATGTCATTCACATATACTTATCGAAAATGCTGTAGTGCTCCCACTCACTTTCTTGTAAATACAGGCCTTTCAAAAGTCTCAGATAAAGTCATATGCTTTGATCAACACATCAAAGCATATATTCCAACTCCGAGATGCTTGCACCAGTCCATTGATGGATCGCTGGAGTTTGCACATTTTGTTAGCTCCTTTAGGATTGACAAAAACTTCTGGTTGCATCATATACAACTCTTCTTTAATAAATCCATTAAAGAATGTAGTTTTGACATCCATTTGCCAGATTTCATAAAATGTGGCAATTGCTAACATGATTCGGACAGACTTTTAAGCATCGATACGAGTGAGAAAATCTCATTGTATTCAACATCTTGAACTTGTCGAAAACCTTTTTGCGACAAGTCGGACTTTGTAGATAGTAACACTACTATCATCATCTGTCTTCCTCTTGAAGATCCATTTATATAATATGGCTTGCCGATCATCGGGCAACTCCATCAAAGTCCATACTTTGTTCTCATACATGGATCCCATCTCAGATTTCATGGCCTCAAGCCATTTCATGAATCTGGGCTCATCATCGCTTCCTCATAGTTCGTAGGTTCATCATGGTCTAGTAACATGACTTCCGAACATGATTACCGTACCACTCAGTGCGGATCTTACTCGAAGACCTACGAGGTTTGGTAGTAACTTGATCTGAAGTTTCATGATCATCATCATTAACTTCCTCACTAATTGGTGTAGGAATCATCGAACTGATTTACGTGATGAACTACTTTCCAATAAGGAGAAGGTACAATTACCTCATCAAGTTCTACTTTCCTCCCACTCACTTCTTTCGAGAGAAACTCCTTCTCTAGAAAGGATCCATTTTAGCAACGAATGTTTTGCCTTTAGATCTGTGATAG
This sequence comes from Aegilops longissima, assembly GCA_021605205.1. NCBI lineage: Eukaryota > Viridiplantae > Streptophyta > Magnoliopsida > Poales > Poaceae > Aegilops > Aegilops longissima. The sequence goes on from CM038681.1 coordinate 508,724,890, forward strand.
AAGGTGTACCCAACAGTTTCTTTTGGGTATTCTATGAAGACGCTTCTCCGATTTGGGTTCGAGCTTATCGGTGAAAACTTTTTCACATAAGCATCACAACTCCAAACTTTAAGAAACGACAGCTTAGGTTTCTTGTTAAACCATAGTTCATACGGTGTCATCTCAACGGATTTAGATGGTGCCCTATTAAACGTGAATGCAGCTGTCTCTAATGCATAACCCCAAAACGATAGTGGTAAATCGGTAAGATACATCATAGATCGCACCATATCCAATAAAGTGCGGTTATGACGTTCGGACACACCATTATGCTTGTGGTGTTCCGGTGGCGTGAGTAGTGAAACTATTTCACATTGTTTCAAATGAAGACCAAACTCAGAACTCAAATATTTATCTCCACGATCAGATCGCGAAACTTTATTTTCTTGTTACGATGATTTTCCACTTCACTCTGAAATTCTTTGAACTTTTCAATTATTTCAGACTTATGTTTCATCAAGTAGATATACCCATATCTGCTCAAATCATCTGTGAAGGTCGAAAATAACAATACTTGCCACGAGCATCAACACTCATTGGATCGCATACATCGGTATGTATTATTTCCAATAAGTCAAGAGCTTGTTCCATTGTTCCGAGAACGGAGTTTTAGTCATCTTGCCCAAAAGGCACGGTTCGCAAGCATCAAATGATTCATAATCAAGTGATTCCAAAAGTCCATCAAGATGGAGTTTCTTCATGCGCTTTACACCAATATGACCTTAACGGCAGTGCCACAAATAAGTTGCACTATCATTATTAACTTTGCATCTTTTGGTTTCAATATTATGAATATGTGTATCACTATGATCGAGATCCAATGAACCATTTTCATTGGGTGTATGTCCATAGAAGGTTTTATTCATGTAAACAGAACAATAACTATTCTCTAACTTACATGAATAACCGTATTGCACTAAACATGATCAAATCATATCCATGCTCAATGCAAACGCCAAATAACATTTATTTAGGTTCAACACTAATCCCGATAGTATAGGAAGTGTGCGATGATGATCATATCAATCTTGGAACTACTTCCAACACTCATCGTTACTTCCCTTCAACTAGTTTCTGCTTATTCGTAACTCCTGTTTCGAGTTACTAATCTTAGCAACCTAACAAGTATCAAATACTCGGGGCTACTATAAACACTAGTAAAGCACACATCAATAACTCTGTATATCAAATATACCCTTGTTCACTTTGCCATCCTTCTTATCCACCAAATATTTGGGGTATTACCGCTTCGATGACCATTTCCTTGCAGTGTAAGTACTCAGTCTCGTGCTTAGGTCTAGACTTGGGCTTCTTCACTCGAGCAGCAACTTGCTTGCCGTTCCTTTGAAGTTCCCTTCTTCCTTTGCCATTTTCCTTGAGACTAGTGGTCTTGTCAACCATCAACACTTGATGTTTTTCTTGATTTCTACTTTCGCGATTTTAGCATCGTGAAGAGCTCGAGAATCTTTTTCGTCATCCCTTGCATACTATAGTTCATCACGAAGTTCTACTAACTTAGTGATGGTGACTAGAGAATTCTGTCAATCACTATCTTATCCGGAAGATTAACTCCCACTTGATTCAAGCGATTGAAGTACTCGGACAATCTGAGCACATGCTCACTAGTTGAGCGATTCTCCTCCATCTTTTAGCTATAGAACTTGTTGGAGACTTCATATCTCTCAACTCGGTATTTGCTTGAAATATTAACTTCAATTCCTGGAACATCTCATATGGTCCATGACGCTCAAAACGCCTTTGAAGTCCCGATTCTAAGCCGTTAAGCATGGTGCACTAAACTATCAAGTAGTCATCATATTGAGCTAGCCAAACGTTCATAACGCCTCATCGCTCATATTGAGCTAGCCAAACGCTCATAACGCCTCGCATCTGTTCCTGCAATAGGTCTGTCACCTAGCGGTGCATTAAGGACATAATTCTTCAGCAGCAATGAGGATAAACCTCAGATCACGGATCCAATCCGCATCATTGCTACTAACATCTTTCAATACAATTTTCTCTAGGAACACATATAAAAACATAGGGAAGCAACAACGCGAGCTATTGATCTACAACATAATTTGCAAAATACTACGGGACTAAGTTCATGATAAATTAAAGTTCAATTAATCATATTACTTAAGAACTCCCACTTAGATAGACATCTCTCTAGTCATCTAAGTGATTACGTGATCCAAATCAACTAAACCATGTCCGATCATCACGTGAGATGGAGTAGTTTCAATGGTGAACATCACTATGTTGATCATATCTACTATATGATTCACGTTCGACCTTTCGGTCTCCGTGTTCCGAGGCCATATCTGTTATATGCTAGGCTCGTCAAGTTTAACTCGAGTATTCTGCGTGCGCAACTGTTTTGCACCCGTTGTATTTGAACGTAGAGCCTATCACACCGATCATCACGTGGTGTCTCAAAGACGAAGAACTTTCGCAACGGTGCATACTCGTGGAGAACACTTCTTGATAATTTTAGTGAGAGATCATCTTATAATGCTACCGTCATCAAAGCAAGATAAGATGCATAAAGGATAAACATCACATGCAATCAATATAAGTGATATGATATGGTCATCATCATCTTGTGCTTGTGATCTCCATCGCCAAGCAATCATCATGATCACCATCGTCACCGGTAGCGACACCTTGATCTCCATCGTAGCATCGTTGTCGTCTCGCCAACTATTGCTTCTACGACTATCGCTACTCCTTAGTGATAAAGTAAAGCAATTACATGGCGTTGCATTTCATACAATAAAGCGACAACCATATGGCTCCTGCCATTGCCGATAACTCGGTTACAAAACATGATCATCTCATACAATAAAATATAGCATCACGTCTTGACCATATCACATCACAACATGCCCTGCAAAAACAAGTTAGGCGTCCTCTACTTTGTTGTTGCAAGTTTTACGTGGCTGCTACGGGCTGAGCAAGAACCGTTCTTACCTACGCATCAAAACCACAACGATATTTCGTCAAATAGACTCCGTTTAACCTTCTCAAGGACCGGCGTAGCCATACTCGATTCAACTAAAGTGAGAGAGACAGACACCGCGGTCACCTTTAAGCAACGAGTGCTCGGGCGGTGAAACCAGTCTCGCGTAAGCGTCTGGCGTAATGTCGGTCCGGGCCGCTTCATCTCACAATACCGCTGAACCAAAGTATGACATGCTGGTAGGCAGTATGACTTGTATCGCCCACAACTCACTTGTGTTCTACTCGTGCACATGACATCAACGCATAAAACCAGGCTCGATACCATTTGTTGGGGAACGTAGTAATTTCAAAAATTTCCTACGAACACGCAAGACCATGGTGATGGCATAGCAACGAGAGGGAGAGTATCCGTCCACGTACCCTCGTGACCGAAAGCGGAAGCGTTATAACAACGCGGTTGATGTAGTCGACGCGTCTTCACGATCCGACCGATCCAAGCACCGAACGTCGACACCTCCGAGTTCGCACACGTTCAGCTCGATGGCGATCCCGGACTCCGATCCAGCAAAGTGTCGGGATGAGTTCCACAAGACGACGGCGTGGTGGCGATGATGATGTTCCACCGACGCAGGGCTTCGCCTAAGCTCCGCGACGATATGACTTCTCCGCGCAGGGCTTCGCCTAAGCTCATGACGATATGACCGAAGTGGAATATGGTGGAAGGGGCACCGCACGGCTAAGGAAAGATCCGTAGATCAACTTGTGTGTTATGGGGTGCCCCCTGCCCCGTATATAAAGGAGGGAGGGAGGAGGAGGCCGGCCCTAGGAGGAGGCGCGCCAGGGAGTCCTACTCCCACCGGGAGTAGGACTCCTTCTTTCCTAGTCCAACTAGGAGAAGGGGAAAGGGGAAGTGGAGAAGGAAGGAGAGGTGGGCTGCGCCCAAACCCCTTGTCCAATTCGGACTGGGCTTGGGAGGGCGCGCCACCTCCTGGCTCCTTCCCACTAAGGCCCATTAAGGCCCAATACTCTTCCCCGTATTCCCGTAACTCCCGGTACTCGAAAATACCGAATCACTCGAACCTTTCCGAACTCCGAATATAGTCGTCCAATATATCGATCTTTACGTCTCGACCATTTCGAGACTCCTCGTCATGTCCCTGATCTCATCCGGGACTCCGAACTCCTTCGGTACATCAAAACTCATAATATAACTGTCATCGAAACCTTAAGCGTGCGGACCCTACGGGTTCGAGAACTATGTAGACATGACCTAGAACTATTCTTGGTCAATAATCAATAGCGGGACCTGGATGCCCATATTGGCTCCTACATATTCTACGAAGATCTTTATCGGTCAAACCGCATAACAACATACGTTGTTCCTTTTGTCATCGGTATGTTACTTGCCCGAGATTCGATCGTCGGTATCCAATACCTAGTTCAATCTCGTTACCGGTAAGTCTCTTTACTCGTTCCGTAATACATCATCTCACAACTAACTCATTAGTTGTAATGCTTGCAAGGCTTATGTGATGTGTATTACCGAGAAGGCCCAGAGATACCTCTCCGACAATCGGAGTGACAAAACCTAATCTCGAAATCGCCAACCCAACATGTACCTTTGGAGACACCTGTAGTACTCCTTTATAATCACCCAGATTCGTTGTGACGTTTGGTAGCACCAAAGTGTTCCTCCGTAAACGGAGTTGCATAATCTCATAGTTACAGGAACATGTATAAGTCATGAAGAAAGCAATAGCAACATACTAAGCGATCAAGTGCTAAGCTAACGGAATGGGTCATGTCAATCACATCATTCTCCTAATGATGTGATCCCATTAATCAAATGACAACACATGTCTATGGTTAGGAAACATAACCATCTTCGATTAATGAGCTAGTCTTGTAGAGGCATACTAGTGACTATCTGTTTGTCTATGTATTCACACATGTATTATGTTTCCGGTTAATACAATTCTAGCATGAATAATAATCATTTATCATGGTATAAGGAAATAAATAATAACTTTATTATTGCCTCTAGGGCATATTTCCTTCAAGAAGGCCCAGAGATACCTCTCCGACAATCGGAGTGACAAAACCTAATCTCGAAATACGCCAACCCAACATGTACCTTTGGAGACACCTGTAGTACTCCTTTATAATCACCCAGTTACGTTGTGACGTTTGGTAGTACCCAAAGTGTTCCTCCGGTAAACGGGAGTTGCATAATCTCATAGTTACAGGAACATGTATAAGTCATGAAGAAAGCAATAGCAACATACTAAACGATCAAGTGCTAGGCTAACGGAATGGGTCATGTCAATCAGATCATTCTCCTAATGATGTGATCCCGTTAATCAAATGACAACTCATGTCTATGGTTAGGAAACATAACCATCTTTGATTAACGAGCTAGTTTAAGTAGAGGCATACTAGTGACACTCTGTTTGTCTATGTATTCACACATGTATTATGTTTCCGGTTAATACAATTCTAGCATGAATAATAAACATTTATCATGATATAAGGAAATAAATAATAACTTTATTATTGCCTCTAGGGCATATTTCCTTCAGTTAGTCATGGTCAAGTAACATGACCTCCAGAACAGGATTACCGTACCACTCTGGTGCGGACCTTACTCTGGCTGACCAACGAGGTTTGGTAGTAACTTGATCTGAAGTTTCATGATCATCATCATTAACTTCCTCACTAATTGGTGTAGGCATCACGAGAACTAATTTTTATGATGAACTTCTTTCCAATTCGGGAGCAGGTACAATTACCTCATCAAGTTCTGCTTTCCTCCTACTCACTTCTTTCCAGAGAAACTCCTTCTCTAGAAAGGATCCATTCTTAGCAACAAATATTTTTGCCCTTGGATCTGTGATAAAAGGTGTACCCAACAGTTTCCTTTGGGTATCTTATGAAGACACATTTCTCCGATTTGGGTTTGAACTTATCAGGTTGAAGTTTTTTTCACATAAGCATCGCAGCCCCAAACTTTAAGAAGCGACAACTTGGTTTTCTTGCCAAACCACAGTTCACATGGTGTCGTCTCAAAGGATTTAGATGGTGCCCTATTTAACGTGAATGCAGCTGTCTCTGCTGCATAACCCCCTAAACGATAGTGATAAATCGGTAAGAGACATCATAGAAAGCACCATATCTAATAAAGTACGGTTATGACGTTCGGACACACCATTACGCTGTGGTGTTCCAGGTGGCGTGAGTTGCGAAACTATTCCACATTGTTTCAAATGAAGACCAAACTCGTAACTCAAATATTCGTCTTCGCGATCAGATCGTAGAAACTTTATTTTCTTGTTACAATGATTTCCCACTTCACTCTGAAATTGTTTGAACTTTTCAAATGTTTCAGACTTATGTTTCATCACGATACCCGCCGCTAGTGAGGGAGTCCTGGATTAGGGGGTAACCGGACAGTCGGACTGTATATATCGTCTGGACTATTGAAGCGTAAAGATACAAGACTCAAGATTTCGACCCGTGTCCGGATGGGACTTTCCTTGGCGTGGAAGGCAAGCTTGGCGATCCGGATATTATATTTCCTTCCTTGCAACCGACTCCATGTAAACCCTAGCCCTCTCCGGTGTCTATATAAACCGGAGAGGTTGGTCCTTAGAAGGCTGCAACCTCTTGAGCACTGCGCTGGATTTCCCCGAAGAGGAGAGGATGATGCAGCAAAGTAGCGTAAGTATTTCCCTCAGTTTTTGAGAACCAAGGTATCAATCCAGTAGGAGGCCACGCAAAATTCCCTCGTACCTACACAAAATGATAGCTCCTCGCAACCAACACGATTAGGGGTTGTCAATCCCTTCACGGCCACTTACGAGAGTGAGATCTGATAGAGATGATAAATAATATTTTTGGTATATAGATGCAAAGTGAAAAGTAAAAGGCAAAGTAAAAACAAAGCAAGTATTAAAGTGATGGAGATTGATATGATGAGAATAGACCCGGGGGCCATAGGTTTCACTAGTGGCTTCTCTCAAGAGCATAAGTATTCTACGGTGGGTGAACAAATTACTGTTGAGCAATTGATAGAATTGAGCATAGTTATGAGTTTATCTAGGTATGATCATGTATATAGGCATCACGTCCGAAAAAAGTAGACCGAAACGATTCTGCATCTACTACTATTACTCCACTCATCGACCGCTATCCAGCATGCATCTAGAGTACTAAGTTAAAAACAGAGTAACACCTTAAGCAAGATGACATGATGTAGAGGAATAAATTCATGCAATATGATAAATACCCCATCTTGTTATCCTCGATGGCAACAATACAATCGTGCCTTGCAACCCTTTACATCCTTTGGGTAAGGACACCGCAAGATTGAACCCAAAGCTAAACACTTCTCCCATTGCAAGAACTACCAATCTAGTTGGCCAAACCAAGCGGATAATTGAAGAGACTTGCAAAGATAACTCAATCATACATAAAAGAATTCAGAGAAGAATCAAATATTATTCATAGATAAGCTGGATCATAAACCCACAATTCATCGGTCTCAACAACACACCGCAAAAAGAAGGTTACATCGAATAGATCTCCACGAGAGAGGGGGAGAACATTGTATTGAGATCCAAAAAGAGAGAATAAGCCATCTAGCTACTAGCTATGGACCCGGAGGTCTGAAGTAAACTACTCACACTTCATCGGAGAGGCTATGGTGTTGATGTAGAAGCCCTCCGTGGTGGATGCCCCCTCCATTGGAGCTCCTAACAGGCCCCAAGATGGGATCTCGTGGATCTGAGGAAGTTCGGCGGTGGAATTAGGTTTTGGCTCCTGTTACGATCGTTTGAAGTGCGTAGGTATATATAGGAGGAAGGAGTATGTCGGTGGAGCAACAGGGGGCCCACGAGGCAGGGGGCGTGCCCTAGGGGGGCGCCCCCACCCTCGTGACCGCCTCTGTTACTTCTTGGAGTAGGGTCCAAGTCTCCTGGATCATGTTCGGTGAGAAAATCACGTTTCCGAAGGTTTCATTCCGTTTGGACTTCGTTTGATATTCTATTTCTTTGAAACACTGAAATAGGCAAAAAACAGCAATTCTGGGCTGGGCCTCCGGTTAATAGGTTAGTCCCAAAAATAATATAAAAGTGGAAAATAAAGCCCAATATAGTCCAAAACAGTAGATAAAGTAGCATGGAGCAATCAAAAATTATAGATACGTTGGAGACGTATCAGGCATCCCCAAGCTTAATTCCTGCTCGTCCTCGAGTAGGTAAATGATAAAAAGAGAATTTTTGATGCGTAGTGATACTTTGGCATAATTTAAATGTAAAACTTCTTAATTGTGGTATGAATATTCAGATCCGAAAGATTCTAGACAAAATTTCATATTGACATAAAAATAATAATACTTCAAGCATACTAACTAAGTAATTATGTCTTCTCAAACTAACATGGCCAAAGAAAGTTATCCCTACAAAATCATATAGTGTGGCTATGCTCCATCTTCCCCACACAAAATATTTAAATCATGCACAACCCCGATGACAAGCCAAGCAATTGTTTCATACTTTAACATTTTCAAAACTTTTTCGATCTTCACGCAATACATGAGCGTGAGCCATGGATATAGCACTATATGTGGAATAGAATGGTGGTTGTGGAGAAGACAAAAGGGAGGAAGATAGTCTCACATCAACTAGGCGTATCAACGGGCTATGGAGATGCCCATCAATAGATATCAATGTGAGTGAGTAGGGATTGCCATGCAACGGATGCACTAGAGCTATAAGTATATGAAAGCTCAACAAAAGAAAGTAAGTGGGTGTGCATCCAACTCGCTTGCTCACGAAGACCTAGGGCATTTGAGGAAGCCCATCATTGGAATATACAAGCCAAGTTCTATAATGAAAAATTCCCACTGGTATTTGAAAGTGACAAAATGAAAGACTCTCTATCATGAAGATCATGGTGCTACTTTGAAGCACAAGTGTGGTAAAAGGATAGTAACATTGTCCCTTCTCTCTTTTTCTTTTTTTATGGCCTCTTTTTTTCTTTTTTTTCTTTTTCGTCCGGAGTCTCATCCCGACTTGTGGGGGAATCATAGTCTCCATCATCCTTTCCTCACTTGGGACAATGCTCTAATAATGATGATCATCACACTTTTATTTTTCTTACAACTCAACAATTACAACTCGATTCTTAGAACAAAGTATGACTCTATATGAATGCCTCCGGCGGTGTACCGGGATATGCAATGATTCAAGAGTGACATGTATGAAAGAATTATGAATGGTGGCTTTGCCACAAATACGATGTCAACTACATGATCATGCTAGCAATATGACAATGATGGAGTGTGTCATAATAAACGGAACAGTGGAAAGTTGCATGGCAATATATCTCGTAATGGCTATGGAAATGCCATGATAGGTAGGTATGGTGGCTGTTTTGAGGAAGTTATATGGTGGGAGTATGATACCGGTGAAAGGTGCGCGGTATTAGAGAGGCTAGCAATGGTGGAAGGATGGGAAAAAGTGCGTATAATCCATGGACTCAACATCAGTCATAAAGAACTCATATACTTATTGCAAAAATCTAGAAGTTATCAAAGCAAAGTATTACGCGCATGCTCCTAGGGGGATAGATTGGTAGGAAAAGACCATCGCTCGTCCCCGACCGCCACTCATAAGGAATACAATCAATAAATAAATCATGCTCCGAGTTCATCGCATAACGGTTCACCATACGTGCATGCTACAGGAATCACAAACTTCAACACAAGTATTCTTTAAATTCACAACTACTCAACTAGCATGACTCTAATATCACCGTCTTCATATCTCAAAACAATTATCAAGCATCAAACTTATCTTAGTATTCAACACACTCAAAAGAAAGTTTCACATATCTTGAATACCAAGTATATTAACATTAAGCAAATTACCATGCTATTAACGACTCTCAAAATAATCTAAGTGAAGCATGAGAGATCAATAGTTTCTTTAAAACAAATCCACCACCGTGCTCTAAAAGATCTAGGTGAAGCACTAGAGCAAAAATTATCACGCTCAAAAGATATAAGTGAAGCACTATGAGAAAAACTATCAAGCTCAAAAGATATAAGTTAAGCACATAGAGTATTCTAACAAATTCCAATTTATGTATGGCTCTCTCAAAAGGTGTGTACAGAAAGGATGATTGTGGTAAACTAACAAGAAAAGACGCAAATAATACAAGATGCTCCAAGCAAAACACATATCATGTTGGTGAATAAAAATATAGCTCCAAGTAAATTACCGATGGAAGTGGATTTAAAGAGGGATGCCTTCAGGGCATCCCAAGCTTTGACTTTTGGTGTCCTTGGATTATCTTGGGGGTGCCATGGGCATCCCCAAGCTTAGGCTCTTGCCACTCCTTGTTCCATAATCCATCAAAAGAATTCACCCAAAACTTGAAAACTTCACAACACAAAACTCAATAGAAATCTCGTGAGCTCCGTTAGACAAAGAAAACAAAAGACTATTTTAAGGTACTGTAATGAACTCATTCTTTATTTATATTGGTGTTAAACCTACTGTATTCCAACTTCTCTATGGATTATAAACTATTTTACTAGCCATAGATTCATCAAAATAAGCAAACAACACACGATAAACAGAATCTGTCAAAAACAGAACAGTCTGTAGTAATCTGTAACTAACGCAAACTTCTGGAACTCAAAAACCTCTACCAAAATTAGACGACCTGGAAAATTTGTTTAATGATCAGCAGCAATTAGAATCAGTATTTTATCACGTTCTGGTGATTTTTAATAATTCGGGCACTGAGCGCAAAGTTTCTGGAAATTACAGCAAGATCAAATAACTATCATCCAAGAAGATCCAATAGGTCTAGCTTGGCACAAACACTAATTAAAACATAAAACCACATCTAAACAGAGGCTAGATGGATTATCTATTACTAAACAGAAACAAAAACAAAAAACTAAAAATAAAATTGGGTTGCCTCCCAACAAGCGCTATCGTTTAACGCCCCTAGCTAAGCATAAAAGCAAGGATAGATCTAGGTATTGCCATCTTTGGTAGGCAATCCATAAGTGGCTCTCATGATAGATTCATATGGTAATTTTATTTTATTTCTAGGAAAGTGTTCCATGCCTTTCTTTAAGGGAAATTGGAATCTAATATCCCCTTCCTTCATATCAATAATTGCACCAATCGTTCTAAGGAAAGGTCTACCAAGAATAATAGGACATGAAGGATTGCAATCTATATCAAGAACGATAAAATATACGGGCACATAATTCCTATTTGCAACAATAAGAACATCATTAATTCTCCCCATAGGCTTTTTAATAGTGGAATCCGCAAGATGCAAGTTTAGAGAGCAATCATTAAAGTCACGGAAATCTAGCAAATCACACAAAGTTTTGGGAATAGTAGAGACACTAGCACCCAAATCACACAAGGCATTAAACTCATGGTCTTTAATTTTAATTTTAATAGTAGGTTCCCACTCATCATAGAGTTTTCTAGGGATATAAACTTTCAACTCAAGTTTTTCTTCATAAGATTGCATCAAGGCATCAACAATGTGTTCGGTAAAGGCTTTATTTTGACTATAAGCATGAGGAGAATTTAGCACGGATTGCAACAAGGAAATACAATCAATTAAAGAGCAATTTTCATAATTAAATTCCTCGAGATCCAATATAGTGGGTTTAGCAACATCTAGGTTTTTACTTCTTTCAATCCCACATTTATCAATTTCATCATCAAGATCTAAAAACTCTGAATTCTTAGAACGCCTTCTAGGTAAAGGAAGATCATATTCAGTTTCATCAAGATTCATATTGCAAAACAAAGATTTAATAGGGGACACATCAATAACTTTTAGATCTTCATCTTGATTTTCATAGGAATTGGAAGAACACGCTTTAATAAAGGAATCTTTGGAAGCACGCATCCTAGCGGTTCTTTCTTTGCACTCATCAATGGAAATTCTCATAGCTTTGAGAGACTCATTGATATCATGCTTAGGAGGAATAGATCTAAGCTTTAAAGAATCAACCTCAAGATAAATTCTATCAACGTTCCTAGCCAAATCATCAACCTTAAGCAATTTCTCTTCAAGCAAAGCATTAAAATTATTTTGTGAATTCATAAACTCTTTAACACTACTCTCAAATTCAGAGGGCATCTTATTAAAATTTCCATAAGAGTTGTTGTAGGAATTTCCATAATTATTAGAAAGGATTACTAGGATAAGGCCTAGGATTAAAATTCCCTCTATACGCGTTGTTACCAAAATTATTCCTACCAACAAGATTCACATCCATAGATTCATTATTATTCTCAATCAAAGTAGACAAAGGAATATCATTAGGATCAGAAGAAACACTCTTAGTAAATAATTTCATAAGTTCATCCATCTTTCCACTCAAAACATTAATTTCTTCTATCGCATGCACTTTTTTATTAGTAGATCTTTCAATATGCCATTGAGAATAACTCACCATAATATTATCTAGAAGTTTAGTAGCATCTCCTAGAGTGATTTCCATAAAAGTGCCTCCCGCGGCTGAATCTAAAAGATTTCTAGAAGCAAAATTCAATCCGGCATAAAAGTTTTGTATAATCATCCACAAGTTCAAACCATGAGTAGGACAATTACGTATCATTAATTTCATTCTCTCCCAAGCTTGTGCAACATGTTCATGATCAAGTTGCTTAAAATTCATAATATCGTTCCTAAGAGAGATGATCTTAGCAGGAGGAAAATACTTAGAGATAAAAGCATATTTGAACTTGTTCCAAGAATCAATACTATTTTTAGGCAAAGATGAAAACCATGCTTTAGCACGATCTCTAAGAGAAAAAGGAAATAGCTTCAATTTAACGACATCATTATTGACATCTTTTTTCTTTTGCATATAACATAAATCAATGAAGCTATTCAGATGAGTAGCGGCATCTTCACTAGGAAGGTCGGTGAATTGATCTTTCATAACAAAATTCAACAAAGCAATATTGATTTCACAAGATTCAGTATTGGCAAGAGGAGCAATCGGAGTGCTAAGGAAATCATTATTATTGGTATTTGTCGGGGATATAACCCGCGGCGTAAACCGACCGGAAGTATAAACCGGCCGGACTTGGCGGTTTACCTGAAGAACCCGCTGACACTTGGCGGTTCACTGGCGACCCGGCGGTTTACGGTTCATTAGTAATCCGGCAGGCGGGTCAGAGGAGCGACAAGAACCGGTGGCCCGACTGGCGGTTCATGAAGGCCGGATCAACTACGGTGGGCCGGTTTAAGAGGAAAGGCTTAAGGAATATTTGTCTTACAAGGAGTTAAGACATGGACTTGTATCCGGTTTGTATTAGGGATAGACTAGTCCTAATCCTAATAGGACTCCACATGTAACCCGCCCCTTCAACATATATAAGGAGGGGCAGGGCTCCCCAAAAGGAGGAGAAGCTACAAGCAAACAACAATATCTAGGGCTAGACACAACTAGAGGAGAGCCGGTTTGCGGCGACTCCCTCATGATCATAATGAGACCTAGCCTCAAACAGCACGTAGGGTTGTTACCGGATGATGTTTCCCGGGGCCCGAAGCTGTCTAAATCCCTGTCTTGTGTTGCGTCTCTCGATTCTGCTCAACCCCTCTCAAGCTACCACATAGATGCGTTGGCCTTGCGACTAAGTCCTGACACTAAGGACATCTGACGTGTTAAATCCACGACAGTTGGCGCCCACCGTGGGGCCTGCGCACGGTGGTGTTGAGTTCTTGAAGGGATCTTCCTAGGGATCGAGGAGTTCGCAATTTTCAGATGAGAAGAGCCGGATCGCGTCTATGTGCACCGTCAAACGCGGCCAGGCGATCCGTCGTGGCCGGATCACTTTCCGTTGCATCGCCGCAAAAAGCAAGTGCAAAGGAGGTTTCATCAGTACGGATCAAGATCATGAAAATACGGTTAGTTCCGTCTGATTCGCCGAGTCGCCGCTGTCGCATGCAGGAATTGCCGAGACGATTGTCTGAAGCCGGATCGGTTTGTCTTTTGTCAAATCTGGTTGCTATATGCATACAAGGAATCTTCCCGGAAGTTAACTCAAGAATTAAAGAAAGGAAGAAGGTACTACGTAGGGTTAGCACGCGAAGATTAAGGAAAAAGTGACTCTTTGCATCCGGGCAGGTCATGGCAGGGACTCTCGGTCAAACCGCTACCAGGATTTCCCGGCCTCACCCTCGCGACCCAGTCATTACCGGAGAAAACGCCACGAGCCGGTTTTTACCGCCATATCTTCTCCGGCTCACCTCAGCCGGACCACTGTGTCGCTCGCCTTTGGCCACGTCTCCGCTCCGAATCGACCGAAAGCAGGGAGGGACTCCGCCACCACAGCTAGTAAGCCGCCCTCACCTCGCCGTGTTGGGCCGCCCCCGCTACTCGTCGGCATCGCGTGGCCTGCCCGCACCTGCGCCAGCTCCGGCCAGCCATCTCCGCGAGTCAAAGCCGGCTGCGCCGGGCCACCAGCCCCTGCCGCTGCGGGCCTGATTCGTCGGCCACCTTCGCTGTCGAGCCGGCTGTACACCTCTACCCCTATTACAAATTCTTCAGTATATACATATGCAACGACAGGTTGAGCAGAGAGGTTTGGGTGTCAGCGTCTCCTCCACCCCGGATCCAAGTTGCTTCGCCGTCTTTATCGAGCTGCCTTGCGACCCCGTCGTATCGGGCTGCCGACCTCCCCGTGGTTCGTCTCGCCGCCAAGCGTCCCGCATGGCCTGCCTCCTCTGCTAAGAGCCGCCCAAAGTAGTCGCCTCCGACGCCACGGTCCCTCATCGAACCAAGTGTTCAGCAACTACCGCGCTGGTAGCCCAGGTCGCCTGTTTCAAACCCGCCACTCACTTCTGCCTACGTGTGGCTTCTGAGCCGCCGGTCGCCGCGATCTTCGTTGCAGACCGCCGTCACTTCGGCGCGGTTTCCGAGTCACCGTTCTAAGTCGCCACCGGCCTGCGAGTTGTCTCTCACGAGTGCCTGCTTTGGATGTTTCCCATAAGTATGGTGAGCCAGGGAGGTAGAAGCTGTTGCAAGCCCCCAGCCGGATGACTTCAACCCGCCGTTGCGGGCCGGCCTAGACTTTAGTGTGAGCCGCTGGTGACCGGATCAAATCGCCAGCGCCAAGTTCTACATCCATGGGCAAATTCTGGCCGAGCTCGTTTCCGTGGCCTGCATGCCCTCGCCCATGTTGGCTAGCTAGTGCTAGTACATGGACAGTGCTAAAGAGAAGTAAAGTTCGCGAAGGAGGTTGCGCCAAGGACAAGTCTGGAGGCGTTATTTCTCCTAACCTGTTGATGAGACTGAGGAGGTGCAGATTTTAAACAGTACAAACGGGGGCTGCTTCAGAAGAAAATGCTGCACGCGCTCTACTGTGGAGAGTTCACACCAAATATGACCCCAACTCCGTGCGCTGCGATGCTGAATCCGTTTGTCCAGCTTCAAGCATAGTTTTACACGATTGGAAGGAAAATGACTACGTTGTTTTCAAGAGAGAGGGTCAAACTACTTGTTTGACTCCCATGCACATGCATGGAAGAAAAATTAGTTAGTATTACAAAGTACTACTACAACCCACGCGGAGATCAAATGAAAAAGAAGATTGGCAGCATCAACACAAATATGCTTTGGATACATATATGGATCAATGGGAATTCAGTAACAAATACTGAAAAAATTGTCTACGGGCAGATGACCTATCGTAAAAAAAAATCAGGTGATATCCGTCTAAATCTATTTTATTTGCACAATATTATTTTCGTCAAAGAAACAATTACTCTGGCATATATCTTTTTATACAGGACATGTGCTCACTATAAAAGTGATGCTCTACCACGGACGGCGTGCGCGCTAGCCGTTCTACACCGGCATCTGCGTATATCACACTGATAAATTGGAACACAAACCGCCGTCCCCGCAGTCCGGTTTACATCAACGCGCCGGCCAACTCGCCCGTCCGTACCACCTTACAACACCACGGACGACTCGCCCGTCCGCCCTGGCCACCGGTTCATGCATCCGCGCCGGTTTACAACACGGAGGACAACTTGCTCATCCGCACCGGTTTACAACACCGCGGCCGGATCATCCGTCTTCTCGTCTGGCCGACTTGTCCATGATTGATTTCAGCTTCACCGCGGTGATCATCAACTCCGCGGTGGATAATTCCGACCTAACATATGAGGTGATATCTATCTAAGGCCTATTTTATTAGCACATATTATTTTTGTCAAGGAACAATTACTTTGGCATGTGATATTTTTGACGCAGGACAATTGTTCATTACAAATGAGGTGTTATATTACGGGCAGGGAGCACGTGCTAGCAACGTTCGGCACTAGCGTTTCGTCCGTGTCATACCACCCGGTGAATGAACGTGAGCAATTCGCCGTCCCTGTGGCCCAATTTACATCAGCTTGTTGGGATCGCGCCCGCGATTAACTCACCCGTCCGAGCCGGTTTACGACACCGGTGCCGATCCGTCTCTTGCAGCCTGGTCTACATCGACATACCGGGCCGCACCTTTCTGCATGAGCTGTTTATTGAGTATGGCCAAGTCACAGCTTGGGTAGCCCGGTTTTCTTTCAATAAAATGGAGGCAAATTATCATATATTATCAACCACCGTTCTGCATTGGTGGTTCAATGGGCAGGCGCACAAGTCGCCGCCACTACAGTTTGGTTAACTTCAAATTGCCAGTTGGAAGGAACCATTGGCCGAGTTGCTGACACGGCTCGTACGGGATCATTTATAACCCGCCGCAGTCACCTTAACCTTCTGCGGATTCACATCGTGCTATCAACACCAATGATATACAAGTTATGCGGTTTATATCATGGTCAAATATGGAGAGTCTCAAGCCAACGTCTCGAGTCACCTTTGAGACTCGGGGCTACGATGACATGGCTCAACAAATCTTGCCGCCAAAGAAATTTAAGAACCCGGGGACGATGGAGGAAAGATAACCCGGTCCGGAGGCTACTATTATATTGATGAAAATTTAAAGACCGTCGAGAAAATTTCCGGCTTAGAAAGTATATGACAGTTACAAAATCTCGGCTCAATGAAGAAGTTCCGGTTATCGAAAAGGATTCGGTTTAAAATCCGGCTCTAGGGAAGTCGGTCTCTCAAGCTCTCAAACATTCGGTTTACAATCCGTTCAAGGAAATCTGTCTCCCGAAAAGCTCAAGCTCTCAAATCCGGTTTAAGAATGTCCGTTCAAAAAGAAATTAACTTCTCGCAAGTTCGAATTGAAAGGCCGTCGAAAAGTTTCCGGCTGAAAATGAAGATTCTGGTTTACAATCCGGTTTAAGGAAAGATGTCTCCACAAAGCTTTGAAGCTCTCAATATCCGGTTCAAAATCCGGTTCAAGAAGGATTTATCTCTTGCAAAAGTTAAAGGGTGCCAAAGAGGACTGCTGCCATGATCGCGGTTCAAACATGGGTATCATGCCTTATTGGCTTATCATATTATTGATCACTTGGGGCTTGGTCATGTCTCGAACCATAGTCACACCTCTTGATCGGCGCAATGCCACAAGATCACTTGGGGGCCTTGGTCGGTATTTAACCATAGCAACGCCATTTGGTAGGCGAAAAGCCACAGCATCACTTGGGGACTTGTGGTCACGTCTGAACCATAGTCACGCCTCTTGATCGGCCTAGTGCCACAAAGATCACTTGGGGCTTTGGTCAACCGAACCATCGCTACACCTCTTGATCGGCGTAATGCCAATGCATCATTTGGGGACCTGGCTAACTCGAACCATAGCTACGCCTTTTGGGGGCTTGGTGGTGTCCGACCATGGTAATGCCTCTTGATCGGCTCAAAGCCTCATTTGCAATGGTTTTATATTTGCCTTTGCTTGAATTTTGTTCTCTTTTAAATTATTTCTTTTGTTGTGTTTTCAAACCGACATTATTAATTCGGTTCAAACTGTCAATTACAAATTGGCGGAACACGGTCAAATCCTAATCCGGAGACTATTTGCGGTTTGATTTTATGTTACCATCTTATTATGGAGTAAACCGTGTTCATTAACCCGGCTTGAATTTCAATTACAAGTTGTCAATACATGATCAAATTATGATCCGGAGACTATCAGCCGATGCGGTTCGACCACGAGTCGCCAATATTATATATGGTTAACCGGTGTTTATTACAACCCGCACGCGTTTATCATCAACCGACACAATATGAAAGGAGTTATCATTACTCAAGATTGGGGTTATCACTCTTACTACAAAAGTTGGTAAACCAGCAATGTGATTCAATATCACGGTATGATATATTTCATATTTGATTATTCTTAAGTGCAACCTTGGTTATAAACCCGAGTTATATGTTGGGCATTGTGATTCGTCCGTGATAAACCGCCAGACACTTTAAACTTGTTGTATGCGAAACAGGTTGAATAAAGCATGATTATAAATCATCGACGCTTATTAAACCGGCCTGGATTTCGACTATGTGTCGCCATATGATGATAAATTATCCGGTGTTTGTTAAACCGGCCGGCTTTGGACTATAAGTCGCCAAGACATATTTGGATTGCGCCATTGGAATCATGCGCTTATGAATCATTGGGTATATTATTCAAATAGCCAACATGGCTGGATTTCTATTATGGTTATCAATAACCAGATTGTGATTATGGTTTTCAAAGTCGCTTTGGCGCAATGGCTATCATATTATCAATGGATATAATTTTTATTCTACAATTGAAGGAATAGTCCCGAGTTCTGCAGCTTACAACCCGCACTTGGGGGCTACATTATTTAAGTTGAGATTACATCCAATATGCAAGTCTCATGTCGCTGCAAGCATGCACCATGACACTTGGGGCTAATGCAAAGTCATTCTTTGTTTATCTTATTGAAGACCCGACTCATCACATTATAATGAGCCGCCCTTGGGGGCTACCAATTGCTCTGTCAAACAATTCAAGGTACAAAGCTTTTATTCATTACATTGAAGGGTCCATTGTTCAGTTGGTAGAGCATGGGCTCTTAACCTTGTGGACGTGGATTCAAGTCCCATGATGGGGTTACATCATATGATGTTATTTTCATTGAAATATATATCAAGTCCACCTTATTAGTGCATAATGACCCGCCCTTGGGGGCTACACTGGTTGAAGTTTTTATGAGCATCGACAATTATAAGTCCCTGGTTGCTGCAAGCATGACAACCCGCACTTGGGGCTACATATGTGGAATACTCAATTACGACTAGTGATTGAGATGAACAACCTGGATTTCTTCAAGATTGTGATATTTAAGCAAGTCTCAAGTGTTGCTATGCTACCTTCTTAAGACTTGGAGGCTACAAGTGATAGGCATATAAGAGGTATATTTTCAAGTGGATGTTAACTACAAGTATGACCCGTCTTTGTCAATATTTATAAACCAAAGGATCTTGGCAAGGATAAACCGCAAGTTCTACGCCCTTAAACCGGTGAAGATCGGATGAGTATTTCAAGGACCAATATTGTTTTTAAGCATTGGGAGCGGAATCAAAGGAATTATTTTTCACAATATATTTTCTATGAGAAACCAATGTCAGCAAATTGATTATGAAGCTGGCCTATTAAACCGGATTTTCTAGAAGGAGGAAATGACAAGGATTTAAGGATGATCAGATGCCGGTTTACAAGAATTCTTAACCCGGAGTATAATCTGTCAAGTTTGTTCTTGTGTTTATTTCACAGGATCAGTTTAACATGGATAAATCCAAATTAAACTGGGGGCTAATGTCGGGGATATAACCCGCGGCGTAAACCGACCGGAAGTATAAACCGCCGGACTTGGCGGTTTACGAAGAACCACGACACTTGGCGGTTCACTTTGGCGACCCGGCGTTTACGGTTCATTAGTAATCCGCAAAGGGTCGAGGAGCGACAAGAACCGGTGGCCCGACTGGCGGTTCATGAAGGCCGGATCAACTACGGTGGGCCGGTTTAAGAGGAAAGGCTTAAGGAATATTTGTCTTACAAGGAGTTAAGACATGGACTTGTATCCGGTTTGTATTAGGGATAGACTAGTCCTAATCCTAATAGGACTCCACATGTAACCCGCCCCTTCAACATATATAAGGAGGGGCAGGGCTCCCCAAAAGGAGGAGAAGCTACAAGCAAACAACAATATCTAGGGCTAGACACAACTAGAGGAGAGCCGGTTTATGCGACTCCTCATGATCATAATGAGACCTAGCCTCAAACAGCACGTAGGGTTGTTACCGGATGATGTTTCCCGGGGCCCGAAGCTGTCTAAATCCCTGTCTTGTGTTGCGTCTCTCGATTCTGCTCAACCCCTCTCAAGCTACCACATAGATGCGTTGGCCTCGCGACTAAGTCCTGACACTAAGGACATCTGACGTGTTAAATCCACGACAGTATTGGTGAAGTCACACAATTTGGTAGCATCTTGAGCCATCGCGACAAACAAGCAATCCAACACACGAGCAAACAAACGGACGAGGAAAAGGCAACGGGAAAGAGAGGAGGAGATTGGGAGAGAGAGGGCGAATAAAACAGCAAGGGTGAAGTGGGGGAGAGGAAAACGAGAGGCAAATGGCAAATAATGTAATGCGAGAGATAGGGATTGTGATGGGCACTTGGTATGTTGACTTTTGCGTAGACTCCCTGGCAACGGCGCCGGAAATGGCTCGTTGACGGGAGTCAAATCTTGACTTGACTTCACGTAAGCCTCCCCGTCAACGGCGCCAGAAATTCTTCTTGCTACCTCTTGAGCACTGCGTTGGATTTCCCCGAAGAGGAGAGGATGATCCAGCAAAGTAGCGTAAGTATTTCCCTCTGTTTTTGAGAACCAAGGTATCAATCCAGTAGGAGGCCATGCACAAGTCCCTCGTACCTACATAAAACGATAGCTCCTCGCAACCAACGCGATTAGGGGTTGTCAATCCCTTCACGCCACTTACGAGAGTGAGATCTGATAGAGATGATAAATAATATTTTTGGTATTTTTGGTATATAGATGCAAAGTGAAAAGTAAAAGGCAAAGTAAAAAAGCAAAGCAAGTATTAAAGTGATGGGGATTGATATGATGAGAATAGACCCGGGGGCCATAGGTTTCACTAGTGGATTCTCTCAAGAGCATAAGTATTCTACGGTGGGTGAACAAATTACTGTTGAGCAATTGATAGAATTGAGCATAGTTATGAGTTTATCTAGGTATGATCATGTATATAGGCATCACGTCTGAGACAAGTAGACCGAAACAATTCTGCATCTACTACTATTACTCCACTCATCGACCGCTATCCAAAGATGCATCTAGAGTATTAAGTTAAAAACAGAGTAACGCCTAAGCAAGATGACATGATGTAGAGGAATAAATTCATGCAATATGATAAATACCCCATCTTGTTATCCTCGATGGCAATAATACAACACGTGCCTTGCAACCCTTTACATCCATCGGGTAAGGACACCGCAAGATTGAACCCAAAGCTAAACACTTCTCCCATTGCAAGAACTACCAATCTAGTTGGCCAAACCAAACGGATAATTCAAAGAGACTTGCAAAGATAACTCAATCATACATAAAAGAATTCAGAGAAGAATCAAATATTATTCATAGATAAGCTGGATCATAAACCCACAATTCATCGGTCTCAACAAACACACCACAAAAAGAAGGTTACATCGAATAGATCTCCACGAGAGAGGGGGAGAACATTGTATTGAGATCCAAAAAGAGAGAATAAGTCATCTAGCTACTAGCTATGGACCTGAAGGTCTGAAGTAAACTACTCACACTTCATCGGAGAGGCTATGGTGTTGATGTAGAAGCCCTCCGTGGTGGATGCCCCCTTCGGTGGAGCTCCGGAACAGGCCCCAAGATGGGATCTCGTGGATACAGGAAGTTGTGGCGGTGGAATTAGGTTTTGGCTCTGCTCGATCGTTTGGGGGTGCGTGGTATATATAGGAGGAAGGAGTATGTCGGTGGAGCAGCAGGGGCCCACGAGGCGGGCGCGCCTAGGGGTGCCCCCACCTCGTGACCGCCTCACACTTCTTGGAGTAGGGTCCAAGTCTCACGGATCACGTTCGGTGAGAAAATCACGTTTCTGAAGGTTTCATTCCGTTTGGACTCCGTTTGATATTCTGTTTCTTCGAAACACTGAATTAGGCAAAAAACAACAATTCTGGGTTGGGCCTCCGGTTAATAGGTTAGTCCCAAAAATAATGTATAAGTGGAAAATAAAGCCCAATATAGTCCAAAACAGTAGATAAAGTAGCATGGAGCAATCAAAAATTATAGATACGTTGGAGACGTATCAAAGGCCGATCACAATTACAATCATACCATCATATGCTAGCTTCTAGGGTTTAGCCTCTACGATCTCGTGGTAGATCTACTCTTGTACTACCCATATCTTCAATATTAATCAAGCAATAAGTAGGGTTTTACCTCCATCGCGAGGGCGAACACAGGTAAACATCTCGTGTCCCTTGCTTCCTGTTACCATCAGCCTAGACGCATGATCGGGACCCCTACCCGAGATCCGCCGGTTTTGACACCGACATTGGTGCTTTCATTGAGAGTTCCTCCAGATCGTCGCTACACAGGCTCGATGGCTCCTCCATCATCGTCAACAACACGATCCCGGTGAGACCTTTCTCCCGGACAGATCTTCGTGTTGGCGGCTTTGCTCATGCGGCCAACTCGCTAGCCATCCGAGCAGATCGACAACTCGCCCCAGCCACCAGATCAGGTTCGGAAACCTGAACTACACGGCGGACATCCGCGGAGACTTGATCTTTGATGGATTTGTGCCTATGCCAGGAGCGCCGGACAGTCACGACGAGCACGGCTTGGACCTGTCGTCGGACGAAGCTCGGGGTATCACCCCCTTAGCATCCCCAGACCTAAATCCGGAGCAGGCCGCGCTGCCTAAGGATGGAGGGATGGACCCCCGCCCCGCAGGTCGCGCACTCATCGGCGATGGAGCCGAACATGGGTCTCGCCTCTGTGGTGACATGCGACTCCGGACCTCCGGATTCGTATCCGGACGTGGGTTCCAGTCCGCGCACTCCCGAGCCGACCGAGCCAGGTTGGGCTCCGGTAATGGAATTCACAGCTGCGGATATCTTCCAGCACTCGCCCTTTGGCGACATGCTGGACTCATTAAAGTCTCTCTCTTTGTCAGGAGGCTCATGGCCGAACTATGTCCGGCTCGAGTGGGAAGCAGGCGATGAAGGAATTCGTTGCCCACCCACCACCCACTTCATTGCCACGGTCGATGATTTAACCGAGGTACTGGACTTTGACTCCGAAGAGATCGACGGTATAGACGACGATGCAGGAGAAGAACATGAACCACCGCTCACTGGGCGGTGGACAGCCACCTCTTCTTATGATATATATATATGGTTGACACTCCAAAGGAAACAAATGGCGATGAGGCAACGGAGGATAAAACCTCAGGGAAAAAAGCAAAGAATGGGCGTCGTCGGCGCCACTCCAAGCCCCGCCACAGCAATACCGGCCCAGGAGACGAAAACAATCCCAATGGTGCCGAAGAAGAATACAACCCTGATCAGCCCGCCTTCGAGCAGGCCGAACAGGAGGATGAGCAGGTCAGCCCAGAAGAACAGGCGATGGACGAATACCCGGAGGAGGACAGCTACATGCTCCCTTTCAAGATTTAGATTAGCCTCGGCGACGACGAGTTCGGCGTGCTGAGGATCCCGTGAAGCGATGGCGCTTCAAGCGCGCTTATAGCCACTGCGAGGAGCACGAAAAATAAGCGGCGACAACTCCAAGCTGATCAAGACCTGCTCACGATAGATGGATGAAGTCCCGCGGCCGAGGAATACGGACTCGAAGCGCAAACAGTGACCGCCACCACATGGCCGGGATAAAACGGCATATCGGTCGGCATACCAGCTGACACCCCCACGCCAACATACTACGGCCCGGGGCAACAAAACAGGACAGCCAAGATCGATCTATGGATCGCGGGGGCGCGCCTCGACGCGACGGCGACCAATCACGCGGATACACCTTCAACAAGTCCGTCGGACCAATATAGCCACCGAGCAATTCGACCTGCGTAGCCACATAGCCCGACGCGAGGCGCCTGCACCCCTCGCTTCAGCGACGAAGTAATGGATCATGAATTCCCAGAAGGGTTCAAACCCGTAAACATCGAATCATACGATGGCACAACAGACCCCACAGTATGGATCAAAGATTTCCTTCTCTGCATTCACATGGCCCGCGGAGATGATCTACATGCCATCAAGTATCTTCCCCTTAAGCTCAAAGGGCCAGCCCGGCACTGGCTAAACAACCTGCCAGCAAATTCCATTGGCAGTTGAGAAAACCTGGAAGACGCATTCCTCGACAACTTCCAGGGCACATATGTGTGACCACCAGACGCCGATGACATGAGCCACATTACTCAACAACCCGGAGAGTCGGCCAGGAAATTCTGGACTCGGTTCCTAACTAAAAAGAACCAAATAGTCGACTGTCCGGATGCCGAAGCCCTCGCGGCTTTTAAGCATAATATCCGTGACGAGTGGCTCGCCGACACCTCGGCAGGAAAACCCAAGTCCATGGCAGCTCTCACAACACCAATGACCCGCTTTTGTGCGGGCGAGGACAACTGGTTGGCTCGCGGCAGATCGCCGCGATTCAGCGCCGGATGGCGCGACACTAGCGGCAAGCCACGGCGTAATGTACATAAGCGACGGAACAACAGCGACAATGAAGACACGGCGATCAACGCGGATTCAGCGGATCAAGCCCGTCGGCGGATCCAAGCCCGGTCGGCGGAAGAAGCCGTTCAAAAGAAATAATCGAGGACCGTCCCATGCGGACCGCATCTTTGAGCGCTTCGTGCCAAATTCATGGCACCCGGACAAGCCATAACCACACCAATAGAGATTGCTGGGTATTCAAACAGGCCGACAGGATAAACGCCAAAGACAAGGACAAGGGGCTGAACAGCGACGATGACGAGGAGCCTCGATGTCCGAACACGGGGGGGCGAAAAAATCCCCAAGTGAAAACGGTCAACATGATCTACGCCACGCACATCCCCAAGCGGGAACGGAAGCGGGCACTACGGGACGTCTATGCAATGGAGCCAGTCGCCCCAAAATTCAACCCATGGTCAGCTTGCCCGATCACCTTTGATCATAGGGATCACCCTACTAGCATCCGTCACGGTGGCTCGGCCGCATTGGTCCTAGACCCAATCATCGATGGATTTCACCTCACTCGCGTCCTTATGGACGGCGGCAGCAGCCTGAACCTGCTTTATCAGGACACAGTGCGCAAAATGGGCATTGACCCTTCAAGGATCAAGGCCACCAAAACCACCTTTAAAGGTGTGATTCCTGGAGTAGAGGCCCGTTGCACGGGCTCTATAACATTGGAAGTGGTCTTCGGATCTCCGGATAACTTCCGAAGCGAAGAGTTAATCTTCAATATCGTCCCTTTCCGCAGTGGTTACCATGCACTGCTCGAACAAACCGCATTCGCTAGATTCAATGCGGTACCACACTACGCATACCTCAAACTCAAGATGCCAGGACCACGCGGCGTCATAACAGTGAGCGGAAACGCGGACCGCTCTCTCCGAACAGAAGAACATACTGCAGCCCTGGCGGCGGAAGTACAATCTGACCTCCTCGGCAAACCAATCCGGGCACGTCGAGAAATGCAGAACACCCGCAACAGGATCATCAGCACGCCAAGAGCGCGACTAGCAGTCCGGCCTCGCTTAAGCCCCATCCAAGCAGCATTCGTGCCATGCGTGAACAATTACGCACTCAAGATACCATGGGCATAGGCGGGGCGCAACAACGACTTCGATCAGCGGTGCGGGATAACGCAACATACCTTCATAACCTGTCCTTCTTCTTTTTCGGGGCGGTGCTTTAGAGCAGCCTCTTGAAGAGAGCGGATTGTCGGACTTACATAGGAGAGAAACCAAGGAGGCAACAGGCTTCAAGACATAAGGAAACACCTGGTGGAATCTATTTATGATCGTTATACCTGTTTTATATATCCATACGAGGCCTGCCTCCAGATAGGACATGTTAAATAGTCCTATTTATCTCCGCTTAATGCATTCATTGTAAACATACGCTTAAACGTATTTTCATCAATGGGAGATTATATATAGCGTCAGCTCATCATTGTTATTTGAACATTTTTTTCTTATAAATGCTTCTTTGACATTGCATCTGTACACTTTGGTACGGTCCGTTTGCCAGGGGCTTCCTATGGTGCCCCGTTCTATGGCAACTAAAGTCCGAACACTTTAAACAGTGCGGCACCCCGAACTTATAGCACTATATGCATCAGCTCTGAATCATGTCTTGGGTCTACAATTGGGTTAGCCTGGCTCTCTTTTTTTGGTACCTTACGTTCCGTTATATCAGCTAAGGTAGCGCGGGGAGAACTACTGCGATTGTGTCCCGATTCTTCCGGACGAGCACCTCAGTAGAGAAAGCCGAAAACTGACCGGCATGATGTGGCGAGAGCTGGTCGCTGTTCGAGAGGTCTTAAAATCCTTAAAGATTTTCCGCTTTAGGCGACAAATCGGCTTCGTCCGATCTAGCGTATATAGCGCCCCAATTCGGCCTTCCGGATTCTAGGGGCTTCGCCGAAATTTAAAATTGTAGACTTCTATGGCTAAGTGAAAATTATAAAGCCGAATAGTCCGATTGCCTTGTTCGCTGCGCCGGATACCTCCTTAAGGGACCAAACATTTGGATAAAGAGTATCCGAGTTTTTTCAGGAACACCCCGGCACTAGTTGCATGGGGGCGGAAGCCGACGACTGGCCTACTTTCAGTATTCTATAAACAGCCGCACAGAAGGTAATATTTTAAATCAAACAGTGCTACATAGCACAAATAACTTCGTCTTTACATTACAACATCGGTAGAGGTACATTTTAATCAAAGATATGGTCCTTGGAACACTCATCGGCCATGAGACGAGCGCCTTTCATAACGCCATCATAGTACTTCTCGGGACGGCGATGCTCCTTGCCCTCAGGCGGACCGTCCTTCACCAGCCTCTCCGCATCCAGCTTGCCCCAATGCACCTTCGCGCGGGCAAAGGCCCGGCGGGCACCCTCGATGCAAACGGATTGCTTGATTATTTCAAGCCGCGGACAAGCATTCACCACCCACTTGATCAGGTCGAAGTAGCTAGTGGGCAGGGGCTCACCAGGCCACATCCGGACTATGAAATCTGTCATAGCCACTTCGGCCGACCTGTGGAGTTCGACCAACTGCTTGATTGATCACTAAGAGGCGTTGGGTGTTCGCCCCATATCGGGACCGTAACAGCTTCTCGTTGAGCTCCCTCTTAGGCACGGTAGAACTCCGCATCCGATCGCTGCGTGGCAGATCTGCGAATGCCCCGAGAGCTCCGAATTCGAGTAAGTAAAAGAAACTCCTCCACATGTTTGCTTTGCACAAAGAATTTCTTTCCGCCGCTATCTTTTGGCCTCCTGGATCTCTGTTGTGCCTTCTCGGCTTCGCCTTGGCGTCTTTCATACTCACAAGGGCCTTCTCAAGCTCGGCCTCTTTCATCTTCAGATCATGCTCCACGGACTCGAACTTCTTGCTGAGGTCCTAGAGCTCTTGCTGTACCTCGCCCACTCTAGCACTTTGCTTCTCGCGCTCTTTGCATTCCAAGGCCGCCTTGTCTTCGGCCTCGGATAGCGCTTTCTTCAGGAACGCCACTTTGGCGGTGGACCCTGCCACACAATCACGACGCTTCGTCATTAGACTAAACAAATTTATCTATCTTTACATATATAAGAGCGGAGAATCACTCACCTTTGCTCTCTTCGAGACGCCTCTTCGTGAGATCGAGCTCTCCCTGCGCCTGCGCTAGGTCCCGCTTTAATTCGGCAACCTCGGCTGTGCGGGCAGCAGCGGCAAGCAGCACGGCCTGCTTATTCACATAAACACTTATTAGAC
Organism: Aegilops longissima; assembly: GCA_021605205.1. Taxonomy (NCBI): domain Eukaryota; kingdom Viridiplantae; phylum Streptophyta; class Magnoliopsida; order Poales; family Poaceae; genus Aegilops; species Aegilops longissima. The sequence continues at coordinate 508,752,914 of CM038681.1, forward strand.
TCCTGCGGATTATAATTGACCCTCCGTTTGGCTTTTCTTTCCGAACACCAAGCAGTATCGAGGCTACTACCTATCCGGTGGTAATTTCACATTTTATTACTTACCTCGAAGCCCGTCGGGAGAGCATTGTGCAGAGCTTCGGTTAGTCCGCTTTTGGCGGACAGAACCCTCTGAATCACCGCACTCATAAGAGTACGATGCTCGTCATCTATGGAAGCACCTCGAAGCGCTTCCATCAGACTATCCGGCGCCGCTGGCGCGACGAAAGTCCTCGGCACGAACGGCTCTCCCTCCCTAACGAGGGGCTGCCCGCCTAAATCCGGAATCGTCGAGGGTTCCGAAATAGTGTTCGGTCGGGAGTCCGCCTTGCTGCGTCTCTCACCGACGCGATCCGCGGGGATCTTGAACCCCGCGTGTCTGACATTTGGAGCTCCACCTTGGGGCGTCTCCAGGGTCACCTCCCCCTGCTCGGGGAACCTTCGGGACAACACCTCCGTGTCATCTGCAGGCTGAGGAGTGGTGGCCGTTGGGAGCGAGTTCATCTCTGAAGCGCCCAGAGACCCATCCAAGACGACACCTCCGGATGAGCCTGGCGGACTGCATACATGTTGGCGTTATTAAACAACTATGAAGTAAAATCACGGTAGAGTGCGGACACTTACGATCGCGCGAGGGCTTCCCTCGGCAGCCACCCTTCCTCGCTATGGCGGGCGTGGTGGAGTAGTCCGAAGGGCGTCCTTCCCTTCTTGGGCGTCCAGGCCCCCCCCTCCGGCGGCTTTCCTCTTTTCTCCTCCCGGCCACGGGAGGTAGAGTTCTTCTTGCTTCCCCCGCCTCCATGAAGGAATCTGTTTAAATCGTCATTGGATGACGTAGGTATGACGACCTTGCGTCGAGGCCTCTCCTGGCCCCATGGCCCGTCTCCTCAGGCCCCTCATCCTTTTCGGATGGGGCGGCCTCTTCTTCTTCCTCCTCCTCTTCGGGGGAGGAGTGCACCTCGTCGTCTTCGGACGAGGCTTCTGGCACAACCTTACGCCGAAGACCCTTCCTGGTCCCCGGGGCCTTCTTTTCGGCCTTCTTCTCCGGCACCTTGTAGGGCGCCGGGACTAGCATCTCCGACAGGAGAGCATCAGCTGGGCCTTCTGGCAATGGAGCCGGACAGTCAATTTGATCCGCTGTCTCCACATAATCCTGATCAAATATACACAAATACTTAAAACTCCCCCATGAATGTATTGGGAAAAGCCGAACCCGGTGGTGGTCCCAAAACTCACCGGACGCGGGGGCCGCGCTGCATGAAGTCTGCAGTCCTCGGATGTGGGAGGAGGTACTTCGGAGTCCTTAAACAACTCCTTCCATGCATCTTTGTGCTTCATGCCATAGAGCCTCTGAAGCGTCTGGTGTTCGGCCGGGACGAACTCCCACAGATTGAATGCCCGCCTTTGGCACGGCAGAATCCGTCGAACGAGCATGACCTGGATCACGTTGACAAGCTTGATGTTCTTGTCCTTCATGCTCTTCATGCAGGTTTGGAGTCCGTCACTCAGAGGTTCGCCCCAAGTCAGCCCTTCCTTTCCGGTGAGGTGAGCCACATGGGGCTCGAATCGAACTTCGGGGCGCCCGTCCGATTGGCGCCCAGCGGCTCGGTGATGTAGAACCACCCGATTGCCACCCTTTTACGGTCTCCGCAAAGGAGCCGTCCAGTCAGGTGACGTTAGGCATCTTTCCCACCATGGCCCCTCCGCATTCCGCTTGCTGGCCGCGTACGATCTTCGGCTTCACATAGAAGATTTGCAGCCACATGCCGAAGTGAGGCCGGATGCGGAGGAAGGCCTCACATATGATGATGAACGCCGAGATGTTGAGGACGAAATTCGGGGCTAGATCGTGGAAATCTAGCCCGTAGTAGAACATGAGCCCGCGGACGAAGGGGTTAAGTGGAAACCCCAGTCCACGGACGAAGTGGGCGACGAACACGACCCTCTCGTGGGGTACCGGGGTCGGAATGACCTGCCCAGCGTACGGTAGCCGGTGCGTTATGTCTGCTGCCAAGTATCCGACCGCCCGAAGATTTGTGATATGCTTCTCCTTGACGGTGGAAGCCACCCACTTGCCTCCTGCTCCGGACATGTTTAGCTGTGTGGAGAAGACTTGGGCTTGGGCGCTGGAGCTCGAGGGGGCAAGAGTGGGCAAAGGAGGAAGAAGGCGTGGGTAAAAATGGGGAAATCTTATCCCTTTATAGAGGCGACGAAAGCGGTGCGCCTCCCCACTTGCCCGTTGGGAATCGTTTGCTTCCCAAGCGCCACGATTGTGTTGGGGAACATTGCAGAAAATAAAAAATTTCCTACGGTTTCACCAAGATCTATCTATGAGTTCATATAGCAACGAGTGATAGGAGTGCATCTACATACCTTTGTAGATCGCGGCGAAGCGTTCAAGAAGACGGGGTTGAGGAGTCGTACTCGTCGTGATCCAAATCACCGATGACCGAGTGCCGAATGGACGGCACCTCCGCGTTCAACACACGTACGGTTCGGAAGACGTCTCCTCCTTCTTGATCCAGCAAGGGGAAAGGAGAGGTTGATGGAGATCCAGCAGCACGACGGCGTGGTGGTGGATGCAACAGGGATCCCGGCAGGGCTTCGCCAAGCTCTACGGAGGAGGAGGAGGTGTTGGAGTGGGAGAGGGAGGCGCCAGGGGAATGGGTGCGGCTGCCCTCCCTCCCCCCTCTTTATATAGGCCCCAAAGGGGGGGCGCCGGCCCTGGAGATGGGATCTCCCAAGGGGGCGGCGGCCAGGGGGTGGTGCACCCCAAGGCAAGTGGAGGCGCCCCCTCCCCTAGGATTCCCAACCCTAGGCGCAGGGGGGCCAAGGGGGGGCACACCAGCCCACCAGGGGCTGGTTACCCTCCCACTTCAGCCCATGGGGCCCTCCGGGATAGGTGGCCCCACCCGGTGGACCCCCGGGACCCTTCCGGTGGTCCCGGTACAATACCGGTGACCCCCGAAACCTTCCCGATGGCCGAAACTCGACTTCCCATATATAATTCTTTACCTCCGGACCATTCCGGAACTCCTCGTGACGTCCAGGATCTCATCCGGGACTCCGAACAACTTTCGGGTTACCGCATACTCATATCTCTACAACCCTAGCGTCACCGAACCTTAAGTGTGTAGACCCTACGAGTTCGGGAGACATGTAGACATGACCGAGACAACTCTCCGGCCAATAACCAACAGCGGGATCTGGATACCCATGTTGGCTCCCACATGCTCCTCGATGATCTCATCGGATGAACCACGATGTCGAGGATTTCAAGCAACCACGTATACAATTCCATTTGTCAATCGGTACGTTACTTGCCCGAGATTCGATCGTCCGTATCCCAATACCTCGTTCAATCTTGTTACCGGCAAGTCACTTTACTCGTACCGTAATGCATGATCCCGTGACCAAACACTTGGTCACTTTGAGCTCATTATGATGATGCATTACCGAGTGGGCCCAGAGATACCTCTCCGTCATACGGAGTGACAAATCCATCTCGATCCATGTCAACCAAGCGGACACTTTCGGAGATACCCGCAGATACCTTTATAGTCACCCGATTCGTTGTGGCGTTTGGTACACCAAAGCACTCCTACGATATCCGGGAGTTACACGATATCATGGTCTAAGGAAAAGATACTTGACATTGGAAAAGCTCTAGCAAGCGAACTACACGATCTTGTGCTATGCTTAGGATTGGGTCTTGTCCATCACATCATTCTCCTAATGATGTGATCTCGTTATCAATGACATCCAATGTCCATAGTCGAAACCATGACTATATGTTGATCAACGAGCTAGTCAACTAGAGGCTCACTAGGGACATGTTGTGGTCTATGTATTCACACGTGTATTACGATTTCGGATAATACAATTATAGCATGAATAAAATACAATTATCATGAACAAGGAAATATAATAATAATCCTTTTATTATTGCCTCTAGGGCATATTTCCAACAGTCTCCCACTTGCACTAGAGTCAATAATCTAGTTACATTGTGATGAATCGAACACCCATAGAGTTACGGTGTTGATCATGTTTTGCTTTCATGGAAGAGGTTTAGTCAGCGGATCTGCGACATTTAGATCCGTATGCACTTTGCAAATTTCTATGTCTCCATCTTGAACATTTTCACGAATGGAGTTGAGCGGCGCTTGATGTGCTCGGTCTTCTTGTGAAACCTGGCTCCTTGGCAAGTGCAATAGCTCCAGTGTTGTCACGGAAGAGTTTGATCGGCCCCGACGCATTGGGTATGACTCCTAGGTCGGTGATGAACTCCTTCACCCAAATTGCTTCATCGCTGCCTCCAAGGCTGCCATGTACTCCGCTTCACATGTAGATCCCGCCACGACACTCTCGCTTGCAAATGCACCACTTCTCGCTCCACCATTCAACATATACGTATCCGGTTTGTGACTTAGAGTCATCAGATCGTGTCGAAGCTAAGCGTCGGCGTAACCCTTCTGACGAGCTCTTCGTCACCTCCATAAACGAAACATGTCCTTAGTCCTTTTCGGTACTTCAAGATATTCTTGACCGTTGTCCGGTGTTCCTTGCTGGGATTACTTTGGTACCTTCCTACCAAACTTACGGCAAGGTTTACATCAGTCAGTACACAACATGTCATACATAATAGACCCTATGGCTGAGGCATAGGGATGACACTCATCTCTTCTATATCTTCTGCAGTGGTGGGACATTGAGCCGAGCTCAATTTCACACCTTGCAACACGTGCAAGAACCCTTCTTAGGACTGATCCATATTGAACTTCTTCAATATCTTATCAAGGTATGTGCTTTGTGAAAGACCTATTAGGCGTCTCGATCTATCTCCATAGATCTTGATGCCTAATATATAAGCAGCTTCTCCAAGGTCCTTCATTGAAAAACTCTTATTCAAGTAGGCCTTAATGATGTCCAAAAGTTCTATATCATTTCCCATCAAAAGTATGTCATCTACATATAATATGAGAAATGCTCTGAGCTCCCACTCACTTTCTTGTAAACGCAGGCTTCTCCATAAGTCTGCATAAACTAAACGCTTTGATCATCTCATCAAAGCGAATGTTCTAACTCGAGATGCTTGCACCAGCCCATAAATGGATCATTGGAGCTTGCATACCTTTTAGCATTCTTAGGGTCGACAAAACCTTCCGGCTGCATCATATACAGTTCTTCCTTAAGGTAGCCGTTAAGGAATGTCGTTTTGATGTCCATTGCCATATCTCATAATCATAGTATCGGCAATTGCTAACATGATTGGACGGACTTCAGCTTTGCTACGGAGAAAAGTCTCATCGTAGTCAACCCCTTGAACTTGCCGATAACCCTTAGCGACAAGTCGAGCTTTATAGATGGTAACATTACCATCGCGTCCGTCTACTTCTTAAAGATCCATTTGTTTTCTATCGCTCGCCGATCATCGAACAAGTCTGTCAAAGTCCATACTTTGTTTTCATACATGGATCCTATCTCAAATTGCATGGCTTCAAGCCATTTGTTGGAATCTAGGCCCGCCATCGCTTCTTCATAGTTCGAAGGTTCACCGTTGTCTAACAACATGATTTCCAGGACAGGGTTGCCATACCACTCTGGTGTGGAGCGTGTCCTTGTGGACCTCTGAAGTTCAGTAGCAACTTGATCCAAGTACCTTGATCATCATCATTAATTTCCTCTCCGGTCGGTGTAGGCACCACAGAACATTTTCTGAGATGCACTACTTTCCGGTTCAAGAGGTAGTACTTCATCGAGTTCTACTTTCCTCCCACTTACTCCTTTCGAGAGAAACTCTTTTCGAGAAAGGATCTTTTCTTGGCAACAAAGATCTTGCCTTCGGATCTAAGGTAGAAGGTATACCCAATGGTTTCCTTAGGGTATCCTATGAAGACGCATTTTTCGACTTGGGTTCGAGCTTTTCAGTTGAAGTTTCTTGACATAAGCATCGCATTCCCAAACTTTTAGAAGCGACAGCTTAGGTTTCTTCCCAAACCATAATTCATACGGTGTCGTCTCAACGGATTTAGACGGTGCCCTATTTAAAGTGAATGTAGCTGTCTCTAGGCGTATCCCCAAAATGATAGCGGTAAATCGGTAAGAGACATCATAGATCGCACCATATCCAATAGAGTGCGATTCGACGTTTGGACACACCGCTATTATTCTGTTGAGGTGTTCGGTAGCGTGAGTTGTGAAACGATTCCACATTTCCTTAAGTGTGTACCAAATTCGTGACTTAAATATTCTCCTCCACGATCTGATCGTAAGAACTTTATTTTTCGGTCACGTTGATTCTCTACCTCATTCTGAAATTCCTTGAACTTTTCAAAGGTCTTAGACTTGTGTTTCATCAAGTAGACATACCCATATCTACTCAAGTCATTAGTGAGAGTGAGAACATAACGATATCCTCCGCGAGCCTCAACGCTCATTGGACCGCACATATCGGTATGTATGATTTCCAATAAGTTGGTTGCTCGCTCCATTGTCCCAGAGAACGGAGTCTTGGTCAATGCCCATAAGGCATGGATCGCATGTGCCAAATGATTCATAATCGAGAGACTCTAAAAGTCCATCAGCATGGAGCTTCTTCATGCGCTTGACACCAATGTGACCAAGGCGGCAGTGCCACAAGTATGTGGGACTATCGTTATCAACTTTACATCTTTTGGTATTCACACTATGAATATGTGTAACATCACGTTCGAGATTCATTAAGAATAAACCATTGACCATCGGAGCATGACCATAAAACATATCTCTCATATAAATAGAAAAACCATTATTCTCGGATTTAAATGAGTAACATCTCGTATTAAACGAGATCCTGATACAATGTTCATGCTCAAACTTGGCACTAAATAACAATTATTGAGGTTTAAAACTAATCCCGTAGGTAAATGTAGAGGTAGCGTGCCGACGGCGATCACATCGACCTTGGAACCATTCTCGACGTGCATCGTCACGTCGTCCTTCGCCAGTCTCCGCTTATTCCGCAGCTCCTGCTTTGAGTTACAAATATGAGCAATGACACCGGTATCAAATACCCAGGAGCTACTACGAGCACTGGTAAGGTACACATCAATTACATGTATATCACATATACCTTTAGTGTTGCCGGCCTTCTTGTTCGCTAAGTATTTGGGGCAGTTCCGCTTCGGTGACCCTTCCTTTGCAATAAAAGCACTCGAGTCTCAGGCTTGGGTCCATTCTTTGACTTCTTCCCGGCAATTGGCTTACCGAGCGCGGCAACATCCTTGTCGTCCTTCTTGAAGTTCTTCTTACCCTTGCCCTTCTTGAACTTAGTGGTTTTATTGACCATCAACATGATGTTCCTTCTTGATTTCTACCTCTGCTGACTTCATCATTGAAAATACTTTAGGAATAGTTTTCACCATCCCCTGCATATTGTAGTTCATCACAAAGCTCTTGTAGCTCGGTGGGAGCGACTGAAGGATTCTGTCAATGACCGCCTCGTCCGGGAGGTTAATGTCCAGCTGGGACAGGCGGTTGTGCAACCCAGACATTTTGAGTATGTGCTCACTAACAGAACTGGTTTCCTCCATCTTACAACTATAGAACTTGTCGGAGACTTCATATCTCTCGACCCGGGCATGAGCTTGGAAAACCATTTTCAGCTCCTCGAACATTTCATATGCTCTGTGTTGCTCAAAACGCTTTTGGAGCCCCGGTTCTAAGCTGTAAAGCATGCCGCACTGAACGAGGGAGTAATCATCGACGCGTGACTGCCAAGCGTTCATAACGTCTTGGTTCTCTGGGATGGGAGCTTCACCTAGCGGTCCTTCTAGGACATATGCTTTCTTGGCAGCTATGAGGATGATCCTCAGGTTCCGGACCCAGTCCGTATAGTTGCTGCCATCATCTTTCAGCTTGGTTTTCTATAGGAACGCGTTGAAGTTGAGGTTGACATGAGCGTTGGCCATTTGATCTACAAGACATTTTGCAAAGGTTTTTAGACTAAGTTCATGATAATTAAGTTCATCTAATCAAATTATTTAATGAACTCCCATTCAGATTAGACATCCCTCTAGTCATCTAAGTGATACATGATCCGAGTCGACTAGGCCGTGTCCGATCATCACGTGAGACGGACTAGTCATCATCCGTGAACATCTCCATGTTGATCGTATCTTCCATACGACTCATGTTCGACCTTTCGGTCTCTGTGTTCCGAGGCCATGTCTGTACATGCTAGGCTCGTCAAGTTAACCTAAGTGTTTTCATGTGTAAAACTGTCTTACACCCGTTGTATGTGAGCGTAGGAATCTATCACACCCGATCATCACGTGGTGCTTGAAGCATTTAACTTTAGCAACGGCGCATAGTTAGGGGGAACACTTTCTTGAAATTATCATGAGGGATCATCTTATTTACTACCGTCGTTCTAAGTAAACAAGATGCAAAAACACGATAAACATCACATGCAATCAAATAATAGTGACATGATATGGCCAATATCATATAGCTCCTTTGATCTCCATCTTGGGGCTCCATGATCATCTTGTCACCGGCATGACACCATGATCTCCATCATCGTGTCTCCATGGGGTTGCTCGCCAACTATTACTTCTACTACTATGGCTAACGGTTTAGCAATAAAGTAAAGTAATTACATGGCGTTGAATCAATGACACGCAGGTCATACAATAATTAAGACAACTCCTATGGCTCCTGCCGGTTGTCATACTCATCGACATGCAAGTCGTGATTCCTATTACAAGAACATGATCTCATACATCACAATATATCATTCATCATTCATCACAACTTTTGGCCATATCACATCACAAAGCAATTGCTGCAAAAACAAGTTAGACATCCTCTAATTGTTGTTGCATCTTTTACGTGGCTGCAATAGGGTTCTAGCAAGAACGTTTTCTTACCTACGAAAAAGCCACAACGTGATTTGTCAACTTCTATTTACCCTTCATAAGGACCCTTTTCATCGAATCCGCTCCAACTAAAGTGGGAGAGACAGACACCCGCTAGCCACCTTATGCAACTAGTGCATGCCAGTCGGTGGAACCTGTCTCACGTAAGCGTACGTGTAAGGTCGGTCCGGGCCGCTTCATCCCACAATACCGCTGAAGCAAAATAAGACTAGTAGCGGCAAGAAAGTTGACAACATCTACGCCCACAACAAATTGTGTTCTACTCGTGCAAAGAGAAATACGCATAGACCTAGCTCTGATACCACTGTTGAGGAACGTTGCAGAAAATAAAAATTTTCCTACGGTTTCACCAATATCTATCTATGAGTTCATCTAGCAACGAGTGATAGGAGTGCATCTACATACCTTTGTAGATCGCGAGCGGAAGCGTTCAAGAGAACGGAGTTGAGGGAGTCGTACTCGTCGTGATCCAAATCACCGATGACCGAGTGTCGAACGGACGGCACCTCCGCGTTCAACACACGTACGGTTGGGAAGACGTCTCCTCCTTCTTGATCCAGCAAGGGGAAAGGAGAGGTTGATGGAGATCCAGCAGCACGACAACGTGGTGGTGGATGCAGCAGGGATCCCGGCAGGGCTTCGCCAAGCTCTACGGAGGAGGAGGAGGTGTTGGAGTGGGAGAGGGAGGCGCCAGGGGCATGGTGCGGCTGCCTCCTCCCCCTCTTTATATAGGCCCCCAAGGGGCGCCGCCCCAGAGATGGGATCTCCCAAGGGGGGCGGCGGCCAGGGGTGGAGTGCCCCCCAAGGCAAGTGGAGGCGCCCCTCCCCTAGGGTTCCCAACCCTAGGCACAAGGGGGGCCAAGGGGGGGGGCGCACCAGCCCACCAGGGGCTGGTTCCCCTTCCACTTCAACCCATGGGGCCCTCCGGGATAGGTGTCCCCACCCGATGGACCCCCGGGACCCTTCCGGTGGTCCCGGTACAGTACCGGTGACCCCCGAAACCTTCCCGATGGCTGAAACTCGACTTCTTATATATAATTATTTACCTCCGGACCATTCCGGAACTCCTCGTGACGTCCGGGATCTCATCCGGGACTCCGAACAACTTTCGGGTTACTGCATACTAATATCTCTACAACCCTAGCGTCACCGAACCTTAAGTGTGTAGACCCTACGGGTTCGGGAGACACGTAGACATGACCGAGGCGACTCTCCGGCCAATAACCAACAGTGGGATCTGGATACCCATGTTGGCTCCCACATGCTCCTCGATGATCTCATCAGATGAACCACGATGTCGAGGATTCAAGCAACCTCGTATACAATTCCCTTTGTCAATCGGTACGTTACTTGCCCGAGATTCGATCGTCGGTATCCCAATACCTCGTTCAATCTTGTTACCGGCAAGTCACTTTACTCGTACCGTAATGCATGATCCCATGACCAAACACTTGGTCACTTTGAGCTCATTATGATGATGCATTACCGAGTGGGCCCAGAGATACCTCTCCGTCATACGGAGTGACAAATCCCAGTCTCGATCCGTGTCAACCCAATAGACACTTTCGGAGATACCCGTAGTATACCTTTATAGTCACCCAGTTACGTTGTGACGTTTGGTACACCCAGAGCACTCTTACGATATCCGGGAGTTACACGATCTCATGGTCAAAGGAAAAGATACTTGACATTGGAAAAGCTCTAGCAAACGAACTACACAATCTTGTGCTATGCTTAGGATTGGGTCTTGTCCATCACATCATTCTCCTAATGATGTGATCTCGTTATCAATGACATCCAATGTCCATAGTCAGGAAACCATGACTATCTGTTGATCAACGAGCTAGTCAACTAGAGGCTCACTAGGGACATGTTGTGGTCTATGTATTCACACGTGTATTACGATTTCCGGATAATACAATTATAGCATGAATAAAAGACAATTATCATGAACAAGGAAATATAATAATAATCCTTTTATTATTGCCTCTAGGGCATATTTCCAACAGATTGATGATGTGGTGGGATTACCCGTACCTGTATTGATGAGAATCACGTGATAAGGGGACACGATCTCTACTTTGATAAGACGTGGCAAAGAAACCGCCTCGCAATATGCGCTGTGGCTGGTTGTGGGAAAAACGGTTTGAATAATGACCCGACTGTAATGACACGTCGCTTGCCTAAAAAGTTGTCAGCAGATTGCATTTGTGAAATACCATTTTCTCTACGGTGGCATGTGAAGATCATTTTGTGGATCCGGACACGATTCAAGTGTTCGATAATTACCTTGGAGTATTCGAAGGAGGAACCCGCCCTGCAATGCCGAAGACAAGACTGCGCGTCGGACTCATCGTCATTGAAGCCTGGTTCGAGGGGGCTCTTGAGGAGTCTGGATTAGGGGTATCCGGACAGCCGGACTGTATACATCATCCGGACTATTGAAGCGTAAAGATACAAGACTCAAGACTTCGACCCGTGTCCGGATGGGACTTTCCTTGGCGTGGAAGGCAAGCTTGGCGATCCAGATATTATATTTCTTTCCTTGTAACCGACTCCATGTAAACCCTAGCCCTCTCCGGTGTCTATATAAACCGGAGAGGTTGGTCCTTAGAAGGCCGATCACAATTACAATCATACCATCATAGGCTAGCTTCTAGGGTTTAGCCTCTACGATCTCGTGGTAGATCTACTCTTGTACTATCCATATCTTCAATATTAATCAAGCAGGAAGTAGGGTTTTACCTCCATCGAGAGGGCCCGAACCTGGGTAAACATCTGTGTCCCATGTTACCATCAGCCTAGACGCACAGATCGGGACCCCCTACCTGAGATCCGCCGGTTTTGACACTGACAGCGAGCCTCAACACTCATCAGATCGCATACATCAGTATGTATTATTTCCAAAAAGTCAGTTGCTCGCTCCATTGTTCTGGAGAACGGAGTATTAGTCATCTTGCCCATGAGGCATGGTTCGCAAGCATCAATTGATTCATAATCAAATTATTCCAAAAGCCCATCAGCATGGAGTTTCTTCGTGTGCTTTACACCAATATGACCTAAACGACAGTGTCACAAATAAGTTGTACTATCATTATTAACTTTGCATCTTTTGGCTTCAATATTATGAATATGTGTATCACTACGATCGAGATTCAATAAACCATTTACATTGGGTGTATGACCATAGAAGGTTTTATTCATGTAAACAGAATAACAATTATTCTTTGATTTAAATGAATAACCGTATCGCAAAAAACATGATCCAATCATATTATGCTCAACGCAAACACCAAATAACATTTATTTTAGGTTCAACACTAATCCCGAAGGTAAAGGGAGTGTACGATGGTGATCTTATCAACCTTGGAGTCACTTCCAACACACATCATCACCTTGCCCTCAACTAGTCTTTGTTCATTTTGTAACTCATGTTCGTTACTAATGATAGCAACTGAACCAGTATCAAATACCCAGGGGCTACTATGAATACTAGTAAAGTACACATCAATAACATGTATATCATATATACTTTTGTTCACTTTGCCATCATTCTTATCCGCCAAGTTTTTGGGGCAGTTCTGCTTCTAGTGACCATTTCCTTCGCAGTAGAAGCACTCGGTTTCAGGCTTGGGTCTAGCTTTGGGCTTCTTAATGGGAGTGGCAACTTGCTTGCCATTCTTCTTGAAGTTCCCTTTCTTTCCCTTGCCCTTTTACTTGAAACTAGTGGTCTTGTCAACCATCAACATTTGATGCTTTTCTTGATTTCTACCTTCGTCAATTTCAGCATCACGACGAGCTTGGGAATTGTTTTTCGTCATCCCTTGCATATTATAGTTCATCACGAAGTTCCAGTAACTTGGTGATAGTCACTAGAGAACTCTGTCAATCACTATTTATATATCTGGAAGATTAACTCCCACTTGATTCAAGCGATTGTAGTACTTAGACAATCTGAGCACATGCTCACAGGTTGAGCTATTCTCCTCCATCTTGTAGGCAAAGTACTTGTCAAAGGTATCATACCTCTCGACTCGGGCATGAGTCTGAAATACAAATTTCAACTCTTGGAACATCTTATATGTTCCGTGGCGTTCAAAACATTTTTGAAGTCCCGGTTCTAGGCCGTAAAGCATGGTGCACTAAACTATCACATAGTCATCATACCGAGCTCTGCCAAACATTCATAACGTCTGCATCTGCCCCTGCAATAGGTCTGTCACCTAGCGGTGCATCAAGGACATAATTCTTCTGTGCAGCAATGAGGATAATCCTCAGATCACGGACCTAGTCCGCATCATTGTTACTATCATCTTTCAACATATTTTTCTCTAGGAACATATCAAAAAATAAACGGGGAGCTACATCGTGAGCTATTGATCTACAACATAGTTATGCAAATACTACCAGGAGTAAGTTCATGATAAATTATAGTTCAATTAATCATATTACTTAAGAACTCCCACTTAGATAGACATCCCTCTAATCATCTAAGTGATCACGTGTTCCATATCAACTAAACCATGTCCGATCATCACGTGAGATGGAGTAGTTTTTAATGGTGAACATCACTATGTTGATCATATCTACTATATGATTCACGCTCGACCTTTCGGTCTCAGTGTTCCGAGGTCATATCTGCATATGCTAGGCTCGTCAAGTTTAACCCGAGTATTCTGCGTGTGCAAACTGGCTTGCACCCACTGTATGCGAACGTAGAGCTTATCACACCCGATCATCACGTGGTGTCTTGGCACGACGAACTGTAGCAACGGTGCATACTTAGGGAGAACACTTATACCTTGAAATTTGGTGAGAGATCATCATATAGTGCTACCGCCGTACTAAGCAAAATAAGATGCATAAAAATATAAACATCATATGCAATCAAATAAGTGATATGATATGGCCATCATCATATTGTGCTTTTGATCTCCATCTCCAAAGCACCGTCATGATCACCATCGTCACTGTATTGACACCTTGATCTCCATCGAAGCATCGTTGTCGTCTCGCCAACTATTGCTTCTACGACTATCGCTACTGCTTAGTGATAAAGTAAAGCAATTACATGGCGATTGCATTTCATACAATAAAGCGACAACCATATGGCTCCTGCCAGTTGCCGATAACTGTGCTGCAAAACATGATCATCTCATATAGCAATTTATATAATCACGTCTTGACCATATCACATCACAACATGCCCTGCAAAAACAAGTAAGACATCCTCTACTTTGTTGTTGCAAGTTTTACGTGGCTGCTACGGGATTAGAAAGAATCGTTCTTACCTACGCATCAAAACCACAACGATTTTTCGTCAAGTTTGCTATTTTAACCTTCAACAAGGACCGGGTGTAGTCACACTCGATTCAACTAAAGTTGGAGAAACAGACACCCACTAGCCACGTGTGTGTGAAGCACGTCGGTAGAACCAGTCTCGCGTAAGCGTACGCGTAATGTCGGTCTGAGCCGCTTCATCCAATAATACTGCCGAATCAAAGTATGACATGCTGGTAAGCAATATGACTATTATCACCCACAACTCTTTGTGTTCTACTCGTGCATATAACATCTACGCATAGACCTGGCTCGGATGCCACTGTTGGGGTAACGCGGTAATTTCAAAAAATTCCTACGCACACGCAAGATCCATCTAGGTGATGCATAGCAACGAGAGGGGAGAGTGTAGTCCATGTACCCTCGTAGACCAAAAGTGGAAGCGTTTAGTAACGCGGTTGATGTAGTCGAACGTCTTCGTGATCCAACCGATCCAAGTACCGAACACATGGCACCTCCGCGATCTGCACACGTTCAGCTCGGTGACGCCCCTCGAACTCTTGATCCAGTTGAGGTCGAGGGAGAGTTTCGTCAGCACGACGGTGTGGTGATGGTGATGATGAAGTTACCGACGCAGGGCTTCGCCTAAGCACTACGATGATATGACCGATATGTGTTTCAATGGAGGGGGGCACCGCACACGACTAAGACAAATCTTGGTTTTGTGTGTTCTAGGGAGCCCCTTCCCCCGTATATAAAGGAGTAAGGGGGAGGCCGGCCGGCCCTCATGGGGCACGCCCCAAGTAGGATTCCTACTAGGAATCCTATTCCTAGTAGGTTTCTAACAAGGGAAGAGGGGGGAAGGAAGCAGAGGGAGAGAGGGAGAAGGAAAGGGGGGCGCCGCCCCCCCTTCCCTTGTCCTATTCGGACTTCAAGGGGGGCATGCGGCCTGCCCTGGCTGCTCTCCTCTCTCTCCACTAGGGCCCATGGTGGCCCATTAATTCCCCCGGGGGGTTCCGGTAACCCCTCCGGCACTCCGGTTTTACCTCAAATCACCCGGAACACTTCGAATGTCTGAATAACATGGTCCAATATATCAATCTTTATGTCTCGACCATTTTGAGACTCCTCGTCATGTCCGTGATCACATCTGGGACTCCGAACTACCTTTGGTACATCAAAACACATAAACTCATAATACCGATTGTCATCGAACGTTAAGCGTGCGGACCCTACGGGTTCGAGAACTATGTAGATATGACCGAGACTCACTTCCGGTCAATAACCAATAGCGGAACCTGGATGCTCATATTGGTTCCTACATATTCTACAAAGATCTTTATCGGTCAAACCGCATAACAACATACGTTGTTCCCTTTGTCATAGGTATGTTACTTGCCCGAGATTTAATCGTCGGTATCATTATACCTAGTTCAATCTCGTTACCGGCAAGTCTCTTTACTCGTTCCGTAATGCATCATCCCACAACTAACTCATTAGTCACATTGCTTGCAAGGCTTATAGTGATGTGCATTACCGAGAGGGCCCAGAGATACCTCACCGACAATCGGAGTGACAAATCCTAATCTTGATCTATGCCAACTCAACAAACACCATCGGAGACACGTGTAGAGCATCGTTATAATCACCCAGTTACGTTGTGACGTTTGATAGCACACTAAGTGTTCCTCCGGTATTCGGGAGTTGCATAATCTCATAGTCATAGGAACATGTATAAGTCATGAAGAAAGCAATAGCAATAAACTAAACAATCATTATGCTAAGCTAACGGATGGGTCTTGTCCATCACATCATTCTCCAATGATGTGATCTCGTTCATCAAATGACAACACATGTCTATGGATAGGAAACTTAACCATCTTTGATTAACGAGCTAGTCTAGTAGAGGCATACTAGGGACACTCTGTTTGTCTATGTATTCACACATGTACTAAGTTTTCGGTTAATACAATTCTAGCATGAATAATAAACATTTATCATGATATAAGGAAATATAAATAACAACTTTATTATTGCCTCTAGGGCATATTTCCTTCATCCAGACACGGGGGGAAGTCTTCTACCTTGTTTCTTCACGGCCCATCAGTCCGGCCCATATCACACAGCCCGGACTCCCGAGGACCCCCTAATCCAGGACTCCCTCAATGGGTACTTTGCGAGGAAGGTCAAAGGCGTTGGGCGCCTCATCGCTGTGTGGAGGTGGGCCAATAAGCTCCAGCGTGCCACCGACGAGGAGCTCCGGTGGGAACCCAATGAAATGGCAAGATTGTTTACGCTCGTGCGTCAACAAGAGGCAGATCGGTACGTCAAGCGCTGCAAGGCGGAGGAGGCGGAGTACTGCCTCCGCACTGGGAAGATGCCGCGCACCAGAGAGCCGCTGGCGAGGGGATGCCGGAATACTGGCCCCAGGAGGGATTATTAGTTTTAGTATTGTTTGTTTTCAATTTTGTGCATTGTACCTAGTAGTTAAGTATCATCACGTATATGTGATGATATTATATATATTCTATGATGAACTAATGAACAATTAATATATATATATATATATATATATATATATATATATATATATATATATATATTATGAATTCCATTTCTATCTGTTTTTGTATACTAATTTGAATCTAGCTGTTATCATCCACATATACAGAATGAAAAGCGTATACACACACATTGAAACAGAACATATAAGAACGGAAAAACAGAGTACTCACATTGAAACAGAGCAATAAACAGAGCAATACTATGATTGCTGTGAATACATAGCTATCCACGTCGAAACGACCCAATAAAATAAAACGCGTCCATGAGACCATGACCAGTAGCCCTTGCCTACTGTAGCTCTTGGCTCTGCCTGAACTCGTGCAGGCGTTCGTCCAAGCGGTCGACACGCTCGCGGTACATCTGGAGCGCGATCTCGAGCTCCAAGTTGGCTATTTCATCAGAGATCACCAGCTCGAGGATGTGTCGGCCATGTTCCTCTACTGCGCCTAGGTGGACACCTGGGCCAACGAGGCGGTCGAGCCTACCGACCAGCGTGTTGGCATCGAGCGGGCCGCGGACAATGCGAACAGCACGACCCATGCAAATGGCGCGGCTGGCATCCGGTGCAAGTACGGCGCGGCCGGCCTCTGGTACAAGTACGACGCAGAGGGCCTCTGCCCACTCCTGGCGAGGAATGGGGGTACTGACGGGATGTGTACCCAGTTGCGACGCCCTGTCGACAATAGGCAAGCGCCGATGGATCCGCTCTTGCTGTGCAGCGCATTGCGCCTCTAGCTCTGCTATGCTCCAACGGTCTCGCCGTGCGGCGAGCCGAAGCCTATCGGCGCAGATGCGCCTAGCTTGCTCTGCGGCGCACCATCGATCATGTTGTGCGGCGAGCTGCAGCCTCTCGGCGCTGACATGCCTATCTTGATCCGCAGCGCTGAAGCGCCATGTGCCAAGGGTCTACTCAACCCTGGCGATGACGCGCATCACGGCGTCGCCCATCGCGTCGTCAGGGAGCGCCTCGGCCTCGACGGGGTGTGGCGCCTGTTCGTTTTCCTCATCGACGAGGTTGATGGCAGAGGCGGCGCTTTGGTGGGTTGGCATGCTTGGAAAAGATGGATGTGCTACAGGCTGCGCTTGTTGCCTCCGTGCATCACGCGCCACCTAGGTTTATGCGCAAATATCGCTGGGTGGCGGGAAGCAGGTGAGAAAATGGCGGGAAACGGCGGTGTGTTCATAAAACGCCATCAATTAATGGAAACTTAGCATATAAGGAACATCGAGTTAGCACAAGAAGTAGATGATGATCAGATGAACACGGACCACACTAGGGAACCCGTTGATGATGAATTTATTAATCGCAAACGGTTGTATGCTAGCAAGCGTTTGCCCGCAACACACAAACTGATCACAAACAGGTCAGACAGATCAACTATATGTCACGTATCACACATTGTCAAGAATTAATGCGGTAGACCTTCTTTAACATGTGTTAAAAAAAGGACCTCGAGGTTAATTTAACTGATGGGATGGATCATCCAAGTCAAAGGTAATTTAATTTGACCTGGATGAACCATCCCATGAGTTAATTTAACATCAAGACAACTTCCCATCCAGTCACCCATGTGATGGCTGCTCCAGCCTGAGCACAGTTAACTTGAGAGTTCTCTTAGATGAGCTATTGGTGGAACAATTAGTCCTTGCTGATATAGGATGCCTCTTCGCATCCTTATTGCGTACCCGGATGACCGCCCATCGCCCAATGACCAATAAATGTTGTGTAGACAGAGCATATCACATACGTCTTATTAGAAGCAATCATCTGTGTTATTATCGGTCTTCGCACACATTTATGATTACAGACCTATTTGTCGCGTATCACACATATCTTATTATATTGAACCGTTTATGTTCTCTTGTCTCAAGACAAACAGTTCATCCGAGTGAACAGCATGTCTTATATCGCACACACCTTGTTCTAGTTGACCGTTTCTTTTGTATTGCCTAATCACAAACAGTTCATCCGAGTGAACCATATGCTGTATATTGCACACACCTTCATCTAGCTGTCCGTTTCTTTTGTTCCTCCTCATCGCAAACAATTAATTGAACTGAACTGTATGTCCTGCATCGCACACGCAACTAAAATCAGAACCGTGTTTGATGCATCCGCCATCGCAAACGTTTTGTACCTTTTTTGACGGTTTTTTACACCACTGTTTGCGATTATTGCATCGCACACAGTTTCGTCGAAGGGTCTCTGATCGTAGTGTCGCGTTAGCAGCAACCTGCAGTAGTGTTTGGTCTTCAAGACAATGTTCTCCTCGATGTTCTTGGAGATCTATTCGATGTAATCTTCTTTTGCGGTGTGTTTGTTGAGATATGATGAACTTGGGATTTATGATCAGGTTATCTATGAATATTATTTGAGCCTTTTCTGAAATCTTTTATGCATGATTGAGATATCTTAGTATTTCTCTCCGATCAATCGATTTGGTTTGGCCAACTAGATTGGCTTTTCTTGCAATGGGAGAGGTGCTTTCTGATGGGTTCAATCTTTCAGTGTCCTCACCAAGTGACAGTAGGGTAGCGAGGCACGTATTGTATTCTTGCCATTAAGTATAAAAAGATGGGGTTTATATCATATTGCTTGAGTTTATCCCTCTACATCATGTCATCTTGCTTAAGGCGTTACTCTGTTCTTATGAACTTAATACTCTAGATGCAGGCAGGAGTCGGTCGATGTGTGGAGTAATAGTAGTAGATGCAGAATCGTTTCGGTTTACTTGTCACGGACGTGATGCCTATATTCATGATCATTGCCCTAGATATCATCATAACTTTGCGCTTTTCTATCAATTGCTCAACAGTAATTTGTTTACCCATCATATGTTTTCTTCAAGAGAGAAGCCTCTAGTGAAACCTATGGCCCCCGAGTCTATTTTCCATCATGTATTTTCAGATCTATAAAATCAAAAACCCAAAAATACCCTGCTGCAATTTATTTGTCTTTACTTTATTTTGCTCTTTTACTTATCTTTTAAATCTATCTCTATTAGATCTCACTCTTGCAAGTGACCATGAAGGGATTGACAACCCCTTTTTCGCGTTGCATGTAAGCGTTTGTTAGTTTGTGCAGGTGCATATATTGGGGACTTGCTTGTGCCTCCTACTGGATTGATACCTTGGTTCTTAACTGAGGAAAATATACTTGTCTCTACTTTGCTGCATCACCCTTTCCTTTTCAAGGAAAAAAAATCAACGCAAGCTCAAGAAGTAGCAGGAAGAATTTCTGGCATTGTTGCCGGGGAGGTTCTACATCAAGCCTACCAAGTATCTATCATAAAGTCTCATCTCTTGCACTTACATTATTTGTCATTTGCCTCTCATTTTTCTCTCCCCCACTACTAAAATATTTTCAGAAAAATCACAAAAATATTGCCTTTTTATTTGTCTTCTTTCCGTTTGCCGTTATGTCTTACTTGGTTTGTTTCCTTGTTTGCTTGGTATAATTGTGTGTTTATTGCAAATCAGAAAGCAAAAAGTGTATGGATCCTCATCCACTTGCTAATCTTTTTAAAAGATCCAACTATGATGAACCAATTGCTAGTGAGCTGAGTGCACTAGATTATCTTTCTGAAGTTTTACTTGAAATTCGTGAATCTGAAAATTGTGTTGAAGTGCTAAAAGAAGAAATTTATGAAGTGATTCACGATAGCTCCTTAAATGAAAATCATGATTGCAATGATGTTACTATAAATTTTATATGCAAAACCCTAAGTTTGGGATGCTAATTTTGCTATCTCCACTACTTATTGCGATGATCATGATTGGGGTGATAATGCTTCTTATGATCTTGAAATTTTATTTAAGCCTCATGATGAATATGTTTGCAATAATATTGAAAGTGGGTTTGGAAGAGTGTCAACTCTAGGTAGTAATGATCCCACTACTTTGGATAATGATCGATCTTATGAATTTTTTGATAAAAGTGGGCTTGGAGAGGTCATGACTTTATTTGATGATAATCTCACTATTTTGGAAGAACTGCCTAAAAGCTTTAAAGCGGAATATCAGGGTCATGTAAAAAAGTCCACCATCATTCTTGAAGCAGATGCATCATGGGATCTCTGGATTTAGAACGCTTTCTTGGGCATGCCCAGGTCTCACAGTGACATCAATGTGTTGCAACGGTCGCCGTTGTTTGCGAGGTTGACTGAAGGAAAAGCTCTTCCTTGCCACTATATTGTGGCAGACCCGTTTTGCAGTTGTTCGTGGACCTGCAAAATAATGGGATCCGGAGACCTTATGAAAGGTGATGACATGTTGTGTGATCATGCACAACATGATCATCGAGAATGAGGGTGATGATGCTGCCACAACTCTGAAATTTGAGAACATGGGTGATCCTATCCAACTTCCAGACCAGAATCCGGCTACATTTGAAGAGTTTATTCAAATGCATCAACAAATTCAGCATCGACCAACTCACGAGCGGCCGAAGGAAGATCTGATTGAGCATCAGTGGGCGTGGAAAGGGACAACAATGTTGGGATGTAATATTTTTTTAATTTGAACTAGTGATGTTTGCGGCTATTTAAACGTCTGTACCCTTTGCGGGCGGCGATTTGATTGTGCTGAAAAAAAAGAAAGACCGTATGCATGCAACTACAGTTGAATGGCGTCCTCCGTGCCCGCGGACTGGTTCCCCCATCCACGGACGAATGCGGGACGATTTTTGTGGGCTGCCCTAATGGATTATAAGCGACCGGAAGATGGTTTTTTTGAACCGGGCCAATCTCCTCTCCACTGCAAAATAATGAAAATACAAATTGTTCTCAAACATCATAGGGAACGAGAGAGGGGGGAAGAGATATTAGAGATGCTTTGACATGTTGCACTGCATTGTACTAGTGTCTGGGGCACGCCCATGGCGTGCCTCTTGGGGCGTATCTGTGCGCACTTGTATTGCTCGAGCACCTCATCATGTCCTATGCAACCATTTTCACACGTTTACACACATTTGTTTTCTACTAATAGCAGACTAAGAGTTGTTAGCATGACGTTATGGATTCCTCATAGAAGATGGAAATTTACATTGTTGAATGGAAGAAAATAGAAGATGGCATTCATTATGTTCAAAAAGATATAGTAATAAATATAATTTACAGAATCACAGTTCTATATCCGATGAAAAAGAAGCCTTGGTTGTTTTAAGGAGACATCAACACTATATAGCAAAACAATCCGACGGTTTGTCTCTTTTAGGAGGATAATAGTTCGAACTATTACAGCAGACCGTCCACTCTAAAAACACATAAATATAAGTTAGTACATATAAATTAATTAACACAACTTCCAACTGCTAGTCTTCCTTCAGATTGCATGGTGGTTCAAGTTCCAGCCTAGCGAGCTAGAGACTGTGTAAAGAAGTTGAACACCACGGCAAGACACCTCAATTTACAGATCTCACATATAAATAAGGCGCAGTGCATCCAGTCAACAACAAAGTTGTTGTTCTTGCAAGAATGGTTTGCCTAATTTTTAAGTTCCCGAAGTTTCTATGTTTACCTAAAAGTAACACCACACTGAAATCACTTGGAAATTAAGAGGTGGAGAAGGAGAGGAAGGAAGACGAGGAAGATCTTATTAATTGTACAGAGACAAAATGCATCAGACAATCTAAGTTGCAAATAAAAAAGTTAACACATTAACTAAAAAAACAGAGAAAGGCATGTGTTTTCCGCAGCCTCACCCTTGTTGGGGTAAACAACAGGGAGAAAAGCAACAACTCACTTTCACACAAATCCATAATGTGTAATATCTTTTATTACAACAGACATCAGTTGGAAGGAAAAGAAAAAGAAAAACTGTCAGACTTGCCAGTGGCGAAATTTGTACCCTAGACAAAGGATTGCTAATAACCTACTAGTGTTTGAAAACTGTCAGCGTCATCCTGTGTATCAGATATACACCCACTCTATCTAATTTTTCAGAAAATTCTCCTTGAATCTAGTCATATAGCAAAGATAAGAGGTCTAAAGACTTGCAGAACCAAAATACAGCTGAACATCTACCCAACAATTAACATAAGCACTAATGACACACTGCCAACACTATGTGTAGGACATAAATTGATGCTTAGTTTCATAGTTGGAATTTATTACACCAATAGGTAGGTAGGTGCAGAACTCCGGCCTTAGATGGAGATGCTGCAAGGTACAGGGAATGAAGAGGATCTATTCTGATAACTTGTAGAATACCTCTGGAGAAGGCCTCTTGATAGTGTGCAACTTGATCTCCATATTCCTCGCCATGGAACCAAATAATTAACTACCACATGAGCATACACTCAGATCAAGAAACATGTGGGAATCTAAAGCTAAATCATGGCAATTATCCTACGACATTCCAAAGAAGTTGAATAAAGCTTGCTGACACAACCCCAAAGAAGTTGCCATCTGTCAAGACAAACAAGCATGCAAGTAAGAAGATATAACACATGTACGCAGAATAATCTAGCATATTAGCCAAGGAATAACCAAGAAACTACTAACATGTAACTTCACATGCATCAACAAGGTGTGGTTTAGAGATCTTAGTGGGCAGACAGTAACAATATCTGGTTCTTACTATATTAAGCAATAAAATATCCAATATAAATATGTACTCCCTCCATCCGAAAATACTTGTCATCAAAATGGATAAAAGGAGATGTATCTAGATGTATTTTAGTTCTAGATACATCTCCTTTTATCCATCTTGATGACAAGTATTTCTGGACGGAGGGAGTATTTGCACGTATATTCAACAGTCTACCAGTCAACAGTCACTTTCTGTACACTCTGCATCAAACAGATCGAAGTGAATTTGTTGATTCTCTGCCATGTATCTAAAAGATAGAAACCATGAATGAGTTCGGCTTCGGGCCTCTGCATTAATCGAGAACAGACAGCCAAACAAGCTTCGTCGGATATCACCATATATGTTGTCGCTGCAAATTCTTTAGTGAGCCCCAATAGTTTGGAGTAAGAAGCAGATGAGTAAGTAAGTCGCATTACTTTGTGTTTGTGAGCCGGCGACTACTACCTGCTGTAAATAAATATAAGAGTGTTTAGATCACTACTTTAGTGATTTAAACGCTCTTATGACTTCACTGTATTTCCCACTGCCTACTTTCTGGACGACCTCGTAATCATCCTTGTCACTGAATGGGGAAGAATCATCAGTTGATACAACTGAGTACATAGCTAAAAGAACAAGATATTTATTGAGTTTCACTCCAAAATTCACCTACCAAAAAGGTTCGAAGACTTTTGTAAAAGAAATTGAAACAGCGGCCAGGAGAAGATTCACGATTGTGATACCGATCGAGGGTCATATAACTATTGTTTACACGTTTGGAAGCATGTGTCCAATTGAGCATTTCGGTTGGTGCAACTCCATTCTGTTCTCCTCAGAGCAACCTCCCTACAGAGATATTAAATATTAAATGGTCTCCATCAATACTAATTTAGAATACAGTTCTCTGGATGCACCCCCAATCAGCATAATTCTAGATATTATTCCACTAACAAGCATAACAGCTCAAACAACAAATATTGGAAGACAATCCAAAATAGCAAAACACTCGTCAATAATATTCAATAATAGCTCCAGTCGGATAACAAAGGATAATATGATCACAGCCCGATGACCAAGGGTTTAAAATCTTTTGACAACATACATTCCTGAATTTCTGTGAATATCCAACAATGGCTAATATTGACAAAGGATTGCTAATAACCTAATGGTGTTTGAAAACTCTCAACATCACCCTGCAACTTGCTGGATTAGATATACACCCTCTCTATCTATTTTTTCAGAAAATTCTCCTATAATCTAGTCATAGCAAAGATAAGAGGTCTAAAGACTTGCAGAACCAAAATTCAGAGGCAGTATTGAACGAATATGAATGAACCAACAGCAACTCCAGCAGAAACTTCAGATCTAAAGAGTACCCTAAATTGAACTTGCTGGGCACTGGAATTATAAAACACAGGTGCCAAACGTTTTACAGAAAAGAAAATCATGGGCGGAATCCTTCCGGGTTAGGGCCGGCGATTAGGCTGTGTGGCGAGCGGTCTCGAGGGGAGGGGAGGCAGGATAGCGTGCAACTTATGAGTTGATTAGTCTCAGGTCTATGTTTTGTGAAGTTTGATCTATGGACTGAACAAGTGCAATAGGTTTTGAAATTTTCTTGCATCATTAGTTCGAAACTATTTCAAAAGAGAGTTTAAAGAAATGAGGTTAAGAGAGTAGACTAAAAAAAGAGGTTTAATTGAAGCATTAGACAGAAAATGATGTTTTGAGCCCAGGTTGTACCACAGCAAGAAAATGCATGTTGTGCCTGAAGCCGTCAACCCTTCAAACTTTTCAAATACCAGTTAAACTCACTATATCAAGATCATTTTTCAAATATCAGTTAAACCCACTAAATCTCAGCACTGCTAACAGAAAAAGTGAAGAACTCATTGAAGGTCCTACAAATGCTTTCACTAGAAGGAGTAGGACCGTGCAGCACAAACATTATTCAAGGAGAGTGTGACCATCACAACACGGAATCTTCTCTATCAACTCTACACATCAGAGATTCACGACAACATGGTTTACTGGTAGTGAAAATGTAAATTTAATATATATACTTTGGAATACACCAGAATTCAACAACCGATCCCTTAATGAAGGCATCATGCCATCGACACCATCAAATGAATCAACACCAGGGTATAAACACACAGATGAATCGGTCTGACAGAAAAGGAGACGGCAATAAGACATGGACGGGTTTTGATTACTACCTCGCGGCGGGAGAGCTCGGCCTTCCAAACGGCCTCCCTCTTGGCGACCTCGCGTTTGCGCTCCTGATGTAGCTGGCATCTCCCGCTCCTTCATGATGCGATCCTGGATGTCCGCGTCCAGCGCCTTCTGCAGCTCCTTCACGAACCTGTCCATCAACGCTTTGATCCGCACCCGTATGCTCCCGGACCAAAACCAATAAGATCTAGGGAGATGAGGCTGGACGGGGTGGAGCTCGCGGCCGGAGATGAAGAGGGCACGAGCGTAGGTGAGGGCGGTGGCGGCCACCGTGGACGAGGACGGAGTGAGGAGTCGGAGAGGCGGCGCGTAGCGCTGGCGCCGGGCTTGCCGCCGATTCACCTCGTACCGCAACATCTCGTTGACCCGGACGCCCCCTCTCCACCGACCGCCGCCACCATGTTCCTGTCCTCTCGATGGAGGAGCGGCGGGAGCTGGGAGCCTGGGCGGCGGCGGCGGCAACCCTAGGTCCGCCCGGGGAAGAGGAAACGAGGAGAGAAGAGGGGAGGTTGCTTCGTGAGGAAGGGAACGCGCCTGACCACTCGCTCCTCTTTTCTTTTTATCTTTCTAGCGATACAAAGCAATCAATTTCTTTTTTCTTTGTCGTACCTGTAAGAGGTGGCACGCGCGAGCGACCGCTCTTTACATGACTCTTAAAGGGTTTAATTGCTTATCCATCCATCCAGAGGATGAAAGGGTCGAATCTGAAGGACAGACGAGAACGTGCCCAAAAACTGCACGAATCCCCCAAAACTTTACAAAGAAGCACTCGAACTATGCTCGCTATCACACCTAGCCAAGCCAGACCAGCACCCGTTTGGTTCACTGTTACTTCCGCGTCCTCCTCGTCCCCGTCCCCCCGAACGCACGGAACAGCCAGCCATCACAGATCCGAGCTCGCGTCCGCCTGCCTCGACGACCACCGCCGCGCGCGGCTCCGGGATCGGAGACCTTTCGCCCGGCAGCCTCGCGGCGACCGCGGGGTGGGGCGGCCATGGAGGACTACCCGGAGGAGCTGCGGACGCCGCCGGTGTCGCTGGTGTCCATCGTGGGCTGCCCGGAGATGCACGCCACGATCTCGGCAGCGCTCAGCTCCCAGCAGCCGCCCATGAGCACGCTGGCCCTCCCTGACTTCGCCAAGGCCAACATCCTCTCCCGCACCGCCAAGAGCCGCGACCCGCTCGCGCCGCCGCAGGCCGCCACGGGGATCCTCAAGAAGGACTGGCTCCTCAAGCACCGGACGCGGGTGCCCGCCGCCGTCGCCGCCATGTTCCGGGCCGATCAGGTCACCGGCGACCCCGCCCAGTGGCTCCAGGCCTGCTCCGATCTCGAGAACCTCAAGTACCTCCCCTTCATCCTTTAGCATTGATCCCAAATCGACACGTGCAGTATCACATTTATAATTATCAATGTTACAATGCGAATGAGCAATCTTTTCATCTGTGGGGATTAGGAACTTGTTGGACCCTTCGGAACAGTAGCAAGTGGAGTCCATCTTGAAATTACAAATGTCAAATGATTTACTTTTCTTTGCGCAGGTCTATAATCCAGGGAAGACATAGTAAATTGGTGGTGATCCTTGTACAGACTCAAGCTGGTGGTAAGTAACGTCTTGTCCACCCCTAGTGGTCTCTTTTATCTATCGACCATAGTCAGAACACTGCAGGGCTTGTGCCCTATATATCATGATAATGGAGGACATATGCCTACTCACAAAGAGGATCCTATACTCGCTTGATTTTTGTGGGTCAAACCTCCCATTAGTGACATGCCAATTAGGAAAACGATTTTAAGCAAACACACAATTATATCCTGCAGATGAGCTGGGTGAGGAAGTTATGGTTGCCCTGAGAAAACGTGCGGAGATTGATTCTAAGCACCTGATTGTGTTGGTTGAGAGTGATGAAGCAGAACGGAACGCATCTCTCCTCAAGTTAGTTTCTCAGACATGTTATTTCTCCTCGAGTTGAGAGTGAAAAAGCTTGTACCAGTTTTTATTTATGATAATTTCCTTGAAAGTACATCTCATAATTCATCTGCCGTTCCAACCTTGTTGACAGATTGAGGACTATTTTTGCGGAGCTGTGTTCCACATACTATAAGGGGGAAGGGCGAAGGATAAAAGCCCGCATTGAGAAGAGGAACTTCTCTTCTGTGGAGCTGAGTGTCCGCTACTGCTTCAAGGTAAGGATCCATGTCTCATCCATTGTAGTGCTATTAATAAGTGTTCCTAAGTACCATCGTAGGCATAGTTTTAAAAACCGGACCAGACCGGTCCGACCGAAAAAACCTGGAACCGGCAGCGCTGGCGGTTTTTTGAGCTTCATGGACTGTCCTGCAATCAAACCGCAGAAAATCGGCTGAACCAGATGGTTTTTCACTTTTTTTATAAACCGGGGAATAAAACCTGGCGGCTGGACCGGTTGATGGGCGTGAGTGCTAAAATTTTATTGCGTCGCATGGGATTCGAACGCAGGTGCCCTCAAAAGCGAAGCTGAAGTACTAATCTCAGCCCAGTAACCAACCGAGAAGGCTAGCTAGGTGTCAAATTGAAAGAAGTTACATTATTTAACGTTCCTCCCCTATTATATTAGTACGTACAAATTGTTTTTTTAACCTATCGAACCGACAATCGAACTGGTGAACCGGCTGTCTGACCGGCTAAATCCTGAACCGCCAGACTCACGGTTTGATCACCAGTCTGGTTCTTAGACTATGATTGTAGAAGTACTGTAAAGAAAGCCTTTCATTTACACCCACTTGATAGTTCGCCAGAACATGTGAATGACTTTTCTACCTTTTTTTGCATTATTCTAATGTTTCTGATTTCTTACACCAGGTTGCTGTTTATGCGGAGTTTAGGCGGGATTGGCCAGAAGCATTGAAGTTCTACGAGGAAGGAGTTCGTGTTTTGCGTGAGGTGTGACCAACAGTCCTATGCCTTGACTGATATAGCCTTGTCAACAGTCATAATTAAGTAAATCAATGGCTGGCATGCCAAATTATTTTAGAAGTAATTAAGTAAAAGAATTAAGAGAAGCACCATTGTGTAAATGCTATTCTTTTTTGGGGGAAGTGTAAATGCTATTCTTGATCACTTCATACTAAAAAGAAAGCTGTGCAAGCATCTGATATCCTTATATAGCATTCACGAAAAGTAGTCCAAGCAACACTTCGTTCCACCCTCTCCATTTATGTTTATACATTGCCTTCTAAATTTGTTACAGTTTGATTGATCTGCCACCGTTGCTTATACAGTTTCTATTAATTTTGACACTTTCCATGGCAATGCGCACATATTTAGATGATTGGGACTTCAACAAGGTTGCCTCCAACCCAACGCCTGGTTGAGATAAAAGCAGTCGCCGATCAATTTCACTTTAAGATATCAACATTGCTACTTCATGCTGGGAAGGTCGTAGAAGCAATCACATGGTTCCGTAAACATATCCGAAGCTTTGAGCGTGTTGTTGGATCACCAGAAGTTGCTTTTCTTCATTGGGAATGGTTTAGCAGGCAGTTCCTTGTCTTTGGTGAGCTAATAGAGACAACATCAACAACTGTTCCAGATACAATATCCCCTCGGTTTGGTACTGCTGACAATGCATTGACTGAGTGGGAATTTCAGCCAGCTTACTACTACCAGGTTCAGTCTAAATCTTCTTTACACAGCACTGCAATTGAGAGCCACATTTCTTTTACTGGATCACACTTAATTTATCATGCATTTCCTTCTGGCAGTTAGCGGCAAATTACCTCCGAGAGAAGAGGTGTGCTTTAGAGTGCCCTTCGTCAAGTGCAA
This sequence comes from Aegilops longissima, assembly GCA_021605205.1. Classification (NCBI taxonomy): domain Eukaryota; kingdom Viridiplantae; phylum Streptophyta; class Magnoliopsida; order Poales; family Poaceae; genus Aegilops; species Aegilops longissima. The sequence goes on from CM038681.1 coordinate 508,782,319, forward strand.
ATCTTACCGGTGATAGCCAAATACCTGACTCCGTAATGTCTTCTGTATATGTTGGCCAGTATGTCCGCCTGTTTGAGGAAGGAGATACCATTTCTGTGCTTCCGTAAGTTTTCTTGATGCCTGTTTTTAATTGATAATACAACTTTAAGATTAATACTTATACCTCACACTGTGATTGCAGCCTTTCTGATACAGAATATACCAGTTATGCTTTGTCAGAAGCTGAAAGGTTTCAAGATTCGTATGAGATAATTGCATTGTTCAGAAAAGCTTATGAATCATTTCTGAGTCTAGGGGCTACGAGGATGGCTTCTTCCTGTAGTGCTGGAATGGCTATAGAATATTATGCAGCTGGGGAGTTTGGCAACGCAAAAAAACTTTTTGATGGTGTCGTTGGTCTATACCGTCAGGAGGGCTGGACTACTTTGCTTTGGGAAAACCTGGGTTACTTGAGAGAATGCTCAAGGAAACTTAATTCTCTGGTGAATTTTATCAGCTATTCACTAGAGATGGCTGCATTACCGTTATTCTCTGGCAGTGTACAGGGCAACTCTGAAAATAAAAGTAATGGACCAGCAGGTTGGCCTACCATTTCCAGGAGAGAGGAAATACAGCAAGAAGTTGTCAATATTCTTGAAGGAAAACATACATCCCAAGTTATCGATGATGAATTTAATCTTCAGTTGACGGAAGAATCTACTCACCTAGTTATTGATCAAATAAGTCCTCTAAGAATAGTGCTTGTTGCATCTGTTGCTTTTCATGACCAATCTGTAAAACCTGGCTCACCTCTGCTTGTCAGCGTGTCATTGTTGTCTCATCTTCCTTCTCCAGTTGCAATTGATCAATTGGAGGTTCAGTTCAACCAATCTGACTGTAACTTTGTCATGGTTAGTGCACAGGAAGATTCTTCTACGTTGAATTCAGATGTTCATGGCCCAGTCATCCATTCTACTTCTCTTACATTGTTCAGCAATAAATGGATGCGGTTGATGCATGAAGTTAAATCAGGTACTCTCTCAGCAGTTATGCGCTATTTGTTTCATTAAATTTTCATCCATGCTAGGCAGCATTTGATATTAATTGACAGAGACCAGTGTCCTATATGAATTTTTCTTCAGTTGGACTTTGATTTTATGATAGAGTTCAGTGGCCTTTCTTGGCAGAGGTAATGCATAGGAAAAATATAATATACAAACACAGATGGTGAGATTGGATGCACCGATGCACCACATGAGTTGGAGAAGAAAAACCTAGAAGTTGTCCCATTAATTATGATAGAAGGGGGAACATCTCATGTTGAATTGGAGACAAGGAAAATAATCTAATCCATTTGTTATATGGTACAGTCCAATTATAATAGCTGTGATATTCCTTTGAAAGACTCCATGCTCCAGAGCACACATTGGTTAAGGGACGACTAATTCGTGGTCAAGCAACCTACATGGTCAAGTCTGACAGCTGGCTATTGTCTTCTCCATCTCTCGCGGTTCTTCCACTGCTGGATCCTCCCGCCTCGTCGTTGAGGAACCACCTCCATCACAGTTTTTCCTCGTCGAGCCGCCGGCCAGCCCGTTGCCCATGCAGTTGTTGCCTGCCATCTGTGGCCAGCAGCGCTGCCCCGCCCCACATGTACCAACCGCCAGTCTGCCGCTGCCCAGGCCATCCCTGTAGCCTGGCGCTGGCGTTGCCCCCTCCCACCACTAAGCTTCGCCCTCGCCTCCGCCAGCGCTGCCGCCTCGTTCCAGCCTTCACCATCATCGGGCAACCGCGGCAACGCCTCCTCTGCCTCAGTCTGCGATGCCACAGCTTGGGCACCGACATCATGGCCTCTTGTGGCAGCACGCAGCCTGGTGGAGAGCAGAGCGGAGGAAAGAGGTGTGGCGGTGCAGTTGTATCGTGGGGATTGGAAGAGATAAGGAGAGAGAAGCACGTGAGGATAGGGGGAGATAAAGGTGTGTGGCAGTTGCAAGTTACATTCACATAACTTGGCAAATAAACAACTGGAACAGTAAATATTAATCAGAAAAAATTGAAAATTGTTGAGGAAACAAACTCTAACCATTAACTTGGGATTTATTAACCATGCGATTGTGTGGGCTAGTTGGCTTGTTGTGACAGAAAAAAGGGCTTTCATGATTAGATGATACAAAGAACACAGCCAATTTTCTGCCATATCCGAAAGTTGAAACTGTAGCTGTAGCTTATTTATATTTTGACCTGTTCATTTTTCATAATTTATAGCCTGCCTATTTGCTTCTTGATGTGGGAATATCAAGCTTTCTTCTCCATCTGTTGGTGCTGATATTCTTTTTTCCTACCACGAGTTGTAAAATTGAAGTAATACTATGAGTACTTTCTGCAGGACAAAGTGGAAAGTTGGAATGTTTATCGGTGAAGGCAATAATAAATAAGCACCTTGTGGTTTGCTGCCAGGCCGAAAGTCCTGCTTCAATGGAAGACTTCCCGCTGTGGAAATTTGAGGATCAAGTGGAGACATTGCCTACAAAGGATGCTGCACTCGCCTTTTCCGGGCAGAAACTGATTCAAGTCGAAGAGCCAGACACTCAAGTTGACCTTGTCTTAGATTCTACTGGCCCTGCGCTGGTTGGAGAGTTGTTTGTTGTCCCAGTAACCATATTATCAAAAGGGCACGCAGTTCATTCTGGTGAGCTGAAAATTAATCTCGTCGATGCCAAAGGCGGTGGTCTTCTGATGAGTCCAGGGGAAGCAGACGAATCTGAAAGCCATCACGTTGAACTTCTTGGTGTTTCAACCGCAAGTGGGGATGAAGTGTCGAAGGAAGAAGTCGATAACATTAAAAAGATTCAATATTCATTTGGGGTTGTATCAGTTCCCACGCTAGTTGCGGGTGATTCCTGGTCCTGCAAATTGGAAATTAAATGGCATGGAGCAAAGTCACTCATGCTCTATGTTTCACTTGGCTATTCTCTAGACTCGAGTGAAGATGCATCACTACACAGACTTAACGTGCACAGAAGCTTGCAAGTTGAAGGAAAAATCCCCATGATAGTTGGTCACCAGTTTTTGAGACCATTTAGGCGAGAACCCTTGTTGCTATCTAGGATCAGATCCTCAAGCGGCGACAATAAAAAAGATTCACTTGCTATGAACGAGTCCAATATGCTTATTGTGAGTGCTAGAAATTGCACCGAGGTCCCTTTGCGTTTGCACTCGATAGCCATTGAATCTGATGGTGATGGGAAGCAGCTGTGCTCAGTGGAACAAATCAGCGGACTATCGGATGAATACGCGGTTGTTGCTCCTAGCGCAGAATACAAAGCAATATTTTCAGTCAATCCAAGGGCCAGCAATCCGGACTTTTATTTAGGTGAACTTTGCCTGAACTGGTCAAGAGATTTAGTCCTTGGAGAGAATCAAGATATTACAATGAAGCAAAGATTACCCGAGGTTCATATCGAGGAGCCGCCGCTTGTTGTGAGCATCGAGTGCCCTCCCTACGCTATCCTCGGGACCCCGTTCACTTTCTATGTGAAGATCCACAATTCAACATCCTTGCTCCAGGAAATCAAGTACTCTCTTGTTGACTCCCAGAACTTTGTTTTCTCTGGGGCTCACAATCATGCTGCATTCATTCTGCCGAAAACCGAGCATACTGTTAGTCACAAGCTCGTGCCGCTTGGTTCTGGTTCCCAGCAGCTGCCGAGGATAACAGTAACTTCGGTGAGGTACTCTGCTGCATTGACTCCTCCAACCTCGGCCACATCCGTCTTTGTGTATCCCAGCGAGCCCAAATTCAACCTGGAAAAGAGCCACCCCATATCCGATGAATGCGTGAGCTAGATTCTCACAGACCGGGCAATCCACTCCTTGTACCCCGTTTCAACCGGGCTGTGGTGCTCAAGCAGAGGAACGCCGCTGGAAAGGAAAGCCCGTCGGTGATTCTGCTCCACCTCCTTGCTGAACAGGCTTGAAGCAAAATGCTGTTGTCGATTGGTGATTGGCAAGACGCCGGAAGTTTTGGCCTTGTTTTGAATATTGGTTTCTGTAGACCTTTTGGATAGACCACATATGCCTGTAACATGTGATTATACTCCATTGTTTTTTGGCTCAAGGATAGTTGCACACAGTAGACATGGCGCGTTGGTGCTGTATGTAAATTAGGGCCCACCAGGCAAGTGGGGAATAAGTGAGCCCCATATCTCTCAGTAGCAGAAGTTTTTTGTTATCTTCAGGTTCATTGTCTCTGTAAAACTTGTGTTCAACCATACTGACATCTCTGCTGCTACAAGCTAAGCTTTCATATCCAGTGTTTTTCATTCTCCAGTTTTTCTTTCAGCGCACAAAAGGCTTTTTACTCCCTACATTTTGTTCCCATTTGTAATGGTGAAATGGCGCCATTTCCAGTAATTTTTACTGCCTTTTTTACCCCAGTTGCGGCGCAAGATTTTGATCGATCAATACAGAAAAAACGAACTGTTTCGCGTGGAATCTGTGCCGGTTTTCAGTAAACCTAGTGCTACTAGTAATCACCACCTGAAAAGAGCTCGGTGGTCTGGGCGAGAAAGGGACGTCGCATCAGCGGGGTGGCTGCGTGGTTCGCGACGGTCGCCGTCCGGGCGGCGGCGCGCTCCACGCCGGCTAGCCATGCCGCCCCAGACCAAACAATCTTTCTTGCCCATAAAAATCCAGGCAATTCTGTCAACAGAAATCTAAACTCGCTATCATCTTCCCTGATTCGCTCGCCTCGCCTTAAACCCAACCAATCCCATCCCATGCTACCAAGTGCCACGGCGACAAACACGTATTGGCCTGGCGCCGCGGCTGGGGGTCTAGGGTTTAGCCGGGCGGCAATAATTGGGGGGCTCAAAGGAGAATCGAATCGATACTCCCGGCCCCGGACAACCTGCTTGGCTGCGCGCGTCTCGATACCACCTACCCCGTCGCCGTCAGAGCCTCTTCCCACGCGCCGCTCCCCTGTCCCCGCACCCGCCGCCGCCGCCTACCGGGACGAGATGGAGGTCGCCGCCGCCGCCGCCGCCGTCGCCCTCCCGAGGCACAAGGTGAAGAAGCAGATTAACCTCTTCTACTGCGCCGAGTGCGAGGAGCTCGCCCTCAAGGTCGCCGCCGCCTCCGACGCCATCCAGCTCCAGTCCATCAACTGGAGGTACGCCACGCGCGCCGCCCCCTCCCCCTATCTCTCCCCGATTCTGTCCAGCCTCTCTCATCTAACCCCTCCCGACTCCACGGCGCCGCCAGGAACTTCCCCGACGGGTTCCCGAACCTCTTCATCAACAACGCGCACGACATCCGGGGGCAGCACGTCGCCTTCCTCGCCTCCTTCAGCTCGCCGGCGATCATCTTCGAGCAGATCTCCGTCATCTTCGCGCTGCCCAAGCTCTTCATCGCCTCCTTCACGCTCGTGCTGCCCTTCTTCCCCACGGGCACCTTCGAGCGCGTCGAGGAGGAGGGCGACGTCGCCACCGCCTTCACGCTCGCGCGCATCCTCTCCATGATCCCCAAGTCGCGCGGCGGGCCCACCAGCGTCGTCATCTACGACATCCACGCGCTCCAGGAGAGGTTCTACTTCGGGGACGACGTCCTGCCCTGCTTCGAGACCGGCATACCGCTCCTGCTGCAGCGCCTCAGCCAGCTCCCCGACGCCGACAATGTGCAACCCCAGCCATTTCCTGCTAATTTCCAACTGTGCTGTGAATCCTTCTTCTTGTTGCTGCTTGTCTGACTCCTCGTTCGTGTGCTGCAGGTCACCATTGCCTTCCCAGATGATGGGGCGTGGAAGCGCTTCCACAAGTCATTGGCCAACTTCCCAGTGGTCAGTCTGCTGTTATGTGGGAATGCTTGGATGTGTCTAATTAAATGTTCCTTTCTGTTTGTGATACTCTTGAGAGATTTACCCAATTTTAAGTTCTCAGGCCTTTTGATGATGGAGCCGTTTGACTATGTAGGTTGTTTGTGCAAAGGTTCGTGAAGGTGACAAGAGGATTGTTCGGATTAAAGAAGGGAACCCTGAAGGGCGACATGTCGTTATTGTTGATGATTTAGTGCAATCTGGTGGAACTCTTAGAGAGTGTCAGGTAACTATCTGTCATTCTGTTGTAATTGCTGATGGGTACAGTCTTGTAGCATCATTTCTAGTTGTCTGACTGAAATACGTAATGCCCTGTACAATGCAAATTTTACCTGAACCCACATTCCATAGTACTACAGCAGGCTAAGTCATGTAAAATTAATAAGTTCAATTCCATTCCTTCGGCAAACCTGGTTATAGCAAGAGTCAGTGGCATGTGAATTTTCACGCTTTGGGTCAATTTGGTGTGACATATTTACTTCATGTTATTGTACAGCGAAATAGAAGTAACATATTTCAAGTGTAATTAAGTATGATGCAGTCTGTGGACCTTTAGCTGCATATACTGTTCTGTTCCCCTTTTTTTCATGAGTATTTATGTTCTGTTCAACTGTGTTCTGCAGAAAGTTCTGGCTGCTCATGGTGCTACGAAAGTTAGTGCCTATGTAACTCATGCTGTGTTCCCCAATCAGTCATATGAACGCTTCATGACTGCTAATTCTGGTAATTGGCGGTTCTCCCTTTCCCCTGTTTTTCAGTTTTCAAACTTTGATTTGCTCATTGTTTTAACTTTTTTGCAGCTGGGCCAGGTGACCAGTTTGCTTACTTCTGGATCACGGATTCGTGCCCTCAGACGGTGAAAGCCATCAGCCAACAACCTCCATTTGAGGTGTTGAGCCTTGCTAGCTCGATTGCTGATGCCCTTCAGATATGAACATGGACTGTGAAATGGGCTGCTCCTGAATGTAGAACTTACATTTCCAGCTCCAGCGAAACAAATAATGTGGAGCGAGTTCGAGTTATCTAATTGTGTCTAGTCTGAAGCTTTCATAAGCAGCCCATGGTTTGATAATAAAACAAGGCATTGGATATTCATCCGTGCGGTTCACTGTATTTCGCTTCTAATGCTGTAGACCCGTCCGGTGTTTTAATTTCCTGACATGACATGTATGAAGGCTGAAAACCTGAGCTTTTGCATTTGGTTGAAATTCCAGGCCAGGTAGGATACATCAATGAAACCTGTTATCTTATTATTTGCTTCCTTTTTCTGCTCTTTGAAAGATAAACCCTTCGGGTGTTACAGTTAATCGTGATGCGGGGAGTGAGAGCAATGTTTCCAAGGAATCAAAGCAAATACTATGATTATTATAGATGAATTATTTAACCCTTGCCTGTCCGGTCCAAGCTCCAGTCTTGCAGCATGGTGAAAGGTGGTGTGGCATGTGGACTGGAACGTGCGACCTACTAGCAGTAGTAACACACAATGGTCTTCAGGATTGGTACTTCTAAACAGAAGGCAAGCTTGCGTAATGGACACATTGAACTTAGCTGGAGTGCACCACTGGAGCGCACATATGTCAATTAACTTGCATTATTAGTTTGCAGCTGCATTTTACAGTTGAAAGTGCAGCGGAATAACATATGCTGACATGTGAATGTCAAACTACATTATTTCTGAAGGTACAAAAATGTAGCCTGAAAACTGGTTCCGCATATACACACTTTACATAACTTTACATGGTACATCCAGGAATTTGGACCTGTCTTCTAAAATATAGTTTGAACTTAGTTATCATGTCAAAAAGGCGAAATTTAGGCAACTAGGTTGTACTCCCTCCCTCCCATAATATAAGTAATATAATGTCTTATATTATGGGACGGAGGGTGTACATTTTTAAATAAAATCTCAAATACGGAGTAATTGCCCTAGTACCCTTAAAGATAAGTGATCCGAGATAAAATTTAAAAACCGGCGCCCCTTTTGTCAAGAATGGGTACATTTACGTACAATTTCACCTGATGTTATTTTCCTATTCTGCAAGCCAATGGACATGTGCACCAAACTCGAACAGGAAAAAAAACATAGCAAGTACTCCCTCCGTCCCATAATATAAGAACGTTTTTTATACTAGTAGTGTAGTGTCAAAAAGGTTCTTATATTATGAGACGGAGGGACTAATTTGATACCATCACATTATATGATTAGAATGGCATGAGGTACGGCCGTTTGGTGAAGACTTAAGCAGATGAGCAAAAGATACTTGTCCATCCTTGTAAATAACCATTCTGCAGCTAGCTGCTTGGTCCGGCCGAACAAGTTACCTCCAGTCGGTCGGTGTGCAAGGCTGCAAGCATCGGTTACTCACTATTCTAATGCATGCGCTGCTACCTAAACCAAAGATTTCAACATGAGCAAGAGCAGAGCATACCTGCAAGGCCACAACCGCATCTTCCTCCTCATGAATCTTCAGCCACAAGGGACATATCAGGTGAGATGGGATGAATCGCTTGCTTGCAAGAAACATGCATGGCTAGCTAGCGATCGATCAGTATATATAAAGGTGTCCATTTGTTTCCGGCAGTCCCATGACAAGAAGCAGTGCTGATTAATCTGTCGCCATGGATTCAGAGCTCTCGATAGTGTTCTTCCTGCTGCTAGGCTTCGCAGCATGTTCTTGCTCTTCTTCTGGCGCCACCCACCATGACCCCTCGGTCGTCGGGTACTCGCAGGAGGACGTCGCGCTGCCGAGCAGGATCCTCGATCTCTTCAGCTCGTGGTCGGCGAAGCACAGCAAGGTCTACGTGACCCCGAAGGAGAAGGTGCGGCGGTACGAGGTGTTCCGGCAGAACCTGAAGCACATCGTGGAGACCAACAGGAGGAACGGGAGCTACTGGCTGGGCCTGAACCAGTTCGCCGACGTCGCCCACGAGGAGTTCAGGGCCGGCTACCTAGGGCTGAGCACCGGCTTGGCAGGCGGCGGCGGGCGGCCGCGCGCTCCGACGACGGCGTTCCGGTACGAGGCCGCCGTGGACCTGCCCTGGGAGGTGGACTGGAGGAAGAAGGGGGCCGTGACGCCGGTCAAGAACCAGGGGAAATGCGGTAAGGACAATCCCTGAAGCCTGAACATTGCATTGCACATCCATGATCCATCTCAGGATTTCGGTTAGCACATTGCGCGCCATCTATCTGAATTCTGAAATTGTATTGCAGGAAGCTGCTGGGCCTTCTCGACGGTGGCGGCGGTGGAAGGGATAAACCAGATGGTGACGGGCAGGCTGGAGGCGCTGTCGGAGCAGGAGCTGATGGACTGCGACAGCACCTTCGACCATGGCTGCGGAGGGGGCCTCATGGACTTCGCCTACGCCTACATTGTGGGGAACCAGGGGATCCACACCGACGCCGACTACCCCTACCTCATGGAGGAGGGCGACTGCAAGGAGAAGCAGGTTGGCACTTGTGGCACAGGGAACAACAAGCTAACGAATTCTTCAGATGAAATTCAGTTGCAAACGCATTTTTGTTACTCTAATAACAGTGGACATTGATTGCTTTGATTTGATCTCGTTCTTAGCCCCACTCCAAGGTCGTCACCATCAGCGGCTACGAGGACGTGCCGGAGAACAGCGAGGTGAGCCTGCTGAAGGCGCTGGCGCACCAGCCCGTCAGCGTGGGCATCGCTGCGGGGAGCAGAGACTTCCAGTTCTACAAAGGGGTAAAAGAAATGATCAAGTGCTATTTACCATGATACTAGAACAAATGATACAAAATGGTCAAGTGTTATTTACCCTGGTAATTATCTCATCTGTGGGTGTGTGTGTGTGGCTTGACTGCAGGGGGTGTTTGAAGGAACCTGTGGCGCTCAGCTGGATCACGCGCTGACGGCCGTCGGATACGGCTCGTCGGATGGCCAGGATTACATCATCATGAAGAACTCGTGGGGCGGGGGCTGGGGCGAGCAAGGGTACTTCAGGATCAAGAGGGGCACCGGGAGGCCCGAGGGCGTCTGCGACATCTACAGGATTGCCTCGTACCCTATCAAGAACAACGGTACGGGCTGGGGGTGGGGGGCCTGAAGCTCCTTCGTTCGTTCCAGGTGCTAGCACGTGGATGCAACATCGACATTTTTTTTCCTTGAACACGAAGCAACAGCAGTCAAACAAGTTATCTGTAAAATATTTGGCTCCGGTGAGAAAATCTGGTTCTTCGTCGGCAGTCCTGTTCAGTTGTTGTATTTCTCTTCTGGCAAACACAGTGGGGAAAAAGGGAGGGGGCAATGTCGATTGAGCCTGTCGGATGCAGACATCCATTTCCCGCAAGAAAAAAAGGATGCAGACATCCATGTGTAACTGATACCAACCTCTCGCAACTCGCAAGTCCCGGGCCGTCCAGCCGAGGGGGCAAGCAAGTAGGACAGGAATGGCATACAGGATAAAGAAGTGGTTTGTCAGAATTCGACATCAAAGGTCCTATGGTCTAGTGGTTAGGACATTGGACTCTGAATCCAGTAACCCGAGTTCAAGTCTCGGTAGGACCTTATTTTTTTATTCTCTTTTTATTTTTTGCATATTGCTGAGGTATTGAGCCGAGCAGCACAAATCCCATGTACTACAAAAATATGTTATTTTTTTGTCATGAAGAGGATTACAATAATACGAGCACATCGATCATCTTCGAGTCATCGTGGAGCCAGAGCTCGCCTGCTACAAACGTTTCTTAGAGTGATCTTTTTTTTTTTGCGAGGGGAATAAATTTCATTACTCAATCACAGTGTCCTTACAATCTTCAGCAACTATATCCATCATCGCAATTCGCAACCGGACCCGCCCCTAGCCAGGTCATGGTCCTACTATGATCTCTAGCAAAAACAGCTAAACAATGGCTAGCTTTATTCTGGGTTCTAGAAATACAAACTATGCGATTCTGCCTTAGACTCAAAAGATATTTGATCTCCTGCACAATAGGAGCATAGACAGAACGATCTGCGTCCCTGCATGAGATCATGGACACTGCCTCCATAGAATCCATCTCCACAACAATCGGGAGATCACTTCGTTGAATAGCCAAAGAAAAGCCCTCCATGCAAGCACATAGCTCCGCTTCCAGCGCATCGCGACACGAGAACAACCCCCTGCAGGCTGAGAAGTTAATGTTTCCAAGATGATCTCTCAAGATCATTCCAGCTCCGGCTGCTTCCGATGATATAAAGGATCCATCCGTATTAAGTTTGTTCCATCCCGTGTCCGGCGGACTCCATTTCCTATCGACAGTATCCTTCCTACCCCTCACTTCTCGACCAGGTTTATCATATATGATGCAAGTTTTACCTTTTGCCGGGTCTACATGGGGGTGTAGTTTGATGCCAATGAGGGAATCCACATAACTCCGAAGAAACCTCACCGAGGCCTCCATGGGGGGTGCAATCTTACCATGAACTATTTCATTCCTTATAAACCATGCTCGCCAGAACACCATCATGATCATCATCTGGCCAACCTCGTTCAAAGGGGCCAAAACCTGAAGTAGCCACTCCTTCCCACTATTTATCATCCCCTCCAGTAGCGGAATCGCCCACACTTGAGACATCGCAAGGTATAGATCGCGTCCAAACCGACATCGGACAAACGGATGATAGTTATCTTCTTCCTCCATCCCACGCATGGCAGTAACTCAAGGTTTCAAGGCCAATTCTATGTTTCCTCTGCCATGTCGGGAGTGAGTTAGTGGCAAGCCTCCAAGCAAAGTTACGTCATCGAGGGTGGTGCCCAACTCTTCCAAATGAAACTCCAGCATTTCCTCGCTTCGATGGCGGCGAGCTCGAGGAAGATTCAGATCCTCTACGCATTTCGTCAAAAGCAAGGGCATAAGCCGACTTGACTGTGAATATTCCATATTTACCCGGCCCCATGCAAGAACTGTTGGGAAACGTAGTAATTTCAACAATTTTCCTACGATCACGCAAGACCATGGTGATGGCATAGCAACGAGAGGGGAGAGTGTCCGTCCACGTACCCTCGTAGACCGAAAGCGAAGCGTTATAACAACGCGGTTGATGTAGTCGACGCCTCCACGATCCGACCGATCCAAGCACCGAACGTCACGGCACCTCCGAGTTCTGCACACGTTCAGCTCGATGACGATCCCGGACTCGATCCAAAGCAAAGTGTCGGGATGAGTTCCGTCAAGACGACGGCGTGGTGGCGATGTTGATGCTCCACCGACGCAGAGCCGCCTAAGCTCCGCGACGATATGACTTCTCCGGCGCAGGCTTCTCCTAAGCTCATGACGATATGACCAAGTGGAATATGGTGGAAGGGGCACCGCACACGGCTAAGGCAAGATCCGTAGATCAACTTGTGTGTATTGGGGTGCCCCCGCCTCAGATATAAAGGAGACAAGGGGAGGTGGCGGCCCTAGAGGAGGCGCGCAAGGAGGAGTCCTACTCCCACCGGAGTAGGACTCCCCTCTCCTAGTTGGACTAGGATTGGAGGAGGGAAGAGGGAGGGCGCCCCCTTCCTTGTCCTATTCGGACTAGAGGGGAAGAGGCGCAGCCCACCTTGGCCTGCCCTTCCTCTTCTCCCATGGCCCATTAAGGCCCATAGACTTCCGGGGTTCCGGTAACCTCCGGTACTCGATAAATCCTGATTTTACCGGAACACTCAAAGTCCAAACATAGGCTTCCAATATATCAATCTTTATGTCTCGACCATTTCGAGACTCCTCGTCATGTCCGTGATCACATCCGGACTCGAACAACCTTCGTGCATCAATACTTATAAACTCATTATGAACTGTCATCGAAGCGTTAAGCGTGCGGACCCTACGGGTTCGAGAACTATGTAGACATGACCTAGAACCATTCTCGATCAATAACCAATAGCGGAACCTGGATGCCCATATTGGTTCCTACATATTCTACGAAGATCTTTATCGGTCAAACCGCATAACGACATACGTTGTTCCCTTTGTCATCGGTATGTTACTTACCCGAGATTCGATCGTCGGTATCCAATACCTAGTTCAATCTCGTTACTGGTAAGTCTCTTTACTCGTTCCGTAATACATCATCTCACAACTAACTCATTAGTTGTAATGCTTGCAAGGCTTAAGTGATGTGCATTACCGAGAAGGCCTGGAGTTACCTCTCCGACAATCGGAGTGACAAAACCTAATCTCGAAATACGCCAACCCAACAAGTACCTTTGGAGACACCTGTAGTACTCCTTTATAATCACCCGATTCGTTGTGACGTTTGGTAGTACCAAAGTGTTCCTCCGGTAAACGGGAGTTGCATAATCTCATAGTTATAGGAACATGTATGGGTCATGAAGAAAGCATTAACATACTAAACGATCAAGTGTTAAGCTAACGGAATGGGTCATGTCAATCAGATCATTCAACTAATGATGTGACCTTGTTAATCAAATAACAACTCCTTGTTCATGGTTAGGAAACATAACCATCTTTGATTAACAAGCTAGTCCAATAGAGGCATACTAGTGACATACTTGTTTGTCTATATATTCACACATGTATTATGTTTCCGGTTAATACAATTCTAGCATGAATAATAAACATTTATCATGATATAAGGAAATAAATAATAACTTTTATTATTGCCTCTAGGGCATATTTCCTTGATCTCCCACTTGCACTAGAGTCAATAATCTAGATTACAAAGTAATGATCCTAACACCCATGGAGTCTTGGTGCTGATCATGTTTTGCTCGTGGAAGAGGCTTAGTCAACGGTCGCAACATTCAGATCCGTATGTATTTTGCAAATCTCTATGTCTCCCACTTGGACTTGGTCCCAATGGAATTGAAGCGTCTCTTGATGTGCTTGGTCCTCTTGTGAAATCTGGATTCCTTTGCCAAGGCAATTGCACCATATTGTCACGGAAGATCTTCATCGGTCCCGATGCACTAGGTATGACACCTAGATCGGAAATGAACTCTTTCATCCGACTCCTTCATTTGCTGCTTCGAAGCAGCTATGTACTCGCTTCACATGTAGATCCCGCCACGACGCTTTGTTTAGAACTGCACCAACCGACAGCTCCACCGTTTAATAAAAATACGATCCGGTTTGCGATTTAGAATCGTCCGGATCGGTGTCAAAGCTTGCATCGACGTAACCATTTACGACTAGCTCTTTGTCACCTCCATATCGAGAAACATATCCTTAGTCCTTTTCGGTATTTCAGATGTTCTTGACCGCTGTCCGATGATCCACTCTGGATTACTTTGGTACCTTCCTGCCAAGCTTACAGCTAAGCATACGTCGTGTCTGGTACACAGCATTGCATACATGATAGAGCCTATGGCTGAAGCATAGGAACATCTTTCATTTTCTCTCTATCTTCTGCTGTGGTCGGGCATTGAGTCGACTCAATCTTACACCTTGTAATACAGTAAAAACCTTTCTTTGCTCGATCCATTTTGAACTTCTTCAAAACTTTATCAAGGTATGTGCTTTGTGAAAGTCCAATTAAGCGTCTTGATCTATCTCTATAGATCTTGATGCCCAATATGTAAGCAGCTTCACCGAGGTCTTTCATTGAAAAACTTTTATTCAAGTATCCTTTTATGCTATCCAGAAATTCTATATCATTTCCAATCAATAATATGTCGTCCACATATAATATTAGAAATGCTCTGAGCTCCCACTCACTTTCTTGTAAATACAAGCTTCTCCAAAAGTCAGACAAACCCATATGCTTTGATCACACTATCAAAGCGTTTATTCCAACTCCGAGAGGCTTGCACTGCACCATAAATTGATCGTTGGAGCTTGCACACTTTGTTAGCACCCTTTGGATCGACAAAACCTTCTGGTTGCATCATATACAACTCTTCTTCTAGAAATCCATTCAAGAATGCGGTTTTACATCCATTTGCCAAATTTCATAATCATAAAATGCGGCAATTGCTAACATGATTCGGACAGACTTAAGCATCGCTTCGGGTGAGAAAGTCTCATCGTAGTCAACCCTTGAACTTGTCGAAAACCTTTTGCAACAAGTCGAGCTTTGTAGACAGTTATATTACCATCGGCGCCGCCTTCTTCTTAAAGATCCATTTATTTTCAATGGCTTGCCGATCATCGGCAAAGTCAACCAAAGTCCATACTTTGTTCTCATACATGGATCCCATCTCAGATTTCATGGCTTCCAGCCATTTTGCGAATCTGGGCTCACCATCGCTTCTTCATAGTTCGTAGGTTCGCCATGGTCAAGTAACATGACTTCGAATAGGATTACCGTACCACTCGTGCGTATTTTACTCTGGTTGACCTCACGAGGTTCATAGTAACTTGATCTCAAGCTATATGATCATCATCATTAGTTTCTTCACTAATTGGTGTAGTTGTCACAGAACCATTTCTTGTGATGAACTACTTTCCAATAAGGGAGCAGATCTGATTATCTCATCAAGTTCTACTTTCCTCCCACTCACTTCTTTCGAGAGAAACTCCTTCTCTAGAAAGGACCCGAATTTAGCAACAAAAATCTTGCCTTCAGATCTGTGATAGAAGGTGTACCCAACAGTCTCCTTTGGGTATCCTATGAAGACACATTTTTCCGATTTGGGTTCGAGCTTATCTGGTTGAAGTTTCTTTACATAAGCATCGCAGCCCCAAACTTTAAGAAACGACAACTTTGGTTTCTTGCCAAACCACAGTTCATAAGGCGTCGTCTCAACGGATTTTGACGGTGTCCTATTCAACGTGAATGCGGCCGTCTCTAAAGCATAACCCCAAAACGATAGCGGTAAATCGGAAATAGACATCATAGATCGCACCATATCTAGTAAAGTACGATTACGACGTTCGGACACACCATTTCTCTGTGGTGTTCCGGGTGGCGTGAGTTGCGAAACTATTCCACATTGTTTCAAATGTAAACCAAACTCGTAACTCAAATATTCTCCTCCATGATCAGATCGTAGAAACTTTATTTTCTTGTTACGATGATTTTCCACTTCACTCTGAAATTCTTTGAACTTTTCAAATGTTTCAGATTTGTGTTTCATTAAGTAGATATACCCATATCTGCTCAAATCATCTGTGAAGGTGAGAAAATAACGATACCGCCAAGGCTTCAACATTCATTGGACCACAAACATCGGTATGTATGATTTCCAACAAATCGTTGCACGCTCCATAGTTCCGAGAACGGCGTTTTGTCATCTTGCCCATGAGGCACGGTTCGCAAGTACCAAGTGATTCATAATCAAGTGATTCGAAGCCCATCAAGATGGAGTTTCTTCATGCGTTTTACACCGATATGACCTAAACGGCGAGTGCCACAAATAAGTTGCACTATCATTATCAACTCTGCATCTTTTGGCTTCAACATTATGAATATGTGTATCACTCTTGTCGAGATTCAACAAGAATAGACCATTCTTCAAGGGTGCATGACCATAAAAGATATTACTCATATAAATAGAACAACCATTATTCTCTGATTTAAATGAATAACCGTCTCGCAATAAACAAGATCCAGATATAATGTTCATGCTCAACGCGGCACCAAATAACAATTATTTAGGTCTAAAACTAATCCGAAGGTAGATGTAGAGGTAGCGTGCCGATCGCGATCACATCGACTTTGGAACCATTTCCAACGCGCGATCGTCACCTCGTCCTTAGCCAATCTTCGCAATCCGTAGTTCCTGTTTGAGTTGCAAATATTAGCAATGTAACCGAGATCAAATACCTGTACTATCTGCGTATTAGTAAGGTACACATCAATAACATGTATATCATATATACCTTTGTTCACCTTGCCATCCTTTTATCCGCCAAATACTTGGGGCAGTTCCGCTTCGAGGTCGATCGCTTGCGGTAAAACACTCGATTTCGTGCTTAGGTCCAGACTTGGGTTTCTTCTCTTGATCAGCAACTTTCTTGCTGTTCTTTTGAAGTTTCCTTCTTCTTCCCTTTGCCCTTTTCTTGAAACTAGTGGTCTTGCTGACCATCAACACTTGATGCTCTTTCTTGATTTCTACCTCCATGCTTTCAAAGATCGCGAAGAGCTCGAGAATTGTCTTAGTCATCCCTTGCATATTATAGTTCATCACGAAGCTCTTGTAGCTTGGTGGCGATGATTGGAGAATTTCATCAATGACACTATCATCCGGAAGATTAACTCCCAGCTGAATTAAGTGATTGTTATACCCGGACATTTTGAGTATGTGCTCACCGACGAACTATTCTCCTCCATCTTGCAGCTATAGAACTTATTGGAGACTTCATATCTCTCAATCCGGGCATTTGCTTGAAATATTAACTTCAACTCTGGAACATCTCATATGCTCCATGACGCTCAAAACGTCGTTGAAGACCCGGTTCTAAGCCGTAAAGCATGGCACACTGAACTATAGAGTAGTCATCAGCTCGCTTTGCGACGTTCACAACTTCGCTCAAGATCTGCAGCAGTTCGTCACCCAATGGTGCTTCCAGACGTAATTTTTCCGTGCAGCAATGAGGATAATCCTCAAGTTACGGACCCAGTCCGTGTATTGCTACCATCATCTTTCAACTTTGCTTTCTCAAGGAACGCATTAAAATTCAACGGAACAACAAAGACGAGCCATCTATCTACAAGAAACATAGACAAGCAAAATACTATCGGTACTAAGTTCATGATAAATTTAAGTTTAATTAATCATATTAAAAACTCCCACTTAGACAGACATCTCTAGTCATCTAAGTGATTACGTGATCCAAATCAACTAAACCATGTCCGATCATCACGTGAGATGGAGTAGTTTCAATGGTGAACATCACTATGTTGATCATATCTACTATATGATTCACGCTCGACCTTTCGGTCTCGTGTTCGAGGCCATATCTGTTATATGCTAGGCTCGTCAAGTTTAACTGAGTATTCGCGTGCGCAACTGTTTTGCACCCGTTGTATTTGAACGTAGAGCCTATCACACCGATCATCACGTGGTGTCTCAAAGACGAAGAACTTTCGCAACGGTGCATACTCGGGAGAACACTTCTTGATAATTTTAGTGAGAGATCATCTTATAATGCTACCGTCAATCAAAGCAAGATAAGATGCATAAAGGATAAACATCACATGCAATCAATATAAGTGATATGATATGGTCATCATCATCTTGTGCTTGTGATCTCCATCGCCAAGCACCGCCATGATCACCATCGCCACCGGCTCGACACCTTGATCTCCATCGTAGCATCGTTGTCGTCTCGCCAACTATTGCTTCTACGACTATCGCTACTCCTTAGTGATAAAGTAAAGCAATTACATGGCGTTGCATTTCATACAATAAAGCGACAACCATATGGCTCTGCCGATTGCCGATAACTCGGTTACAAAACATGATCATCTCATACAATAAAGTATAGCATCACGTTTTGACCACATCACATCACATCATGCCCTGCAAAAACAAGTTAGACGTCCTCTACTTTGTTGTTGCAAGTTTTACGTGGCTGCTACGGGCTGAGAAAGAACCGTTCTTACCTACGCATCAAAACCACAACGATACTTCGTCAAATAGACTCCGTTTTAACCTTCTCAAGGACCGGCGTAGCCACACTCGATTCAACTAAAGTGAGAGAGCAGACACCCGCCGGTCACCTTTAAGCAACGAGTGCTCGGGCGGTGAAACCAGTCTCGCGTAAGCGTCTGGCGTAATGTCGGTCCGGCCGCTTCATCTCACAATACCGCTGAACCAAAGTATGACATGCTGGTAGGCGTATGACTTGTATCGCCCACAACTCACTTGTGTTCTACTCGTGCACATGACATCAACGCATAAAACCAGGCTCGGATGCCACTTGTTGGGAAACGTAGTAATTTCAACAATTTTCCTACGATCACGCAAGACCATGGTGATGGCATAGCAACGAGAGGGAGAGTGTCCGTCCACGCACCCTCGTGAGACCGAAAGCGAAGCGTTATAACAACGCGGTTGATGTAGTCGACGTCTCCACGATCCGACCGATCCAAGCACCGAACGTCGGCACCTCCGAGTTCGCACACGTTCAGCTCGATGACGATCCCGGACTCGATCCAGCAAAGTGTCGGGATGAGTTCCGTCGACCGACGGCGTGGTGGCGATGTTGATGCTCCACCGACGCAGAGCCGCGCTAAGCTCATGACGATATGACTTCTCCGGCGCAGGCTTCTCCTAAGCTCCGCGACGATATGACCAAGTGGAATATGGTGGAAGGGGCACCGCACACGGCTAAGGCAAGATCCGTAGATCAACTTGTGTGTATTGGGGTGCCCCTGCCTCAGATATAAAGGAGACAAGGGGAGGTGGCGGCCCTAGAGGAGGCGACTAAGGAGGAGTCCTACTCCCACCGAGTAGGACTCCCCTCTCCTAGTTGGACTAGGATTGGAGGAGGGAAGAGGGAAGGCGCCGCCCCCTTCCTTGTCCTATTCGGACTAGAGGGGAAGAGGCGCGCAGCCCACCTTGGCCTGCCCTTCCTCTTCTCCCATGGCCCATTAAGGCCCATAGACTTCCGGGGGTTCGGTAACCTCCGGTACTCGTAAAATCCCGATTTTACCCGAACACTCCAAGTCCAAACATAGGCTTCCAATATATCAATCTTTATGTCTCGACCATTTGAGACTCCTCGTCATGTCCGTGATCACATCCGGACTCGAACAACCTTCGTGCATCAATACTTATAAACTCATTATGAACTGTCATCGAAGCGTTAAGCGTGCGGACCCTACGGGTTCGAGAACTATGTAGACATGACCTAGAACCATTCTCGGTCAATAACCAATAGCGGAACCTGGATGCCCATATTGGTTCCTACATATTCTACGAAGATCTTTATCGGTCAAACCGCATAACGACATACGTTGTTCCCTTTGTCATCGGTATGTTACTTACCCGAGATTCGATCGTCGGTATCCAATACCTAGTTCAATCTCGTTACAGTAAGTCTCTTTACTCGTTCCGTAATACATCATCTCACAACTAACTCATTAGTTGTAATGCTTGCAAGGCTTAAGTGATGTGCATTACCGAGAAGGCCTGGAGTTACCTCTCCGACAATCGGAGTGACAAAACCTAATCTCGAAATACGCCAACCCAACAAGTACCTTTGGAGACACCTGTAGTACTCCTTTATAATCACCCGATTCGTTGTGACGTTTGGTAGTACCAAAGTGTTCCTCCGTAAACGGAGTTGCATAATCTCATAGTTATAGGAACATGTATGGGTCATGAAGAAAGCATTAACATACTAAACGATCAAGCTGTTAAGCTAACGGAATGGGTCATGTCAATCAGATCATTCAACTAATGATGTGACCTTGTTAATCAAATAACAACTCCTTGTTCATGGTTAGGAAACATAACCATCTTTGATTAACAAGCTAGTCCAGTAGAGGCATACTAGTGACATACTGTTTGTCTATATATTCACACATGTATTATGTTTCCGGTTAATACAATTCTAGCATGAATAATAAACATTTATCATGATATAAGGAAATAAATAATAACTTTTATTATTGCCTCTAGGGCATATTTCCTTCAAGAACATCCCCTTCCAGCCTGGGGGAGGCCCTGATCTTCATAATCTCACGTACATCCGCATCAACAAAGTACGTA
Organism: Aegilops longissima; assembly: GCA_021605205.1. NCBI lineage: Eukaryota > Viridiplantae > Streptophyta > Magnoliopsida > Poales > Poaceae > Aegilops > Aegilops longissima. The sequence continues at coordinate 508,802,786 of CM038681.1, forward strand.
GTGAGGAGACCATAGTTCCACGAACCGTTCGGATTTAGCAGGTCCGAAACAAAGCGGATACGACACCGGCCCTGCGGAGATATGGGTTTATATGAGAACGGGCGTGGGATCCAATTGTCGCGCCACACTCGGATACTTCTTCCATTTCCTACTCTCCAAACCAGGCCCTTCTTTAGTAACTCCAAGCCATAACTGATAGCTTGCCATGACGAGGAGGCATTGCCCGAAAAAACTGTATCCTCCAACTTCCCCATGGGGTAATATCTTGCCTTCAAAACTTGAGCACATAAGCTCTCTGGTCTGATTATTAGTCTCCATGCTTGCCGAGCTAATTATCACGCCCAATATGCGACCCTATCCAAAAGGAACTCGAAGGTCCCACCAAGGATAGACCCGCATATTGAAACGCTTTTGCAAGGTGGATATCATTACATCAACATTACATAATAGTGGGGATACATACATAAGGCACAAATGCCACAAGAATACATCAACATCATGTACAAGAACAACATCCGACTACGGATGAAACATAAATGAAACTCAAACGACATCCACCACCTGCTAGCCCAGGCTGCCGACACGAACCTATCCCCTGATCGAAGAAGAAGCAGAAGAAGAACTCCAAAACAAGTAAACATCGCTCTCGCGTCATGATCATCGCAAACCTGTACCTGCAACTGGTGGTGTAGTAATCTATGAGCCACGAGGACTCAGCAATCCCATTACCATGGGTAACAAGACTAGCAAAGCTTAAAGGGAGAGGAAGGGGTAAAGTGGTGAGGTTGCAGCAGCGACTAAGCATATATGGTGGCTAACATACGCAAATGAGAGCGAGAAGAGAAACAAAGGAACGGTCGTCAACTAGTAATGATCAAGAAGTGATCCTGAACTCCTACTTACGTCAGACATAACCCAGAAACCGTGTTCTCCTTTCGATCAACCCTGAAAAGAGACACTCACGGTCACGCACACGGTTGGTGTATTTTAATTAAGATCAACTTCGGGTTTTCAACCGGACATTAACAAATTCCCATCTGCCACATAACCGCATGCACGGCTTTGAAAGTTCAAACCCTGCAGGGTGTCCCAACTTAGCCCATGATAAGCTCTCGCGATCAACGAAGGATAGTCCTTCTCCCGGGAAGACCCGATCAGTCTCGAATCCGGCTACAAGACATTTCGACAGCAATAAAACAAGTCCAGCAAGACCTCCCGCGCGCCGACATCCCGATAGTAGCCGCGTATATCGTCTCGAGCCACGACCGGATAAGCTAAGCGTCACAGTACCGACGTAACCCAAGTTGCCAGCGATGGTCCCAAGACGGTGCTCTAGTTTGGACCAACGCTTAGACAAGCACCGGCCGGGGGTAAATAAAGATGACCCTCGGGATCGCGACTCCCAAGGGAAAAAGGCTAGGTGAGGCAAATGTAAAACCAATGTTGGGCCTTCTTGAAAAGTCTTATTCAAAGCGAACTGTCAAGGGGGTCCCATAAATCACCCGACCGCGTTAGGGACGCAAAATCCGAGAACATAATACCGATATGACGGAAACTAGGGCGGCAAGAGTGGAACAAAACACCAGGCATAAGGCCGAGCCTTCCACCCTTTACCAAGTATATAGATGCATTAATTAAATAAGATATATTGTGATATCCCAACAAATAAACATGTTCCAACAAGGAACATCATCTCCATGTTCCAAAAGGAACAAACTTCATCTTCACCTGCAACTAACAACGCTATAAGAGGGGCTGAGCAAAGCGGTAACATAGCCAAACAACGGTTTGCTAGGAAGGGTGCAAAAGGTTAGAGGCTGACATAGCAATTTGGGATGGCTTGAGCAGCAAGTGATAGGTAGCGCAGCATAGCGATAGAACGAAGCAACTAGCAAGCAATGATAGTAGTGAGATCCAGGGTAGCGGTCATCTTGCCTGAAATCCCGCAAGGAAGAAGAACGAGTCCATGAAGAAGATGAACGGATGAAGCCAACCAAGCGTGAGCGAACGAATCCTCACGATCGCAACGAAACAGGAACTAACAAGAAGAAGCACACAACATAGTAAACACACCACACATGAACAAGACATGATGCACAACAAGCATGCTGCATGACAAATCTAGATGAGGCTACTCATGGCAAGAGATGATGCAAACAAGAGCAACACATCAAAGCAAGTTTAAATGAGGCCGGGAACAACATATAACAATTCCGGTAAGTCCTCATATGCAAATTTCGAAATTGGTCCAGATCTGGATAACTTTATGTTCAAGTTGTTAAACAGCAAGTTAAGATGCACCACAATGATCTACACGAAATTCTAGTCAAGTTACATATAAAGTTCATTAGATTCGGAGCTACGGCCTAGAAGATATGAGCAAAACAAGATAAGCATGGCATTGATGCAAAATGCATACAAACATCAAGCAAACACCTCAAAACATGGATGCAACATGATAATATGAAGCTACATGCAAAATCAAGCAAGTTTCATATAGAGCACACTCAAAACGGAGCAACGGATCAACACATACACTCTATACAAGATATGACAACAATCTGCCCAAAACAGCAACTAGGCATATTGCAAGCATCAAAACAACATGCTATAGGACCTCAACATAATAATAAAAGGCATGGGCATGATCTACAGGTAAAGCATTACAAAACATGAACACTGAGCTATCTCCAAAAACAACTAGAACATGCTCAAAAACACATGGCAAGATAGCAAATAATAACAGTTTCAGACTTTAGCAGAAATAACATCAGGTTGCAATGTTTAGAGCTATCAAACAACATGTTACAGGAACTTATCATGGCAAAAAAAGGCATGGCATGAATCTACTAAATGCATAGAACAAATGTCCTTTAGTGACCATAAGCCAAAAAGGATCAGAAAATATAGTAACACCCATGTCAATATCGAAAGTTTCGTTAACAGATTCAGCAACATGGCATGTCAAAAACTGATAACAAGTAGGCATGTTTACAAGCTCAATGCACTCACTACAGAGCCTTATATGAAAAACTAAGCATACATACATCAAGAAGACATGGCATAGAAGTCATACATGGCAAGAACAATAACATAGCATACGTGGATCAACCACAACAACCTTGGCAAAATTGAATAACATGTATACAATCTGCCAGGAAACATTTGATAGCAAAAGTAGAGCTCGATTGACTCAAGCTATGGCACTCCATAATTGCAAACAAGGGCATAGATGGATAGAGCAAGACATGTTTAACAAAACATCCTTACTGAAGTATCTCAAAATATGCATGGATCTCTCGGTAGCATCAAGTTAACATGGCATAAAAATATCAGCAAAACAGGGCTGAAATCAGCAACATCAAGACACCTAGTTTGCATGCTTGTGCTAGTCACCACAGATATCACAAAAATACATGGCATATAAACCTGGAAAGATGGCATGGCACGCATGAAACGGAGCAACGATGACAGAGTTATGGCATGATGAAAATGCAACAAAAACGCAACAATTTCGGGGACTTAGTGGATTTTTACCCTCCGAAAAGTTGGACGGGGTTGGACGGGACGAAGAGATCCGGGCGCGGGGGCGACGTTTGGTTGGTGGGCCTGGTGGATCTGGTCCACCTCCAGATCCGGCGACGGAGGATGACGCCGGCGAGGTCGGCGCGGATTCCGGCGATGGCCGGCGACGAGGAAGGGAGCTGGGCGGTGGCCATGGCGGTGGGGCAGGCAAGGGGCACTGTGGCGGCGGCGCCGGCGGCCGCGAGCACGGGAGGCACCGGATGGGCTCGGCGGTGCGGGCAGCGTGGAGGTGGCGGAGCTTCTCCGCGGAGGCGGGTGAGCCCGCCGGCGGCGGCGCTGAGAGCTTAGGCGGGCGGGCGGCAGGCGGCAGGCCGAGGCGGGGACCAGCGAGACGAAGCGGTGCGGGGAAGCGGCGGCGGGTCCGCGAGGTCCGCCGGGCGCGGTCGCCGGCTGGCGAGGCGGCGCAGCGGAGGAGCGGCGGCGGGGCGAGGTGCCGGCGGCGGCGGCGAGATGGGCCCATGGGCCGATCCGGCCGCGGCGGCGGCGGGAGGAGAGAGAGAGAGCGCGCGGGATGAGGTGGCGGGCTCCGGTTGGTTGGAGGCGGCGGCGGGGCTGACTTGGCGGCTCCTCATTGGCCAAGGCAACGTGGTCGGCGGACGTGTCCGGCGCGGGCGGACGCGTCCATTGCCATGGAGGAAGAGGAAAGGCTAGGGTTCATCCGCGAATTTGAAGGGGACTAATTTATAGGTAGAGGGAGCTAGGAGACTCCAAATGAGGTGCGGTTTTCGGCCACGCGATCGTGATCGAACGACCGAGAGCATGGAGGGGAGTTAGATGGGTTTTGGGCCAGTTTGGAAGGGGTGTTGGGCTGCACACAAAAAAGGCTTATACGGTTACCCGGTTAACCGTTGGAGTATCAAACGACCTCCAAATGATCCGAAACTTGACAGGCGGTCTACCGGTGCTATACCAAGGCCGCTTGACAAACCTCGGGCCATTCCGAGACCGTTTAACACCCGCACACGAAAATAGGTAAAAGGGGGCGCCGGGAGACATAGGAGTGCCGGATTGCAAAACGGACAACGGGGAAAATGCTCGGATGCATGAGACGAACACGTATGCAAAATGAAATGCACCTGATGACATGATATGAAATGCAGATGATGACATGGAAAAGTGCAACACGCAAGCACATGACATGGCAACGACGGCGAATAACTGGCGGACACCTGGCGCATCGGATCCGGGGCGTTACACTAATAGAGCCTGGTTAAACAACCGAAAATCTCTAAACCCCACTCCTCCCTTGTCCTTGGCCTGAAGCAGTTTATCCCATCCCCGCCAGTGCACTTTCCTCTTGCCTTCAGCAGATCCCCAATAGAAGTTCCTTACCATACGAGTAAGATCATCACAAACTGAAAAAGGCACTTTAAAAACACCCATTACATAAGTTGGTAGTGCCTGTGCAACGGACTTGATCAAGACTTCGCGCCCCGGCTGTGCTAAAAGCCCATCTCCCCACTGCAGTAAACGTTTGGTGAGACTTGTTTGCATGTTCTGAAAACGGCCCTTTGACATACGCCCCTCCGGCGTTGGCAGCCCTAAGTATCTCTCCTCAAAATGTGGGTTAGTAATCTGTAAAGCACCACGTACCTCCTCCTGAACCCCATCTGGGCAAGCATCTCCAAATAATATTGAGCATTTATCGTAGTTTAAAAGTTGTCCCGTTGCGCGACCAAATTCATCCAGTACCAATCTCACCTTTTCAGCTTGATATCTTGACGCCTCAAAAACAAAAGGGTGTCATCCATAAGCAACAAATGTGATATGCGGAGCCCTCTATAGATTCTAACGGGGTAATCTCCCCTCTTCCACCTTGCTATTCAAGAAGGTTGATAATCCATCCATAGCGAACAAAAATAAGAACGGGAGAGGGGTCTCCTTGCCGCAGCCCACGCGACGGCATAAAACGAATCAAGAGAGTTCCATTAAAATTTACCGAGTATCTCACCGACGTGACACACGTCATAATCCAATCGACCCATCACGAGAGAAACCCATCTTTGCATCACTTGCCTCAAGAAAACCCAATCAACCTGTCATATGCTTTGGACAGATCAAGCTTGTAGGCACAAAAACTCTTCGTCGGATCCTTCTCTTGCTTGATATAATGGATGCACTCAAAAGCTACCAATGCATTGTCAGTGATCATCCTCCCCGGAATGAAAGCACTCTGTTCTGGTGATATAATACCATCCAAAAGAGGTCGCAACCTATTTACCAAGCACTTGGAGATCACTTTATATATGACGTTGCATAAACTTATGGGCCTATATTCTGTTAACTTAGAGGGATTCGCTACTTTAGGAATTAGAACAATAGAAGTAGAGTTTACCCCCTCCGGCATAATACCCGTGCAGAAAAAGTCCTTCACCGCCGCCACAACCCCATCTTTTATGATACCCCAATTGCGCTGAAAGAATCTGGCCGGAAGACCATCCGGTCCTGGCGCCTTGAGCGGCCCAATTTGAAAAAGTGCATCCGAGATTTCCTTGTCAGTGAAAGGCGCACAAAGCTTGATATTATCAGCCTCCGTCACCTTTACTCCCAGAAGACCTAGTACAGGTGCAGTATCAAGAGAGGGTCGGCCGAAAAAATATTCTGGAAGTACTCCTTAGCCATCCCGCTCATAGTTTCAAAATCCGAATGAACCACCCCAATACTGTCAGTGAGTTCCCGAATTTTATTTTTTCTTGCCCTCCAGACTGCCTTACTCTGAAAATATCTGGTGTTTCTGTCTCCTTCCTTCAGCCATGTTATCCTAGATCTTTGGAGCCACATCATCTCCTCCTGATACAACAATTCGTTCATCCTATCAGTAACTCTTGTGATATCTTGCCTATCCGCGTTCATATGCATCAATTCTTCTAGCTGGGATCGTGACTTTGCCAACTCCCGAATAACATTACCAAATTTCTTACTCCACAAGCACAAGGAAGACAAAGTTTTAGTCAACGCGTCATGTAACTGTGGCAAATTCTGTACACTTCCCACCGCCTCCCATGCATCTCTTATCACCTCCGGGAGCGTCGAATCCCTTTCCCAAAAGACTTCATAGCGTCTCTGTTTGGGTCTGGCCGATCCTTGATCAGTTGACCCTTTAAGAACTATAGCAACATGATCAGAGCACGGAGACGGTACATGTGTAACTGACGGAAACGCAAATAAGTTCCTCCATGTGTTGGTGGCCACCGCTCTGTCCAGCCTAACTTGCACATTCGCAGAACCTGCTCTCTTATTATCATATGTAAACGGTAAGCCCACAAAACCTAGATACACTAGGCCACAAATCTCTAGCGTATCTCGGAAGGCGACCATTTGTGGTTCTGCTCTTGGTGTCGCTGAGAAATGTTCATAATTCCACATAGCCTCATTAAAATCACCTACCACTAGCCAAGGTAGGTCACTGGTATTTTTCAATCTCTGCAACTTCTCCCACATGATATGTCGATTCTCCACGCGTGGTTCACCATACACGCACGTCAGCCTCCATTGAACTGCACCATCCTGCACCCGCACTAGGGCATCAATAAAACGCTCTTCCTTGTCCAGAATTTCCACCACATACGCCTCGTTCCAGTACAGGGCAAGACCTCCACTCAGTCCATTGCAGTCCACGCCCGTAAACCCTTTTAAACCTAGGCGTCCTCGGATCCTTCTCATCTTGTCAGCTTTCTGTCTAGTTTCACATAAGAAAACCAAAGTGGGGGAATGCGACTGACATATAGTCGCCAATTCTCGAACTGTCCGGGGATTCCCCCCTCCCCGGCAGTTCCAGCTCAAGATATTCATTGGCACCGGCGGCCCTCCATCTCGGAGGCCGCCTCAGACGCCACATCCATATCCACACAATCACCATCACGACCTTGTTTCCTTCTCTTCACAATCGGAACTTTACCTGGAGTGGTCAGAAGCTCCGAGTCATTTCTTTCAGAAGGACTCCCTTCCTCTATCATCAGAATTGTACTTGAGACCTTGCCGGCCAGGTGCGGTACCGGCTGCCCACGAACACACACCGTACCATCACTAGCAACCAGTCTTTTCCGAGTTGTTCGAAGATCCTCCTCTCCCAAGTTTTGCCCCGAGAGGTAGTAGCCGGACTATCCATACCCGAGTGCATCCCTCCTCCTCCCTCCTTTCCATCCGAGGCTCGATCTACCCGACCTCCTCGGCCTACACCTCTTCCTCCTACACCACCCCTACTAGTTCCACCCATCCCTCCTCTCCCTCGCCACCCGCCCCACCTCCCCTCCACGGCCACCCCTGCTCCACCCATCGGTGGCTCATTACTCAATGGAGCCAATCACCCCACTCGCAAACCGAGGGGTCATGAACACCATCTCCGCACTCTTCAACCACGTGCCCCATGCACCCACGTAAGCAAAAAATCTGCAATTTCTCATAGCCGATCGGGTATCTCTTGAACTCATTCAAAGTGATAGGAACAAATCTCACCAAGGGCTTATTGACGTCCACAAAACTCTAACCCGTAGGAAGCTAGACGGATTAATCCTTCCTTCGTTGACACCATTTGTGAAAGGCGGCCGCCAACCTTCTTCACGACCTTTTCAGCCAACTCCTTCTTCCTCGTTAAGCCATCCGGAGGCCTTTGATTCTAGCCCACAAGGGTACAAGTTCAGCTCATACTCTGCAACATTAGTGAACCCATCGTATTCTACAATAACAACCGGATCTCTACGGAATTGCCATGGTCCTCCCTCCATCACCCGCCAATCCCCAAGCAATGACATTGTGCAAGGAAAAGATTTGGTCCTTTGATATTGAAAGTAACACCTTGCGCGCAGGACCACGCGTTCCTCAAAGAATTCAGCACGGCTGCATGGCTAAACGGACGCATCGTGTGAACCCTAAACAAACACAACCATCGCACCTCTTTGATCAAGTCATCCACCTCCCCAGACAGATCCAAATCCTCCTCCTCCTCTCCATGGAGTTTCAACCCCTCAAAAGCATCTTCCAGCGCTGGATCTTGTCCAAGAGACTCCCAGTCCTGCACATCCTCCTGATCATCGTCCGCCCCGACGTCTACCCCTACTCCATCCGAGGCAGTTGCGTTAGTCGGTATGCTGGCCGAGGATCCGCTCCCCTGGTTTCTTCCTTCATCCCCCTTACCATCTAGCCCTAACCCCGCCTGATCTTCCTTCGTCCCTCCCCGCCCCTAATTGCGACTCCTTCTCCATGGTGGTGGGCGCTGATCCCAACCCTAGGCCTCTCGATCGCCGGTCGAAGACGGGCAAACGACGGTAGGGTTTAGTGGTGGACTCCGACGTCGCCGTCGGAGGAGGGGGTGGACTCTAGGAAACCCTAGAGGAAAACTGATTATTATTTCTTAGAGTGATCTAGAAGGAGAGATGAAAGGAGAAGCTTGCACTTGTAACTCATCTTTGGGTCATCTACATAATTTGACATACTGCGGTTTCCTAATCACTGCCAAATTATCAAGGCAACACGTCTAGTCTTTATCACCTGCATGATTCTTTTTCTTTGTTACGAGAGAAACTCCTGATTTGTTCTTAGTCAATTATAGTATTACATAGACCACTAGATGCAATAAAAATAAAATTATAACCAGGTCCATGGACCACCTAGCGACGATTACAAGCATTAAAGCGAGCCAAAGTTGCAATACCGTCATCGCCCCTCCCTCATCAAAGTCGGGCAAATATTATTGTTGTAAACACCTGAAAAGTCGTCATGCTAAGTCCCCAAAAAACCAGCGCACCATATCAACAACCATCGCCGATAAAAAGAGAGTCATAGATCGGAAGGATCAAACATGTAATGCACCAACGAAGACAAATAAACCTAAATCCGAATAGATTCTCTGAAGACCAGCACCGACTAGTGTCTATTCTCATGTACCATTCATCCTCTTGGACATCACTATTGGTTCCGTGGACTTTATTTTTGACCTTTTCCAATGCTACAAAGATACTAGACGAAGCTTCATAAACACACCTTGTCGTTCTGTGAATCGAATTCTTAGACCCTTGGCATCGCTCCTCTTCCCTTTCTCGACATCATCTCTTCTCGGCGTCGTGGATGATCTTAACTATGGATTATCGTACATCAACATTTTTATCCTTTCTCCATATTTTGACTCTTCAAACCACCTCCTTAAACTACACCTCTCCAATTTTGTTGGCGACTTACATTTTCAAGCACCTACTCGTTCCCCTAAATATTACTACCCAAACAAAAAATTGGACAAACTTTTCCATTCAAACATGATTTCATCAGTGATGCATAATTACACATCACCCACAAATTGAACTAAGCAATATTTAATTAAAATAAACTACAACTTAATTAGTTTAAATTATGACTTAACGGTTTTGATAAAGCACATATAGATCGCCCTAAGTATTGCCCATGGACCATGTCAACGAGAATGATGGATGATTTAGGACAATAGCAGAAGACAGAGCTCAAGATTTGGGGTTAGATAGGGCTGGGGGGGGATTTTGAGGCCCATTTGAGGAGGGCTATCGAGAGCATGTAAATGGTACTCTCTCCGTCCGGAAATATTTGTCATCAAAATGGATAAGAAGCGGTGTATCTAGAACTAAAATACATCTAGATACATCCCCTTTTGTTCATCTTGATGACAAGTATTTCCGGACGGAGGTAATATCATTTTATCCGAGTGCTATGAGATCGGTAGTTCTTAAATGATCGGCTTATTTTTCATCGACAATGTCCAATGCTACGATAGCAATTCATGTCATAATCAGGATCAATAGTCAAAAGTGGATACAGCAGAAGGTCGAGAACCATCTCATTCTAGAATAAGAGTAAATATGAGAAATCTAACAAATTAGAAGAATCTCAACCTCAGGCTTATTCTGGGTCCAATCACTTCTAAACCGACATAGACTTTTCTATGTATTAGTTGATATTGAAAAGTACAATTTCTTTAGTGAAAAGAACAAATTTTAAGTGAAAATATCTTAGGGAAGTGAAAAGTATAACTTGTATTATCGAATAGGTACACATATAACCATGGAGAGAACTTTTGGTCTATGAGTGTATGTACATCCTATATGGAAAAAAATAGTAATTAAATAAAAGTCAACAAATTCTGATTTTTTAGAAATAAACTTGAACTTTCTTTGTACTGGTAAAAATCCACAAAAGGAAAAATCTAGTTGACTTCTTTTCAAAAGACAAAAATTCGGTCGGAATAGTGTGAATAATGACCTATAATAGCAAATGTTTTTTGTTTTTTTGCCTTGAAGTCAACCTTGGTTTTCTATTCATGAAAATTTACATACTAGTGCAAAAGAAACTCAAGTTTATTGTAAAAAAAACTTTCAAACTTTTTTGACTTTTCTTTTAAATATCAAAAAAGAAATCGCATATGAGGTGTATATAACCCAGGAACCAAAGGGTATTTCCTCACAACCATGCACAAAAATACTCCAATCCTTCCAAGGGCATTTTTGAGGCCCATTTGAGGAGGGCTATCGAGAGCATGTAAATGGTACTCTCTCCGTCCGGAAATATTTGTCATCAAAATGGATAAGAAGCGGTGTATCTAGAACTAAAATACATCTAGATACATCCCCTTTTGTTCATCTTGATGACAAGTATTTCCGGACGGAGGTAATATCATTTTATCCGAGTGCTATGAGATCGGTAGTTCTTAAATGATCGGCTTATTTTTCATCGACAATGTCCAATGCTACGATAGCAATTCATGTCATAATCAGGATCAATAGCCAAAAGTGGATACAGCAGAAGGTCGAGAACCATCCCATTCTAGAATAAGAGTAAATATGAGAAATCTAACAAATTAGAAGAATCTCAACCTCAGGCTTATTCTGGGTCCAATCACTTCTAAACCGACATAGACTTTTCTATGTATTAGTTGATATTGAAAAGTACAATTTCTTTAGTGAAAAGAACAAATTTTTAAGTGAAAATATCTTAGGGAAGTGAAAAGTATAACTTGTATTATCGAATAGGTACACATATAACCATGGAGAGAACTTTTGGTCTATGAGTGTATGTACATCCTATATGGAAAAAAATTAGTAATTAAATAAAAGTCAACAAATTCTGATTTTTTTAGAAATAAGCTTGAACTTTCTTTGTACTGGTAAAAAATCCACAAAAGGAAAAATCTCGTTGACTTCTTTTCAAAAAGACAAAAAATTCGGTCGGAATAGTGTGAATAATGACCTATAATAGCAAATGTTTTTTGTTTTTTTGCCTTGAAGTCAACCTTGGTTTTCTATTCATGAAAATTTACATACTAGTGCAAAAGAAACTCAAGTTTATTGTAAAAAAACTTTCAAACTTTTTTGACTTTTCTTTTAAATATCAAAAAAGAAATCGCATATGAGGTGTATATAACCCAGGAACCAAAGGGTATTTCCTCACAACCATGCACAAAAATACTCCAATCCTTCCAAGGGCATTTTTGAGGCCCATTTGAGGAGGGCTATCGAGAGCATGTAAATGGTACTTTCTCCGTCCGGAAATATTTGTCATCAAAATGGATAAGAAGCGGTGTATCTAGAACTAAAATACATCTAGATACATCCCCTTTTGTTCATCTTGATGACAAGTATTTCCGGATGGAGGTAATATCATTTTATCCGAGTGCTATGAGATCGGTAGTTCTTAAATGTTCGGCTTATTTTTCATCGACAATGTCCAATGCTACGATAGCAATTCATGTCATAATCAGGATCAATAGCCAAAAGTGGATACAGCAGAAGGTCGAGAACCATCTCATTCTAGAATAAGAGTAAATATGAAAAATCTAACAAATTAGAAGAATCTCAACCTCAGGCTTATTCTGGGTCCAATCACTTCTAAACCGACATAGACTTTTCTATGTATTAGTTGATATTGAAAAGTACAATTTCTTTAGTGAAAAGAACAAATTTTTAAGTGAAAATATCTTAGGGAAGTGAAAAGTATAACTTGTATTATCGAATAGGTACACATATAACCATGGAGAGAACTTTTGGTCTATGAGTGTATGTACATCCTATATGGAAAAAATTAGTAATTAAATAAAAGTCAACAAATTCTGATTTTTTAGAAATAAACTTGAACTTTCTTTGTACTGGTAAAAAATCCACAAAAGGAAAAATCTAGTTGACTTCTTTTCAAAAGACAAAAAATTCGGTCGGAATAGTGTGAATAATGACCTATAATAGCAAATGTTTTTGGTTTTTTTGCCTTGAAGTCAACCTTGGTTTTCTATTCATGAAAATTTACATACTAGTGCAAAAGAAACTCAAGTTTATTGTAAAAAACTTTCAAACTTTTTGACTTTTCTTTTAAATATCAAAAAGAAATCGCATATGAGGTGTATATAACCCAGGAACCAAAGGGTATTTCCTCACAACCATGCACAAAAATACTCCAATCCTTCCAAGGGCATTTTTGAGGCCCATTTGAGGAGGGCTATCGAGAGCATGTAAATGGTACTCTCTCCGTCCGGAAATATTTGTCATCAAATGGATAAAGCGGTGTATCTAGAACTAAAATACATCTAGATACATCCCTTTGTTCATCTTGATGACAAGTATTTCGGATGGAGGTAATATCATTTTATCCGAGTGCTATGAGATCGGTAGTTCTTAAATGTTCGGCTTATTTTTCATCGACAATGTCCAATGCTACGATAGCAATTCATGTCATAATCAGGATCAATAGCCAAAAGTGGATACAGCAGAAGGTCGAGAACCATCTCATTCTAGAATAAGAGTAAATATGAAAAATCTAACAAATTAGAAGAATCTCAACCTCAGGCTTATTCTGGGTCCAATCACTTCTAAACCGACATAGACTTTTCTATGTATTAGTTGATATTGAAAAGTACAATTTCTTTAGTGAAAAGAACAAATTTTTAAGTGAAAATATCTTAGGGAAGTGAAAAGTATAACTTGTATTATCGAATAGGTACACATATAACCATGGAGAGAACTTTTGGTCTATGAGTGTATGTACATCCTATATGGAAAAAAATTAGTAATTAAATAAAAGTCAACAAATTCTGATTTTTTTAGAAATAAACTTGAACTTTCTTTGTACTGGTAAAAAAATCCACAAAAAGGAAAAATCTCGTTGACTTCTTTTCAAAAAGACAAAAAATTCGGTCGGAATAGTGTGAATAATGACCTATAATAGCAAATGTTTTTTGTTTTTTTGCCTTGAAGTCAACCTTGGTTTTCTATTCATGAAAATTTACATACTAGTGCAAAAGAAACTCAAGTTTATTGTAAAAAAAACTTTCAAACTTTTTTGACTTTTCTTTTAAATATCAAAAAAGAAATCGCATATGAGGTGTATATAACCCAGGAACCAAAGGGTATTTCCTCACAACCATGCACAAAAATACTCCAATCCTTCCAAGGGCATTTTTGAGTTTAATTAGCTGTTGATTTGCAAAATCTACAAATAATTAGAGCAACTCCAACGGGGCGATCCAAACGGACGTGCGCTTTGTCCGCTTTTCGCCCGTTTGGATCGGCCATGCGGACGTCCGTGCCCGCTTTTCCATATGGGTCGGCTTGACCGCCCAACGGGAGGCGGACGCAAATTTGCGCACGAATAAAAAAACATGTGGCACAGAAAATAAAGTTTAATTTACAGTAACTGGCCGGTCAACTGCCGGCCAAAGTCCACTTAAAGTTAATTAAACATTAATTAAAACATAAAAAAGTTGAGCGTCCTCGCAGCATCCTCGCAGCCCTAGACGTCGACCTTGTCCTTGCCCTTGCCCATGCTATCGTCATCGTCGCCGGTGAGGTCGACAAAGACGGGAGGCGGGCCGGCCCAACCAAAGGCAGATTGGTAGGCCGCCTGGGCTGCCTCCTCCCGGCGTCTACTGCAACTACGGCCGAGGCAATGCGGCGACGCGGGCGCACTCCTTCTCCTCCGCCTCCCGCTCCCTCTGCATGAGCTGCTCTGCGTTGGCGCGCTCCTCCGCCGGTCGGCGCTGCCGCCAATGCTGGAGGTACATGGCCTCCTGCTCTGGCGTGGCACCAAGCCAAATGGGTAGGGGGAGGCATTGACGAACTCCTGTACCTGGCCGGTCAGAACGTACCTCTCGACTGGCTCGAGCGCAGGCGTTGTCAGGGTCAGCGGTGCCAGAGACGGCGGCATCACACAGTCGCCTACTATGGAGAGGGCCATGGTCTCCGCCATCTCCGCCTCGTATGCAACCTCCTCAGTTGTTGTTGCTTCGGCCTTCTGCCTCTCCAACTCGATGGATTCGACGAAGGCCTCTGCCAGCGCCTCCTGGTACACCGTCTCGGCTTCCTCCTCCTCTGGCTTGATGACGGGGGGAGGCAGGGGGTTGGCGTGGTGGCACTGCATGCCTCGTCGCCGTTGCTCCTCGTGTTCGAGGGCAAACCAGGGCTCCCAATTGGGGGAGTCCGCGGCGTACTCGGGCATGCGCCGTTGCGCCGGCGTGAGCTGCGCTCAGCGCCTGCACGCACCTCCTCGTTGTGCGCCCGCTGTGTCTGCGGCACCAGGATCCGATCCGGATCTAGGTGCCAGTGGTGTGGCAGCATGACATCGGGGTAGGGCAGCGGCTGCCTGAACTCCCAGTGCCACCGAGCTTGGTGCACCAGGATGTGCAGGCGCTGCCGTCCTGAGCGGTCATGCGCCGGCGGCGAAGAAGGAGGGGGAGAGGGACACGAGAAGATGAGGCGCCTTTGCCCTTGCCCTTGCCCTTGCTGCTGCCGAAGAGCCCCATGGCTAGGGTTTGTGGCTTGTCGCCGGCGAGGAAGCACGAAGGGGGTGGGGTGGGGCGACGCGTGGGGTTAACAAAGACGTTTCCAGTGGCTGACTAGTGGGCCCGGTGTTGGTGACGGTCATAAATTAGACGGCGGGTAGTGGTTGGGCGACCGACAAGTGGGACCACGACGGACATCAAGAGGGCGCGTGGCGCTTCCGCGATTTTGAGCTGGAAATGTGTCCGCGTGAACGCGATGCGGACAGATTTCGGGAATGGGCCGACGTTTTTGTCTGCAGCAACGCGAACAACAGACGTAAGTGGATGAAATGGGTCGCTCCGTTGGAGTTGCTCCTACCACATGTGTTTGGGTGTAAGCATTCAGGCAACGCCAGAAACCCCCGTCATCGGCCGCCGGTCGCCACACACACGGGAAGGTAAACCTGCCTGTCCGTGCCTTGGCCAGGCAGCTCTGCCCACAGGGAGGCAACCAAGAATTTAAAGCGGCAACAAGATCGTCGGCGGCGCCGGATCCCGCTCCGCCTTGTTATCTCCGCCCCGCAACCCCCACGCCCGAAGCTGCAGCCGAGATGCATCTGAGCGAGAACGAGGGGATCGAGGGCGTGCGGTTCGCGGTGACCGGCGGGCAGGGCTTCGTCGGCGCCGCCCTCTGCCTGGAGCTGATCCGCCGCGGCGCCCTTGAGGTCCGCTCCCTCGACCTGCGCGCCTCCTCCTCCTGGTCCCAGCAGCTCCTCGACGCCGGCGTCCGCTTCTTCCAAGGTTCTCTCTCCCTCACTCCCTCCCTCGCTCGAATTACTGTGGTTTCTTGATTCAGTATAAATGTCCCCGTCTAATGGAGTTCATGTACTAGTAGTAGATACTAGATAGGCTGCTCTTACTAGGATACATTATGCTGATATCCTTTCTTACTAGGAAATAGTTCTACCACTGAATCAAGCTGCAAATTTAGTGCCTGTTCCACGGAGATTTTGCCGTCAGTACTCCTGGGTGTGTTTGTTTGGCTTCAGGTAGAGATGGCTCTTGCATGGTTACTTCTTAAAATAGCAACACTCACAGTATCAATTAGACCATCGTGCCTTGAATTGCCTAACAGTAACAGTACTGCTCTGAATTCATCTGCAAAACTGTCGGAGATTTTACCTCAGTACTCCTTGGTGTGTTTGTTTTGCTTCAACTAGAGACTGTTCTTGGCTTCTTGCATGGTTACTTCTTAAAATAGTAAGTCTAACAGTATCTATTATACCATCATGCCTTGAATTGTCTATCAACGCCAGATATACGCTGAACTATAAAGTATCTGCTGGATTACTTTGTGTTTCAGGGGATGTTCGGAAGAAGGAGGATGTGGAGAAGGTTTTCCGCAATGTGGACTGTGTCTTCCACCTTGCTTCATATGGAATGTCAGGGAAAGAAATGGTACAGGCAGGACGAACAGATGAGGTCAATATAAATGGGACGTGCAATGTACTGGATGCTTGCCATGAGCATGGTGTTAGAAGGCTTGTGTATGTTAGCACATATAATGTGGTGTTTGGGGGAAAGCCAATTGTCAATGGCAGTGAGACGTTGCCTTATTTTCCCATCGAAGACCATGTTGATGCTTATGGGCGTAGCAAATCGATCGCTGAACAGCTGGTGCTAAAGAGCAATGGTCGGCAAGCTAAGTAAGTATAACTTTTTTTGTCATGATTCGTATTTGTCTGCCTATGCAACGGTGCCATGTACTCCCTCTGTTACTAAATATAAGACCTTTTAGAAATTCCACTATAGACCACATACGGAGCAAAATGAGTGAATCTACACTCTAAAGTATGTCTATATACATCCGTATGAAGTCCATAGTGAAATCTTAAAAGGTTTTATATTTAGGAACGGAGGGAGTATATGATACCATGATTCTAGTGATGATGGGTTTATTCTCTAGTACAACTATATTTGTTCAAAACAAATATTTGGTTTGTTTTGAACTCAGATTGGCATTTGGTAGTACTTGACACATGCAGGCTGTCTTAGTGTCATACTGATCTGATGCTTGCCTACAGGAGTACTAAAGGTACTCGTCTTTATACATGTGCAATACGCCCGGCTGCTATCTATGGTCCAGGTGAAGAGCGTCATCTTCCAAGAATCCTGTCTCTTGGCAAATTGGGATTAGCATCTTTCAGGATTGGGGGTCCAAATGTGAAGACAGATTGGGTCTATGCTGATAATCTTGTTCTTGCACTGATATTGGCAAGTATGGGACTTTTAGATGACATTCCTGGCAGGAAGGGAACTCCTGTAGCAGCTGGTCAAGCATACTTCATATGTGATGGTAATTCCTGTTAGCCCTCATGGTTTCTGCTCCTGTCCTAGTATTATTAATACATAGTCCCCCGTCTGAAAATACTTGTAGGAGGATGTATCTATACGTATTTTAGTTCTAGATACATCTATTTTTATCCATTTCTCCGACAAGTATTTCTAGATGGAGGGAGTACTTACTGAGCTATAAACTCATATTCATTGTACAATGTTCTGAATATTTCATATGTGATAGTTATTCCTGTTAGCCTGCATGGTTTCTGCTCCTGTCCTAGTATTATTAGCCTTATATACAGTTATTGAGTTATAGTGTTATACACTTATACTCCCTCCGTCCCAAAATAAGTGTTGCTAATTTAGTACAAAGTTGTACTAAAGCAGCGACAGTTGGTTACTTTAATTGAACTACTGACAGACCCGCAAAAAAAACTACTGGCAGAATCGGTGATTTCATCCCTGGACTTTCACAATAATGCCACTGTTAAGGATGTATATTCTACTTGTTACTACCACATACCTTGTTCGGTGGCTGTTTCGTTACCAGAATTGGGCATTTTGTAGTGGTGTCCACATTGTGGCTGTGAACCCTGTAGTATCTGGTTTGTCTTAATAAAAAATTGGGGCAAACCTTTTCTTAAAAAGAGGGGAAAAAACTACATAATTTGTGTAGGCTAAAAGTGCTTCACTAATTTTCAGATGACACTACACTGCATAAGTCTGAAAGTACTATTTTGCTACTTTTCGTTCCAGTTGTTCCGAACCTGGAGAGTTCAAAGCTTAATGGTTACGAACTTAATTGTAGCATGTATGTGATGCTTTATTAGCTTTGTTTACTTTCAGTAAATACACACGACCTAAAGTATGGCCTTTACATTTTCTGTATTACTAGAAGTGTCTGATTATACTTTAAATAAATTGGCATTGCCTTATTGTGGGAATTTGCTTTTTTTTTTTCAGGATCGCCTGTTAATACTTTTGATTTTATCATCAGTCCCTTATTTCGAAGTTTGGGCTATCCAGTTCCTCGAGTTACACTAGATACCTCTGTTGCCCTCGCAATTTCAAGAATCTTTTTGTTCATGTCCACACTATTCTATCCGTGGTTAGATAGTAAATGGATTCCTCAGCCTCTTCTTCTTCCTGCTGAAGTATACAAGGTACCTGTATTTGTCATGTTTTAATTACTTTACCTAGTCTTTGTTCCTTGAAAGAAAACTATACTGCTGTTCTTTCATGTAAGGTGGATATATTTTGATCATAATTTCTGTGTACTATCTTCATATGGCAACCGTGTTCATCACTCTGAGCCATGAATAACAATAGATCCTTTTTTTCTTCTTTGGTTTTCTATGAGCTTGAACCTATTCCACCTAATATAGCTACGACAGATCTGCAGTTTATGGATCAGAGCTAACAATATTTTGCAAATTGTCATTTTCAAGGGATATCTGTAGTTCTGTACTGACTGCTTATGCTTTACTAGTAGGCAAGTAGACTTGCTATAATATTACTATCGACAAGTGACTGATGAGTGGCAACAAATCATTGCCTGTATACAGGGATCATAAACTAATGCTGGTAGTTCATATTGACAGGTGGGTGTTACACATTACTTTTCATATCTGAAAGCTAAGGAGGAGCTTGGCTATGTGCCTGTGACGAGTCCACAGGAAGGCCTGGCCGCAACCATCTCCTATTGGCAAGAGCGGAAGAGGAGAGAGCTCGATGGCCCGACGATATTCACCTGGGTTGCAGTAATAGCCGGGATGCTGGCTGTGTTCTCCGCCGCTTTCCTTCCACCCGTCGGTCCGCTCAAATGGGTGCTCGCCATTAATCTGTTCGTTTTCCGCTCGGTGCTGGTGACCCGGATAGTCTTTGTGGCCGCGGTCGCGGCGCACGCGGGCGAAGCTGTCTACGCCTGGTTCCTGGCGAAGAAGGTCGACCCGAGGAACGCTACGGGGTGGTTCTGGCAGACCTTTGTCCTGGGGATCTTTTCCCTCCGGTTTCTGCTCAAGAGAGCGAGAGCGGGGGCGTGATTTGTGTGTTGTACAACCTACTATCTGGGAGTTCATAACAATGGATTCCAGTAGAAATACCCCAGCGGTTGTAACCCCGGTGCTGCTGCTGCTGTAAAATGTGCACCCTGAGGTTTGTGTAATGTAGTGTATCAGGCATGCATGTCCGTCGCCTTGCCATGCTTTACACGAGCTTGGCATTGAACCGAAGGTTGCGGCACATGGACACATGGTCGGTCGGGTCGTGCCTGTGAGGCTGTGACCCTCAAGTATCAAGTGTCGGCTAAATTTCGTGTTTTGACCCTTTTCGCATAGAAACTCAGGATCTGACCCCTGTTGCAAAGAATTTCGAGATTTGACCCTTTTGCTATCGCCAGGGGTTCTGGCGGTAGGGTTAGACAGGCCACCGCCAGGGTCCATGGCGGTAGGGGCGACGGAGGGGAACGGCAGCCGTTTGCCCGAGCTGACGTGGATAAGTAACCTACCGCCAGGGACCCTGGTGGTGGCCTGTCTAAACCTACCGCCAGAACCCATGGTGGTAGGTTGTTTTGCCTACGAAAGTTTCTGTAACGAAATATTGAAGTGCCCTGGCGGTAGGTTGTGTGAGGGTCCTGTGTTTTACACATTCAAGTTTAATTGCTTGTTTTTTTTCACATCAATGATATAGAGGCTAAAAAACAGATCTCAAACAAATGGCATTACATACACAATAATAGCACTTGAAGTATACAGACATGTTTTTTATCATGAAAGTATATACTCATTTCTTTTACCATGAAAGTATACTCATATTGACAAGAACAAATGGCATGCAGTTAACTTAATGTCCAAACTGAATTGATAATGAACAGATGGCATTACAAGAGGTACATAGTTTCATTATTTATCGAGAACATAATTGAAAGACACAAGACAAACTAATATGACGATTTGCGGATAATTTCGAAGAGCGGGCAGACAACATCATCTTCAGAGCTCCTCGTATGTTAGGTCTGGCCGTGGAGACAGATACGGCAGCGGATCCACCGGTTCAGGTGGAGGCGGAACGCTGGCCGGCATTCGACCGTTCAAGCACTCCCACCTTGCCCCGCTCACTGGAGTTTTGGCCTCCGCCCTTGCCCGATTGATGATATCGAGCGCAGATGCACTTGGGCGGCATCTCGGCTCTCTCCTCCGCATTGCTCTCAAGTAGATTCTCGCCCAAATTGCTCGGAGATAGTTGGAGTAATTCATGCAACTTCAATGCACGCTTCCCGGCGGACACGGCAGATACTTGGATCTGCCTCCATCTCTGCCTTCACTTTCTTCCACTCCTTCGCGCTCTGCGACCAACCCGCGACATCGTCGAGGATCCGCTCTGCCCTCTCGTGCCACCGCTTTGCCCTCATTGCCTCTAGGACCTCGTCTGAGACAGATTCCACTGGCTGCAGCAGCTCGGGGAAGGTCTCGTTGATAGATTGAGATATTGGAGAAGTAATTGTTGTATTGATCGAGGCCTCAAGGGCTGTTTATATAGATTACAAAGCTTGGGCTCCAAGACTAGACTAATAGAGATAGATTACAATACGAATAGACTTATACTCTAAGATCCCCCCGCGGTCTCAACGTCATGTGAAACAATGTTGAGACTGGAGCGTATGTCGGTGAACGATGCGATCGGAGTCCTTTGGTAAAAATGTCGACAAATTGGGCGCTTGTAGGAACATGAAGAACGCGAACCTCGCCAAGAGCCACCTTTTCACGAACAAAGTGAATGTCAATCTCAATGTGCTTTGTGCGACGATGTTGAATGGATTGGAAGCCATGTAGACGGCGGAGATGTTATCACAATAAACAATGGTAGCACGGGAGCGGACGATGAAGTTCAACGAGAAGCTGCCGTAGCCACACCGCCTCGGCCACAGCGTGAGCAACCGCCCTATACTACTGCCTCGCCAGAAGACACGAAACTATTACCGCCTTTTAGAACACCAAGAAACAAGATTATCACCCAAATAAGCGCAAAATCCGGATGTAGATCGTCGAGTATCTGGACAACCTGCCCATCTGCATCGAATAAACTGTCAAGCTTGTAGGTGAAGAAGAATTAATAAGGAGACCGTGATCAAGAGTGCCTTTTAAATAGCGGAGAATGCGTCGACATGAGCGGATGAGGAGCACGAGGATCATGCATAAAGAGACAAAGCTTGCTGAATGTAATGTGAGATTTCGGGACGAGTAAGAGTGGCATATTGAAGAGTGCCATGATGCTATGATATAAAGTAGGATCGAAAGAGGATCACCATCACCGACGCTTTAGCACCAACGTCGGCCGAGTACGAGAGGGTTGACAATTAGACATACCGAGCGAGAAAGCAAGTCTAAAATGTATGATCGTTGAGAAAGAAAGAGGGAAGATGTTGTGCGAGAAACATGAATACCTAGAAAATGATGAAGAGGACCAAGATCTGTCATGGAAAACTCCCGATTGAGAGAAGAGATGGTATGTTGAAGAAAAGAATCGAACTAGCCGTGAGAATGATATCATCAACATAAAGCAAGAGGTAGGCGTGTGAGTAGGAGACTGATAAACAAAGAGAGAAGAATCGGATTTGGAGGGAATAAAGCCTATGGTTTGAATAAAAGTAGCAAAGCATTGAAACCATGCACGAGGAGCTTGTTTAAGGCCATAAAGAGATTTGTGGAGGAGACAAACAAAATTTGGAGAGGAGGATTCTCAAAACCAGAGGGTTGCTGACAATAAACAGTTTCATTGAGAGTGCCATGAAGAAAAGCATTTTTAACATCAAGTTGATGAATAGGCCAAGAAGAGGAAACAACAAGACTAAGAACAACACGAATAGTGCTTGGTTTAACAACAGGAGAAAAGTCTCATCAAAGTCAATACCATGTCTTTGGGAGAAACCACGACACACCCAACGAGCTTTGTAACGAGCGAGAGTGCCATCGAATGAAATTTATGACGAAAAACCCATTTGCCGAAACAATGTTAACACCGAAGGTTTGGGAACAAGAGTCCATGTATTATTTTGTGAAGAGCTTCAAATTCATCACGCATAGCGGAAAGCCAGAGAGGGTCAAGAAGAGCTCGCTTATAACTGGTTGGAATAGGAGAGATGGTTGGGGTGGCGGTAAGATTAAGACGTTTGGTGGGGAGAAGAAATCCTCGTTTTCCACGGATGCACATGACATGATCATTGGTGGCGGTGGTATAAGAACGGCATTGGGTGGCAGTGGGTTTTCGGTTGAAGAAGACGGTGAGGAAGAAGAATCAGAGGTGGGTGTCGAGGTGGTTGCCGTGGTAGGATCTGGTGAGGAAAGACGGTGGGGTAGAGGATGCAGATTCTGGAGAGGTGGGGGCAGGGGCGGGAGGGTGGTGACGGTGGGCGATTCCGGCGGAGAGACGGAACAAGATTCCATGGCATCAGAGATGACCGAAGGACGAACTAGGGAAGGGGTTTTGGTGGTGGTGGAATTGGTTTTGTGGTTGTAGTGACAGAAAAAGGAAAAGTATTTTCATCGAATGTGACATGACGAGAGAGAATGATACGACCGGAAGATGGATCAAACAACGATATCCTTTGTGATCATCGGAAAGACCAAGGTGAATGCAAGGTAGTGGCGTGGTTCTAGTTTGTTGGAGGCGGTAGAGGCGATGTTGGGAAAGCATAGACAGCCAAAAACACGCAGAAAAGAATAGTCAGGGTGGGAGAGAAAAAGAGATTGGAAAGGCGAATAAAGAGGGCAAGTTTTAGTTGGTCGAATATTAAGAAGTAGTGTGGCGGTGCGAAGGGCTTCAACCCAAAAACGGGAAGGAAGAGAAGCTTGTAAAAGCAATGTGTGAAGAACATCATTAATAGAGCGAAGACAGCGTTCACTTTACCATTTTGAGAAGATGTATAAGGGCATGAAAAGCGAAGAAGAATGCCTTGAGAGAGAAAGAAGGTGCGGTTTTGGGTGTTATCAAATTCACGACCGTTATCACATTGAATAAATCGAATTGGCAAGCCAAAGTGTGTGATTACATATTGTCGAAAGTTGAGAAAGATTGCAGGTACTTCAGATTTAGCGCGAAGAGGAAAGGTCCAAGTATAGTGAGAATAATCATCCAAGATCACAAGATAATATTTATAACCGAAACACTAGGGACCGGAGAGGTCCATAAATCACAGTGAAGTAACTCAAAAGGAAAAGTACTAATGGTAGTAGAGGTTCCAAAAGGTAATCTAACATGTTTGCCACATTGACATGCATTACGAGAGAGAGGATTATGAGGACTGCTAGAACTAGGGATACAAAATTCTTGGAGTAAAGACGTCAAAGTGTTTTTCTTGGGGTGACCGAGACGACGATGCCATAGATCAATAGAGGCGAGCATGGCACGAGAGGTGGATGTGGGCGTGCCATGAAGAGGATAAAGATCGCCTGTGCTATTGTACCGAACGAGGGACCGCCTCCGTTGTCAGATCCTTCACAGACAAACCAAAAGGGTCAAAGGCCAGGATAACTTTGTTGTCAATGCAAAATTGTCTAACAGAGATAAGATTTTTGATGATGGAAGGAACCACAAGAATATTGCGTAGAAGAAAATTGGCATGAGAGGAAGGGATGTAAGAGTGACCAGTGCATGAAACAGGGATGGTGGAGCCATCGCCAATGGTGATAGTGGAAAAGGTAGGAAAACAAGTGACAATAAATTCATATTTGAAGACATATGCATTGATGCACCGAATCGAAAATCCAATCCGTACCTGCGTCGTTGAGGACAAAATTGTTCATGGCGTTGATGAAGGCGGCTTGGTCCCAAGCCGGCTGTTGGGGAGGAGCAGAGGGGCCAGGAACTTGCATGTTGACGTAGGGGATAGCGGATGGGTAGTATGCGATTGGGGCCCTGCATGTTGCCGTAGAAGGCCGGCATGGTGTTGTAGGGCGACGGTGGTCTGGCGTCTTTGGTAGGCGGAGTAGGAGTGGTGGTGTAGATGTGCGCCGCGGCTGGGTCCAAGGAGTCCCGGAGAGCCTGTGGGTCGGACGAAGACCGGGCTCCACGTGCCTGCACGCAGGAGGGGCACCATACGGCGAGGGCCTACCATGGCATCGACCAAACCTGGACGAGGCCACCCAAGGATCATGCGGAGGAGGCCATGGCGACGGAGCTGGTGGCGCGAGAGCGGTGGATGACGAGGTGGTGCAAGTCCGCAGGGCGGGATGCAGGAGGCCGGTGAGCGTGATTCTTGCCCTTGTAGTTGGGACTCGGGCGCCACTGGTGGTGGTGTTGAGGCGCAGCCACATCGAGGAGTTGGAGGGCGGTCGGTTGCCGCGGCAGCCAGCGTGGGAGCTGCGAGAAGAGGGCGCGACAACATGAAACACCGCGGCGCCTGCTGCGCCTTGCGAGCCTGGTTCTTCTCTTCTTCTTGGAGGATCGAGTGGACTTCCTTGAAGGTGGGGTGCGGCTTAAGCATGGGGATGAAGGACTCTGCTTCTCGAATTGATCGCCGAGACCTTGAAGGAGGCGTTGATGAGAGTGCGATCCTCGACGTGATCACCAAGTTCACGGAGTTCATCGCCAATAGCCTTGATTCGGGGCGAAGATGGAGACCGGACATCTCCTGCATGGTTGTGCGTAGCTCGATGTTGAGCGCGTTGATTCGCGTCGGAGTTGTCTGAAACAATTGTTGAAGGAAGCCCGAGATCGGCGGCGGTGGCGTCATCGTCGGACACCAGTTGAAAAGCTCCGTGGAGATCGTGTGTAAATTCAACGGATGATGGCGAGATCATCTTTCACCCAGCGAGGATCGGCGGGCTGTGGCGGTAGGAGGGATCAATGTGGTGGCGTGAGCGCGGCCGAGATGGATGATGAAGAGGTTGCGCCAATGGTAGTAGTTGTGGATGTCGAGGTCTAATGAGATTGGTATGAAGGGAGAGACGTCGGCAATGGTGTCGGCTAGGAGAACATAGGGTTTGGAGGGAGGTGTTTGGGTAGTTGTAGAGGAGGAGGTAGGGGTGGGGCACGCGCGCGAACTCGGCCAGGGAGAAGAGGGGCCGAATCGGCCGGGCGGCGTGCTGGTGGCGCGAGCCATACCAGTCTGGAAAACCTAGGCGTCGGATACTATGATAGATTGAGATATTGGAGAAGTAATTGTTGTATTGATCGGGGCCTCAAGGTCTGTTTATATAGATTACAAAGCTTGGGCTCCAAGACTAGACTAATAGAGATAGATTACAATACAAATAGACTTATACTCTAAGACTCGTACATGTACGGGAGCGGCATCTCTGACGGAATCTGCTGCTGCAGAGGAGTGGGAGGAGCAGGCGGTGATGGAGTCGGTGGTGCTTGCTCCATGCTTTCGTACCTAAACATATAGATTCATCACACAAAAGGTTCATCACCTTGAAAAAAAAAAATCTAAACCTAGGTTCATTTTGAGAGTTCAACATTTGTTCTCCAACTACATCCACTACTTGAATCATAGCATATCAACATGCATCATCATATCAGAACAAATTCCTCCACACATGCATCATATAAAAAAAATCCTCCAAAATAATATGAACTAGGGTTCATCTTCACATAACCATACCAACTAGTGACTAGAGTTCATATCTAACAAAACATAACATCTAGAATCAACCTAAATCAATCCTAGGGTTCAAAATAATTAATTCTAGTTCAAAAAGAGGAGTGATTTGAATCAAATAATGCGACGAATCGGAAGCTGTTTGTCTAAAACTAATTGAAGGGATCGAAGAAGCTTACCTTGCTTTCTTCCGGGCCATCTCGATCCGCAAAAACGGTGAAGAAACGACGAAGATCAGAGGGAGGAGTGGAGGAGATGAGAGAGGGGGTGAGAGGAAGAACTCCTCTGTTCTTGGGGCGGCTGGTTGGGGGAGAAGGGGGACGGGTGGGGCGGCCCGCGGCTTATAAGTGCCCTAGACCCTACCGGAACCTGGCGGTAGGATCGGACAGGCTACCGTCAGGGCATGTGGCGGTAGTGTGGGACGGACGGGGACGGAGACCGTTAACGCTGCTAACGTGGATAAGTATCCTACCGCCACAGGTTCTGGCGGTAGGCTAAGTAATCCTACCGCCAAGCCTCGTGGCGGTAGGAAAAAAGGTCAAATCCTGAAATTTCCAACAGGAGCCAGATCCTGAATTTCTATGCGAAAAGGGTCAAAACACGAAATTTAGCCTCAAGTGTCATTTGTTTTGAGTGGTTGTAACAATCACTGTCGGTCTGTCAGGCCAAATGTGACCGTTCAACCGACACAAATTCTAAAGCTTTCATCGATGTAGCACTACACACTGAACTGTATAATATCTGTGGGCTTGACGCAGCTCGTTTTTCTTGCGTAGCAGAGTCGGTATGTAGCAGGAACTAGATTATTGTTGTTGTCCCTGATTTGTTTTGCTTCGAGCTACCACTACGGCGCTACCAACCCTTTTTTTTGCGGGGGTAATAGTGAGATCTTTATTGCTTAAAGGCGTTTGCCGAGCAGTCTGCCAAAAGGCTACTGATCAGGAAGCTAAGAGTATTATCGATCTAGCTGTCGGTCACGTTAATTATGCAAGCTTGCTTAGCACAAATATGAGCAGGACCGTTAGCCGATCTTACAATATACCGAATATCAAAATAAGTGAAACTACCATAGAGCTCTCCAATTTCTAACCGGATAGGGGCCATGACTGAGCGAGAGTCATAGCGAGTGGTCCAGAGGTTGGCGGCCTCCAAGCAGTCCGTCTCCACAATGACGTTTGTAAAACCCATCTAGCTTGCGTAGATAACTCCGTCGCGCACTGCCATCGCCTCTGCAATGAAGGGATCCGTGACTCCGGGGTATGGTTTGCTCCATGCTCCCAGAAATGAGTTATAGGACCGGGCCACGCCCCTGCTCCTCCTTTGCCATCTTCTCTTTTGATTGCCGCATCAGTGTTGATAGTGACAAAACCTGGGTCTGGGGTCGCCACCCATGCCCAGGCATGACCAGCACGAGTTGCCGGGGTACCTTAAGAAGAGATAACACCTCTCGGGCACAAAGGCATATTATACACGAAAATGCCGGGGGTGGGTGGGGACCAGGGAGACTGGTAGTCAAGCACCGTATTTTTAGCGTCACAAAAAAGAGGGGGAAAGTTATGCATATACAATACATGTATAGCATGTATACATGCAAATTTTCAAAATCCCTCCGACCCATAGTACTTGTCTTAAATTTGTCTAGATACGGATGTATCTAAAACATGTGTTGGGACATCTATATATAAACAAATCTAATAGTACAAGTACTCCCTCCACCCCGAATAACTCGTCGCGGGAATGAATGTGTCTAGAACTAAAATACGTCTAGATGCATCCATTTTCATGACAAGTAAATCTAGATGGAAAAAGTAATATGAATTGAAGGGAGTAACGATACGTTCCATGGCTATACAGAAAGACAAATATGCACATGAAAATGGGCCACCTTTTGTTGTTGTTGGGCTGGGATTTAGCTTAAATTTACTAGTATGTTTTCAATTGAAATTTTACAGATATGCCGCAAACACGTATAAGTTTTCGTAGATTTCTTTTGTTTATTTCTAAAACTATTAAATACGATTTTCGCGAACCAACCCATGGTTGGATGGTTACAGGGAGAGTCCTGATGCTCGCATTATTCCTGGATTTATTTTAGGATTTCCGACGATGCGCTTTCAGTGGGAGGAGACGTTTTCGTCGACGACGAGGCGCCTATGGTGACTTCGTAAATCTCAAGGTGATATGTCGGCTCAGTCTCTCGAAAGTGCTCATAGGGGCAGAGTGTGCGTGTGTGCGTTCATGCGGGTGAGTGTATGCGCATATGTATGAGCGTTTATGTGTGTACTGTGTTAAAAAAAATCGACACTCATATTATACGCCCCTAACCCTAATAAGAAAAACCAAAGGCATATTACAGCGTGATGGTTCAGTCAAACCGCTGCGACGAGGGAAGAAAGGAACAAAGGAGCTGCAGCAGTTGCGCCCCTCCACTCGGGTGATTCCTTCCTCCACCTACCTCGCCGTTTCATTTAGCGCAGCGCACGCAGGTGGAGGTGGGTGTCGGCGGGAGGAAGCAACCGACGATCGAGACCGAGAGAACAGTGGTCAGTCAGTAGGGGCGGGCGTCGTATCAGAGTTGGACTTGTGAACCGCCGCCGCTGTCCGGCTCCGTGTGTGTGTGCGGTGGCCTGTGCCCGCTTCTTCGGAGCCACACATCCCTCCGGAGCATCAACACCGGCGTCCGGTGGCTTCCGACCTTCTTTCCCGCGTCGAATAGCACGCCAGCGCCGCGTGATCCTGGCGTGAAACGCGCTGAAACGTTCGGGGCGGGCATTGGAATTACTTTCGGTTTTACACCGCCGTCCGGGTGATGGATGCTTGCGACGACGCACGCGTTGTTATTACGTACAGTACGAGAAGAAAAAAGAGATGAGAATTGTCCTTGTGGCTGTGGGGAAGGCCTGGTGCGTTGAAGTGTGGCCGGAAGGTGACAAATATAGTTGGTTGTTCTTTTTTTTTCTTTTTTTTTGCGAAAGAAACAGTTGGTTGTTCTGTCTGGTAGGAGCATTGTTTCGTGGGCGACCTGACCTGACTGGCGAGTTGGATGATTAATCCAACCCCCACGTTCTCATGCGCATTCTTTTGCTTATTACTACCACTCAAACACAGACATAGAGCAGCCCCTCTCGTTTATTATGTGCCTGGAACCATCCATCATTGAGAGGATCATCAAAGGTTCCAGCGAAGCTAGCAACAAGTGCAAAAGGGGCCGTCCTCTCATTATGATCTGAAAGCAGCGCAGTGCAACTGCAACCAGGTGTCCGGTTGATCGATCCTAGGACAGCAGCAACAACGATAATTTTCATCCATTTTACCACCCCAAAGGCATACGACCCGTTCGTTTCCTGCACAAAAACTTTCTCGCGTTCCACGTAGCAGCAGTTCCTAGGCCAGCACGGACAGACGCTAGAAGAATTATCGCCGCAGCAAAGTCAGACAGCTCGCCACGTGGTGGATGTCAAAGCAGAGCAGCAGGTGCAATTGCCAGGTGTTCCGGTACACACACACACAGACAGGCAACCGCACCGGCAGCTGACGCCCATCATTTGCCTTGCCAGCCAACGCGGCCGCTCCGTCCGTCCACGTCCAGCTCACGTCGCCTCCCTGGCTGGAACAACACGCAGCCTCTGGTCCGGCGGTGTACGAAGCTTTCGTGGCACTTCGTGGCCCCCGATGCGCAGAGGCCCAAAAGCCCGCCAGCCTGTCCATCCGCGACCGCAGCGCCCACCACCCACATACATATACACACCCAGACGCGCGTTCTACGACTTCCTCTCCTCCCTGTGCCCCCCAATCCTCCTCGCCAACTCATTCCCAGAGCACCAAGAAGATCTGGAGAAGAGAGGAGGCCATTGCTAGCTCCCCACCCACCATCCCCTTCTCCCTCTATCTGCCTAGCGCTCTTGCTTGGTCGCCATGGCCACCATCCTGGAGAACATCCAGAAGGCGCGGTTCCTGCCGACGAGGCCGCTGAGGGACGACCTGCCCACCTTCCAGGGCGGCGGCGGCAAGGGGGAGGAGAGCCACCTCATGGGCCTGCGGAAGCGCCTCTCCAGCTTCTCCGGCAAGATCCAGCCCATCTCCTCCGCGTCCGCCGAGTGGGCGTTCCGCAGGACCCGGTCGGCGCCGTCGCTGGCCGCCGAGTTCGCGGGCGGCCCGCTCAAGCGCTGGTGGGACTGGGGCCTCGGCTGGCTGCTCTCCAAGAAGCTCGGCTTCGCCGGCGACCTGGAGATGAACGAGGAGGAGGCGGCCGCACTCGGCCGCGGCAGCCGGGGCACCTGGGCCCACGTCCTCTACAAGGTGCGCTCCGGGGTCCGCCGCCTCGTCGTGTCCGACCACTCGCTGCCCACCACGCAGCGCCTCAAGGGCGCCTCGCTGCCCCCGTCCTCCGCGCACCAGCACTGCAAGCCCGCGCCGCAGTTCGCATACACCCAGAGCTTCCAGTACGGCCAAGCAATGGCGCATTAAGCTACATCTCTTGTGTTCTTTGGTTGGAACAAGACTAGGATCTGGCGGTGTCGTCTGCAAGATCCAGATAGATACGACGGGAAGACGGAGAAGATTCAGGTCTCAGGTGGGTGAGATCGATGGGGAAGATGCAACGCAATTATATCTGGGAATTTAGAATTGTAAGTAGTTTACCGTGCTGCTTTCTTTTCTTTTTTGTGGGTAGATCTGATGTCTCTACGTATGATAGATACCGAGTGTATGCTGGTGGTTCTTTCAATTCTTTTGGGTTCGTGGGTGCCATGTAAATGTTGGTGGATTCCTTTATGTTTTTGCCTCCTGCGGTAAATAAAAGCTAATGCAGATTCGTGCGCGTCTGTTCGTGTTGATGATACAGTTGCCATCCACTGCGTCATTTCAGATCTGAAGAGCTCAACCATCTTTCCAGTTGCTACCAGCTAATGGTCCATGCAGCTCACAATAGCTGGTGGAGCTAGCTAATGAGGGTTTTGTCTTCCTTTCGTAGAGGCTTGATACCACAGATGACACGCATTGTATTATAATTATAGAAAGCAGTTCCGTATGATGGAATTGCTGCTGAAACAAATAAAATAATGATGAACATGCTTCGATGGACTCTAGTGTCGGTGCATCAACGAGGTACTAGAAGAAAAATAACAAGAACGTGTCGGTGTATTAGCAAAGAAGGAGAAAAAAAAAATTAGAGAAGAAGCAGAGACAATTCACACACGAAAATTTGCACATTTCTTTTACAAGTTCGGCGTATGTTGTTTCTCAAGCTACGTCTTTTCCAAAAAGGCTCGTCACCCGCTTTATAAATAAAGCACCGCCGGCTTTCGCCCTTTTTTGGTAGATTTTTCAAGCGTTTTGTGTTTGGGGTGTTTGGGAAAAGTGACATTAGAGCAGAAAGTAACCAAGGAGTAGGCGCGGTTGGGAGCACAGCTGAAGCGTCGCGACGAGGAGAACAGGTAGGAGGTCCAAATCTGTGGCATAATGAAGTGTTACATGTGCGCCACCAGAAACGAATGATTGGAAACATGGCACACACGAATTCAGGCAGTGTACTTGTGGTTTACTGGTTCCAGTAGTACTAGCTTACAGCTTTCCGATGGAGATAGAAAGTAATGGGTGCTGACGTGCTGGCATGCACAAGCTCACCATGTTCTGAATCCAACAAAATGTAAGTTCACTAGCTGTGTTCTGAATCCAACGAATATTGCGGGGAAGGAGGACGGCGGTGCAGCTGCTGCTGTCAATTTCTTTTTTGACATGCGCGAACTCAATCGGACACCTGCTTTGTCCGCCTTTTGTTTGTTTGGATCGGTCAGGCGGATGTCCTCATTCGCATTTTCATATGTGTCGGCTTGACCGCCCAATGGGAGGCGGACTCAAACCTATCGGGTAAAAAAAACAAGATTACAGAAATAAACATAATTAAACATTAAGTGGCCGGTCAACCGCTGGCCAAAGTCCACTTAAACCTAATTAAACATTAATTAAAACATATAAAAAATCTATGCCCGCACGCTGCGCTAGACGTCGTCCGCCTTGTCCTTGCCCTTGACGTCGCCAACGCTGCCGGTGAAGTCGATGAAGACGGGAGCAGGGCCAGCCCACCCGAACGCCGCTTGGTACGGTGCCAGGGCAGCCTCCTCCGGCGTCTGCTGGGGCGGCGGCATTGCGGCCCGCCGGGCACGCTCCTCCTCCTCAAGCCGCAGCGCCTCCACGTCGTGTTGCAGCAGCTGCTCCCAACGCATCTGCCGCGCGCCGTCGGCCTCCTCCTGGGCGAGTCAGTGCGCCTTCCAGCACTAGGTGGGCCGCCTCCTCCTCCGGCGTAGGATCAGAGGTGTTGGGGAACGTAGTAATTTCAAAAAAAAATCCTACGCACACGCAAGATGATGGTGATGCATAGCAACGAGAGGGGAGAGTGTCGTCCACGCACTCGTGAGACCGTGGCGGAAGCGTTATGACAACGCTGTTGATGTAGTCGTGCCTTCACGATCGACCGATGCTAGTACTGAACGTACGGCACCTCCGCGATCTGCACACGTTCAGCTCGGTGACGTCCCACGAACTCACGATCCAAGAGAGCTGAGGAGAGTTCCGTCGACCTGACGGCGTGATGACGGTGATGATGATGCTACCGACGCAGGGCTTCGCCTAAGCACCGCTACGATGATGATGGCTGGGCCGTTTGGCCCAGTTGGCCAGTGGGGTTTCCTTTTTTGTTTTATTTTACTTTTCTGTTCTTTTTATTTATCTACTTTTTACTGTTTTACTTTATTTCCAATTATTTTACTTTTAGTAAAACATACACTTAGCATCTAATTTAGGATCTCAACTTAGCCCATAGTCACAAAAAGTCTAATCCTTAAATAAATTATTTTGACATTTTATTAATTACAAAAGGTATTTAATAAATTGTTTTTGCTGTTGTTTTATTCATCTTGTAGTATTTAAACATTTTATAAAGGTGTGGTTTCTCCATCATAATTACCTATGCAATATTTGGTTCACTCCGAACATTTTAGTTTTGATGTTTGAAAATTTTTGCTGTTGCCATATTTTGAATTTGAATTTTGAATCCGTTTTAAACTAACGTGAGGTTAACAACAGTAACCATGGTGACATGGCATCATTAGTAGGGAATTACTGTAGCTTAATTACCCGGGCGTCACAATTCTCCTCCAACAAGAAATCTCGTCCCGAGATTTAAGAGGTGGGATAAGGGGGGAAGGTCTGGTTACGAAATTCTAACGTATCTTGTCGGTCTTGGTTGTCGATCCATAGTGTTGATTTCTTCATACCTATGCATCAATGCATCATGATGAAGTTGTCGTCCTTTCTTCGGGAACTCCATCGTACTTACAAAAGAATAAGGGGGTATTACGGAAAAACGGACCGCTACAATGTTTGCTTATCTAGTAGATAACATCAGGGAAGGTGGCAGAAGTAACCCTCAGATTGAAACTTAAGACATTATCGAGAGCAAAGTGAGTAGGTATTATGGGAGGTTTCAAGCGGGTAGGCAATCGTTCGATGCCTGATACAAAGTGTGAAAGGGGTCTAGAGCAACGAGAATAAGTATTGCGTCTGATACCAGAATAGATCACTTGGCTGGTGGCCCGTGAATTACATATGAAGTCAAGCGCGAGGAATAACTTTGACAACAGGGTGTACAGGAGAGTCAGGTTTCGATCCTGTGGAACTGTGGGTTATGGGCCCACCATGTGTGTTAAAAGTAGGAAGGGCGGTGACGTCTTGCACGAACATGTAAGTTGTGACGCCCCCGATTCAATCGTACACTAATCATGCACGCAAATGTGTACGATCAAGATCAGGGACTCTCGGGAAGATATCGCACACAACTCTAAAACATAAATAAGTCATACAAGCATCATAATACAAGCCAGGGGCCTCGAGGGCTCGAATACAAGTGCTCGATCATAGACGAGTCAGCGGAAGCAATAATATCTGAGTACAGACATAAGTTAAACAAGTTGCCTTAAGAAGGCTAGCAAAAGCTGGATACAGATCGAAGAGGCGCAGCCTCCCGCAGGATCCTCCTAACTACTCCTGGTCGCCGCCGGTAGGCGGACGTAGTAGTAGGCACCTCCAGTAGTAGTAGTAAATGCCGACGGTGGCGCCCGCCCTGGTTCGACATCCGTTGCGACAACCGTAGAAAGGAAAGGGGGGGAAAGGGGGAGAAAGCAACCGTGAGTACTCATCCAAAGTACTACAAGCAAGGAGCTACACTACATATGCATGTGTATATGTGTAAAGGGCCATATCGGTGGACCGAACTGCAGAATGCCGTAATAAGAGGGGATAACTAATCCTCGTCAAGACTACGCTCGCAGCCTCCATCTTGCAAACATGTAGAAGAGAGTAGATCAAGTCCTCCAAGTAGCATCACATAGCATAATCCTACCCGCGATCCTCTCCTCGTAGCCACAGTTAGAGAGCGACCACCGAGTTGTATCCGCACTTGAAAGGGTGTGTTTTATTAAGTATCCGGTTCTAGTTGTCATAAGGTCAAGGTACAACTCCAAGTCGCCCTGCATCAAGATCACGGCTATTCAATAGATAAACTTCCTGCGGTGCACCACATTACCCGACACGCCGATCCCATTTGGCCGGGCACACTTTTCAGGTCATGCCCGCCACGGAAGATCAACACGCCGCAGCTCCACCTAGGCACAACAGAGAGGTCAAGACGCCGGTCTAAACCTAAGCGCCACGGGGTCTAGGCCCATCGCCCTTAGCACACCCGCACGCTATGCGTCGCGGCCGGAAGCAGACCTAGCCTAGCAGGCGTTCCAGCCCAATCCGGCAGCCTCGCCGACGCCACGAAATGCTTGGTGATACCACCACGGTTGCCCATATCTTGTCCCACGTGGCGGTTAGTGCGTATGAGGTCGTGACCCAACTCAGATCAAATACCAAGATCTCATTAAGAGTGTTAAGTATCCGCGAATGCCGAACAGGGCCAGGCCCACCTCTCACCCAGGTAGTCTCAACCTGCCCTGCCGCTCCGCCACAAAGATCCACACAGAGAGCCGTTGGGACAAAGGTCCTTTCAGCCCCAATCCGTGAATCACTCATGGGTGCTCCACAAGCCGACGACTTTAGTCACCACAGGTATCATGTATAAAGTATATAGTATATACCCGTGATCACCTCCCGAGTGATCACATCCCGATAGTATAGCACAGCAGATGGACAAGAATGTAGGGCCACTGATGGAATACTAGCATCCTATACTAAGCATGTAGGATTGCAGGTAAAGGTATCAATAGTAGTAGCAAGGACAGGCTATGCATCAGGATAGGAATAACGGAAAGCAGTAACATGCTACACTACTCTAATGCAAGTAGTATAGAAGAAAATAGGCGATATCTGGTGATCAAGGAGGGGCTTGCCTGGTTGCTCTGGCAAGGAGGGGTCATCTTCGGTGTAGTCGAACACACGGACATCGGCACCGGTCTCAGAGTCTACCGGAAAGAAGTAACAGAGGGGGAACACAATAAATAACAGAGCAATCAAATGTAACACAAAGCAAGACGCGGCAATATGCGGTGCTAGGGGTGACCTAACGCAGTAGGAGGTGTTACCGGCGAAGGGGGAAAACATCCGGGAATGTATCCCCGGTGTTTCGCGATTCCGGACAGATGAACTGGAGGTGAAATGTTGTAGGTTCGCTATGCTAGGGACGCGTGGCAGACGAACGGGCTGCGTATTCGGATTCGTCTCGTCGTTCTGAGCAACTTTCAAGTACAAAGTTTTCCATCCGAGCTACGATTTATTTTATATTATTTTCCAAAGTTTTAATAATATTCTAGAGTTATTATTTATTTGAAATTAAATAGCTAAATGCTAGGTGCACCCAGCTCTGCGTACACAGAAGTGTACCAGAGGTCGACAGTGGACAGGGGTCCTCATGACCACCAACGTTTGTCGGTCAACAGAGGTGGGGCCTCTGTCATTGATCATTACACAAACTAAGTAATTAATTTAGTCTAACTAGGTTGTTAGGCTAATAGATTTTAATTAGTTTAATTAAACCTAATTAATTAATTTAATTAATTAATTAATTCATATATTTATTTATTTATTTATTTCTAACTCATTTTTTATCCTCTTTTTTTTACATTCTAGGGTGGGGTGCGTTTGGCAGTGGCCCGAGGCCTAACGGTGTGGGCGGCAGCTTGAGGCGAGCCAAGCCTTGGCGCTTAGGCGCCGATTGGGGAACCCGGGCGCTAGTTTCGGCGAGCCCATCGGCGCGCCAACGTGGGGAAGGGATGGCGAGCAGGCGCCACGCTTCGCCGGGGCGGCGATGACCTGAGCAGTGCGGGACTACGTCCATGAGGCGCGTGGCAGAGTGGAAGCGGGGCGACGGAGGCGAGGCCAGGCGGCGCGGCCCACAGGTGCAGTGGGGTGGGCAGCAGCGACAATGAGAAGGAGCAGCAGAGGGGAGCAGGGCCGGACGGCCAAGGCGACGGGCGCGTGGGCTTGTCGCGCACGCTACAGAGCAGCACGGGGGCGGGATCGTAGCGAGGAGCACGACGGGCGGCGGAGAGGGGAAGAGGAGGCCGAGGGCCTCACCGTGGATTGTAGAGGACGGGGCAACGAGGGTCGAGGAGGGGGGTCGGGGACGACGCAATGAAGAGGAGGCAGGCCGGTGGGGAGGAGGAAGCAGGCCGGCGAGGCGGCGGCCGATCCGGCGAAGACGGTGAGGCTCCGTGGCGCGATCCTCGTCTGGCGTCGAGGTCGTCGGGGCACAAGGCGGCCGGGCAGAGTAGCGGGCGACATGCCGGCGGTGCTCAGCAAGGGCGTGTGCGGTGTGAGGGCTTACCGAGAGTGGAGTGGGGAAGCGGGCGAGTTGTAGTAGCGGAGGACGCGACATCGGCGTGGCGCTGTCGAGTTCATCCGATCCAGATCGAGGGGCGAGAGGGACGAGAGGGTGGGGTGGGG
This sequence comes from Aegilops longissima, assembly GCA_021605205.1. Lineage (NCBI taxonomy): Eukaryota > Viridiplantae > Streptophyta > Magnoliopsida > Poales > Poaceae > Aegilops > Aegilops longissima. Next base: position 508,839,952 of record CM038681.1, read on the forward strand.
ATCGTGCGGGGGGGTGGGTGCATCGGGGTTAGGGTTTCGGGGTAGTGGGGGATAAGGTGGGATGGGGTGGGCCTCCTGGTGGCCTGGATGGCCAATTGGGCCGTTCGGCCGAGGGAGAGGGGGAGGGGGCTTTGCTCTTTTTTTTTTGTTTATTGTTTTGTCTTTTTCCTTTTATTTATTTTTTTCTTTACCGTTTTCTATTATTCCCAATATATTTTAGTTTTATAAAAACTCAAAAGTTGTACCAAATTTAGCATATGTAATTATGCCACAAACCGAACATTTAAGTTTTGAAGTTTTGAAAAGTTTTGATGTTTGTTAATAATCCAAATTTGAGTTCGAATCGTTTTGAACTAACGCGAGATTAACAACAGTAACCATGGTGACGTGGCATCATTAGCAGAGGTTTACTGTAGCTTAAGTCTCCGGGCGTCACAATTCTCCTCCACTACAAGAAATCTCGTCCCGAGATTTAAGAGGTGGAAAACGAGGAAAAGGTCTGGTTACGAAATTCTAACGAATCTTCTCGGTCTTGATTGCTCTTCTCGAAGTGGTCGATCCATTATATTGATGTCTTCATTTTTCTTCTTCAAGTCATCAAGATAAAGTCGGTATCCTTTCTTCGGGGGTTCCATCGTACTTACGAAAGAATAAGGAGGTATTCCGGGAGAACGAACCTCTACAAGGTTGACTATCTGGTCGATATCATCGGGGAAGGTGGCAGAAAGTAACTCTCGAATTGAAACTTAAGAAAATATCGAGAGCAAAGTAATGAGGTTTCATGGGAAGTTTCGAGCGAGCATGCAACCGTTCGATGCCTGAAATAGGGCGTGAAAGGGGCTCAAAGCAATCGGGAATAAGTATTGCGTCCGGCAACATATTTGATGATCCCTCGGAAGATGGCTCGTGAATTACATACGAGGCCACACGCGAGGAGCAACCTTGGGAACAGGGGGGGTGCAGGAGAGTCAGGTTTCGATCCTGGGAACTGTGGGTTATGGGCCCACCATGTGGTTCAAAAGTAGGAAGGACGCCGACATATTGCACGGTCATGGTAGCAAGGCATGGCGAGAGGATAGCTCGTCGATTATGTTGGCAACAACGTTGGTACCAAGGGCGAGGGACGAAGAGAACCATTTTCCGGCTCGTTGAACGAGGCGGACCAATAGGCAAAGTTCTCATCCATCGGGGGTTACCAGGATGTCGTCAGCAATAGTAACAGGGTCACACTGACAGAGTTGTAAACCGAGGTGTTTACCTAAGCAGGAGAATATTACTGCTTAGATCATATAGATCACAAGAAACGTTAACCCAACAAATGGAAAGAAAATATGGTTATCAGATTAAAGAGAACAATGGAAAGGAAAATGTGTTTAAACACATATTTCAAAGGTATATCCTTCGAAAGGACGAGCAGAGCATGATATCCATGACAGGATATAATGTAATAAACTCTTTAGGTAGGGGAGAGAATTTTCATGACATTACCCATAAAACGGTGTTTGGATAATCGAGCAGGAAACATTTAGCATTGGGCTTCAAATGTTTTTGTTGAACATCGGAGTACCATGGACATGCTTTAGGATAGCATTGACATGGTCTTCAAGCAAAAGGTTAGACTCTGGATACACGAAGGATTCATCGGGAACAACTTATAGAATACGTCTTACCATTTCCTCATGGAAGAATAGATAACCTTGCTAAAAGGAAACTATAACAATAGGTCCTCCAGCCAGGTGTACTAGGATGACATCACCTTATTGGGTTAAAGACCAATGTTAAAATCCTTGGAAATATGTTCAAACCATCCCATCAGACCGAGATTCAGTTCTGATAGGTGGCAAGATACCCCAGACTCAGGATGCCTGAGAAGAAGGGTGCAACACAAATTGTTGAGATGACATTGCAAGGTTCTCAAGGAAAAGAACTGTGGAAGCGAGTTCTAAAACAAGAGCTCATCATTAAACCAATGAAGGGATAAGGAGGTAGCTGATGAACTCAGCGACAATCCTTGAGATTTCCAAAAATGTGGATTTCCACAATTAGGCGAACAAGGAGATAGCATTTGTCAGATCAAATGGTATAATGAAGTTTTCTCGATGAAAACATACACAATTAAACATTGGCTGAAATGTGCACCCGAAATTTGGGCTGGGTTGCACGGCCAACATTGGAATGGTGATTCAATAATCAATAGTCTAAGAATGAACGACCGACCATTAACTTCAAAGCAATAGGGTTGCTAGAAGGGCGGAGTCCAAACAGCACCGCTCACTTGTTGGTACCCTGGTTGGAATCAACACGAGGACCCAAGAAAGAATGGTGATGGTGAGAAGTATAACCATACCAAGAATTCTTAAGAGGTGGTGAAATTCCCACGACATTCTTGACATAAAAGGTGGTAATATTCCAAGGTAAAGAAGAACAATGTTGGGTAGCAAGGAACTCAAGGTATAACACAAAACACGAACAAGTTTGTGTTGGAGGGAAGGCAATAAAGTGGTTGATGATAATACAAATCATCGAGGCAAGGATGGTATTTCCCATCATGAATCCGACTGATATCCTGGAAGAGCTCATAAGGTTGATGATGATCACGACACATTTGTCGAGAGGTTACACGAAGATGTAATCGATCGACGATGACATCAAGTCAAACGAATGATGAAGCGAAAGGTTATTGGAACCACAGTTAGGACACAAACTTGAAATCAGAATTGTTGTTCAAGGCGAACTGATATGACGAGGAAGATCGACGTAAGCTTAGCTCATCGTCGAAAATTTTGTGCTCCGGGAAGAAGGACCAGGTAGCACAGTTAGAAGTTTGCACGATAATGATATAGCCGATAAGGCTAGGAATGACTTGAAGGATTATTAATCTCGTAGGCAACAAGAGTTACTTAGAGTTATTGAATCGGAGTGCGGAATCGATTCACTTATCGGTGTTCTCGAGTGACTAATAACTCAGACCCTGGGGGGAATCCGAGATCGGTGAGAAGCAATACTAGATGAAGACTCGCAGGAAGCAACATAGTTCTCGAGATACCAGAGGTTAATACTCGAGGAAGATCAAAATAGAGGTTGGGCAAGCGTATTGATCTGCAAAAGACAATTACTTTAACTTGTCTGAGAAATGGAATCAAGGAGAAAATGTGGTCGGGACCACGACTGCAAATGATCAATACATAGATGCCAGATGATTTCATATGAAGGAAATAGTTATTATTACAAGAAGCTTCTATGATAGGATCTACATCGTGTCCATGGGCATGAACACAAAGTTCAAGATCGACTCCCACTTCTTTAATGCATAACCTTTCATTCACTCCTCCCCTTCGTCGAAGTGGTGGGGTAGAAATTTCATCTGGCATAACACCAGTAGAGTATGACCTGTAGAAATTCCCGGGTTCACACAGATTAGAGAAGGCATTGGTTCGACCCATTGGGGCATCTTAGGAACATATACCACGAGCTTCAAGAGTAAATATCACCAGCTCGAAAGCAGAGCATGGTTGGCAAAAGGAGAGGATACACTTTACCAAAGGCATTATATATCGGAGAAAGAACTTGCAAGGTGATTAATTATGAAGGACATTGTCGGATAATAATCCAACAGTGGATATGGCGATCCATAATGGAGCTGATGTGAGTATCGATAATCAGAGGAAGAAAGAATGCAAGGAGATCAGATTATAGAACATCTGAATAATTCGATGCTTAGATAACAAAGGAATTACGATTTCCAAAACAAAGGATCAGAAGCAGTCGCTTTGATCAAGGATGGATAAGTTGGATAGACCAGAGGCACAATTGACGACCAATAGTTTGGTCGAGAACCAGCTCATGTTAAAAAATGATGTCTGAGCCGGAAAGATAATTTAGAAGGGTTGATAGATGATTGTGTGCATCCGCACACATGTTGAATCAATAGGGTCAAAATAACGGTGCCAAAAGATACTAGTGAATATTGCCAGATATATGGGAAGCATCCATAATGCAAGTAGACAAGTATTTGCAGAGCAATAAAGCTGCTAAATATTTTCGGAGGCTTGAATAGTATTTCAAAGACTTTTGCGAAACACCTGAACAACTGGGGATGAGCGGATACTCGGAAAGTGTGAGAAATTATTCTTAGGGGTATTCAGGTGGTAAAGAACTGCAAGGCAGTAGGCACAAAATATTCTCGGGGTATCGTGTAATAACAAGATCGACTGGGAATAAAAGTAAGCACGACAGGTGTAAGTATTTATCCATCGGGATATTTCGGTGGAAGGGAATTGCAAAAGCAATGGGCACAAGGTCTCGAGAGAAAATCAAAGAGTATCTTCGAAATCTTCTGGTGCAGTCGGCGATCATCTGGACTGAAGGGCCTCTCCGGGAGGAAGTATTTTCGAGAACCTAAAGTTAGATTTTTGTAAAAATCGTTTAACCCGAATAGAAGAGAGTTCAGAATCCCAGAGTAAAGGTCGAGGAGTAAAAGATCCTAGTACCACCCAATGGCGACGTGGGCCCATGGGCCACACAGCCATGTTAGTAAATTTTTTGTAAAGTCTAGACTCGACTTCGGCCGAGGAGTTGGAAGGGGGATTCCTACAGGCAGTCGGCTCTGATACCAACTTGTGACGCCCCTGATTCAATTATACACTAATCATGTACGCAAATGTGTACGATCAAGATCAGGGACTCTCGAGAAGATATCACAACACAACTCTAAAACATAAATAAGTCATACAAGCATCATAATACAAGCCAGGGGCCTCGAGGGCTCGAATAGAAGTGCTCGATCATAGACGAGTCATCGGACGCAATAATATCTGAGTACAGGGATAAGTTAAACAAGTTGCCTTAAGAAGGCTAGCAAAAACTGGGATACAGATCGAAAGAGGCGCATGCCTCCTGCCTGGGATCCTCCTAACTACTCCTGGTCGTCGTCAGCGGGCTGCACGTAGTAGTAGGCACCTCCAGTGTAGTATTCGCCATCGACGGTGGCGTCAGCTCTGGGCTCCGACATCTGGTGGCGACAACCGTAGAAAGGAAAGGGGGGAGGGGAGAAAGCAACCGTGAGTACTCATCAAAGTACACGCAAGCAAGAAGCTACACTACATATGCATGGGTATATGTGTAAAGGGCCATATCGGTGGACCTGAATCGCACAATGCCGTAATAAGAGGGGATAACTAATCTCGTCAAGACTACGCTCGCAGCCTCCGTCTTGCAAAGATGTAGAAGAGAGTAGATGAAGTCCTCCAAGTAGCATCGCATAGCATAATCCTACCCGCGATCCTCTCCTTGTAGCCCAGTTAGAGAGCGACCACCGAGTTGTATCGGCACTTGAAAGGGTGTGTTTTATTAAGTATCCAGTTCTAGTTGTCATAAGGTCAAGGTACAACTCCAAGTCGTCCTGCTACCAAGATCACGGCTATTCAATAGATAAACTTCCCTGCAGAGTGCACCACATTACCCGACACGCCGATCCCATTTGGCCGGACACACTTTTACGGGTCATGCCCGCCGCGAAGATCAACACGTCGCAGCCCACCTAGGCACAACAGAGAGGTCGACGCCGGTCTAAACCTAAGTGCACGAGGGTCTAGGCCCATCGCCTTAGCACACCTGCACGCTATGCGTATCTGGCGAAGCGCACACGCCTAGCAGCGTTCAGTCCAATCCGGCGTCGCCGCCGGCCGATCGACATCACGAAATGCTTGGCCGATACCACGATGCGGTTGCCCATATCTTGTCACATGTGGCGGTTAGTGCGTATAAGGTCAACGACCCAACTCAGATCAAATACCAAGATCTCGTTAAGCGTGTTAAGTATCCGCGAGCGCCGAACAGGGCCAGGCCCACCTCTCACCCAGGTAGTCTCAACCTGCCCTGACGCTCCGCCACAAAGATCCACACAGAGGGTCGTTGGGACAAAGGTCCTTTCAGCCCCAATCAAGTGAATCACTCATGGGTGCTCCACAAGCCGACCGACTTTAGTCACCACAGGTATCATGTATAAAGTATATAGTGTATACCCGTGATCACCTCCCGATTGATCACAGCCCGATTGTATAGCACAGCAGACGGACAAGAATGTAGGGCCACTGATGGAATACTAGCATCCTATACTAAGCATGTATGATTGCAGGTAAAGATATCAATAGTAGTAGGAAGGACAGGCTATGCATCAGGATAGGAATAACGGAAAGCAGTAACATTCTACACTACTCTAATGCAAGCAGTATAGAAGAGAATAGGCGATATCTGGTGATCAAGGGGGGGCTTGCCTGGTTGCTCGGCAAGGAGGGTCATCTTGGTGTAGTCGAACACACGGACATCGACACGGTCTCGAGTCTACCGGAAAGAAGTAACGGAGGGGGAACACAATAAATAACGGAGCAATCAAATGTAACACAAACCAAGACGCGGCAATATGCGGTGCTAGGGGTGACCTAACGCAGTAGGTGGTGTTACCGGCGAAGGGGGAAAACATCCGGGAATGTATCCTGGTGTTTCGCGATTCCGGACAGATGAACCAGAGGTGAAATGTTGCAGGTTCGCTATGCTAGGGACGCGTGGCAGATGAACGGGCTGCGTATTCGGATTCGTCTCGTCGTTCTGAGCAACTTTCATGTACAAAGTTTTTCCATCCGAGCTACGATTTATTTTATATTATTTTCCAAAGTTTTAATAATATTCCAGAGTTATTATTTATTTGAAATTAAATAGCTAAATGCTAGGTGCACCCAGCTGTGCGTACACAGAAGTGTACCGAGGTGACAGTGGACCAGGGGTCCTGTTGACCACCAACGTTATTTGGTCAGCGAGGGGTGGGGCCTCTGTCATTGGTATTACACAAACTAACTAATTAATTTAGTCTAACTAGGTTATTAGGCTAATAGATTTTAATTAGTTTAATTAAACCTACTTAATTAATTAATTTAATTAATTAATTCATATTTATTTATTTATTTATTTCTAACTCATTTTTTATCCTCTTTTTTACGCTCTGGGTGGGGTCCGTTTGGCGGGGCCCACAGGCCTACGGTGTGGGCGACGGCCAGTATGAGCCAAGCTGGCGCTAAGCGCCCGATTGAAGTGCGTGGGCGCTAGCTCAGCGAGCCCATCGGCCCGGCCAACGGAGGTGGTGGCAGGCGCCTGCGCGTTCACGGGCGGCGGCAACCTGATCGTCGGGACCACGTCCAGGCGGCGCGCAGCGGAGTGGAAGCAGGGGCGACGGAGGCGAGTCCCGGGCGGTGTGGCCATGGGTGCGGTGGCAGGGCAGCTGCGACAGCGGGGAAGCAGCAGCAGAGGGGAGCAGGGCCGGACGGCCAAGGAGACGGGCGCGTGGGCTCGTCGCGCACGCTGCAGAGCAGCACGGGGGCGGGATCGTAGCGAGGAGCACGACGAGCGGCTGAGAGGGGAAGAGGAGGCCGAGGGCCTCACCATGGATTGCAGAGGACGGGGCAACGAGGGTCGAGGAGGGGGGTCGGGGACGACGCAACGAAGATGAGGCAGGCCGGTGGGGAGGAGGAAGCAGGCCGGCGAGGCGCCGGCCGATCCGGCGAAGACGGTGAGAGGCTCCGGCAGCGCGGTCCTCGTCTTGGCGTCGAGGTGGTCGAGACGAGGCGGTGGGCAGGTGGCAGGGCACACACTTGCCGGGCGGTGCCCACGGGCGGGCGGCGCGGTTCCTGTGAGGGCTTCTTGAGAGGAGTGGAGTGGGGAAGGTGGAGCGGTTGTGGTAGCGGAGGACGGAGACATCGGAAGCGCGCTGTCGGGTTGTGCCCGATCCAGATCGGCGAGAGGGGACGAGAGGGTGGGGGTGGGGATCGTGCGGGGGAGGGGGAGTGGGTGCACTGGGGGTTAGGGTTTCGGGGTAGTGGGGGATAAGGTGGGATGGGGTGGGCCTCCTGATGGCCTGGATGGCCAATTGGGCCGTTCGGCCCAGGGAGAGGGGGAGGGGGCTTTGCTCTTTTTTTTGTTTATTGTTTTGTCCTTTTCCTTTTATTTGTTTTCTTTACCGTTTCTATTATTCCCAATATATTTTAGTTTTAGAAAAACTCAAAAGTTGTACCAAATTTAGTATATGTCATTATGCCACAAACCGAACATTTAAGTTTTGAAGTTTTGAAAAGTTTTGATGTTTGTTAATAATCCAAATTTGAGTTCGAATTGTTTTGAACTAGCGCGAGATTAACAACAGTAATCGTGGTGACGTGGCATCATTAGCAGAGGTTTACTGTAGCCTAAGTATCCGGGCGTCACAATTCTCCTCCACTACAAGAAATCTCGTCCCGAGATTTAAGAGGTGGAAAACAGGGAAAAGGTCTGGTTACGAAATTCTTACGAATCTTCTCGGTCTTGATTGCTCTTCTCGAAGTGGTCGATCCATTATATTGATGTCTTCATTTTTCTGCTTCAAGTCATCAAGATAAAGTCGGTATCCTTTCTTCGGGGGTTCCATCGTACTTACGAAAGAATAAGGGGTACTCGGGAGAGCGAACCTCTACAAGGTTGACTATCAAAGTCGATATCATCGGGAAGGTGGCGAAAGTAACTCTCGAATTGAAACTTAAGAAAATATCGAGAGCAAAGTAATGAGGTTTCATGGGAAGTTTGAAGCGAAGCAGCAACCGTTCGATGCACAAACAGGCGTGAAAGGGCTCAAAGCAATCGGGAATAAGTATTGCGTCCGGCAATGATTTGATGATCCGTCGGAAGATGGCTCGTGAATTACATCTGAGGCCACCGCGAGGAGCAACCTTGGGAGCGAAGTGCAGGAGAGTCAGGTTTCGATCACAGGAGCTGTGGGTTATGGGCCCACCATGTGGTTCAAAAGTAGGAAGGACGCGACATATTGCACGGTCATGGTAGCAAGGCATGGCGAGAGGATAGCTTGTCGATTATGTTGGCAACAACGTTGGTACCAAGGGCGAGGGACGAAGAGAACCATTTTCCCTTTCGTTGAGCGAGGCGGACCAATAGGCAAAGTTCTCATCCATCGGGGTAACCAGGATGTCGTCAACAATAATAACAGGGTCACACTTGACAAAGTTGTAAACCGAGGTGTTTACCTAAGCAGGAGAATATTACTGCTTAGATCATATAGATCACAAGAAACGTTAACCCAACAAATGGAAAGAAAATATGGTTATCAGATTAAATGAACAATGGAAAGGAAAATGTGTTTAAACACATATTTCAAAGGTATATCCTTGAAAGGATTTAGCAGAGCATGATATCCATGACAGGATATAATGTAGTAAACTCTTTAGGTAGGGAGAGAATTTTCATGACATTACCCATACAGCGGTGTTTGGATAATCGAGCAGAAACATTTAGCATTGGGCATCAAATGTTTTTGTTGAACATCGGAGTACCATGGACATGCTTTAGGATAGCATTGACATGGTCTTCAAGCAAAAGGTCAGACTCTGGATACACGAAGGATTCATCGGGAACAACTTATAGAATACGTCTTACCATTTCCTCATGGAAGAATAGATAACCTTGCTAAAAGGAAACTATAACAATAGGTCCTCCGGCCAGGTGTACTAGGATGACATCACCTTATTGGGTTAAAGACCAATGGTATAATCCTTGGAAATATGTTCAAACCATCCCATCAGACCGAGATTCAGTTCTGATAGGTGGCAGGATACCCCAGACTCAGGATGTAGGCTAGCTGATGTAGGGGATGTAGGTTGGTACGGTCTACCCACATGTAAGGTGCTAGCGCTTCTGAAAGACTATGTCTCGGTCATCCGTTTCTCAAACACCATGTAGTCACGAGAACCAAGCGGAGGCGATCGAGTCTTGTGGGGAAAAGTCATAAACCTCTGCGAGTGTATAAACTAATCATGATTAGCCGTGTCCCGGTTATGGACAATTTGAGTATCCTGTAATTGAATATCATGTGAATCTCAACATGTTACTTCTAAATAAAAGTTATTGGGTTTTGATGAGTACTTTTTAATTGGGATTGAGGATCTTGTCAACCATTCTCAATGTTTAACAACCACCATGATAGTTAAATAAAATTATTCCTTTGATGTAGGGAAAAATCAGCTTTATGCAAATGTAACAGTAGAGCCTTACCACCAGCCATATATGCATGTAGTGTAGGCTTATTCATTCATTGCTCTTATGTGTTACATTGCCAGCATATTCCATGTCTTGACCGTTTTGAGCTGCAACTTTTCACGTTATGCACTTTTCGAACGACAGTAAGGTGTTAGGTCGTGGTTCTATACTCGATGATGCCGTTGGAGTTGATGGACTCGCTTATCTTCCAAGCCTTCCGTTGTTATTATTAGATGGCCTTAAGCCATATTATTGTATTCAGTTCCCTTGTGGACAACGATGTAATAAGTGTGTGATTGCTACTCTGCTATAAATCCTTGAAATCTTGTGTGGTGTCGGCATTCTGATCCGGGGATGACATCGAGCACGAGACTCGATCCATTTGGGTCTGGTCGCTCTGAGAGAATGGTATCGAGCACACTATTGAGTAGACACGACCACTAAGTTAAAGCCATAGATCACTCTCTCTTCCCATTTTCTAACTCCTCATCTTTTCTACTCTCTTTAGGGACGCGAAGATCAAGTACACCCAACCGGATGAAGGCACACCTTTTGGATTTCACTGAAGGAAGTTACTACGCACTGAACATTGGACTACCAAGTTTCACGGGACTTTCAGCGCCACTCTGCTCAAGAGGAGCGCTGAAGATTCATGCTCACGTTCGGGAAGGACATTCGCCCCAATCACCAAGCCTATAGATAGTGTTTTCGATGCACCAACTTGGAGTGCAGGAAAGAGCATGGCAGCTCACATCACCATGGGGCGCATTGGAGAAGTTTATCAAGAAGACCTCAAGGATACCATCTACCAGATTTGCGGACGCCGAGATGACAAGCGGGGCGTCGTCAACACCAAGAAGGATAGGTCCATTGCAGCTTTCATCCAGAGTCAAATCAGCACATTCGGCGCCAGAGAACCAAATGTGCAATGACATGTTGGAGTTGCGAAGACAAAGGAAGGATCATCGAACTGGAAGAAGAACTAAAGACTACACGCAAGGACTACATGGGCGAGATCGTAGCTCGGCAAGACACAATAACGATCTTAAATACGAGATCGAAGAACTCAAGAAGAAGTTGGCGCTCAGAATGAAGACCAAGATGTCGAATACCCAATCGACTACATCAACATCGACGACACAGATTCGGATCCAAGTGAACCCGACTTTGAAGGCGAAGTGGAGCGGACATCATGGAGTCTTCCACGGTTCAAACTAGTAGAAGTCCCCACATATTAGTAGTATTCCTCCATGTAAACATTTTAGTACACACACTTTTGCGATAGTTAGATCGTTGTAAGCCCTTGTTTGATTGAATGAAGTGATTTTGTGTGTTTTTGCTCATGTGCATTGGGTAGTGATTTCCCTTAGACCTCATTCTATTCTACATTTCTCTTCTCTTCTAAACCCATCAGATGCCTCCGAGACGCGACCCCGGATTCGTTTTCCCGCCAGAGATCACCCAATTGATCCAGCAAGAATACCTGATTCAAACATTGGTGCGAACAACAACAACAACAACAACAACAACAACCCACCGCCACCACCACCACTGCGGATCATCGACTCGTTTCCTTAGATGAACCCGCCGGTGTATTCCAAAGAGCACCGAGCCGATTGTAGCAGATGATTGGCTCCATAAGATAGGAAGAGAGCTGACCATGCAGGATGCACCGATGGTGAAAGAGTGAAGTTTGCAGCACATCGACTTGAAGGACCCTTGAAGATGGTGGGAGAATTTCACACCACTTACCCGTGAGACAACATCACATGGGACCAGTTTGACAAAGCTTTCCAGCCTTGCTCATGTTTCAGCGGGAGCCATGGCCATGAAGAAGCGTGAGTTTCGCAACCTCGCCAAGGAGGAAGGACTGTTGGCGATCGTGGATGACTTTAGTAAATTAGCACGTTATGCCCCGGATAGCGTTACTACGGATCTGCTAAGCAGGAGAAGTTTCTAGAAGGACTGAATGATGAGTTCACATGCCGTTGATGGTAGCAAGTTTCAACAACTACCAGGAGTTAGTAGACCGAGCTCTCATGATTGAAGGAAGCAAAGAAGAATTGAGAACTGCATAGCGGAAGTATGGACAAGGAAGTATAACTCGGATCCCAGCGAAGCCTCGTTATACCCCTAAATCAGAATTCAGTTTCAGATACCCATGGAGGAGGTAATTCGCATAACCATAATGGCACCAAGAATGGGAACGGGAATGGAGGAAGCAACGGACAGAACCGCACCAACCCGTCTACACCATCCAAGGTAGACCTGAGTCACATTACTTGCTTTAAGTGCCGCAAGACTGGGCACTATGCAAATGACTGTCCAGAAGGCCAGAATGGAAATGGCAATGGAAGCTCTGGAAAGAAGCCCAACCCTTTCAACAGGGGACAAGTGAACCACATTGATGTGGAGGAGGTTGAAGATCAGCCCGATCACGATGTCGGTAAGTTTTGGTTAAGTCATTTATGCGGTTGTTCTTTTCGATCCTGGTGCATCGCATTCATACATATCAAGGGGATTTGTGGATAAGTACAAGTTACCAACCCAAGCCCTTAGGTCACCCATGCTAGTAACCTCACCCGGAGCAGAGTATATGGCTAGTAAATGGTGTGATCGATTGCCACTAAGTTGGACACTATGTTTTCCCCTCGGACCTAATAGTTCGGAATCCCAAGGATTGGATGTGATATTAGGAATGGATTGGTTATCAAAGTATGGAGGAAACATAGATTGTACCACAAGGTCAATTTTGCTCACCACACGGAAGGAAGAAGGATTAAGTATGTATCACGGCACGAGCCGAGGAGAGCACAAGTTAATTGCTTATCGAGGTGGTGCGGAAGAAGTACCAAGATGGTAAAGGATTATCTGATGTATTTCGGAAGAGTTGCAGGGAATGCCGCGGATAGAGACATTGAGTTTTGATCAAGCTGTTGCGAGAACAGCCCGATATCGAAACGACCGTACAGGATGCCCGCAAAGGATTTGGCGGAAATCAAGAAGCAGATTAAGGAACTATTGGATAAAGGCTTTATTCGCCCAAGTTCTTCACCTTGGGGATCACCCGTTTTGTTAGTGGAGAAGAAGGATGGATCTTTGAGAATGGTTGTTGATTACCGTGGATTGAATGAAGTAACAATCAAGAACAAGTACCCACTACCGATGATAAATGATCTGTTTGATCGCTTGCAAGGAGCCAAAGTGTTTTCTAAGATCGACTTGCGATCAGGGTACCATCAGTTGAAGATTCGGGAGCAAGACATACCTAAGACAGCATTTACCACAAGATATGGACTGTACGAGTATACCGTTATGTCATTTGGACTAACTAACGCGCCATCCTATTTCATGAACCTGATGAACAAAGTGTTTATGGAGTTTTTGGACAAGTTAAATCGTGGTGTTCATTGATGACATTTTGATTTTCTCGAAGAATGAAGAGGAACATAAGGAACATTTGAGATTGGTTTTGGAAACGAGGGAACACCAGTTGTATGCCAAGTTCAGCAAATGTGAGTTTTGGCTAAAGGAAGTTGGATTTCTCGGACATATTATATCCGGAGAAGGGATAGCAGTTGACCCCACAAAAGTTGAGACCGTAACCAAGTGGGAAGCACCAACGACAGTTGGAGAGATTCGAGTTTCCTTGGACTCGCAGGATACTACCAAGATTCATTGAGAATTTCTCAAGGATTGCAAAGCCTATGACAGAATTGTTGAAGAAGGAAAACAAATTCATATGGACCGAGGACTGTGAGGCAAGTTTTCAGGAGTTGAAGAAAAGATTGGTTACCTCACCAGTTTGATATTGCGGATCAAACTAAGGATTATGAGGTGTATTGCGGCGCTTCACGTCGAGGACTTGGAGCAGTGCTTATGCAGGAAGGAAGAGTTGTTTCAGATGCTTCACGACAACTTAAGCCCCATGAGTTGAATTATGCCACTCATGATTTGGAGTTAGCAGCCGTTGTGCATGCCTTGAAGACGTGGAACACTTTCTCATTGGAAATCATTGTGAAGTATATACGGATCACAAGAGTTTGAAGTACATCTTCACACGAAGAATTGAATCTCGGACGAGGAGATGGTTAGAGCTAATCAAGGATTATGATATGAGATTGCATTATCACCCGGGAAGGCTAATGTCGTAGCTGACGCATTGAGCCGTAAGAGCCACGTCAATACCCTAATGATGGGAGGAATACCCAATGAGTTAGCCGAGGACCTTGAGAGCTATGTTGGAAATAGTTCCGAGAGGCTATGTAGCAGCATTGGAGATTCAATCGACAATCGATGGACAAAATCGAGAGAAGCCCAAAAGGCGGATAAGGAAGTTGCCTCTATAAAGGAGAAAATGAGCAAAGGAAAAGCTAAAGGATTTCGTGAGGATGAGCACGATACCCTATGGTTTGAAGACCGTGTTTATGTGCCCAATGACCCGTAGATCGGGAAGTTGATTTTACAAGAAGCCCATGATTCACCCTATTCGATTCACCGAGAAATACCAAGATGTATTTGGATTTGAAGAATATTTTCGGTGGACCGGAATGAAGAAGGATATTGCGGAGTATGTAGCAGTTTGCGGCGTATGTCGAAAAGTAAAGCGAGAACATCGAAGCCAGCAGGATTGTTACAACCATTGCCGATACTCGAATGGAAGTGGGATAAACTAGGCATGGATTTCATCACAGGTTTGCCAAAGACCCGTTCAGATATGACTCGATTTGGGTCATAGTCGACCGTTTGACCAAGGTAGCTCATTTCATTCCATCAAGACTACCTATAGCAGTGCTAAGTTGGCAAGATATACATGACCAGAATTGTGTGCTTACGGAGTTCCGAGGAGCATAATATCGGATAGAGGAACCCGGTTTACTTGAAATTTTGGAACCGGTTACACGAAACATTGGGAACCCGATTGGAATTCAAACACTTTCCACCCACGAACGATGGACAGACCGAGAGAGTCAATCAGATTTTGGAGGACATCTTTGAGCTTGTGCACTAGATTATGGATCTAGTTGGGATGATAATTTGCCGTATGCAGAATTTTCCTACAATAACAGTTACCAAACCAGCTTGAAGATGGCACCTTTCGAGGCTTTGTATGGAAGAAGGTGCAGGACACCATTGTCATGGGACGAAACTGGAGATCGTCAGTTGTTTGGACCAGATTTGATTAAGGAGTCTGAACAGAAAGTTAAGTTGATTGAGACAGGCTCAAGGTAGCCCATCGCACGTAAGAGTTATGCCGATTCAAAGCGCCAAGCGATTGAGTATGAAGTTGGAGACAGAGTATATCTCAGAGTATCCCCGCTTCGAGGAGTTAAGCGTTTTGGAGTTAAAGGAAAGTTAGCACCCGTTTCGTTGGACCATATAAGATTTTGCAGCGCATGGGAGAAGTTACGTATAAGTTGGAATTGCGGAAGGACTGTCAGAGTACATGATGTATTCCATGTTTCTCGATTGAAGACATGTCACCCGAGATAGCAGAGGCACCGTTAAGAGACACAGTGCCACCGGAAGCAATTCAGTTGAAGGATGACTTGACATATGAGGAAAAACCGGTTAAGATTCTCGATTATGCCAAAGTGAGTTACCCGCAGCAAGGTTATCAAGTTTTGCAAAGTTCGATTGGAGCCACCACACCGAGGATGAAGCCACACGGGAAAGAGAGGAAGTTTTGCTAAGGACCACCTCACCTATTTTCTAGCCAACCCGAATCTCGAGGGCTAGATTCATCTTAAGGGGGTAGGTTTGTAACATCCCAAATTTTCAATTTGGAATGTTATACATTAGGTCATCATGCATATCATATTTTCTCGCATTTTTCCGATCCTAGAAATTTCACGCAACTCAAGGACCCTCGGAGAGAGTTGGAAGTTTCATTATTTTCATATTTGGGATTTCTCAAAATTGAAAATAGGATCATTTGGATTTATTTAAATTATCTTCATAAAGTTTTCCTATAAAAATATTTTGAGAGGGAATAATATGACTTTCCCAAACAATTAGGAAAAATGAAGATATTATAAATAAACCAAATTTGGTTTTGGAAGATTTATTTTGCTTAGGCAAAAATGAGCATTTTAAAAATTATGCATGTTTGCTGTTTTTAAAGTTCATTTTGTTCGACTCATTTTAGGAGTCGGGAAAATTTGTTTTATTTAATTTGGAGTTCATTTGGTATTTTTTAATTCATTTGGTTTAAATTTTATTTAAAAAAAAATTACATACTGGGCGAGGCCCAGCCGCCCAGCCCACCACCCCACCTCCTCCTCCTCCTCCCTCGCGCCCTTGCGAGGTGTCCCTCGCCACAGACGCATCGCCACCCCCGAGTCCCACCACGACCCGGCTCCCCCCTCCCAAGGAAACCGACGCCTTTATAACCGCCGCCTCACTCTCACTCACCCAGAGCCGCCCGCCACCCGCGCCCGCCTTGAACCCGCCGCCGCCGAGGACGCCGCCGCCACCGCCGTTTCCCGCCCGCCGGACGCCGGACCTCGCCCTGCCGGACCCGCCGCCCCTCGCCCGAGCCCCCGACCCGCCGCCCTCGCCCGAGCCCCGCCGACCCCGAGCCTCGCCGGCGAGCCACCGAGGTAGCCAGCGCCCGATCCGGTTTTCTCTTAAACCGATCCGGTTTTTTTAAAATGTTTGTTTTTTAAAAACCTAGATTGGTTTTATTTTTTCGTTTTCTTATTTAACGAACGTTCACCGAACTGTTCGTTTCAATGAACGCGTTCGTTGGATTCGTTCGATAACGAACGTCCGCTATTTAAACCGTTAAATCGTTTTTCTTTTAATCGGATTTAACCCGTTATTTTTACGATTCGATTTCGATCCGATTTTCAAAACTGTTTTATTTCACGCTTCGTTTATCGGAATCGGGTGATTCAAGCGCTGAGTTTAAATACGAAACCGCCGTTCGACTACCCTATTTTCACAGAGTTTTGCCACTGTGAAATTTTGACCTAATTTCAGATTGCTAAACCGAGTCGTTCTCCTCGAGTTCCGACTTTGGAGTTTATTTTGATTCGATTCTTTTGCAACCAGGGTTCTTAAGTTGAACTTTCTGGTTAGATCTTTTATTCGAGATTTCCTGTGCATTAGATGAGTACTTATTGTATGCTTGTTGTTTGTCTGCGTTAGACCACCGGAGTGCGCCGCTTGTTACTTGAATCTCTAGGTGTCGCGGATCATCGAAGAAGGCAAGTAACACTTTGATCATACTCTTCTCATACCCAGTTTTATGCATTAGATCTATTCCTCAAACACTTGCATGTTTAGGATCAAATTAAATTGTGGGATTGGGAAGTAGATTGAGGTAGTACCTATTACTGTTTTACTTATGAAACCTTGGGAGTTACTTCTCGTTTGCTTGTTTATGCCATGCTATGCTAGTAGGCGTGGATTGGGTGAGTGAATATCCATGACAGATGTGAGTTTGTTAATTAATGGTTTATCTAAGGTGGCAACCTAAACACACATCTGGGTGGATTGAGGCACTGGTTTCCATCAGGACTTGCTGTATTTCTTGGACCGCCACCCAGGCTCTAAGGGATCATAAGATTATTCAAACTGGAAACTTCCGTGTGCAGCCACAAGCCAATTATGGGCTCTGGCGTAGTTGACTAAGTTGTGCGAACTCTTACGGGTAGGCTAGCTGATGTAGGGGATGTAGGTTGGTACGGTCTACCCACATGTAAGGTGCTAGCGCTTACGAAGACTATGTCTCGGTCATCCGTTTCTCAAACACCATGTAGTCACGAGAACCAAGCGGAGGCGATCGAGTCTTAATGGGGAAAAGTGCATAACCTCTGCAGAGTGTATAAACTAATCATGATTAGCCGTGTCCCGGTTATGGACAATTTGAGTATCCTGTAATTGAATATCATGTGAATCTCAACATGTTACTTCTAAATAAAAGTTATTGGGTTTTGATGAGTACTTTTTAATTGGGATTGAGGATCTTCAAACCATTCTCAATGTTTAACAACCACCATGATAGTTAAATAAAATTATTCCTTTGATGTAGGGAAAAATCAGCTTTATGCAAATGTAACCAGAGAGCCTTACCACCAGCCATATATGCATGTAGTGTAGGCTTATTCATTCATTGCTCTTATGTGTTACATTGCGGCATATTCCATGTCTGACCCGTTTTGGCTGCAACTTTTCACGTTGCGACTTTTGAACGACGAGTAAGGTGTTAGGTCGTGGTTCTATACTCGGTGATGCCGTTGGAGTTGATGGACTCGCTTATCTTCCAAGCCTTCCGCTGTTATTATTAGATGGCCTTAAGCCATATTATTGTATTCAGTTCCCTTGTGGACAACGATGTAATAAGTGTGTGATTGCTACTCTGCTATAAATCCTTGAAATCTTGTGTGGTGTCGGCATTCTTGATCCGAGGATGACAACGAGCACGAAGACTCGATCCATTTGGGTCTGGTCGCTACAATGACATTGCAAGGTTCTCAAGGAAAAGAACTGTGGAAGCGAGTTCTAAAACAAGAGCTCATCATTAAACCAATGAAGGGATAAGGAGGTAGCTGATGAACTCAGCGACAATCCTTGAGATTTCCAAAAAGGTGGATTTCCACAATTAGGCGAACAAGGAGATAGCATTTGTCAGATCAAATGGTATAATGATGTATGCTCGAGGAAAACATACAAAATTAAACATTGGCTGAAATGTGCACCCGAAATATGGGCTGGGTTGCACGACCAACATTGGAATGGTGATTCAATAATCAATAGTCTAAGAATGAACGGTCGACCATTAACTTCAAAGTAATAGGGTTGCTAGAAGGGCGGAGTCCAAACAGCACCGCTCACTTGTTGGTACCCTGGTTGGAATCAACACGAGGACCCAAGAAAGAATGGTGATGGTGAGAAGTATCACCATACCAAGAATTCTTAAGAGGTGGTGAAATTCCCGACATTCTTGACATAAAAGGTGGTAATATTCCAAGGTAAAGAAGAACAATGTTGGGTAGCAAGGAACTCAGGTATAACACAAAACACGAACAAGTTTGTGTTGGAGGAAGGCAATAAAGTGGTTGATGATAACACAAATCATCGAGGCAAGGATGGTATTTCCCATCATGAATCCGGTGATATCTGGAAGAGCTCATAAGGTTGATTTATGATCACGACACATTTGTCGAGAGGTTACACGAAGATGTAATCGATCGACGATGACATCAAGTCAAGCGAATGATGAAGCGAAGGTTATTGGAACCACGGTTAGGACACAAACTTGAAATCAGGATTGTTGTTCAAGGCGAACTGATATGACGAGGAAGATCAACGTAAACAGCTCATCGTCGAAAATTTTGTGCTCGGGAAGAAGGACCAGTAGCACAATTAGAAGTTTGCACGATAATGATATAGCCGATAAGGCTAGGAATGACTTGAAGGATTATTAACCTCGTAGGCAACAAGAATTACTTAGAGTTATTGAATCGGACTGCGGAATCGATTCACTTATCGGTGTTCTCGGTGACTAATAACTCGGACCACAGGGGAATCCGAGATCGGTGAGAAGCAATACTAGATGAAGACTCGCAGGAAGCAACATAGTTCTCGAGATACCAGAGGTTAATACTCGAGGAAGATCAAAATAGAGGTTGGGCAAGCGTATTGATCTGCAAAAGACAAGTACTTTAACTTGTCCGAGAAATGGAATCAAGGAGAAAATGTGGTCGGGACCACGACTGCAAATGATCAATGCATAGATGCCAGATGATTTCATATCAAGGAAATAGTTATTATCACAAGAAGCTTCTATGATAGGATCTACATCGTGTCCATGGGCATGAACACAAAGTTCAAGGTCGACTCCCACTTCTTTAATGCATAACCTTTCATTCACTCCTCCCCTTCGTCGAAGTGGTGGTGTAGAAATTTCATCTGGCATAACACCAGTAGAGTATGACCCGTAGAAGTTCCCGGGTTCACACAGATTAG
This sequence comes from Aegilops longissima, assembly GCA_021605205.1. Taxonomy (NCBI): domain Eukaryota; kingdom Viridiplantae; phylum Streptophyta; class Magnoliopsida; order Poales; family Poaceae; genus Aegilops; species Aegilops longissima. The sequence continues at coordinate 508,859,998 of CM038681.1, forward strand.
AGAAGGCATTGCTTCGACCCATTGGGGCATCTTAGGAACATATACCACGAGCTTCAAGAGTAAATATCACCAGCTCGAAAGCAGAGCATGGTTGGCAAAAGGAGAGGATACACTTTACCAAAGGCATTATATATCGGAGAAAGAACTTGCAAGGTGATTAATTATGAAGGACACTGTCGGATAATAATCCAACAGTGGATATGGCGATCCATAATGGAGCTGATGTGAGTATCGATACCCAATCAGAGGAAGAAAGAATGCAAGGAGATCAGATTATAGAACATCTGACTAATTCGATGCTTAGATAACAAAGGAATTACGATTTCCAAAACAAAGGATCGAAGCGATCGCTTTGATCAAGGATGGATAAGTTGGATAGACCAGAGAGGCACAATTGACGACCAATAGTTTGGTGAGAACCAGCTCATGTTAAAAATGATGTACTGAGCCGGAAAGATAATTTAGAAGGGTTGATAGATGATTGTGTGCATTCGCACACATGTTGAATCAATAGGGTCAAAATAACGGTGCCAAAAGATACTAGTGAATATTGCCAAATATATGGGAAGCATCCATAATGCAAGTAGACAAGTATTTGCAGAGCAATAAAGTTGCTAAAGATTTTCGGAGGATTTAATAGTATTTCAAAGACTTTTGTGAAACACCTGAACAACTGGGGATGAGCGGATACTCGGAAAGTGTGAGAAATTATTCTTAGGGGTATTCAGGTGGTAAAGAACTGCAAGGCAGTAGGCACAAAATATTCTCGGGGTATCTTGTAATAACAAGATCGACTGGGAATAAAAGTAAGCACGACAGGTGTAAGTATTTATCCATCGGGATATTTCGGTGGAAGGGAATTGCAAAAGCAATGGGCACAAGGTCTCGAGAGAAAATCAAAGAGTATCTTCGAAATCTTCTGGTGCAGTCGGCGATCATCTGGACTGAAGGGCCTCTCCGGGAGGAAGTATTTTCGAGAACCTAAAGTTAGATTTTTGTAAAAATCGTTTAACCCGAATAGAAGAGAGTTCAGAATCCCAGAGTAAAGGTCGAGGAGTAAAAGATCCTAGTACCACCCAATGGCGACGTGGGCCCATGGGCCACACAACCATGTTAGTAAAAGTTTTGTAAAGTCTAGACTCGACTTCGGCCAAGGAGTTGGAAGGGGGATTCCTACAGGCACTCGGCTCTGATACCAACTTGTGACGCCCCCGATTCAATCGTACACTAATCATGCAAGCAAATGTGTACGATCAAGATCAGGGGCTCTCGAGAAGATATCACAACACAACTCTAAAACATAAATAAGTCATACAAGCATCATAATACAAGCCAGGGGCCTCGAGGGCTCGAATACAAGTGCTCGATCATAGAGGAGTCAGCGGAAGCAATAATATCTGAGTACAGACATACATTAAACAAGTTGCCTTAAGAAGGCTAGCAAAAACTGGGATACAGATCGAAAGAGGCGCATGCCTCCTGCCTTGGATCCTCCAAACTACTCCTGGTCGTCGTCAGCGGGCTGCACGTAGTAGTAGGCACCTCCAGTGTAGTAGTCGTCATCGACGGTGGCGTCTGGCTCCTGGGCTCCGACATCTGGTTGCGACAACCAGGTAGAAAGGAAAGGGGGGGAAAGGGGGGAGAAAGCAACCGTGAGTACTCATCCAAAGTACTCGCAAGCAAGGACCTACACTACGCTTCTGGCAGCCTCTGTCTTGCAGCATGTAGAAGAGAGTAGACTGAAGTCCTCCAAGTAGCATCGCATAGCATAATCCTACCCGGCGATCCTCTCCTCGTAGCCCTGTTAAAGAGCGACCACCGAGTTGTATCTGGCACTTGAAAGGGTTTGTTTTATTAAGTATCCGGTTCTAGTTGTCATAAGGTCAAGGTACAACTCCAAGTTGTCCTGTTACCGAAGATCACGGCTATTCGAATAGATAAACTTCCCTGCAGGGGTGCACCACATTACCCGACATGCTCGATCCCATTTGGCCGGACACACTTTTACGAGTCATGCCCGCCGCGGAAGATCAACACGTCGCAGCCCACCTAGGCACAACAGAGAGTCAAGACGCCGGTCTAAACCTAAAGCGCCACGAGTGCAGGCCCATCGCCTTAGCACACCTGCACGTTATGTCTGTGGCGAGCAGACCAAGCCTAGCGAGCGTTCGAGTCAATCCGTAGCGCAGCGCCGCTCGATCGGCAGGCGTCACGAAATGCTTCGGTGATACCACGGCGCGGTTGCCCATATCTTGTCCCGTGTGGCGGTTAGTGCGTATAAGGTCAACGACCCAACTCAGATCAAATACCAAGATCTCGGTAAGCGTTTTAAGTATCCATGAGCATGACGAGGGCCGAGCCCACCTCTCACCCGAGTAGTCTCAACCTGCCCTGCCACTCCGCCACAAAGATCCACATAGAGAGCCGTTGGGACAAAGGTCCTTTCAGCCCCAATCCGTGAATCACTCGCATGGTGCTCCACAAGCCGACCCGACTTTAGTCACCACAGGTATCATGTATAAAGTATATAGTATATACCGTGATCACCTCCAGTGATCACAGCCCGATAGTATAGAACAGCGAGACGGACAAGAATGTAGGGCCATCGATGGAATACTAGCATCCTATACTAAGCATGTAGGATTGCGGGTAAATGTATCAATAGTAGTAGCAAGGACAGGCTATGCATCGGGATAGTAATAACAGCGATAACATGCTACCTTTGCTCTAATGCAAGTAGTATAGAAGAGAATAGGCGATATCTGGTGATCAAGGGGCTTGCCTGGTTGCTCGGCAAGGAGGGTCATCTTGGTGTAGTCGAACACACGGACATCGGCACCGGTCTCGAGTCTCTAGGAAAGAAGTAACGAGAGGAAACACAATAAATATGAGCAATCAAATGTAACACAAAGCAAGACAGCGGCAATATGCGGTGCTAGGGGTGACCTAACGCAGTAGGAGGTGTTACCGGCGAAGGGGGAAAACATCCGGGAATGTATCCCCGGTGTTTCATGATTCCGGACAGATGAACCGGAGGTGAAATGTTGTAGGTTCGCTATGCTAGGGACGCGTGGTAGACGAACGGGCTGCATATTCGGATTCGTCTAACTATTACACAAACTAACTAATTAATTTAGTCTAACTAGGTTATTAGGGTAATAGATTTTAATTAGTTTAATTAAACCTAATTAATTAATTTAATTAATTCATATTTTTATTTATTTATTTCTAACTCTTTTTTATCCTTTTTTTACGTTACGGGTGGGGTCCGTTTGGCGGTGGCAGAGGCCTAATGGGTGTGGGCTACGGTTTGAGTATGAGCCAAGAGCGAGCGCTAAGCGCCCGATTGGGGAACACAGGCGCTAGCTCAGCGAGCCCATCGGCCTTGACCAGCCGGGGGGGATGGTGAGCAGAGGCACGCCACGGGGCGGCGACAACCTGAGCCGGTCGGGACTATGTCCATGGGGCGGCGCGGCGGAGTGGAAGCAGGGCGACGGAGCGAGGCCAGGCGGCCTTGACTCTGGTGCGGTGGGCAGGGCAGCCGCGACAACGGGGAAGGAGCAGCAAAGGGGAGCAGGGCCGGACGGCCAAGGCGACGGGCGCGTGGGCTCGTCGCGCGCTCTGAGCAACACGGGACGGGTCGTGCGAGGAGCACGACGGGCGGCGGAGAGGGGAAGAGGAGGCCGAGGCCTCACCGTGGATTGCAGAGGACGGGGCAACGAGGGTCGAGGAGGGGGGGTCGGGGACGCGGCGAAGAGGAGGCAGGCCGGTGGGGAGGAGGAAGCAGGCCGGCGAGGCGGCGGCCGATCCGGCGAAGACGATGAGGGCTTGGCCTTGATCCTCGTCTTGGCGTCGAGGTGGTCGGGGCACGAGGCGGCTGGCAGAGAATGTAGGGCGCCTGCCGGGCGGTGCCTGTGCCAGCCTGGCGGCGCGTTGTGAGGGCTTGCCAGGGAGTGGAGTGGGGAAGGCGGAGCGGTTGTGGTAGCGGAGGACGGCGACATCGGCGGGGTGCGGTCGGGGTTGCGCCCGATCCAGATCGAGGGGAGGGGCGAGAGGGAGGGGGGGGGGGATCGTGCGGGGGGGGGGGGAGTGGGTGCACCGGGGATTAGGGTTTCGGGGTAGTGGGGGATAAGGTGGGATGGGGTGGGCCTCCTGGTGGCCTGGATGGCCAATTGGGTCGTTCGGCCCACGGAGAGGGGGAGGGGGCTTTGCTCTTTGTTTTGTTTATTGTTTTGTCTTTTTCCTTTTATTTATTTATTTTTGTTTAGCGTTTTCTTTTATTCCCAATATATTTTAGTTTTAGAAAAACTCAAAAGTTGTACCAAATTTAGTATATGTAATTATGCCACAAACCGAACATTTAAGTTTTGAAGTTTTTAAAAGTTTTGATGTTTGTTAATAATCCAAATTTGAGTTCGAATCGTTTTGAACTAACACGAGATTGACAACAGTAACCGTGATGATGTGGCATCATTAGCAGAGGTTTACTGTAGCTTAAGTATCCGGGCGTCACATAAGTAAGGATGTGAGAGGGTAGCTTGTCAGTTATGTTGGCAACAACGTCGGTACCAAGGGCGAGGAACAAAGAGAACCCTTTTCCTGCTCGTTGATCGAGGTGGACCATTAGGCAAAGTTCTCGTCCATCGGTGGATATCAGAATCTCATCAACAATAGTAACAGGTTCTTACTGACTGAGTTGTACACCGAGGTGCTTACAAAAGTCGCGACTCATTACTGCTTAGATCATATAAACCTCAAGAAGGTTAAACAAAACAATGGAAAGAAAAATGTGATTATCAGTTTAAACAGAACAATGGAAAGGAAAAATGTGTTTAAACACATAATTCAGGGGTATATCCTTCCCAAGGACAAGCAGAGCATGATACCCATGACAGGATATAATTGTAGAAAACCCTTTAGGAAAGGGGAGAGAAATTTCATGACATCATCCATACAACGATGTTTGGATAATTTGATTAAGAAATTTAGCACTGTGCTTCAAATGTTCTTATTGAAGATAGGAGTACCATAGACATGCGTCGAGATAGCATTGACATGGTCTTCAAGCAAAGGCCAGACTTCGGATATACAAAGGATCCATTAGGATAAATTTATTAAACAAGGCATTTAGTTTCCTCGTGGAAAAATGGTTAACCTTGTTAAAAAGGAAACTATAACAATAGGCCCTTCGGCCAGGTGTGCTAGGCATGACATCACCTTACCGGGTCATATAAAGACCAATGTTATTACTCTTGGAAATATGTTCCAACCATCGTATCTGACCGAGATTCAGATCTGATTGGTGTCAGGATACCTCAGGGTCAGGATGCCTGAGAACAGAAAGGTGCGACACAAATTGTCGAGATGACATTGTAAGATTCTCGGGGCAATGAACTATGGAAGCGAGTTCCGAAACAAGAGTTCATCATTAAACCAAGGAGAGGATGAGGAGGTAGCTGATGAACTCAGCGACGACTCATTGAGATTAACAAAAGATGGATCTCCACAATTATGTGAACAAGGAGATAACAATTGTCAGATCAAATGATATAATGATGTATGTTCGAGAAAAACATCCACAATTAAACATTGGTAGATAGGTGCACCCGAAATATGGGATGGGTTGCACGATAAATGTTAGAACGGCGACTTAATGAAACAGAATCAATCGACCATTCACTTCAAAGCAATAGGGTTGCTAGAAGTTTTGAAGTCGCACATCATAGTTCAATTGTCTGTTTTCCGGTTAGAAACAACACGTTGACAAAGGAATGAACGGATATGGCAAGAAGTATCACCTGTATCAAGATCTCTTAAGAGGTGGTGAAATTCTCACGACTTTCTTGACATAAAAGATGGTAATACTCCAAGGTAGCTCATAACACTAGCTAGATAGAAAGAAACTCAAGGTACTTCACGAGACATGAACAAGTTTGTGTTGGAGGGAGGGCAATAAAGTTGTCGATGATGACACAAATCATCGAGGGGCAAGGAGGGTATTTCTCATCAAGAATTCGATAGATATCTGGGAAGAAGTTAAAATGTTGACGATGATCACGACACATTTATCGAGAGGTTTCAAGAAGATGTAATCGATCGGCGACGACATCACACCAAGGGAATGGTAAAGCAAAAGGTTACTGGAACCATGGGTACAACACAAACTCGAAATCAAGTTTGCAATTCAAGGCAAAATGATATAACGAGGGAGATTGACGTAAGATTAGCTCAACGTCGAAATTTGTGCTCCGGGAAGGACCAAGTAGCACAATTAAAATTAGCACGGTAATGATGTAGCCAAACAGGCTAGGAATGACATGATCGGGTACAAACTCGTAAGTAAAGAAGATTACTAAAAGTTGTTGAACCGTAGTGCGGACTCGGTTCAGCTATCGGTGTCTTTGAGTGTTTAATAACTCAAAGCCCGTGAAAAATTGGAATCAGTGAGAATGTAGTACTTGATGGAGAACTCATAAGAAGTTATGCAGTCCCGTGATGATCTCGAGATACCAGGGTGTAATACTCGACGAAAGATCAAAGTAAAGGTTGGACAGGTGTATTGATCCACAGAATACAAGTGCTTAAACTTGCCCGAGAAATGGGATCAGAGAAGAACATATGGTCGGAACCACGATTGCAAAGGATCAATTCACCGATACCAAGGATATTATATCAAGGAAATAGTTATTATTACAAGAAGCTTCCATGATAGGATCTACATCGTGTCCATGGGCATGAACACAAAGGTTCAAGGTCGACTCCCACTTCCTCAATGCATAACCTTCCATTCACCTCCTCGTATTTCGAAAATGACATTAGTTGTTGAAACTTTTACCTGGTGCAGTACCAGATAAGTATGACCCGTGAAATCTTTTGGGTTCACGTATATTAGGGAAGGCGTTGGTTCAACCCATCGGGGCATCTTAGGAACATATACCACAAACTTCGGAGTAAATAACACAAGCTCGAAAGCAGAGCATGGTTGGTCAATCAGAGGATAGGATTTACAAATGGAGAAAGAACTTCCAGAGTGATTCAATATGAAGGACGATATCGGATAAAATCTAACAAAGGATCCGGTGGTCCTCAAGGGATCTGATGTGAGCATCGGTACTCAACCAGAGGAAGAAAGAATGCAAGGAGATCCGATTATAGAACAACGGACTAATTCAAAGCTCAATTGCAAAGGAATTTATGATTTCCAAATCCAGGGATCAAAGGCAAACGTTCTGATCGAAAATGAATAAGTTCAATAGACTTAGAAGCATAACCGATCAAGGCATTGATTGGTCAAGAACCAGCTCATATCCAAATGACGTATGAGCCAGAAGGATGAATTCTAGGATCTGACTGAGGATTGCGAGCATTCACACTCATGTTGAATCAATAGGATTCAAAATGACGGTGTCAAAGGAGACTAATGAATGTTGCTAGACCTATGGGAAGCATCCATAATGCAAGCAGACAAGTATATGTAGAGCAATAGTTTTAAAGAGGATTCTTGAAAGATCGGATGGAATTTCAAAGTATCATATGAAACATATGAACAACTGGGGATGGATGAATACTCGATAAGTGCGAGTAATTATTTGCATGGGTATTCATGTGGTAAAGAACTGCAAGGCAGTAGACATAAGGTATTCTCGTATCAATAGAGAGCAAGATCAACTGGGGATAAAAGTAAGAACGACAGGTGTATGCATTTATCCATAGGGATATTTCGGTGACAGGGATTGTAAAAGTAGGCACAAAGTCTCAAGAGAACATCAGAGTGTATCTTTGGAATCGTTCGGTGCACCAAGCAATCATCTGGAGTGAGGGGCTCTCCGGGAGAAAGTAGTTACGAGAACCTAGTGTTAGAGTTAGCAAAAATCATTTAACCCGAGTAGAAGAGAGATCAGAGTCCCAGAGTATAGATCGATGAATAAAAGATCCTAATACCACCCAATGGCGACGTGGGCCCGTAAGCCACACAGCCATGTTAGTAAAACAGTTTTCAATGACTAGACTCAACTTCGGCCAAGGAGTTTGGAAGGGGGATTCCTACATGCAGTCGGCTCTGATACCAACTTGTGACGCCACTGATTCAATCATACACTAATCATACACGCAAATGTGTACGATCAAGATCAGGGACTCACGGGAAGATATCACAACACAACTCTAAAAATAAAATAAGTCATACAAGCATCATAATACAAGCCAGGGGCCTCGAGGGCTCGAATACAAGTGCTCGATCATAGACGAGTCAGCGGAAGCAACAATATTTGAGTACAGACATAAGTTAAACAAGTTGCCATAAGATGGCTAGCACAAACTGGGATACAGATCAAAAGAGGCGCATGCCTCCTACCTAGGATCCTCCTAAACTACTCCTGGTCGTTATCAGCGGCCTGCACGTAGTAGTAGGCACCTCTAGTGTAGTAGGAGTCGTCGTCGATGGTGGCGTCTGGTTCCTGGGCTCCAACATCTGGTTGCGACAACCAGGTAGAATGGAAAGGGAGAAAAGAGGGAGAAAAGCAACCGTGAGTACTCATCCAAAGTACTCGCAAGCAAGGACCTACACTACATATGCATGGGTATATCTGTAAAGGAGCCATATCAGTGGACTGAACTGCAGAATGCTAGAATAAGAGGGGGATAGCTAATCCTGTCAAAGACTACACTTCAGGCCACCTCCATCTTGCAGCATGTAGAAGAGAGTAGATGGTAAGTTCACCAAGTAGCATCGCATAGCATAAACCTACCCGGCGATCCCCTCCTCATCGCCCTATTAGAGAGCGATCACCGGGTTATATCTGGCACTTGGAAAGGTGTGTTTTATTAAGTATACGGTTCTAGTTGTATAAGGTCAAGGTACAACTCCAAGTCGTCCTGTTACCGAAGATCACGGCTATTCGAATAGATAAACTTCCCTGCAGGGGTGCACCACATAACCCAACACGCTCGATCCCATTTGGCGGACACACTTTCCTGGGTCATGCCCGGCCACGGAAGATCAACACGTCGCAACCCCACCTAGGCACAACAGAGAGGTCAGCACGCCAGTCTAAATCCTATGGTGCAGGGGTTGGGCCCGTCACCCATTGCACACCTGCATGGTGTGTGGGCGGCCGGAAGCAGAACTAGCCCCCTTAATACAAGAGCGGTCTTACGTTCCAATCCGGCCGCCGCTTCGATCGTGATGTCACGAAGGCTTCTACTGATACCACGACGTCGAGTGCCCATAACTGTTCCCGCGTAGTTGGTTAGTGCGTATAGGCGATGGCGGACTCGCATCAAATACCAAGATCTCGTTAAGCGTGTTAAGTATCCATGAATGCCAACCAGGGTGAGGCCCACCTCTCTCCTAGGTGGTCTCAACCTGCCCTGTCGCTCCGCCACAAGGTAACGATCGGGGCCGTCGGAACCTGTGCCCACCTCTACCGAGATGGAGCCACCTGCCTTTCAAATTTCCATCTCCTAACAGTATCATAAGTAATGTAACAAGATAAAGTATATAGCATATGCCCGTGATCACCTCCCAAGTGATCACGACCCGATAGTATAGCATGGCGGGACGGACAAGAGTGTAGGGCCACCGATGGAACACTAGCATCCTATACTAAGCATTTAGGATTGCGGTAAAGGTAACAACGATGAGTAGCAAGGATAGGCTATGCATCGGGATAGGATAAGCGGTGAGCGATAATAGTTATACTACTCTAATGCAAGCGAGAGAGAAGAATAGGCGATATCTGGTGATCAAGGGGGGGGGGGGGCTTGCCTGGTTGCTCTGGCAAGAAGGGTTCGTCGTTGATGTAGTCGATCGCAGGGGTACCGGCAGCGGTCTCAGGGTCTACCGGAAAGAAGTAACGGAGGGGAACACAATAAATAACAGAGCAATCAAAGCAACACAAAGCATGACATGGTGATACGCGATGCTAGGGGTGACCTAACGCAGTAGGAGGTGATACCGGCGAAGGGGGAAACATCCGGGAAAGTATCCCCGCCATTTCGCGTTTTCAGATAGATGAACCGGCGGGGGAAAGTTGTGTGTTTTCTATGCTAGGGATGTGTGGCGGACGAATGGCCTGCGTATTCGGATACGTCTCGTTGTTCTGAGCAACTTTCATGTACAAAGTTTTTTCATCCGAGCTACTGATTATTTTATATTATTTTTCGAAGTTTTATTCATTTTCTGAATTTAATTTAATTCAAAATAAATGTGAATTGCTATGTGCACCCAGCTCTGGGTACACATAAGTGTACCAGAGGGGCTGACATGTGGGTCCAAGGGGTCCCAGTTGACCAGTCAAACTTTGGTGGTCAATGTGTGGGTCCCCTTGTCATATACTATCTTACTAACCTAACAGATTAAACAGACTAATTAGGTTATCAGTTTAACTAACATAGGTTAATTAAGTTAATTAACTCTTTAATTAATTAATTAATATTTTATTATTATTACTATTATTTAATCTCTTTTTTTATAAATGTTTCAGGGGCGTGGGGCCCCTTGTCATAGGCCCCTGGGGCCAACCGGGCGATGGAACGGGCGCTCGGACCTGGCGTCGGGTGTCGCCTGCTTACCGTCTGCAGAGGCTGGCCGCGGCAAGCAGCCAGTGGAGGCGGGCGGTGCAGTGGCGACGGCGCCGGGCGGAACTGGCGCTGGCTGGCCGGAGCGACGGCGGCTAGTGGTCATTGCGAGTGGCCGCGATGGGAGCGGGGCGCGCGAGCAATGGGCGCGAGAAGCAGCCGCGAGCATGACGAGTTGGATGAGCGAGAGGCGGCAGGCGGAGTGGGCAACGGGCGCCAGAGCACGCGAAAGCAGGGACGGACGGCGACGGCGGCCAGTGAGCGAAGGCAGCAAGGGCGGCAAGCCGCGACATGTTGGCTGGGAGCAGACGGCTGTGTGGCGGTTGCGGGCGCGCACGGGGCGCGGGCACGACGCGGGCGAGCGGCGATGACCGCGGCCAAGATAGAGAGAGGGGGAGGGCATGGCCCTCACCTGCGTTGCAGGGGTATGGGGGGGGGGAGGGGGCGGCAAGGCTCGGTGGAGGCCGTTGAGGAAGAGTCAGGGGCGACCAGTCCAGCGAGGAGGGGGATGAGGAGGCGAGGAGGTAGTCCGGCGAGGAGGGGGATGAGGAGGCAGTCCGGCGAGGTCGACCGGCGAGGGGCGGCGACGGTGGGGCGCCTGGTTCAGTGAACGACGACGGCGCGAGGTTGGGGCCCGAGTGCCCCGATCCAGATCGGGGGGAAGGGGCGAGAGGGAGGAGAGAGTAGGTGGGGTGTCGGTTAGGGTTTCACCGACAGGGGGGTTATGGAGAGTGGGGTGGGCCGGCAGGCTGGGCTGGTTGGGCCGGACAGCTGGGCCGTTTGGCCCAGTTGGCCAGTGGGGTTTCCGTTTTTGTTTTATTTTACTTTTCTGTTCTTTTTATTTATCTACTTTTTACTATTTTACTTTATTTCCAATTATTTTAGTTTTAGTAAAACATACACTTAGCATCTAATTTAGGATCTCAACTTAGCCCATAGTCACAAAAAGTCTAATCCTCAAATAAATTATTTTGACATTTTATTAATTACAAAAGGTATTTAATAAATTGTTTTTGCTGTTGTTTTATTCATCTTATAGTATTTAAACATTTTATAAAGGTGTGGTTTCTCCATTATAATTACCTATGCAATATTTGGTTCACTCCGAACATTTTAGTTTTGATGTCTGAAAACCTTTGTTGTTTGCCATATTTTGAATTTGAATCCGTTTTAAACTAACATGAGGTTAACAACAGTAACCATGGTGACGTGGCATCATTAGCAATGAATTATTGTAGCTTAATTACCCGGGCGTCACATTCCTCCTATATATACCTACGTACCCCCAAACAATCAGATACGGAGCCAAAAACCTAATTCCACCTCCGCAACCTTCTGTGCCCACGAGATCCCATCTTGGGGCCTGTTAGAGTTCACGGAGGGGCATCGATCACGGATGGCTTCTACATCAACACCATAGCCTCTTAGATGAAGTGTGAGTAGTTTACCTCAGACCTTCGGGTCCATAGTTATTAGCTAGATGGCTTCCTCTCTCTTTTTGGATCTCAATGCAATGTTCTCCCCCTCTCTTGTGGAGATCTATTCGATGTAATCTTCTTTTGCGGTGTGTTTGTTGAGACCGATGAATTGTGGGTTTATGATCAAGTTTATCTATGAACAATATTTGAATCTTCTGAATTCTTTTATGTATGATTGGTTATCTTTGCAAGTCTCTTCGAATTATCGGTTTGGTTTGGCCTACTAGATTGATCTTTCTTGCAATGGGAGAAGTGCTTAGCTTTGGGTTCAATCTTGCGGTGTCCTTTCCTAGTGACAGTAGGGGCAGCAAGGCACGTATTGTATTGTTGCCATCGAGGATAACAAGAAGGGGTTTTTATCATATTGCATGAATTTATCCCTCTACATCATGTCATCTCGCTTTAAGCATTACTCTGTTCTTATGAACTTAATACTCTAGATGCATGTTGGATAGCGGTCGATGTGCGGAGTAATAGTAGTAGATACAGGCAGGAGTCGGTCTACTTGTCTCGGACATGATGCCTATATACATGATCATACCTAGATATTCTCATAACTATGCTCAATTCTGTCAATTTCTCAACGGTAATTTGTTCACCCACCGTAAAAACTTATGCTCTCGAGAGAAGCCACTAGTGAAACCTATGCCCCCCGGGTCTATCTTCCATCATATTAATCTTCCAACACTTAGTTATTTCCGTTGCTTTTATTTTACTTTGCATCTTTATTATAAAAATACCAAAAATATTATCTTATCATATCTATCATATCTCACTCTCGTAAGTGACCGTGTAGGGATTGACAACCCCTTATCGCGTTGGTTGCGAGGATTTATTTGTTTGTGTCGGTGCGAGGGACTCGCGCGTAGCCTCCTACTGGATTGATACCTTGGTTCTCAAAAACTGAGGGAAATACTTATGCTACTTTGCTGCATCACCCTTTCCTCTTCAAGGGAAAACCAATGCAGTGCTCAAGAGGTAGCAGTCACCTCCATAAACGAGAAACATATCCTTAGTCCTTTTCAGGTATTTCAGGATGTTCTTGACAGTTGTCTAGTGATCCACTCCTGGATTACTTTGGTACCTCCCTGCTAAACTAATAGCATGGCACACATCAGGTCTGGTACACAACATTGCATACATGATAGAGCCTATGGCTGAAGCATAGGGAACACCTTTCATTTTCTGTCTATCTTCTGCAGTGGTCGGGCATTGAGTCTGGCTCAATTTCACACCTTGTAACACAGGCAAGAACCCTTTCTTTGCTTGATCCATTTTGAAATTCTTCAAAACTTTATCAAGGTATGTGCTTTGTGAAAGTCCAATTAAGCGTCTTGATCTATCTCTATAGATCTTGATGCCCAATATATAACCAGCTTCACCGAGGTCTTTCATTGAAAAACTCTTATTCAAGTATCCTTTTATGCTATCCAGAAATTCTATATCATTTCCGATCAACAATATGTCATCCACATATAATATTAGAAATGCTATAGAGCTCCCACTCACTTTCTTGTAAATACAGGCTTCTCCAAAAGTTTGTATAAAACCATATGCTTTGATCACACTATCAAAATGTTTATTCCAACTCTGAGATGCTTGCACCATTCCATAGATGGATCGCTGGAGCTTGCACACTTTGTTAGCATCCTTTGGATCGATAAAACCTTCAGGTTGCATCATATACAACTCTTCTTCCAGAAATCCATTCAGGAATGCAGTCTTTACATCCATTTGCCAAATTTCATAATCATAAAATGCGGCAATTGCTAACATGATTCGGACGGACTTAAGCATCTCTACGGGTGATAAGGTCTCATCGTAGTCAACTCCTTGAACTTGTCGAAGACCTTTTGCAACAAGTCAAGCTTTGTAGACAGTAAAATTACCATCAGCGTCAGTCTTCTTCTTGAAGATCCATTTATTCTTGATGGCTTGCCGATCATCGGGCGAGATAACCAAAGTCCATACTTTGTTCTCATATATGGATCACATCTCAGATTTCATGGCCTCAAGCCATTTCGCGGAATCTGGGCTCATCATCGCTTCCTCATAGTTCGTAGGTTCATCATGGTCAAGTAACATGACCTTCAGAACAGGATTACCGTACCACTCTGGTGCGGATCTTACTCTGATTGACCTACGAGGTTTGGTAGTAACCTGATCTAAAGTTACATGATCATCATCATTAGCTTCCTCATGATAACCCACAAGTATAGGGGATCACAACAGCTTTCGAGGGTAGAGTATTCAACCCAAATTTATTGATTCGACACAAGGGGAGCCAAAGAATATTCTCAAGTATTAGCAGCTGAGTTGTCAATTCAACCACACCTGGAAACTTAGTATCTGCAGCAAAGTGTTTAGTAGCAAAGTAATATGATGGTGGTGGTAACGGTAACAAAAGTAAAGACAGCAAAAGTAATGTTTTTGGTATTTTGTAGTGATTATAACAAAGAGCGCGGAAAGTAAATAAGCGAGAACCAGATATGGAAAGCTCGTAGGCACCGGATCGTGATGGATAATTATGCCGGATGCGGTTCGTCATGTAATAGTCATAACATAGGGTGACACAGAACTAGCTCCAATTCATCAATGTAATGTAGGCATGTATTCCGAATATAGTCATACGTGCTTATGGAAAAGAACTTGCATGACATCTTTTGTCCTACCCTCCCGTGGCAGCGGGGTCCTATTGGTAACTAAGGGATATTAAGGCCTCCTTTTAATAGAGAACCGGAACAAAGCATTAGCACATAGTGAATACATGAACTCCTCAAATTATGGTCATCACCGAGAAGTATCCCGATTATTGTCACTCTAGGGTTGTCAGATCATAACACATAATAGGTGACTATAGACTTGCAAGATAGGATCAAGAACTCACATATATTCATGAAAACATAATAGGTTCAGATCTGAAATCATGGCACTCGGGCCCTAGTGACAAGCATTAAGCATAGCAAAGTCATAGCAACATCAATCTCAGAACATAGTGGATACTAGGGATCAAACCCTAACAAAACAAACTCGATTACATGATAAATCTCATCCAACCCATCACCGTCCAGCACGCACGGCGGTGAGCATCATGAAATTGGTTATGGAGGATGGTTGATGATGACGACGACGACGAATACCCCTCTTCGGAGCCCCGAACGGACTCCAGATCAGCCCTCCCGAGAGGTTTTAGGGCTTCACGGCGGCTCCGTATCGTAAAACGCGATGATTTATTCTCCCTGATTTTTTTCTCCCCGAAAGCCAATATATAGAGTTGGAGTTGGCGTCGGAAGGTGTCCAAGGGGCCCACGAGGTAGGGGGGCGCGCCCTAGAGGGGGGGGGGGGCGCCCCCCACCCTCGTGGACAGGGTGTGGTCCCCTGGTCTTCATCTTTGGCGAGGATTTATTATTATTTTTTATAAGACATCCCGTGGAGTTTTAGGTCATTCCGAGAACTTTTGTTTTCTGCAAATAAAACAACATCATGGCAATTCTGCTGAAAACAGCGTCAGTCTGGGTTAGTTCCATTCAAATCATACAAGTTAGAGTCCAAAATAAGGGCAAAAGTGTTTGGAAAAGTAGATACGACGGAGACGTATCAACTCCCCCAAGCTTAAACCCTTGCTTGTCCTCAAGTAATCCAGTTGACAAACTGAAAGAGAAAAAGAAAAACTTTTACAAACTCTGTTTGCTCTTGTTGTTGTACCTATGTCAAGCCAACATTCAGATTTTCAGCAAAGATCATAACTAACCACATTTGCAATAACTCCTAGGTCTCATGTTTACTCATATCAATGGCATAATCAACTAGCGAGTCATAATAATAAATCTCGGATGACAACACTTTCTCAAATCAATCATAATGTGATATAACAAGATGGTATCTCGCTAGCCCTTTCTGAGACTGCAAAACATAAATGCAGAGCACCTTTAAAGATCAAGGATTGACTAGACATTGTAATTCATGGTAAAAGAGATCCAGTCATAACCAATATAAATTAATAGTAATGAATGCAAATGACAGCTGCGCTCTCCAGCTAGTGCTTTTAATAAGAGGGTGATGACTCAACATAAAAGTAAATAGATAGGCCCTTCGCAGAGGGAAGCAGGGATTTGTAGAGGTGCCAGAGCTCGGTTTTGAAATAGAGATAAATTATATTTTGAGCGGCATACTTTCACTGTCAACATAACAACTAAGAGATGACGATATCTTCCATGCTAAACAAATTATAGGTGGTTCCCAAACAGAATGGTAAAGTTTATACCCCCCCCCCTCCTCCACAAGCATCAATCCATGGCTTGCTCGAAACAACGAGTGCCTCCAACATTCAACGGGTCCCATGGGGAGTATTGTTTGCAATTATTTTGATTTAGTTTGCATAAAGCATGGGACTGGGCATCCCGGTGACCAGCCATTTTCTCGTGAGTGAGGAGCGGAGTCCACTCCTCTTGAGAATAACCCGCCTAACACGGAAGATAAGGGCAGCCCTAGTTGATATATGAGCTATTCGAGCATGCAAAACAGAATATTTATTTGAAGGTTTAGAGTTCGGCACATACAAATTCACTTGGAACGGCAGGTAGATACCGCATATAGGAAGGTATGGTGGACTCATATGGAATAACTTTGGGGTTTAAGGGATTGGATGCACAAGCAGTATTCCCGCTTAGTACAAGTGAAGGCTAGCAAAAGACTGGGAAGCGACCAACTAGAGAGCGACAACAGTCATGAACATGCATTAAAATTAATAAACATTGAATACAAGCATGAGTAGGATATAATCCACCATGAATATAAATATCGTGAAGGCTATGTTGATTTGTTTCAACTACATGCGTGAACATGTGCCAAGTCAAGTCACTTAAATCATTCAAAGGAGGATACCGCCCCATCATACCACATAACAACCATTTTAATAGCATGTTGGCACGCAAGGTAGACCATTATAACTCATAGCTAATCAAGCATGGCACGAGCAACTATGATCTCTAATTGTCATTGCAAAACATGTTTATTCATAATAAGCTGAATCAGGAACGATGAACTCATCATATTTACAAAAACAAAAGAGGTCGAATTCATACCAGCTTTTCTCATCTTAGTCAGTCCATCATATATCATCATAATTGCCTTTCACTTGCACGACCGAACGATATGAATAATAATAAGAGTGCACGTGCATTGGACTAAGCTGGAATCTGCGAGCATTCAATAAACAGGAGAAGACAAGGCAATATGGGCTCTTGGTTAAATCAACAATGATGCATATAAGAGCCACTTCTACAATTTAATCATGGTCTTCTCCTACTGACCCCCAAAGAAAAGAAATGAAATAAAAACTATTTACACGGGAAAGCTCCCAACAAGCAAATGAAGAACGGGAAATATTTTTGGGTTTTCTTTTTAATTATTACTACTACAGCAGGAAAAATAAACTACTACTATTTTTTTGTTTTTCTTAAGGTTTATTAAACACACAAGAAGAAAGCAGGAAAAAGAAAATAAACTCGCATGAATATTACAAGGAAAGAGTATGAGCACCGACATCTAGCAATGAGTGTGTGTGAACATAAATGTAAGGTCGGTGAGAATCGTACTCCCCAAGCTTAGGCTTTTGGCCTAAGTTGGTCTATTGCCGAGGATAGCTGGCGGATACCCGTAGGTGTACACAGGGTCATCTTTGCGATGCAGCGGCTATCGCCTCCTGAGCTGCAGCATGGCGTCGAGCCGCCTCCGCTCTTCTCTCGTACTCATCTGCCTCCTCTCTGGTAATAACATATCTTCCTTTTGTCTGAGAATCAAAGAAGGCAGGAGCAGGAAGAGTAATACAGACAACATGCCGTTTGTTAAAGATTAGTCGATACTGGAGAGGTGGTTCAGTCCTCTCAATAAACTGGTGGGAAACCATAGAGTCAAAATCTAAATAAGTAGGGGGTAACTCCATATCACCCTCACGAATGTCTATCTCAAGAAAATTAGCTAAGCGGGTTGCATAAATTCCTCCAAAGAAATCTCCGTTATATATATTATGATGCAACCTACGAGCTACAATGGCTCCCATATGATATGATTGGTCTCCTAACACAACACTCCTGAGAATGCTGAGATCAGGGACACACATGTGACATGCTTCATCCTTAGCATTTATGCATCTACCTATGAAGAGAGCAAAATAATGTATAGTAGGAAAGTGAATGCTCCCTATAGTGGCTTGCGTTATATCTCTAGATTCCCCCACAGTTATACTAGCAAGAAAGTCTCTAAATTCAGATTTAGGGGGATCCCTGACACTACCCCAAGATGGAAGTTTGCAAGCAAAAGTGAAATCCTCTAAGTCCATGGTATAAGATTTGTCATAAAGGTCAAACATGGTGAAGGAGAATTATGCGAAGATGAATACTCAAACCTCCTTACAAATGAACTTGTGAGATCATGATCTTTGGGGCATTTGTCAGCCTCAAGTCCACAAGACCGGCGTTACGCAAATATGTGTTAAATTCTTCTTTGATTCCGCTTGATCCATAAAATTTTCCAAGGCCATTCACGAGGCCTCACAAGAGCGTCTCTTGGTGGTTCCTCGTCGACATCACGCATTGCAAGCCTGGACCTTGCTTCCTTGAAGAACCACCTTGGAACATCTTCCTAAACATATTGTTTCCTCTGAAAAATTTCTGAAATTTTAGTAACTTCAAACAAAAGTGAACCAACTTCAATAAAATTGATAGCAACTACTCCTACAAGTGCCTAGAGCCTATATCAAGCATTAGAACTACTTGGAACCATATAAATTTGACATGCAAGCTCAAGAACATGGTCACCTATGCAGCACAAATTTGCAAAGGATAAAGCACTAGAACAAAAACTAATTGGACCAATGGAGGAGTCGATACCAAGGAACAATCTCCCCAAGCAGTTTTGCGAGAGGTGCTTTGAGCAAGGAGATCGAAAATCACAGCAAAAGTGGCTGGAACTCGTGCTTGAGTTGGTTTTTCGGGTTTTTGTGAGGCAGATGAAGAAGATGGGTGCAGGGATAAGTGGAGGAGGGCAACCGTGGGCTCACGAGGCAGGGGGCGCGCCCAGGGGGGTAGGGCGCGCCCTCCACCTCGTGGCTGGTGGCAGCCCCCAGATGATTTTTGCACTATAAATCCTCAAATATTCCCGAAAAAATCATATTAAATTGGCATGGCATTCTGAGGACTTTTATTTTAGGGGTATTTTTATATTGCACAGATAAGTCGGGAGACAGACAGAAAAAAACTATTTTACTATATTTCTACTAAATAACAGAAAATATAAAGAGGGTACAGAAGGTTGTGCCTCTAGTTTCATCCATCTCATGCTCATCAAAAGGAATCCACTAACAAGGTTGATCAGGTCTTGTTAACAAACTCATTCCGACTAACATGGAACCGCAGAAATTTCGAATAACACTATGTTACCTCAACGGGGATATGGACATCCCCAATAATAAGTATATCATACTCCCTCCATTCCTAAATATAGGGTGTATAGTTTTTGGCACGGAAATTAAAGAATGCACGTGGAGGGAGAATTTCACAAGTTTTGGGCGGGATTAAAGCTTACTAATTGACATGAGAAAATAGAGGAGCTTGCCTAACATAAGGAAATGTAATCAAATCCTAAAAAAAATTATCCAAACGAGTGGTGCAACGCAATGCACCTTATATTTTGAATTTTTTTCTCAAAAAACTATACACCTTATATCAAGGAATGGAGGGAGTATTTCTTCTTGACAGTTGGGAGAGGAAATTCAAAACCTCCAAATATAATCGATGGAATTTTTCCAATAGAGTTGATACTATGAACTTGAGGTTGTTTCCTCGGAAAATGTACCATATGCTCATACCGTTAACATGAAAAGTGACATTGCCTTTGTTGCAATCAATAATAGCCCCTGCAGTATTAAGGAAAGGTCTTCCAAGAATAATAGACATACTATCATCCTCGGGAATATCAAGAATAACAAAGTCCGTTAAAATAGTAACGTTTGCAACCACAACAGGCACATCCTCACAAATACCGACAGGTATAGCAGTTGATTTATCAGCCATTTGCAAAGATATTTCAGTAGGTGTCAACTTATTCAAGTCAAGTCTAGATATAAAGAGAGAGGCATAACACTAACACCGGCTCCAAGATCACATAAAGCAGTTTTAACATAATTTCTCTTAATGGAGCATGGTATAGTAGGTACTCCTGGATCTCTGATGTCTACTACGCAACCTTCTTCTTGTAGACGTTGTTGGGCCTGCAAGTGCATAGGTTTGTAGGACAGTAGCAAATTTCCCTCAAGTGGATGACCTAAGGTTTATCAATCCGCGGGAGGCGTAGGATGAAGATGGTCTCTCTCAAGCAACCCTGCAACCAAATAACAAAGAGTCTCTTGTGTCCCCAACACACCTAATACAATGGTAAATTGTATAAGTGCACTAGTTCGGTGAAGAGATGGTGATACAAGTGCAATATGGATGGTAGATATAGGTTTTTGTAATCTGAAAATATAAAAACAGCAAGGTAACTAATGGTAAACGTGAGCGTAAACGGTATTGCAATGATAGGAAACAAGGCCTAGGATTCATACTTTCACTAGTGCAAGTTCTCTCAACAATAATAACATAGATAGATCATATAACAATCCCTCAATCATGCAACAAAGAATCACTCCAAAGCAACTAATAGCGGAGAACAAACATAGAGATTATGGTAGGGTACGAAACCACCTCAAAGCTATTCTTTCGGATCGATCTATAAAAGAGTTCGTACTAGAATAACACCTTAAGACACAAATCAATCAAAACCCTAATGTCACCTAGATACTCCATTGTCACCTCAAGTATCCGTGGGCGTGATTATACGATATGCATCACACAATCTCAGATTCATCCAACCAACATAAAAGTACTTCAAAGAGTGCCCCAAAGTTTCTACCGGAGAATCAAGAACGTGTGCCAACCCCTATGCATAGGTTCCCAATGTCACGAAACCCACAAGTTGATCACCAAAACATACATCAAGTGGCACATGATATCCCATTGTCACCACAGATAATCACGGCAAGACATACATCAAGTGTTCATAAAAGACTCAATCCGATATGATAACTTCAAAGGGGAAACTCAATTCATCACAAGAGAGTGGAGGGGGAGAAACATCATAATATCCAACTACAATAGCAAAGCTCGGGATACATCAAGATCGTATCACCTCAAGAACACGAGAGAGAACACGAGAGAGAGATCAAACACATAGCTACTGGTACATACCCTCAGCCCCGAGGGTGAACTACTCCCTCCTCATCATGGAGAGCGACGGGATGATGAAGATGGCCACGGTGATGGATCCCCTTCCGGCGGTGGTCTTGGAAAGGGGTCCCATTGGTTTTGGTGGTTACGGAGGCTTGCGGCGGCGGAACTCCGATCTATCTTCTGTTCGGAAGTTTTAGGGTGCGACGGTATATATGGGTGAAAGGAGAACGTCGGTGGAGCTACGGGGGCCCACAAAGCGGGCGCCAGGGGTGGGCGCCCCACCCTTGTGAGCACCTCCTGTATCTTATGACGTGGGGTCCAAGTCCATCGGTGGGTTTCCTTCCAAAATAACTTCTCCAGCTTGATTTCGTTCCGTTTTGACTCCGTCTGATATTCCTTTTCCTTGAAACACTAAAATAGGCATAAAACAGCAAATCTGGGCTGGGCCTCCGGTTAATAGGTTAGTCCCAAAAATAATATAAAAGTGGATAATAAAGCCCAATATTTCCTAAAACAATAGATAATATAGCATGGAGCAATCAAAAATTATAGATACGTTGGAGACGTATCAAGCATCCCCAAGCTTAATTCCTGCTCGTCCTCGAGTAGGTAAATGATAAAAAAGATAATTTTTGATGTGGAATGCTAGTTGGCATAATTTCAATGTAATTCTTCTTACTTGTGATATGAATATTCAGATCCGAAAGATTCAAGACAAAAGTTCATATTGACACAAAAATAATAATACTTCAAGCATACTAATCAAAGCAATCATATCTTCTCAAAACAACATGGCAAAAGAAAGTTCATCCCTACAAAATCATATAGTTAGGCTATGCTTCATTTTCGTCACACAAAGATGTTCCCAACTTCTATACCCCCGATGACAAGCCAAGCAATTGTTTCATACTTAAATAATCTCAAACTTTTTCAACCTTCACGCAATACATGAGCGTGAGCCATGGATATAGCACTATGGGTGGAATAGAATATGATGGGGATTGTGTGGAGAAGACAAAAAAGAGAGAAAGTCTCACATCAACGAGGCTAATCAATGAGCTATGGAGATGCCCATCGATTGATGTTAATGCAAGGAGTAGGGATTGCCATGCAACGGATGCACTAGAGCTATGAATGCTCAACAAAAGAAAACTAGTGGGTGTGCATCCAACTTACTTGCTCATGAAAACCTAGGGCATTTGAGGAAGCCCATCGTAGGAATATACAAGCCAAGTTCTATAATGAAAATTTCCCACTAGTATGAAAAAGACAACTTATGAGACTCACTATATGAAAAACATGGTGCTACTTTGAAGCACAATATATGAGACTCACTACATGAAGAACAAGGTGCTACTTTGAAGCACAAGTATGGAAAATGAGATAGTAGCATTGCCCTTTTTATTTATTTTCTTATTATTATTATTTTTTGGGCCTTTTTTTGGCCTTTCTCTTTTTTTGGGCAATGCTCTAATAATGATGATCATCACACTTCTATTGATTACAACAATAAGGATTACAACTCGAAACTAGAACAAGATATGACTCTATATGAATGTCTCCGGCGGTGTACCGGGATGGTGCAATGAATCAAGAGTGACATGTATGAAAAATAATGCATGGTGGCTTTGCCACAAATACGATGTCAACTACATGATCATGCAATGGCAATATGACAAAAGTAATGTATGTCATGATGATGATGAACGGAGCGGTGGAAAGTTGCATGGCAATATATCTTGGAATGGCTATGGAAATGCCATGATAGGTAGGTATGGTGGCTGTTTTTAGGAAGATATAATGAGGTTTATGTGTGGTAGAGCGTATCATATCACGGGGTTTGGATGCACCGGCGAAGTTTGCACCAACTCTCGAGGTGAGAAAGGGCAATGCACGGTACCGAAGAGGCTAGCAATGGCGGAAAGGTAAAAGTGCGTATAATCCATGGATATTGCAAAAATTTAGAAGTCATCAAAATTCAAGTACTACGCGCATGCTCCTAGGGGGATAGATTGGTAGGAAAAGACCATCGCTCGTCCCCGACCGCCACTCATAAGGATGCACAAGCCAGGTACACTTCATGTTTCAAATTTGTTACACAACTTTAACCATACGTGCATGCTACGGGACTTGCTAACTTCAACACAAGCATTCTTTAAATTCATAATCACCCAACTAGCATGACTTTAATATCACTACCTCCATATCTCAAAACAATTATCAAGTATCAAACTTCTCTTAGTATTCAACACACTCATAAGAATCCTTACAAATCTTGTATGCTTAGCATATTAGGATTTTTAAGCAAATTGCCATGCTATTTAAGACTCTCAAAATAATCTAAGTGAAGCATGAGAGTTCAACTATTTCTTCAAAATAAAACCACCATTGTGCTCTAAAAGATATAAGTGAAGTACTAGAGCAAATGACAAACCACTCCGAAAGATATAAGTGAAGATCAATGAGTAGTCGAATAATTATGCAACTATGTGAAGACTCTCCCATTTAAGAATTTAAGATCTTGATACTTTATTCAAACAGAAAGCAAAGCTAAAGAAAAATAAAATGACGCTCCAAGCAGAACACATATCATGTGGTGAATAAAAATATAGCTCCAAGTAAAGTTATCGATGAACGAAAACGAAAGAGGGGATGCCTTCCGGGGCATCCCCAAGCTTAGGCTCTTGGTTGTCCTTGAATATTACCTTGGGGTGCCTTGGGCATCCCCAAGCTTAGGCTCTTGCCACTCCTTATTCCGTCGTCCATCGAATCTTTACCCAAAACTTGAAAACTTCACAACACAAAACTTAATAGAAAACTCGTGAGCTCCGTTAGCGAAAGAAAACAAAAGACTACTTCAAGGTACTGTAATGAACTCATTCCTTATTTATATGGGTGTTAAACCTACTGTATTCCAGCTTCTCTATGGATTATAAACTATTTTACTAGCCATAGATTCATCAAAATAAGCAAACAACACACGCAAAACAGAATCTGTCAAAAACAGAACAGTCTGTAGTAATCGGTAACTAACGCAAACTTCTGGAACCCAAAAAATTCTACCAAAATTAGTAGACCTGGAAAATTTGTTTATTGATCAGAAGCAATTGGAATCACTATTTTATCACGTTCTGGTGATTTTTAACAATTCGGGCACTGAGCGCAAAGATTCTGGAAATTACAGCAAGATCAAATAACTATCTCCCAAGAAGATCTAATAGGTTTAACTTGGCACAAACACTAATTAAAACATGAAAACACATCTAACCAGAAGCTAGATGGATTATTTATCCCTAAACAGAACCAAAAAGCAAAAAACTAAAATAAAATTGGGTTGCCTCCCAAAAAGCGCTATCGTTTAACGCCCCGAGCTAGGCATGATGATTTCAATGATGCTCACATAATAGATAGGAATTGAAACATAAAGAGAGCATCATGAAGAATATGAATAGCACGTTTAAGTCTAACCCACTTCCTATGCATAGGGATTTTGTGAGCAAACAACTTATGGGAACAATAATCAACTAGCATAGGAAGGCAAAACAAGCATAACTTCAAGATTTTAAGCACATAGAGAGGAAACTTGATATTATTGCAATTCCTACAAGCATATATTCCTCCCTCATAATAATTTTCAGTAGCATCATGAATGAATTCAACAATATAACCAGCACCTAAAGCATTCCTATCATGATCTACAAGCATAGAATTTTTACTACTCTCCACATAAGCAAAATTCTTCTCATGAATAATAGTGGGAGCAAACTCAACGAAATAACTATCATGTGATTGAGAATTAAGATCAAGATGACAAGTTTCATGGTTATCATTAATCTTTATAGCATACGTGTCATCACAATAATCATCATAGATAGGAGGCATGCTTTCATCATAGTAAATTTGCTCATCCAAGCTTGGGGGACAAAAAATATCATCTTCATCAAACATAGCTTCCCCAAGCTTGTGGCTTTGCATATCATTAGCATCATGGATATTCAAGAAATTCATACTAACAACATTGCAATCATGCTCATCATACAAAGATCTAGTGCCAAACATTTTAATGCATTCTTCTTCTAATACTTTGGCACAATTTTCCTTTCCATCATACTCACGAAAGATATTAAAAAGATGAAGCGTATGAGACAAACTCAATTCCATTTTTTTGTAGTTTTCTTTTATAGACTAAGTAGTGCTAAAACAAGAAACAAAAAGATTCGATTGCAAGATCTAAAGATATACCTTCAAGCACTCACCTCCCCGGCAATGGCGCCAGAAAAGAGCTTGATGTCTACTACGCAACCTTCTTCTTGTAGACGTTGTTGGGCCTGCAAGTGCACAGGTTTGTAGGACAGTAGCAAATTTCCCTCAAGTGGATGACCTAAGGTTTATCAATCCAGCGGAGGCGAGGATGAAGATGGTCTCTCTCAAGCAACCCTGCAACCAAATAACAAAGAGTCTCTTGTGTCCCCAACACACCCAATACAATGGTAAATTGTATAGGTGCACTAGTTCGGCGAAGAGATGGTGATACAAGTGCAATATGGATGGTAGATATAGGTTTTTGTAATCTGAAAATATAAAAACAGCAAGGTAACTAATGGTAAACGTGAGAAATCCAAAAATAATATAAAAGTGGATAATAAAGCCCAATATTGCCTAAAACAGTAGATAATATAGCATGGAGCAATAAAAAATTATAGATACGTTGGAGACGTATCAATCTCCAAGTTTCTTTGGTATTCCACCCTTAAAAGTATAATTAGCAAGCATGGTGGAAATTTCAGATTCCGGTATCTTTCTTTTATTTGTAACAATATCTTTCATATATTTAGCATTAGGATTCATTTTGAGCATATCACCAATCGCATACGCAAAAAGATGGGTCTAATCATTTCAGCAAAGCGCTCAAAATCCTCATCATCCTTTTTCTTGGATGGTTTCGGAGGAAAAGGCATGGGTTTCTGAACCCATGGTTCCCTTTCTTTACCATGTTTCCTAGCAACGAAGTTTCTTTTATCATAATGTTGATTCTTTGATTGTGGGTTATCAAGATCAACAGCAGGTTCAACTTCTACATCATGATCATTACTAGGTTGAGCATCATCATGAACATCATCATTAACATTTTCACTAGGTTCATGTTCATTACCATATTGTGTTTCAGCATCAGACATAGAGATATCATTTAGATTCTCAGGTGGTTCAGCAATAGGTTCACTAGAAGTTTGCAAAGTCCTATCATTTTTCTTTTTCTTCCTTTTAGAAGAACTAGGTACATCAATATTATTTCTCTAAGAATCTTGCTCGATTCTCTTAGGGTGGCCTTCAGGATACAAAGGTTCCTGAGTCATTCTACCAGTTCTAGTAGCCACTCTAACAACATAATCATTTTCTTATTATTCATTTCATCAAGCCACTCTTTCTTGAGCTTTAAGTACTTGTTCTACTTGAGTGGTAACCATAGAAGCATGTTTGCTAACAAGTTTAAGTTCACCTCTAATATTAGCCATATAATCACCCAAGCGTTTAATCATATAAGCATCTTGTTTTAATTGTCTACCAAAATAAGCATTAAAGTCATCTTGCTTAAACATAAAGTTATCAAACTCGTCCAAGCACTGACTAGCAATTTAAGTAGGAGGGACTTCAACTTTATCATATTTGTAGAGATAATTTACCTTTACTACCTGTGTCGGGTTATCGGGATCAGGAGGTTCTTCAATAAGTAATGGATCAATATCATAAGTTTCTTCAACATGCGGTAGATTAAGACCATGTATTTCTTCAATAGGAGGTAAAAATTCTTAATATCTTCAGCTTTAATACCTTTTTCTTTCATAGATTTCTTTGCCTCGTGCATATCTTCAGGACTGAGAAATAGAACACCTCTATTCTTCGGAGTTGGTTTAGGATAGGCTCGAATTGGAGCGAAGCTAGCTCAGAGGTGCCCAATTATTTTCATTTGTCAACATATTATTTAATAGAATTTCAGCTTCATCCGGTGTTCTTTCCTGAAAAGAGAACCAACACAACTATCCGTAATCTCTGGAAGCATCGGTTAGTCCATTATAAAAGATATCAAGTATTTCAGGTTTCTTAAGAGGATGATCGGGCAAAGCATTAAGTAACTTGAGAAGCCTCCCCAAGCTTGTGGGAGACTCTCTTCTTTAATTTGCATCGGTTGTATATTTCCCTCAAAGCAGCTTGTTTCTTATGAGCTGGGAAATATTTAGCAGAGAAGTAATAAATCATATCCTGGGGACTACGCACACAACCAGGATCAAGAGAATTAAACCATATCTTTGTTGGGGAACGTAGCAATTTCAAAAAAATTCCTACGCACACGCAAGATCATGGTGATGGCATAGCAACGAGAGGGGAGAGTGTATGTCCACGTACCCTCGTGACCGTGAAGCGAAGCGTTATAACAACGCGGTTGATGTAGTCGTACGTCTTCACGATCCGACCGATCCAAGCACCGAACACACGGCACCTCCGAGTTCAGCACACGTTCAGCTCGATGACGATCCCCGGACTCCGATCCAGCAAAGTGTCGGGGATGAGTTCCGTCAGCACGACGGCGTGGTGACGATGATGATGCTTCACCGGCGCAGGGCTTCGCCTAAGCTCCGCGACGATATGACCGAGGTGGAATATGGTGGAGGGGGGCACCGCACACGGCTAAGGAACGATCACGTAGATCAACTTGTGTGTCATGGGGTGCCCCCTGCCCCCGTATATAAAGGAGGGAGGGGGAGGTGCGGCCGGCCCTCCTAGGGTGCGCCTGGAGGAGTCCTACTCCCACCGGGAGTAGGACTCCCCCCTCTTGCCTTGTTGGAGAAGGAAAGGGGGAAGGGGAAAGAGGAAGGGGGGCGCCGCCCCCCCTCTCCTTGTCCTATTCGGACTAGGGGGGGAGGGGGCACGCGGCCTGCCCTGGACGGCCCTCCTCTTCTCCCTCATGGCCCACTAAGGCCCAACATCCCCCGGGAGGGTTCCGGTAACCCCCCGGTGTTCCGGAAAAATCTCGATTTCATCCGGAACCATTCCGATATCCAAATGTAGGCTTCCAATATATCAATCTTTATGTCTCGACCATTTCGAGACTCCTCGTCATGTCCGTGATCACATCCGGGACTCCGAACAAACTTTGGTACATCAAAACTTATAAACTCATAATAAACTGTCATCGTAACGTTAAGCGTGCGGACCCTACGGGTTCGAGAACTATGTAGACATGACCTAGAACTATTCTCGGTCAATAACCAATAGCGGAACCTGGATGCCCATATTGGTTCCTACATATTCTTCAAGATCTTTATCGGTCAAACCGCATAACGACATACGTTGTTCCTTTGTCATCGGTATGTTACTTACCCGAGATTCGATCGTCGGTATCCAATACCTAGTTCAATCTCGTTACGCAAGTCTCTTTACTCGTTCCGTAATACATCATCTCACAACTAACTTATTAGTTGCAATGCTTGCAAGGCTTATGTGATGTGTATTACCGAGAAGGCCTAGAGATACCTCTCCGACAATCGGAGTGACAAAACCTAATCTCAAATACGCCAACCCAACATGTACCTTTGGAGACACCTGTAGTACTCCTTTATAATCACCCGATTACGCCAGACGCTTGGTAGCACCAAAGTGTTCCTCCGTAAACGGAGTTGCATAATCTCATAGTTACGTGAACATGTATAAGTCATGAAGAAAGCAATAGCAATATACTAAACGATCAAGTGCTAGGCTAACGGAATGGGTCATGTCAATCACATCATTCTCCTAATGATGTGATCCCATTAATCAAATGACAACACATGTCTATGGTTAGGAAACATAACCATCTTTGATTAATGAGCTAGTCAAGTAGAGGCATACTAGTGACTATATGTTTGTCTATGTATTCACACATGTATTATGTTTCCGGTTAATACAATTCTAGCATGAATAATAAACATTTATCATGATATAAGGAAATAAATAATAACTTTATTATTGCCTCTAGGGCATATTTCCTTCAGCCTCCCACTTGCACTAGAGTCAATAATCTAGATTACACAAGAATGATTCTAACACCCATGGAGTCTTGGTGCTGATCATGTTTTGCTCGTGGAAGAGGCTTAGTCAACGGTCTGCAACATTCAGATCCGTATGTATCTTGCAAATCTCTATGTCTCCCACTTGGACTTGGTCCCGGATGGAATTGAAGTGTCTCTTGATATGCTTGGTCCTCTTGTGAAATCTGGATTCCTTTGCCAAGGCAATTGCACCATATTGTCACGTAAGATCTTCATTGGTCCCGATGCACTAGGTATGACACCTAAATCGAAATGAACTCTTTCATCCAGACTCCTTCATTTGCTGCTTCGAAGCAGCTATGTACTCCGCTTCACATGTAGATCCCGCCACGACGCTTTGTTTAGAACTGCACCAACCGACAGCTCCACCGCTTAATAAAAACACGATCCGGTTTGCGATTTAGAATCGTCCGGATCGGTGTCAAAGCTTGCATCGACGTAACCATTTACGACTAGCTCTTTGTCACCTCCATATACGAGAAACATATCCTTAGTCCTTTTCGGTATTTCAGATGTTCTTGACCGCTGTCCATGATCCACTCTGGATTACTTTGGTACCTTCCTGCCAAGCTTATTGCTAAGCATATGGCAGGTCTGGTACACAGCATTGCATACATGATAGAGCCTATGGCTGAAGCATAGGAACATCTTTCATTTTCTCTCTATCTTCTGTTGTGGTCGGGCATTGAGTCGACTCAATTTCACACCTTGTAATCTGGTAAAAACCTTTCTTTGCTCGATCCATTTTGAACTTTTTCAAAACTTTATCAAGGTATGTGCTTTGTGAAAGTCCAATTAAGCGCCTTGATCTATCTCTATAGATCTTGATGCCCAATATGTAAGCAGCTTCACCGAGGTCTTTCATTGAAAAACTTTTATTCAAGTATCCTTTTATGCTATCCAGAATTCTATATCATTTCTTATCAATAATATGTCGTCCACATATAATATCGAAATGCTACTGAGCTCCCACTCACTTTCTTGTAAATACAGGCTTCTCCAAAAGTCTCAGATAAAACCATATGCTTTGATCACACTATCAAAGCGTTTATTCCAACTCCGAGAGGCTTGCACTGACCATAAATTGATCGCTGGAGCTTGCACACTTTGTTAGCACCTTTTGGATCAACAAAACCTTCTGATTGCATCATATACAACTCTTCTTCTAGAAATCCATTCAAGAATGCAGTTTTTACATCCATTTGCCAAATTTCATAGTCATAAAATGCAGCAATTGCTAACATGATTCGGACAGACTTAAGCATCACTACGGGTGAGAAAGTCTCATCGTAGTCAACCCCTTGAACTTGTCGAAAACCTTTCGCAACAAGTCGAGCTTTATAGACAGTTACATTACCATCAGCGTCAGTCTTCTTCTTAAAGATCCATTTATTCTCAATGGCTTGCCGATCATCGGGCAAGTCAACCAAAGTTCATACTTTGTTCTCATACATGGATCCCATCTCAGATTTCATGGCTTCCAGCCATTTTGCGGAATCTGGGCTCACCATCGCTTCTTCATAGTTTGCAGGTTCGCCATGGTCAAGTAACATGACTTCCAGAATTTGATTACCGTACCACTCTGGTGTGTATCTTACTCTAGTTGACCTACGTAGTTCAGTAGAAACTTGATCTGAAGTTTCATGATCAATATCATTAGCTTCCTCACTTATTGGTGTAGTTGTCACAGGAACCGGTTCTTGTGATGAACTATTTTCCAATAAGGGAGCAGATACAGTTATCTCATCAAGTTCTACTTTCCTCCCACTCACTTCTTTCGAGAGAAACTCTTTTTCTAGAAAGGATCCGAATTTAGCAACGAAAATCTTGCCCTCAGATCTGTGATAGAAGGTGTACCCAATAGTCTCTTTTGGGTATCCTATGAAGACACATTTCTCCGATTTAGGTTCGAGCTTATCTGGTTGAAGTTTCTTCACATAAGCATCGCAGCCCCAAACTTTAAGATACGACAACTTTAGTTTCTTGCTAAACCATAGTTCATAAGGTGTCGTTTCAACGGATTTTGATGGTGCGCTATTTAACGTGAATGCGGCCGTCTCTAGAGCATAACCCCAAAACGATAGCGGTAAATCAGTAAGAGACATCATAGATCGCACCATATCTAGTAAAGTACGACTACGACGTTCGGACACACCATTTCGTTGTGGTGTTCCGGGTGGCGTGAGCTGCGAAACTATTCCGCATTGTTTCAAATGCAAACCAAACTCGTAAGTCAAATATTCTCCTCCATGATCAGATCGTAGAAATTTTATTTTCTTGTTACGATGAATTTCCACTTCACTCTGAAATTCCTTGAACTTTTCAAATGTTTCAGACTTATGTTTCATCAAGTAGATATACCCATATCTGCTCAAATCATCTGTGAAGGTGAGAAAATAACGATACCCGCCGCGTGCCTCAACATTCATTGGACCACAAACATCAGTATGTATGATTTCCAACAAATCCTTTGCTTGCTCCATAGTTCCGGAGAACGGCGTTTTAGTCATCTTGCCCATGAGGCACGGTTCGCAAGTACCAAGTGATTCCAAAAGTCCATCAGTATGGAGTTTCTTCATGCGTTTTACACCGATATGACCCAAATGGCAGTGCCACAAATAAGTTGCATTATCATTATCAACTCTGTATCTTTTGGTTTCAACACTATGAATATGTGTATTACTACTATCGAGATTCAATAAAAATAGACCACTCTTCAAGGGTGCATGACCATAAAAGATATTATTCATATAAATAGAACAACCATTATTCTCTGACTTAAATGAATAACCGCCTCGCATCAAACAAGATCCAGATATAATGTTCATGCTTAACGCTGGCACCAAATAACAATTATTTAGGTCTAAAACTAATCCCGATGGTAGATGTAGAGGTAGCGTGCCGACCGCGATCACATCGACTTTGGAACCATTTCCCACGCGCATCGTCACCTCGCCCTTAGCCAATCTTCGCTAATCCGTAGTTCCTGTTTGAGTTGCAAATATTAGCAATGTAACCAGTATCAAATACCAGTACTCTGCGAGTATTAGTAAGGTACACATCAATGACATGTATATCACATATACCTTTGTTCACCTTGCCATCCTTCTTATCCGCCAAATACTTGGGGCAGTTCCGCTTCGGTGTCGATCGCTTGCGGTAGAAGCACTCGGTTTCAGCTTAGGTCCAGACTTGGGTTTCTTCTCTTGAGCAGCAACTTGTTTGCTGTTCTTCTTGAAGTTCCTTCTTCTTCCCTTTGCCCTTTTCTTGAAACTGGTGGTCTTGTTAACCATCAACACTTGATGCTCCTTTTGATTTCTACCTCCGCTGCTTTTAGCATTGTGAAGAGCTCGGGAATAGACTTGTCCATCCCTTGCATATTATAGTTCATCATGAAGCTCTTATAGCTTGGTGGCGTGATTGAAGAATTCATCAATGACACTATCATCGAAGATTAACTCCCAGTTGAATCAAGTGATTATTATACCCAGACATTTTGAGTATGTGTTCACTACCAGAACTATTTTCCTTCATCTTGCAGCTATAGAACTTATTGGAGACTTCATATCTCTCAATCCGGGCATTTGCTTGAAATATTAACTTCAACTCCTGGAACATCTCATATGCTCCATGAGGTTCAAAACGTCGTTGAAGGCCCGGTTCTAAGCCGTAAAGCATGGCACACTGAACTATCGAGTAGTTATCAGCTTTGCTCTGCCTGACGTTCTTAACGTCGTCAGTTGCATCAGCAGCAGGCCTGGCACCCAGCGGTGCTTCCAGGACGTAATTCTTCTGTGCAGCAATGAGGATAATCCTCAGGTTACGGACCCAGTCCGTGTAATTGCTACCATCATCTTTCAACTTTGCTTTCTCAAGGAACGCATTAAAATTCAACGGAACAACAAAGATGAGCCATCTATCTACAAGAAACATAGACAAGCAAAATACTATCAGTACTAAGTTCATGATAAATTTAAGTTCAATTAATCATATTACTAAAGAACTCCCACTTAGATAGACATCTCTCTAGTTATCTAAGTGATTACGTGATCCAAATCAACTAAACCATGTCCGATCATCACGTGAGATGGAGTAGTTTCAATGGTGAACATCACTATGTTGATCATATCTACTATATGATTCACGTTCGACCTTTCGGTCTCCGTGTTCGAGGCCATATCTGTATATGCTAGGCTCGTCAAGTTTGACCTGAGTATTCGCGCGTGCAACTGTTTTGCACCCGTTGTATTTGAACGTAGAGCCTATCACACCCGATCATCACGTGGTGTCTCAGCACGAAGAACTTTCGCAATGGTGCATACTCAGCGAGAACACTTCTTGATATTTAGTGAGAGATCATCTTACAATGCTACCGTCAATCAAAGCAAGATAAGATGCATAAAGCATAAACATCACATGCAATCAATATAAGTGATATGATATGGCCATCATCATCTTGTGCTTGTGATCTCCATCTCCGAAGCACCGTCGTGATCACCATTGTCACCGGCGTGACACCTTGATCTCCATCGTAGCATCGTTGTCGTCTCGCCAACTATTGCTTCTACGACTATCGCTACCGCTTAGTGATAAAGTAAAGCAATTGCATGGCGTTTGCATTTCATACAATAAAGCGACAACCATATGGCTCCTGCCAGTTGCCGATAACTCGGTTACAAAACATGATCATCTCATACAATAAAATATAGCATCACGTCTTGACCATATCACATCACAACATGCCCTGCAAAAACAAGTTAGACGCCCTCTACTTTGTTGTTGCAAGTTTTACGTGGCTGCTACGGGCTGAGCAAGAACCGTTCTTACCTCGCATCAAAACCACAACGATAGTTTGTCAAGTTGGTGCTGTTTTAACCTTCGCAAGGACCGGGCGAGCCACACTCGGTTCAACTAAAGTGAGAGAGACAGACACCGCCGTCACCTTTAAGCAACGAGTGCTCGGCGGTGAAACCAGTCTCGCGTAAGCGTCTGGCGTAATGTCGGTCCGGGCCGCTTCATCTCACAATACCGCTGAACCAAAGTATGACTTGCTGGTAAGCAGTATGACTTATATCGCCCACAACTCACTTGTGTTCTACTCGTGCATATGACATCAACGCATAAAACCAGGCTCGGATACCACTATTGGGGAACGTAGCAATTTCAAAAAAATTCCTACGCACACGCAAGATCATGGTGATGGCATGGCAACGAGAGGGGAGAGTGTGTCCACGTACGCACTCGTGAGACCGTGGCGAAGCGTTATAACAACGCTGTTGATGTAGTCGACGCGTCTTCACGATCCGACCGATCCAAGCACCGAACACACGGCACCTCCGAGTTCGCACACGCTCAGCTCGATGACTATCCCCGGACTCGATCCAGCAAAGTGTCGGGATGAGTTCCACAAGACGACAGCGTGGTGACGATGATGATGCTTCACCGGCGCAGGGCTTCGCCTAAGCTCCGCGACGATATGACCGAGGTGGAATATGGTGGAGGGGGGCACCGCACACGGCTAAGGAACGATCACGTAGATCAACTTGTGTGTCATGGGGTGCCCCCCTGCCCCCGTATATAAAGGAGGGAGGGGGAGGTGCGGCCGGCCCTCCTAGGGTGCGCCTGGAGGAGTCCTACTCCCACCGGGAGTAGGACTCCCCCCTCTTGCCTTGTTGGAGAAGGAAAGGGGGGAGGGGAAAGAGGAAGGGGGGCGCCGCCCCCCCTCTCCTTGTCCTATTCGGACTAGGGGGGGAGGGGGCGCGCGGCCTGCCCTGGCCGGCCCTCCTCTTCTCCCTCATGGCCCACTAAGGCCCAACATCCCCCGGGAGGGTTCCGGTAACCCCCCGGTGTTCCGGAAAAATCCCGATTTCATCCGGAACCATTCCGATATCCAAATATAGGCTTCCAATATATCAATCTTTATGTCTCGACCATTTCGAGACTCCTCGTCATGTCCGTGATCACATCCGGGACTCCGAACAAACTTCGGTACATCAAAACTTATAAACTCATAATAAACTGTCATCGTAACGTTGTTGTGCGGACCCTACGGGTTCGAGAACTATGTAGACATGACCTAGAACTATTCTCGGTCAATAACCAATAGCGGAACCTGGATGCCCATATTGGTTCCTACATATTCTTCAAGATCTTTATCGGTCAAACCGCATAACGACATACGTTGTTCCTTTGTCATCGGTATGTTACTTACCCGAGATTCGATCGTCGGTATCCAATACCTAGTTCAATCTCGCTACCGCAAGTCTCTTTACTCGTTCCGTAATACATCATCTCACAACTAACTTATTAGTTGCAATGCTTGCAAGGCTTATGTGATGTGTATTACCGAGAAGGCCTAGAGATACCTCTCCGACAATCGGAGTGACAAAACCTAATCTCAAATACGCCAACCCAACATGTACCTTTGGAGACACCTGTAGTACTCCTTTATAATCACCCAGATTACGCTGTGACGCTTGGTAGCACCAAAGTGTTCCTCCGTAAACGGAGTTGCATAATCTCATAGTTACAGGAACATGTATAAGTCATGAAGAAAGCAATAGCAATATACTAAACGATCAAGTGCTAGGCTAACGGAATGGGTCATGTCAATCACATCATTCTCCTAATGATGTGATCCCATTAATCAAATGACAACACATGTCTATGGTTAGGAAACATAACCATCTTTGATTAATGAGCTAGTCAAGTAGAGGCATACTAGTGACTATATGTTTGTCTATGTATTCACACATGTATTATGTTTCCGGTTAATACAATTCTAGCATGAATAATAAACATTTATCATGATATAAGGAAATAAATAATAACTTTATTATTGCCTCTAGGGCATATTTCCTTCAATCTTAGCATCACCCTTTAATGAGAACGAAAATATTTTGAGTATATAAAAGTAGCGCGATCTCTCATCATTAGTAAACAGGGCGGCTATATCATTTAACTTAGTAAGATGTGCCACAACAGTTTCAGATTCATAGCCATTAAAAGGATCAGATTCGACCAAAGTAATTATATCTGGATCAACAGAAAATTCATAATCCTTATCAGGAACACAGATAGGTGAAGTAGCAAAAGCAGGGTCAGGTTTCATTCTGTCTCTAAGAGATTCTTTGTTCCATTTAACTAATAACCTCTTGAGCTAATATCTATCTTTGCAAGCAAAAATAGCTGCAGAAGATTCCATATAAAAAACATAACCCTCAGGAATAGCAGGCATATTTTCATCATCACTTTCATCATCGTATTCAGATTCAATAATTTCTTTTTCTCCAGCCCTAGCAATTTGTTCATCTAGATATTCACCATGGGGCACAGTAGTATCAAGCATAGAAGTAGTTTCATCATAAGTATCATGCATAGCTGAAGTGGCATCATCAATAACATGCGACATATCGGAACGAATAGCAGAAGCAGGTTTAGGTGTCGCTAGCTTACTCATAACAGAAGGTGAATCAAGTACAGAGCTAGATGGCAGTTCCTTACCTCCCCTCGTAGTCGAGGGATAAATTTTTGTCTTAGCGTATTTCAAGTTCTTCATAGTGTCCAGCAGATATAAATCCCAAGTGACTCAAAGAATAGGGCTATGCTCCCCGGCAACGGCGCAAGAAATTTGTCTTGATAACCCACAAGTATAGGGGATCGCAACAGCTTTCGAGGGTAGAGTATTCAACCCAAATTTATTGATTCGACACAAGGGGAGCCAAAGAATATTCTCAAGTATTAGCAGCTGAGTTGTCAATTCAACCACACCTGGAAACTTAGTATCTGCAGCAAAGTGTTTAGTAGCAAAGTAATATGATAGTGGTGGTAACGGTAACAAAAGTAAAGACAGCAAAAGTAATGTTTTGGTATTTTGTAGTGATTGTAACAGCAGCAGGGGAAAGTAAATAAGCGAGAACCAAGATATGGAAAGCTCAGAGGCGCCGGATCGATGATGGATAATTATGCGGATGCGGTTCGTCATGTAACATCATAACATAGGGTGACATGTAACTAGCTCCAATTCATCAATGTAATGTAGGCATGTATTCAATATAGTCATACGTGCTTATGGAAAAGAACTTGCATGACATCTTTTGTCCTACCCTCCCGTGGCAGCAGGGTCCTATTGGAAACTAAGGGATATTAAGGCCTCCTTTTAATAGAGAACCGGAACAAAGCATTAGCACATAGTGAATACATGAACTCCTCAAACTATGGTCATCATCGAGAAGTATCCCGATTATTGTCACTTCGGGGTTGTCGGATCATAACACATAATAGGTGACTATAGACTTGCAAGATAGGATCAAGAACTCACACATATTCATGAAAACATAATAGGTTCAGATCTAAAATCATGGCACTCGGGCCCTAGTGACAAGCATTAAGCATAGCAAAGTCATAGCATCATCAATCTCAGAACATAGTGGATACTAGGGATCAAACCCCAACAAAACTAACTCGATTACATGATAAATATCATCCAACACATCACCATCCATCAAGCCTACGATGGAATTACTCACGCACGACGGTGAGCATCATGAAATTGGTGATGGAGGATGGTTGATGATGACGACGGCGACGAATCCCCCTCTCCGGAGCCCCGAACGGACTCCAGATCAGCCCTCCCGATAGGTTTTAGGGCTTGGCGGCGGCTCCGTATCGTAAAACGCGATGATTTCTTCTCCCTAATTTTTTTCTCCCCGAAAGCCAATATATAGAGTTGGAGTTGGCGTCAGAAGGTGTCCAGGGGGCCCACGAGGTAGGGGGGCGCGCCCTAGAGGGGGGGGGGCCTACCCTCGTAGACAGGGTGTGGGCCCCCTGGTCTTCATCTTTTGCGAGGATTTTTTATTATTTTTAATAAGACATCCCGTGGAGTTTCAGGTCATTCGAGAACTTTTATTTTCTGCACATAAAACAACATCATGGCAATTCTGCTGAAAATAGCGTCAGTCCGGGTTAGTCCCATTCAAATCATACAAGTTAGAGTCCAAAACAAGGGTAAAAGTGTTTAGAAAAGTAGATACGATGGAGACGTATCACCTCACCAATTGGTGTAGGAGTCACATGAACAGATTTCTGTGATGAACTACTTTCCAATAAGGGAGTAGGTACAATTATTCATCAAGTTCTACTTTCCTCCCACTCACTTCTTTCGACAGAAACTCCTTCTCTAGAAAGGATCCACTCTTAGCAACGAATGTCTTGCCTTCGGATCTGTGATAGAAGGTGTACCCAACAGTCTCCTTTGGGTATCCTATGAAGACACATTTCTCCGATTTGGGTTCGAGCTTATCAGGTTGAAGCTTTTTCACATAAGCATCGCAACCCCAAAATTTAAGAAACGACAACTTCGGTTTCTTGCCAAACCACAGTTCATAAGGCGTTGTCTCAACAGATTTAGATGGTGCCCTATTTAACATGAATGCAGCCGTCTCTAAAGCATAACCCCAAAATGATAGCGGTAAATCAGTAAGAGACATCATAGATCGCACCATATAAAGTACGATTACGACGTTCGGACACACCATTACGCTGTGGTGTTCCGGGTGGCGTGAGTTGTGAAACTATTCCGCGTTGTTTTAAATGAAGACCAAACTCGTAACTCAAATATTCTCCTCCACAATCAGATCGTAGAAACTTTATTTTCTTGTTACGATGATTTTTCACTTCACTCTGAAATTCTTTGAACTTTTCAAATGTTTCAGACTTATGTTTCATCAAGTAGATATACCCATATATGCTCAAATCATTTGTGAAGGTGAGAAAATAACGATACCCGCCGTGAGCCTCAACATTCATCGGACCACATACATCAGTATGTATAATTTCCAACAAATCTGTTGCTCGCTCCATTGTTCCGGAGAACGGCGTTTTAGTCATCTTGCCCATGAGGCATGGTTCGCAAGTACCAAGTGATTCATAATAAAGTGATTCCAAAAGTCCATCAGAATGGAGTTTCTTCATGCGCTTTACACCAATATGACCCAAACGGCAGTGCCACAAATAAGTTGCACTATCATTATCAACTCTGCATCTTTTGGCTTCAATATTATGAATATGTGTATCAGTACTATCGAGATTCAATAAAAATAGACCACTCTTCAAGGGTGCATGACCATAAAAGATATTACTCCTATAAATAGAACAACCATTATTCTCAGATTTAAATGAATAACCGTATCGCATCAAACAAGATCCAGATATAATGTTCATGCTCAACGCTGGCACCAAATAACAATTATTCATGTCTAAAATAAACCCGAAGGTAGATGTAGAGGTAGCGCGTCGACTGTGATCACATCGACTTTGGAACCATTTCCCACACGCATTGTCACCTTGTCCTTAGCCAATCTTCGCTTAATCCGTAGTCCCTGTTTCGAGTTTCAAATATTAGCAATGTAACCAGATCAAATACCTGTGTGCTATCATGAGCATTAGTAAGGTACACATCAATAACATGTATATAACATATACCTTTGTTCACCTTGCCATCCTTCTTATCCGCCAAATACTTGGGGCAGTTCCGCTTCCAGTGACCAGTCCCTTTGCAATAGAAGCACTCAGTCTCAGGCTTAGGTCTAGACTTGGGCTTCTTCACTTGAGCAGCAACTTGCTTGTCGTTCTTCTTGAAGTTCCCCTTCTTCCATTTACCCTTTTTCTTGAAACTGGTGGTCTTGTTGACCATCAACACTTGATGCTCCTTCTTGATTTCTACCTCAGCAGCCTTTAGCATTACGAAGAGCTTGGAAATTGTCTTATCCATCCCTTGCATGTTATAGTTCATCACGAAGCTCTTGTAGCTTGGTGGCAGTGATTGAAGAATTCTGTCAATGACACTATCATCAGGAAGATTAACTCCTAGTTGAATCAAGTGATTGTTATACCCAGACATTTTGAGTATATGCTCACTGACAGAACTATTCTCCTGCATCTTGCAGCTGTAGAACTTATTGGAGACTTCATATCTCTCAATCTGGGCATTTGCTTGAAATATTAATTTCAACTCCTGGAACATCTCATATGCTCCATGGCGTTCAAAACGTCGTTGAAGTCCCGGTTCTAAGCCGTAAAGCATGGCACAATCGAACTATCGAGTAGTCATCAGCTTTGCTCGCCGTGACGCTCATAACATCTGGCGTTGCTCTGCAGCGGTTTGACACCTAGCGGTGCTTCGGGACGTAATTTTATGTGCAGAATGAGGATAATCCTCGTTACGGACCCAGTCCGTGTAATTGCTACCATCATCTTTCAACTTTGCTTTCTCAAGGAACGCATTAAAATTCAACGGAACAACAACACGGGCCATCTATCTACAACAACATAGACATGCAAAATACTATCACGTACTAAGTTCATGATAAATTAAAGTTCGATTAATCAAATTACTTAAGAAGTCCCACTTAGATAGACATCCCTCTAATCATCTAAGTGATCACGTGATCCATATCAACTAAACCATGTCTGATCATCACGTGAGATGGAGTAGTTTTCAATGGTGAACATCACTATGTTGATCATATCTACTATATGATTCACGCTCGACCTTTCGGTCTCAGTGCTCCGAGGCCATATCTGCATATGCTAGTCTCGTCAAGTTTAACCCGAGTATTCTGCCTGTGCAAAACTGGCTTGCACCCGTTGTATGTGAACGTAGAGCTTATCACACCCGATCATCACGTGGTGTCTCGGCACGACGAACTTTCGCAACGGTGCATACTCAAGGAGAACACTTATACCTTGAAATTTAGTGAGAGATCATCTTATAATGCTACCGTCGATCTAAGCAAAATAAGACGCATAAAAGATAAACATCACATGCAATCAATATAAGTGATATGATATGGCCATCATCATCTTGTGCCTTTGATCTCCATCTCCAAAGCACCGTCATGATCACCATCGTCACCGGCGCGACACCTTGATCTCCATCGTAGCTTCATTGTCGTCTCGCCAACTGTTGCTTCTACGACTATCGCTACCGCTTGGTGATAAAGTAAAGCAATTACATGGCGATTGCATTTCATACAATAAAGCGGCAACCATATGGCTCCTGCCAGTTGCCTATAACTCTGTTACAAAACATGATCATCTCATACAATAAAAATTAGCATCATGTCTTGACCATATCACATCACAACATGCCCTGCAAAAACAAGTTAGACGTCCTCTATTTTGCTGTTGCAAGTTTTACGTGGCTGCTACGGGCTGAGCAAGAACCGTTCTTACCTACGCATCAAAACCACAACGATATTTCGTCAAGTATGTGTTGTTTTAACCTTCACAAGGACCGGGCGTAGCCACACTCGATTCAACTAAAGTTGGAGAAACTGACACCCGCCAGCCACCTATGTGCGAAGCACGTCGGTAGAACCAGTCTCGCGAAAGCGTATGCGTAATGTCAGTCTGGGCCACTTCATCCAACAATACAGCCGAATCAAAGTATGACATGTTGGTAAGCAGTATGACTTGTATCGCCCACAACTCACTTGTGTTCTACTCGTGCATGTAACATCTACGCATAAACCTGGCTCGGATGCCACTGTTGGGGAACATAGTAATTTCAAAAAAAATCCTACGCACACGCAAGATCAGGGTGAGGCATAGCATCGAGAGGGGAGAGTGTCGTCCACGTACCCTCATAGACCGTAAGCGGAAGCGCTATGACAATGTGGTTGATGTAGTTGTACGTCTTCACGATCGACCGATCCTAGTACCGAACGTACAACACCTCCGCGATCTGCACATGTTCAGCTCGATGACGTCCCACGAACTCACGATCCAGTAGAGCTTCGAGGGAGAGTTTCGTCAGCACGATGGCATGATGACGGTGATGATGATGCTACCGACGCAGGGCTTCGCCTAAGCACCACTACGATATGACCGAGGTGGATTATGATGGAGGGGGCACCGCACACGGCTAAGAGATCAATGATCAACTTGTGTTTCTATGGGGTGCCCCCTCCCCCGTATATAAAGGAGTGGAGGAGGGGGGAGGGCCAGCCCTCTATGGCGCGCCCTGGAGGAGTCCTACTCCCACCGGGAGTAGGATTCCCCCCTTCGCTAGTTGGACTAGGAGAGAAGGAAGGGGGAGAGAGGGAGGAAGGAAAGGGGGGCGCCGCCCCCTCCTAGTCCAATTCGGACCAGAGGGAGAGGGGGCGCACGGCCTGCCCTGGTCTCCTCTCTCTCTCTCTCCACTATGGCCCAATAAGGCCCATACACTTACCGGGGGGTTCTGGTAACCTCCGCGTACTCCGGTAAAATCCCGATTTCACCCGAAACTATTCCGATGTCCAAATATAGACTTCCAATATATCGATCTTTATGTCTCGACCATTTCGAGACTCCTCGTCATGTCTGTGATCATATCCGGGACTCCGAACTACCTTCGGCACATCAAAACACATAAACTCATAATATCGATCGTCACCGAACGTTAAGCGTGCGGACCCTACGGGTTCGAGAACTATGTAGACATGACCGAGACTCATCTCCGGTCAACAACCAATAGCGGAACCTGGATGCTCATATTGGTTCCTACATATTCTACGAAGATCTTTATCGGTCAAACCGCATAACAACATACGTTGTTCCCTTTGTCATCGGTATGTTACATCCCCGAGATTCAATCGTCGGTATCTCAATACCTAGTTCAATCTCGTTACCGGCAAGTCTCTTTACTCATTCCGTAATACATCATCCTGCAACTAACTCACTAGTTGCATTGCTTGCAAGGCTTATAGTGATGTCCATTACCGAGAGGGCCTAGAGATACCTCTCCGACAATCGGAGTGACAAATCCTAATCTCGATCTATGCCAACTCAACAAGTACCATCGGAAACACCAGAGAGCACCTTTATAATCACCCGCCACGCTGTGACGCTTTGGTAGCAC
Source organism: Aegilops longissima (assembly GCA_021605205.1). NCBI lineage: Eukaryota > Viridiplantae > Streptophyta > Magnoliopsida > Poales > Poaceae > Aegilops > Aegilops longissima. Next base: position 508,903,304 of record CM038681.1, read on the forward strand.
ACAAAGTATTACTCCGTATTCGGGAGTTGCATAATCTCATAGTCATAGGAACATGTATAAGTCATGAATATCAAGTTGTAATAGCAATGATCTCCTTAAATTCTGCCAGTCCTAAGACCAAAGCCTCATGACCAGAGACGTTCAAGAGATACTCCAAAATCACCTTGCCAGCCAGATCAACAACACAAGCACTATCAATAACATCACCTAAGACCCAACAACTTCCATATTTGAGTAGGCGACACACATCAAAAAATAAGATGCTTCACGTCATCGGCAGATAATTTTCACACTGGGCATTGGGGAGAAACCTTTATATGTTTATTAAGATAGCATGGCAAGTGTTAGAGTTGTGTCGAATAATATGTACAGGGTAGGTTACAGTTGGACTTGTAGTTGTATTGTGTTTCTAGAGGATATGGAGTCGTGTCCTAGTAGGACACTTGTATCCTAGGCCTCTCATATATAACAGGGCTAGACACACGATGTAACCTATGCCAACATAATAGCACCAGAACGCAGGGGAAGCCGGCGGCATGTGCCGGCGTCCAGGGCGACCGGGTGCGATATCGTAGCGGTGTCATGGGGAGGAGCGCCCATAGTCAAGCCCCAGGGATGTAACCATATCGGTGAACCTCGTTAACAAATCTCGGCATCGTGCTTGTGTGATTGCTTGGTCCTTGGATGATGAACGGTATGCCTCGGATTTATTCTAACAAGTAATATCATGAGCTAGGTTGTTCAGAGGCTGCGGTCGTTGATTTATAGGAAGAGCCGATGGAGAAGAGATCAATTTGATTGAAGCTACAGTCGAGGGATCGCGAGCATGAAAGCTCGGAAGAGATCAATATCAACGTGAGACGTGAAAATTGACGGGAACTCAGAAACTTCTCGGCAGTAAAGGCAGTTGGCGGTTGGCTCGCGTAACAGCAGCGGCGTTGGCACGAGGCGCTCGCAAGGAGATGCAGGTGGCAGGCGCCTGGAGCGTGGCTAGCGTCGGTCATAAACACAGGCGAGCGAGCGTACGTACGGCTACGTGGAGGTGCTGGACTCTAAGGCACACGTACAGCTCAAACCGAGTTTGTTTTGGACAAAAAAGGAGGACCGAGTCCTTGTGTAGACGCGGCGAGAGGCAGATCGATTCGGCGAAGAATATAAATCCATCACGTTGCATCCATCGGGTTAGCAGGAGGCGTTGACAAGGCAAAAAGTAGTATTGGAAGTTGAGCCAAGACAGGAGCTGCTACACGTGAAGACAAGAAGGATTTTTTGGTTGAAATTGCTAATAGTACGCGGAAGACCAGAGATTCTGTTCGTGTCCTTGGGGCATCGCGTGCAAAGCTTGCATAATTTTTGCAGGGTCAGTCGTACAAAGAACCATGGCGCCAACGGGTACTAGGTTTGAGGTTGAGAAGTTCACAAACTGAAAACCTTTGGTTATGGCAGACATGGATGAAAAATTTGTTGGCACAACAGAGATGCTTGAAGGCGTTGCGGGAAGTCATGTAAGCTAAGATGGAAGTATCATGTGATGGATGAGAATTTGTGGAAGACGATTTGGGAGCCTCGAGCGTGACCTGCAGCCGGACAAGTTCGGCTGGGTCGGACTAGACAGTCTGACTTGATTAACGCAAGTCGGTTGGTACAGAAGGCGGTGGTGGGATCGGCGGCGACGACATAGGAGCATGGTGCTGATGGTGACCGACTTCTGGGCGTGGAAACACGTGGCGCAGGCCTGAGGGCTTGTGTGGCTTCGACAAGACTATGGCGCGGGATTGATTCAAGGTGGTGTATACACGGAGCTTGAAGTGGATGAGGCGTGGGGGTGGACTGATCATCTACCATGGAGTCATGTTGAAGGTGGAGCTGGAGTCTGGAGGACTTCACTCGGTGCTGATTGAGGGGCTACGGCGTAAGTCGATAGAGAGTCGAAGCCTATTCAGCAGGGGAAAAAAGTGAGGGACACGTAGTTCGGACTAGAGCCCGGTGGTCTGATGGAAATGTGAAACTCGTCATCGGCCGGTGATGATCGGTGGTACTCTGAAGTGGGGGTTGAGTGGTGTGGGTTTGCGACCTTTGAGACTCGACCAGGACAGCGGAGGCTCGACATGGTAATAGCGGCGAGGTGTGCGGCGCGCACGGGACATGGAGACGGGCCAGGGCTCAGGTGGTCATACATGTGGTGAGACAACTACGAATTTGACTCGGCATGACTATAAGCAACGGTGAAATTTCTTCAAGTTTTGGACAGGCGGTCAAGGAAGAGCGGTGATGTTGAGTTCAGGTAACTCCTATGTGTGACACCCAATATGTGAGTTGTTCACTTTCACGCAGATCAGTGATCAGTGTGTGATGGCATTGGACTGATACTCTAGAAGTTGGGAGCACAAACTAGAGTAACAAGGAATTTAATTTTGCTCGAGGGTTGACCGTGGTCAAGAAAACGAGGGACTACAAGTTGCAGGTGGAGTCATATGGAGTCTTTGGAGTAGCAGCGATACTCATGGGATAAGGTCAAGTCCAATGTACATGGAAGTTTGACGCATTGACCAATTCAAGGTGGTGGATAATATTCACCAAGGTGGAGTTTGTTAGAGTTGTGTCGAATATTATGTACAAGGTAGGTTACAGTTGGACTTGTAGTTGTATTGTGTTTATAGAGGATATGGAGTCGTGTCCTAGTAGGACACTTGTATCCTAGGCCTCTCATATATAACGGGGCTAGACACACGATGTAATCTATGCCAACATAATAGCACCAGAACGCAGGGGAAGCTGGCGGCATGTGCCGGTGTCCAGGGCGACCCGGTGCGGTATCGTAGCGGTGTCATGGGGAGGAGCGCCCATAGTCAAGCCCCGAGAATGTAACCATACCGGTGAACCTCGTTAACAAATCTTGGCGCTGTGCTTGTGTGATTGCTTGGTCATCGGATGATCAACGGTATGCCTCGGATTTATTCTAACAGCAAGGGATCGCCCCTTTCAATGTCCTCCAGAGAAAATTTTTAATCTTGGCTGGACAGTGCAAGTTCTATAACCTTTTCCATGTAAGCGCTTCTTGTTAGAGATCTGATTCTAAGCTGATAATTCTTTTTTTTCTCGAATACGCACGAGTGTGCGTATGTGACGCCCCCGATTCAATCGTACACTAATCATACACACAAACGTGTACGATCAAGATCACGGACTCACGGGAAGATATCACAACACAACTCTAAAACATAAATAAGTCATACAAGCATCATAATACAAGCCAGTGGCCTCGAGGGCTCGAATACAAGTGCTCGATCATAGACGAGTCAGCGGAAGCAACAATATCTGAGTACAGACATAAGTTAAACAAGTTGCCATAAGATGGCTAGCACAAACCGGATACAGATCGAAGAGGCGCTGGCCTCCGCACGATACTCCTAACTACTCCCTGGTCGCCGCCAGCCGGCTGCATCGGTAGTAGGCACCTCCGGTAGTAGGAGTCGCCGCTGACGGTGGCGTCGCTCCTGGGCTCCATTGTCCGTTGCAGCAATCGGGTAAAGAAAGGGGAAAAGGGGAACAAGGCAACCGTGAGTACTCATCCAAAGTACTGCAAGCAAGGAGCTACACTACATATACATGGATATATGTGTAAAGGGCCATATCGAGAGACCGAATCGCAGAATGCCGTAATAAGAGGGGATAGCTAATCCCGTCAAGACTACGCTCGCAGCCTCCGCCTTGCAACATGTAGAAGAGAGTAGACTCAAGTCCTCCAAGTAGCATCGCATAGCATAATCCTACCCGCGATCCCTCCTCGTAACCCCGATAGAGAGCGATCACCGGATGTATCCGCGTTGGAAGGGTGTGTTTTATTAAGTATCCAGTTCTAGTTGTCATAAGGTCAAGGTACAACTCCAAGTCGTCCCTGTTATCAAGATCACGGCTATTCAATAGATTAACTTCCCTGCAGGGTGCACCACATAACCCAACACGCTTGATCCCATTTGGCCGACACACTTTTCGGGTCATGCCCGCCGCTGAAGATCAACACGCCGCAGCCCCACCTAGGCACAACAGAGAGGTCAAGACGCTGGTCTAAAACTAAGCGCACGCAGTGCGGGCCCATCGCCTTAGCACACCTACATGTTGCGTGGGCGGCCGGAAGCGTAACTAGCCCCTTAATACAAGAGCAGGCTTACGCCCCAAACCGCACACGCCGCTCGATCGTGACGTCACGAAGTTTCGCCGATACCACGACGTCAAGTGCCCATAATCGCTCCTCGTAGTTGGTTAGGCGATAGACCAAATGGCCGACTCGGATCAAATACCAAGATCTCGTTAAGCGTGTTAAGTATCCGCGAACGCGACTAGGCCAGCCCCCTCTCTCCTAGGTGGTCTCAACCTGCCCTGCCGCCCGACACAAATAACGATCGAGGGCCGTCGTGAACCCAGGCCCACCTCTACGGGATGGAGCCACCGTCCTTTCAGCCCCATCTCCTAACAGATCACGGTAATGTAATAGTGTAAAGTATATAGATATGCCCGTGATCACCTCCCAAGTGATCACAACCCAAAGAGTATAGCATGGCGCATTTGACAAGAGTGTAGGGCCACCGATGGAACACTAGCATCCTATACTAAGCAAGAGGATAGCGGTAAAGGTAACAACAAGAGTAGCAAGGACAAAGCTATGCAGCGAAGATAGAATTAACTCAAAGCGGAATATGCTACACTACTCTAATGCAAGCAGATAGAGAAGAATAGGCGATATCCGTGATCAAGGGTGGGGGCTTGCCTGGTTGCTCGCAAGAGAGAGGGTCGTCAACACCGTAGTCGTCTTGGGTAGCGATGGACGCCGGTCTCGGTGTCTAGCGAGAGAAGAGGGGAAGAAACAATAAATATTTAAGCAAATGATGCATAGCGACGCATGACATGACAAGTATCGGTGCTAGGGGTGCCCTAACGCGGTATGAGGTGATACCGGTGAAGGGGAAAACATCCGGAAAATATCCCGGTGTTTCGTGTTTTCGCGAGGAGCCGAGGGGGAAAGTTGCAGTTTGATATGATAGGGGTGTGTGGCGGACGAACGGGTTATGATCTGGAATCATCTCGCTGCTCGAGCAATTTTCATGTACAAAGTTTTTCCATCCGAAGTTATAGATTATTTTATATTAATTTATAAAGATTTAATCATTTTCTAGATTTTCTAGATTTAATTTAATTCGAAATTAAATAGCTAAATGCTAGGTGCACCCAGCTCTACGCATACGTATGTACCGAGGTCGACAGTGGGTCGGGGTCTCGCTGACCACCAACGTTTGATCGGTCAATGTGGGGGGCCCCCTATCATTGGCTGTTACATTAACTAACTAGTTAATTTAGTCTAACTAGGTTATTAGGGTAATAGATTTTAATTAGTTTAACTGAACCTAATTAATTAAGTTAATTAATTTAACTAACTAATTATTTAATATTTTTATTTCTAATTTTCGTTTTAACAGGGGTGTGGGTCCCGTTCATCAGGGGCTCAGGCTGGTTGCGGGCGTGGGCTAATGGGCGAGGCAGACCCGGGCGCGGCCGCGGTAAGGACGGCCGGAGCTGTGCCCGGCAGTGGCAGTGGCGGGAGAGGGGCTCTGTCAGGCGCAGAGACAGCGGGGAGCGATGGCGGACAGGCGTCGGACCCGGGCGGCGGGGCCGCGCGTCGTGGCTGAGGACGCATCGCTGGTGGGGGGCGCAGAAGCAGCAGGGCGAGGCGAGCGGCGATGGCGCGGGCATATGTGGACGTGGGTCGCGGCGAGCACGACCAAGGCACGAGAGGGGACGGGAAGAGGCTCACATTGAGCCTGTCGTTGTGCAATCGCGTGCTCGAGGAGGGCCTGAGGTAGACGGACGGCGACAACGAGGTCGGGGTCGTCCGGCGAGGCAGCACCGGCGACGGCGTCGGCACCGCGTTGAGGCGAGGAGGCGGATGGGGACGGCGCTCCGGGTGGCAACGAACAACGTCGGGCGGCGGGGTTGGTCGACGGGGTCGGGGCGCAGTTGCCCCGATCTGGATCGAGGGGGGAAACAGAGGGAGTGGGGATCGTGGGGGTTGGGAGTTAGGGTTTCCGGGGGGCTAGCGAGGATATAGGCCAGGGTAGTGGGCTGGCCGGCGGTGACTAGCTGGGCCGGTTGGCCCAGTGGGGGGCTCCCTTTTTCTTGTTTTTTTGTTTTGACTTTATTTATTTATTTAATTTTTCCTTTTACTGTTTTACTTTTAGCCTCATTTTATTTAAGTTTTATAAAAACATAAAAGTTGTACCAAAATCAGTATTACTAATTATACCGTTGTTACAAAAGTTTAAACTCCTAAATAAAATACTTTAACATTTTATAATTAATAAAAGGCATTTATTATATTGGTTATGTTGCTGTTTCATTCACATATAAGCATCTAATTTTTTTATAAAAGCGTGTTTTCTTTACCATAATTACCTATGCATTATTTGGCTCACTCCGAACATTTTAGTTATAATATTTGAAAAAAAATATTGTTTACTTGATGTTGAATTTGAATTCGATCCGGTTTCGAACTAACGCGAGATTAGCAACAGAAATCGAGGTGACGTGGCATCATTAGCAGAGGTTCGCTGTAGCTTAACTATCTGGGCGTCACAATTCTCCTCCACTACAAGAAATCTCGTCCCGAGATTTAAGAGGGGGTCTAGGGGGAAAGGTCTGGTTACGAAATCCTAACGAATCTTCTCGTCTTTGGTTGCTCTTCTCGAAGAGGTGGATCCATTACGTTGAAGTCTTCATTTCTCTGCTCCAGGTCATCATGATGGAGCCGTCATCCTTTCTTCGGGATCTCCAACGTACTAACGAATCGATAAGGAGCAACTCGGCTACGACAAAAAGGCTTATGAGGAAACAATTTGGGGGTTAACCCAAGAATGAGCATAAGAGTATCTCTCGAGTTGAACATATAAAATACATCGAGAGTAAGGTACGAAGGTACAATAAGAGGTTCCAAGCGGATAGATAGTTGCTCGAGGTCTGAACCAGGGTGAGAAAGGGGTTCAGAGCAACGAGAGTAAGTATTGGGTCTGCTACCAGAATAACTCACTAGGAAGGCGGCTTGTGAATTACATACGAGGTCAAGCTCTAGGAATAACTGTGGCAACAGGGTGTACAGGCGAGTCAGGTTTCGATCCTGTGGAACTGCGGGTTATGGGCCCACCATGTGGGTTAAAAGTAGAAAGGGGGCTGACATCTTGTACGATCACGATTGCAAGGCATGTCAGAGAGTAGCATGTCAGTTATGTTGGCAACAATGTCGGTACCAAGGGCGAGGGACGAAGAGAACCATTTTCCTGCTCGTTGCAACGAGGCGGACCAATAGGCAAAGTTCTTGTCCATTGGTGGTTACCGAAATGTCACCAACAATAGTAACAGGGTCTTACTGGCAGAGTTGTACCACGAGGTGCTTACCTAAGCAGGGAATTACCACTGCTCGGTTAAGTAGATTATAAGAAAGTTTGAACAAAACAACGGAAAGGAAAATGTGTTTAAACACATATATCAGGGGTATATCCTTCCCAAGGACAAGCAGGGCATGATGTCCATGACAGGATATATTGTAGAAAACTCTTTAGGTACGGGAGATAATTTTCATGACATTACCCATACAACGGTGTTTGGATAATTGAGCAAGAAACATTTAGCATTGGGCTTCAAATGTTCTTGTTGAAAATCGGAGTACCACAGACATGCTTTAGGATATCATTGACATGGTCTTCAAGCGAAAGGTCAGACTCTGGATACACGAAGGATTCATCAGGAACAACTTATAGAATAAGTCTTACCATTTACTCATGGAAGAATAGATAACCTTGCTAAAAGGAAACTATAACAATAGGTCCTCCAGCCAGGTGTACTAGGCATGACACCACCTTACCGGTTCGTATAAAGACCAATGTTATAACTCTTGGAAATATGTCCCAACCATCACATCTGACTGAAATTTAGATCTGATTGGTGTCAAACTACCTCAGACTCAGGATGCCTGAGAGGAAAAGGTGCAATACAAATTGACGAGATGACATTGTAAAATTCTCGGGAAATGTACTATGGGAGCGGGTTCCTGAAACAATAGTTCATCATTAAACCAAGGAGGGGATGAGAAGGTGGCTGATGGGCTCAGTGACAATTCATCGAGAATTTCAAACGGATGGCTTTCCACGATAATATGAACAAGAAGATGACACTTGTCAATTCAAATGATATAATGTTGTATGCTCTAGGAAAACATACACCATCAATCATTAGTTGAAAGGTGCGCCCGAAGTATGACCTTAGGCAGCAAGATCAATGTTAGAGTGACGATTCAATAACCAACAGTCTAAGAACGAACTGTCGATCGTTAACTTCAAAGAAATAGGGTTGCTAGAAGGAAAGAATCCAAACAACACCGTTCACTTGTTGGAATCAACACGGGGACCAAGAAAGAATGGTGATGGTGAGAAGTATCACTATACCAAGAATTCTTAAGAGATGGAGTAATCATCATGACATTCTTGACATAGAAGATGGTAATACTCCAAGGTAAAGAAGAACAAATGCTGGATAGCAAGGAACTGAAGGTATAACACAGAACACGAACACGTTTGTGTTGGAGGGAAGGCAATAAAGTGGTCGATGACAACACAAATCATCGAGGGCAAGGATGGTACTTCTCATCCTGAATTCAATTGATATCCTGGAAGAGCTCAGAATGCTGATGATGATTAGGACAAATTTTGTTGACAGGCTCCACGAAGAAGCAATTGATCAGCGACTGCATCAAGCAAAAGGACTGATGCAGCAAAATATTATTGGAGCCACGGATATGACACAACCTCGGAATCAAGTATTGTTGTTCAAGACAATAATATATGACAAGAAAGATCGACGTAAGCTTAGCTCAGCGTCAAAAATTGTGTTCCGGGAAGAAGGACCAGGTAGCTTAGTTAAGATTTATCACGATAATGATATAGCCGATCAGGCTAGGAATGACATGATCGGGTACAAACTCGTAAGTAAAGAATATTAGTAAGAGTTGTTGAACCGTAATGCGGACTCGGTTCAGTTATCGGTGTCTTCGAGTGTTTAATAACTCGGAGCCCGTGAAAAAATTGGAATCGGTGAGGATGTAGTACTTGATAAAGAACTCATAAGAGGTTAAGCAGTTCTGTGATAATCTCGAGATACCAGGGGGTAATACTCGACGACAGATCAAAATAGAGGTTGAATTGGGTATTGCTCTGCAAAAGACAAGTGCTTAAACTCACACGAGAAATGGTATTTAAAGGAGAACATGGTCGGAACCACGATTGCAAAAGGCCAGATCACAGATATAAGATGAACTTATACCAAAGGAATAATTGATTTAAGAGAAGCTTTAATGATAAGATCTACATCGTGTCCATGGGCATGAACACAAAGTTCAAGGTCGACTCCCACTTCTCCAATGCAGAACCTTTCATTCACTTCTCACCTTCGAGGAAGTTGTAGTGTTGAAATTTTATCTGGCAAAATACTAGAAGTGTATGACTCGTGAAAACTTTCGAGTTCACACATATTAAGGAAGGCATAGGTTCAACCCATCAGGGTATCGTGGAAATATATACCACAAGCTTCAATAGTAAATACCACCAGGTCGAAAGCAGAGCATGGTTGGCCAAAACAAAGAATAGGATTTTCTAATGGCATTATGTATCAGGGAAATAACTTCCAAAGTGATTGAATATGATAGGCGATGTCGGACAAAATCCAACAAAGGATATGTCGGTCCATAGCGAAGCTGATGCGAACATCGACACACAATCAGAGGAAGAAACAATGCAAAGGCATTGGATTGTAGAAGCAACTGAATAATTCAAAGATCAAATGCAAAGGAATTAACCATTTCCAAATCAAGGGATCAGAAGCCAACGGCCTGATTCAGAATGAATAAGTTGAATAGACTTAGGGGTACAATCGATGGCAATTTGATTGGTCGAGAACCAGCTCCTGTTCAAAATGACGTCTGAGCCGGATGAATTCTAGGACCTGATTGTGGATTGCGAGCATTCACAACATATTGAATCAACGAACCCAAATGATAATGACAAGGGATGCCAATAAGACTACGAGACTTATGGGATTAACCATAATGCAAGCAAGCAAGAATTTCAAGAGCAAAAGGCTCCAGAGGATTTTCGGAAGATCGAATAGTATTTTGAAGACTTTTATGAAACACATGAACAATCGATGAGCGGATACCGACAAGTGCGCAGTATTTATTTGAAGGGGTATTCATGTGGCAAAACTGCTAGGCAAGAGGCACAAAGTATTCTCGGAACAATAGAGAAAACTTCGGTATCTTGTAATAACAAGATCAATGGGGGATGATCGTATGAATGGCAAGTGTAAGTAGTTATCCATAAGGATTTATCGGTGGTCGGGAATAGCAAAAGTGATGGGCACAAAGTCTCGAGAGAATATCAAAGAGTATCTTCGGAATGTTCTGGTGAAGCAGGCCATCATCTGGAATGAAGGGGCTCTCTGGGAGAAAGTAGTTACGAGAACCTAGAGTTAGAGTTAGCAAAACCATTTAACCCAAGTAGAAGAGAGATAAGAGTCCCAGAGTATAGGTCGAGGAATAAAAGATCCTAATACCACCCAATGGCGACGTGGGCCCATGGGCCGCACAGCCATGTTAGTAAAAGTTTTGTAAAGTCTAGACTCGACTTCGGCCAAGGAGTGTGGAAGGGGGATTCCTACAGGCAGTCGGCTCTGATACCAACTTGTGACGCCCCCGATTCAAGCGTATACTAATCATACACGCAAACGTGTACGATCAAGATCAGGGACTCACGGAAGATATCACAACACAACTCTAAAACATAAATAAGTCATACAAGCATCATAATACAAGCCAGGGCCTCGAGGGCTCGAATACAAGTGCTCGATCATAGACGAAGTCAGCGGAAGCAACAATATCTGAGTACGTACATAAGTTAAACAAGTTGCCATAAGATGGCTAGCAAAACTGGGATACAGATCGAAGAGGCGCTGGCCTCCGCTCGATACTCCTAACTACTCCGGTCGCCGCCGCTGGCTGCACTATAGTAGGCACCTCCGGTAGTAGTAGGAGTCGTCGATGGTGGCGCCTGCCTCCGGCTCCATCGTCTGTTGCAGCAATCGAGTAAAGAAAGGGGAAAAGGGGAATAAGGCAACCGTGAGTACTCATCCAAAGTACTCGCAGCGATGAGCTACACTACATATGCATGGATATATGTGTAAAGGGCCATATCGATGGACTGAATGCAGAATGCCGTAATAAGAGGGGATAGCTAATCCCGTCAAGACTACGCTCGCAGCCTCCGCCTTACAACATGTAGAAGAGAGTAGATCAAGTCCTCCAAGTAGCATCGCATAGCATAATCCTACCCAGCGATCCCTCCTCGTAACCCCGATAGAGAGCGACCACCGGGTTGTATCCGCACTTGGAAGGGTGTGTTTTATTAAGTATCCGGTTCTAGTTATCATAAGGTCAAGGTACAACTCAAGTCATCCTGTTATCAAGATCACGGCTATTCAATAGATTAACTTCCTGCAGGGTGCACCACATAACCCAACACGCTTGATCCCATTTGGCCGGACACACTTTTCTCGGGTCATGCCCGCCACGGAAGATCAACACGCCGCAGCCCCACCTAGGCACAACAGAGGTCATCACGCCGGTCTAAACCTAAAGCGCAGGGTCCAGGCTCATCGCCTTAGCACACCTTGACGCTATGCGTGCCGGGAAGCGTAACTAGCCCCTTAATACAAGAGCAGGCTTACGTTCCAAACCGGCGCGCGCGCCGCCACCACCGACGCCACGGCGTTTCGCCGATACCACGACGCCGAGTGCCCATAATCTGTTCCCCAGTAGTTGGTTAGTGCGATAGACCAAATGGCCGACTCGGATCAAATACCAAGATCTCGTTAAGCGTGTTAAGTATCCGCGAACGCCGACCAGAGCCAGGCCCACCTCTCTCCTAGGTGGTCTCAACCTGCCCTGCCGCCGCCACAAGGTAACAATCGGGGCCGTCGGGAACCCAGTCCACCTCTACCGGATGGAGCCACCGCCCTTTCAGCCCCATCTCCTAACAAAGATCACGGTAATGTAATAGTGTAAAGTATATAGTATATGCCCGTGATCACCTCCCAAGTGATCACAGCCCAAAGAGTATAGCATGGCGATTTGACAAGAGTGTAGGGCCACCGATGGAACACTAGCATCCTATACTAAGCAAGAGGATAGCGGTAAAGGTAACAACAAGAGTAGCAAGGACAGGCTATGCAGCAAAGATAGGATTAATCGAAAGCAAGAATATGCTACACTACTCTAATGCAAGCAAAGATAGAGAAGAATAGGCGATATCTGGTGATCAAGGGGGGGGCTTGCCTGGTTGCTCGGGCAAGAGAGAGGGTCGCAACACCGTAGTCGTCTGGGTAGCAAAGGCGTCTGTCTCTTGTCTAGCGAGAGAAGAGGGGAAGAAACAATAAATACTTAAGCAAACAGATGCATAGAGACGCATGACATGACAAGTATCGGTGCTAGGGGTGCCCTAACGCAGATGAGGTGATACTGTGAAGGGGAAAACATCCGGAAAATATCCCTGTTTCGCGTTTTCGAGCGAGGAGCCGAGGGGAAATTTGCGAGTTTGATATGATAGGGGTGTGTGGCGGACGAACGTGTTGCATATCTGGAATCGTCTCGTCGTTCTGAGCAATTTTCATGTACAAAGTTTTTCCATCAGAGTTATAGATTATTTTATATTAATTTATAAAGATTTAATTATTTTCTAGATTTTTTGGATTTAATTTAATTAGAAATTAAATAGCTAAATGCTAGGTGCACCCAGCTCTGCATACACAGAAGTGTACAAGAGGCTGACAGGTGGGTCACGGGGTCCCAGTTGACCACCAACGTTGATCGTCAACAGGGTGGGGCCCCCCTGTCATTGGTTGTTACATTAACTAACTAGTTAATTTAGTCTAACTAGGTTATTAGGGTAATAGATTTTAATTAGTTTAACTGAACCTAATTAATTAAGTTAATTAATTTAATTAACTAATTAATATTTTTATTTCTAATTTTCGCTTTAACCGGGGTGTGGGTCCTGCTCATCGTGGGCTCAGCCGGTTGCGGCGTGGGCTAATCTGGCGAGGCGCATCCGGCGCTGCCCCGGTAAGGACGGCGGAGCTGCGCCTGCAGCGGCAAAGGGCGGGAGAGGGCTCACAAAGAGAGACAGCTGGGAGCGGTGGCGACAAAGGCCGGACCAAGCGGCGGGGCCGCTGTCGTGGTGAGGACGATCGCCGGGGGGCGCAGAAGCAGCAGGGCGAGGCGAGCGGTGATGGCGCAGGCGTAGGTAGACGTGGGTCGCGGCGAGCGCGACCAAGGCACGAGAGGGGACGGGAAGAGGCTCACATTGAGCCTGTCGTTGTGCAATCGCGTGCTCGAGGAGGGCCTGAGGTAGACGGACGGCGGCAACGAGGTCGGGGTCGTCCGGCGAGGCAGCACCGACGCCGGCGTCGGCACCGCAGCGTTGAGGCGAGGAGGCGGATGGGGACGGCGCTCCGGGTGGCGACGAACAACGTCGGGCGGCGGGGTTGGTCGACGGGGTCGGGGCGCAGTTGCCCCGATCTGGATCGAGGGGGGAAACAGAGGGAGTGGGGATCGTGGGGGTTGGGAGTTAGAGTTTCGAGGAGGGGGGGGGCTAGCGAGGATATAGGCTGGGGTAGTGGGCTGGCCGGCCGGCTGACTAGTTGGGCCGGTTGGCCTAGTGGGGGGCTCCTTTTTCTTGTTTTTTTGTTTTGACTTTATTTATTTATTTAATTTTTCCTTTTACTGTTTTACTTTTAGCCTCATTTTATTTAAGTTTTATAAAAACATAAAAGTTGTACCAAAATCAGTATTACTAATTATACCTTTGTTACAAAAGTTTAGACTCCTAAATAAAATACTTTAACATTTTATAATTAATAAAAGGCATTTATTATATTGGTTATGTTGCTGTTTCATTCACATATAAGCATCTAAACATTTTATAAAAGCGTGTTTTCTTTACCATAATTACCTATGCATTATTTGGCTCACTCCGAACATTTTAGTTATAATATTTGAAAATTTTTATTGTTTGCTTGATGTTGAATTTGAATTCGAATCGGTTTCGAACTAACGCGAGATTAGCAACAGAAATTGAGGTGACGTGGCATCATTAGCAGAGGTTCGCTGTAGCTTAACTATCCGGGCGTCACAGCGTATCATATATTATAGAAGGAAAGGGTAGAAACCCTCCACTCATGAAATTACATTGTTATTTACAGGAAGCCCTCGGCCATCCCACCCGACTACTACTCCGTTTAAGGACTACTCGCTATGCTCCCACATTGCAAGTCCCAGCACAAACGCCTCGACTTCCCCTCGTAGTAATCCTGCCTGCTTCCATGCTCTGACTTTGCGTTCAATGCTCTTGAGCACCTTGGGTGTGGATGGCGCCTCCATCGAAGACCACTGCATTACGGTGAATCCACAGCTCCCAGAGGACCAAGATAGAGATTGTCCTAGCGAGCTTCTGATGATGTCCAATTTCCTCCTGCCTAATGCACCACTCCGGAAGGGACTCCGTCGCCGTTGGGGCATGCTCTGGTTGATCCAAGGCCAGACACACCTTGCTCCAAACCTCTCTAGCGAAGACACATCCGATCATGATGTGGGTGATGGTCTCCTCATTTTGGTCGCAGAATGGACACGAGCTTTGGTGAGGCAGTCCCCTTCTAGCAAGGCGGTCGGAGGTCCAACACCTATTCCTCATGGCCAGCCAAGCGAAAACCGACGCTGCAGGGGTGCCCTTGACTTCCACGTGAACTCCGCCATTGGTGCAACCTCTAGGCCCGCGAACTTGGCCCTGTATGCCGATCTTTCCGAAAACATGCCATCCTTCTCCCACGCCCAAAGTATCTTGTCTTGTGCATCCTCATGCAGGGCCACGTCCTCCACTCGCTACCATAAGCCCAAGAACTGGTGGAGCATGTCGGTCGTAAGTTCAGGCCCAATGTCCGCCGCCCACGAGTGATTTGCAAGCGCCTCCGTGACCGTTCGTGTTGATCTTGTCTGCCTTGACACCCTCGAGTATAGCATGATGCCAGGTCCTAGTTTCTGTAGCCGTCAATCCACTTGTCCTCCCAACATAGTATGTCGTTTCCATGTCCCACCATAGTTGTGGTCGCAGCCCGGAAGAGTGCTCTTGATTCCGCTGGGGTTGTGATTTGAAATTCTGCCCAAGGCCTTGTAAGGTCAGTACGCTGCAGCCAGGGTGTAACGCCCCGGATTCGATGCGCCAGGTGTCTGTCAGTTATTCGCCGTCGTTGCCATGTCATTTGCTTGCGTGTTGCACTTTGCCATGTCATCATCTGCATTTCATATCATGTCATCATGTGCATCGCATTTGCATACGTGTTCGTCTCATGCATCCGAGCATTTTCCCGTTGTCCGCTTTTGCAATCCGCACTCCTATGTCTCCGCCGCCTTTTGCCTCTTTTTGTGTGGGTATTAAACGGTCTTGAATGGACCGAGGTTTGTCAAGCTGCCTTGGTATAGCACCGTAGACCGCTGTCAAGTTTCGGATCATTTGGAGGTCGTTTGGTACTCCAACGGTTAACCGGGTAACCACAAAAGCCTCTTTTGTCTGCAGCCCAACACACCTTTCAAAGTGGCCCAAAACCCAGCAAAATCCCCTCCATGCTCTCGGTCGTTCGATCACGATCGCGGGCCGAAAAACCTCCTCATTTGGAGTCTCCTAGCTCCCTATGCCTATATAAACATCTCCTCCAAATTCGGATCAATTCGCCCCAACCCCCATTTCCCACGCGCCGGACATGTCCGGTCCGCCGGACGAACTCCCGCCGCCGCCCGCAGCCCGCTGGTCACACCACGTGGCCTCCGGCCTCCTCCCCACGCTGCCCTGCCCACTTGGCCCAGCGCTGCCACCCCAGCCATGGCCGCCAAGCGCCCTTCGCCCCCGCCGCCAGGCGAGCCTCGCCGCCGCCGCCGCCCGCTCCGTGGTCGCCGCCTCCGCCGCCCGGCGCCCGCCCCTGGCCCGCCGCCCGTCGCCGCCCGCCGCCCGCCATCGCCGCCCAGATCGGGAGAGGAGCTCCCGATCCAGACCGCCCCGCCGCCTCTCTCCTCTTCGCCAGTGCGCCATCGGCCGGAGCTCGCCGTGGCCCCTGCCCGCCTCGCGCCATGGCCGCGCCGCCCCCCATCTCCGGCCAGATCCGCCAGGAGAGGGCCGGATCCGTCCTTCTCCGGCCTCCCCGAGCCTCCTCCGGCAACCCCGTCCTCATCTCCGGCAAGCAGCTCCGGCGATCCTCAAATTCCGTGCTAGGTTGACTTTACCCGAGCCCCCGTTTTCTTCTAAGTCCCGAATCTGCTAATATTTTTATGCATTTTTCATCGCATCATAACTCTGCATCCTTAGCTCCATTTTGGGCGTGTAATATGTCAAATTGTTCGCCTCGACGAGTACATCATTACATCTCATTGCAGCATTTTCATTTGAGCTCATCTTGATGCCCGAAATGCTGTTAGAAGAGGGCTATGTGATGTTAGTTTCAGATTCTTATCAGAACATGCACTTTTGTCATTTTTGCCATGATTGATGTGTGCACCCTATGAACTTGAGTCCTACATGTGTTTTGTAATATGCCATGTCCTCTTTACAGGGGTGTATGCCATGTATTTTTGTGATCTCTGTGGTGACTAGCACGAGTATGCAAACTAGGCTTCATGATGTTGCTGATTTCAAATCCTGCTCACGATATTTTTATGCCATGTTAACTTGAT
Organism: Aegilops longissima; assembly: GCA_021605205.1. Classification (NCBI taxonomy): domain Eukaryota; kingdom Viridiplantae; phylum Streptophyta; class Magnoliopsida; order Poales; family Poaceae; genus Aegilops; species Aegilops longissima. The sequence goes on from CM038681.1 coordinate 508,920,171, forward strand.
GCTACAGAGAGATCCATGCTTATTTTGAGATACTTCAGTAAAGATGTTTTGAACATATGGTTATTCTCTATCCATCCATGCCCTTGTTTGCAATTATGGAGTGCCATAGATTGAGTCAATCGAGCTCTATTTTTGCTATAAAATGTTTCCTGGCAGGTTGTTTACATGTTATTCAATTTTGCCAAGGTTGTTGTAGTTGATCCGTGTATGCTATGATGTTGTTCTTGCCATGTATAGCTTCTATGCCATGTCTTCTTACTGTGAGTTGCCTTGCCATGCCATGTATTACTCTGTGGTGAGTGGTTCAAGCTCCCCAACATGCCTACTTATTGTTCTTCCTGCCATGTATGAATCTGTAATATAACTTGCCATGTTTACATGGGTGCCATCATATCTTCTGATCCTTTTTGGCTTATGGTCAGTAAGGGACTTTTGTTCTATGCAATTAGTAGATTCATGCCATGCCTTTGTTTGCCATGATAAGTTCCTGTAACATGTTGTTTGATAGCTCTAAACATTGCAACTTTGATGTTATTTACGCAAAGTCCTAAATCATATTATTTGCAATCTTGCCATGTCATTTTGAGCATGTTCTAGTGATTCCTAGAGATAGCTCACTGTTCATGTTTTGTCATGCTTTACCTGTACATCATGCCCATGCCTTTTGTTTTCATGTTAAGATGCTGTAGCATGTTGTTTTGATGCTTACAATATGCCTAGTTGCTGTTTTGGACAGATTGTTGTCATGTCTTGTATAGTGTGTATGTGTTGAACCGCTGTCTCCTTTTGAGTGTGCTCTATATGAAACTTGCTTGATTTTGCATGTAGTTTCATATTATCATGTTGCATCCTTGTTTTGAGGTGTTTGCTTGATGTTTGTATGCATTTTGCATCGATGCCATGCTTATCTTGTTTTGCTCATATCTTCTAGGCCGAGTCTCAATCTAATGAACTTTATATGTAACTTGACTAGAATTTCGTGTAGATCATCGTGGTGCATCTTAACTTGCTTTTTAACAACTTGAACATAAGGTTTATTCAGATCTGGACCAATTTCGAAATTTGCATATGAGGACTTACCGGAATTGTTATATGTTGTTTCCGGCCTCATTTAAACTTGCTTTGATGTGTTGTTCTTGTTTGCATCATCTCTTGCCATGAGTAGCTTCATGTAGTCTTGTCATGCATCATGATTGTTTGTGCATCATGCCTTGTTCATGTGTGGTGTGTTTTACTATGTTGTGTGCTTCTTCTTGTTAGTTCCTGTTTCGTTGCGATCGTGAGGATTCGTTCGTCTACGCTTGGTTCGTCTTCGTGGCTTCATCTTCTTCATGGACTTGTTCTTCTTCCTTGCGGGATTTCAGGCAAGATGACCGCTGTAACGCCCCCGATGCGGCTATATCTCCCACGTGTCGAGGCACGACTTAGAGGCATAACCGCATTGAAAGCAATGTCGCAAGTGAGGTAATCTTCACACAACCCATGTAATAATTAAGGAAAGAGATACATAGTTGGCTTACGATGCCACTTCACACAAGACATAAATAACATCCATCATTCGAGTACACTCAAGGTCCGACTACGGAACCAAAATAAAGAAGATACCCCATATGCTAACACAGATCCCGAATCGTCCCAACTGGGCACCACTATCGATCATCTGGAAAAGACACATAGTAACGACCACGTTCCTCGTCGAACTCCCACTTGAGCTCGGTGGAATCACCTGACCGCCTCATCGGAACCTCGCAACTGTTTTGAAGTATCCGTGAGTCACGGGACTCAACAATCTCACACCAGCGAGATCAAGACTATTTAAGCTAATAGGAAGGACAAGGTAATACAAAGGAGCTGCAGCAAGCGACTAGCATATATGGTGGCTACTTCGCAAAAGAGAGCGAGAAGAGGAGCAAAGCACGGTCGTGAAACTAGTAGTGATCAAGAAGTGATCCTGAACTACTTACGCCGACATAACTCCAACACGTGTTCACTTCCCGGACTCACGAGAAGAGACCATCACGGTTACACACGCGTTGAGGTGTATTTTATTTGAGATCAACTTTGGGTTTTCTACAACCGGACATTAACAAATTCCCATCTGCCTCATAACCGCGGGCACGGCTTTGAAAGATATTACCTGCAGGGTGTCCCAACTTAGCCCATTATAAGCTCTCACGGTCAACGAAGGATTATTCCTTCTACCGAAGACCCGATCAATCTCGAATCCCGGACTACAAGACATTTCGACAGAATAAAACAAGACCAGCAAAGCCGCCCGATTGTGCCGACAAATCCCGATAGGAGCTGCACATATCTCGCTCTCGTGGCACATCCGGATGAGCAGTCCATACAACTAAAACCAAACCTCAAGTTGCCTTGAGGGGCGCTGCAGGGCTTTAGTTCGGGCCAGCACTCGAAGGAGCACCGTCCGGGGGTTAAAATAAAGATGACCCTCGGGCTCGCGAAAACCCGGGGAAAAGGCTTAGGTGGCAAATGGTAAAACCAAAGTTGGGCCTTGCTGGACGAGTCTTATTCAAAGCGAACTGTCAAGGGGTCCCATAAATCACCCAACCGTAAGGAACGCAAAATCAAGGAACATAACACCGGTATGGCGGAAACTAGGTGGCAAGAGTGGAACAAAACACTGCATAAGGCCGAGCCTTCCACCCTTTACCAAGTATATAGATGTATTAATTATAACAGATATATATATATTGTGATATCCCCAACAAGTAAACATGTTCCAAATAGGAACAACATCTCCATGTTCCAACAAGGAACAAACTTCACTTCACCGCAACTAGCAACGCTATAAGAGGGCTGAGCAAAGCGGTAACATAGCCAATCAACGGTTTGCTAGGAAAGGATGGTTAGAGGCTGACATGGCAATATGGGTGGCATGATATAGCAAGTGGTAGGCATCGCAGCATAGGCAAAGCAAAAGAGCGAGCAACTAGCATAGCAAAGATAGAAATGATTTCGAGGGTATGGTCATCTTGCTCGCAATGTTCTCGAGTTGTCGAAAGCTTGATCCTCGAAAACGTTCTCAACAGGCTCCTCGTTCACGTACTCGCCTCCGACTCTACCCAAAGCAACAACACAAACAAAGGAACCACAATAAATCACGGTGCAATGCACAATCAACATGATGCAAAACATGACATGATATGCGGGATGCGATATGCAATGCTTATGTGCGCTCCGGAAGGTAAATGATGAACCAGACATCAACTTGGCAAACCAAGCATGCCACTGGAAAGATGAGATGATTTCGGTTGAAATCGATATAAAGATCACCGGAATCGGATGCACGGTTTGCAAATGGCAAGCAAAACAAGAATGGCGCAAATCTGCCATTAACAGCATGATGCCACTTAGCAAGCAACAATTAATTAAGCTACTGCATCCAAACGTAACAACAAAGCACATGGCAGTGATCTACACATGATGTTCGACAAAAGATGAGCACTGAGCTACGGCTAGTTCACATCATAACAGGTTCAAACAAGCATGGCAAAAGTGCTCAAAGTAACAGGCTGGACATGGCAAAAACAGTAACAGGTTGCAATGTTCAGAGCATCAAAACTACATGCTACAGGAACTTAAAATAGCAAAACATGGCATGGCATGAATCTAATCAAAGCATATTTCAAAAGTCCCTTACTGACCATAAGCCAAAAAGGACTAGAAAATATAGTAACACCCATGTCAATATTGAAAGTCTCGTTAACAGATTCAGCAACTTGGCATGTCAAAAACTGATAACGAGATGGCATGTTAACAAGCTCAATGCACTCACTACAGAGCCCCAAATGATAAACTAAGCATACATACATCAAGAAGACCTGACATAGAAGCCATACATGGCAAGAACACTAACATAGCAAATATGGATCAACCACAACAAGCTAGGCAAAATTGAATAACATGTATACAATCTGCCAGGAATCATTTGATAGCAAAAGTAGAGCTCGATTGACTCAAGCTATGGCATCCCATAATTGCAAACAAAGGCATGGATGGATAGAGCAAGTCATGCTTTACAAAACACCCTTACTGAAGTATCTCAAAATATGCATAGATCTCTCGGTATCATCAAGTAAACATGGCATCAAAATCAGCTAAAACAGGGCTGAAATCAGCAACATTAGGACACCTACTTTGCATGCTTGTGCTAGTCACCACATAGATCCCAAAAATACATGGCATACACCCCTGGAAAGATGACATGGCATTTTATAAAACACATGTAGGACTCAAATTCATAGGGTGCACATATTAATCATAGCAAAAATAACAAAAGTGCAACTTCTGATAAAAATCAGAAACTATCAGCACATAGCACTCTTCCAACAGCATTTCGGGCATCAAGATGAGCTCAAATGAAAATGATGCAATGGAATGAAATGATCTACTCTTCGAGACGAACATTTTGACATATTATACGCGAAAAATGGATCTACGGATGCGAAGATATAGCATGATGAAAATTGCACGAAATTAAAACGATCTAAAGACTTAGAGAAAATTAAGGGGAGAGAGGTCAACGGCATGGATCGAGGCCGGATCCGATCGGATCGGGCCGGTGGCGGCGCGGGCGGCTTCCGGAGTTGGAGCCGGAGGAGGAAGATGGCCGGGAGGCGCGGCCGACCGGATCTCGCCGGATCCGGCCGGGCGAGGCGAGAGGCGACGGGAGCGCCGGACGCGGCGGCCATGGCCGGCGGCGGCGCCAGCGGTGAGCCTCGGGCGGCGGCGCTAGGGCGACCGCGATCTGCCCGGGCGGCGGCGGAGAAGCGGCGGAGGCGGCGGCGCTGGAGGCGCGGAGGCGCGGCGGCGCCCGAAGCGGCGGCGGCGGCGGCCGTAGGGCCATGCGGCCGGGCGGGCAGCGCGATGTGGGCGCTGGGCGCCATGGTGGCTAACGGGAACTGCCACGTGGCGGCGGAGGGCAGGCGGACGTGTCCGGCCGTCCGGATTTCGTCCGTGGCCTTGAAGGCGAAGGAGACTAGGGTTTCGTCCGGATTTGGGAAGGATCTATATTTATAGGTAGGGGAGCTAGGAGACTCCAAATGAGGTGTAGTTTTCGCCCACGATCGTGATCGAACGACGGAGAGCATGGAGGTGACTTAGATGGGTTATTGGGCTGTTTTGAAGGGTGTTGGGCTGCAACTTAAAAGAGGCCTCTGCGAAGGTGCGGTTAACCGCTTGAGTACCAAACGAGCTCCAAATGACCAAACTTGACCGGTGGTCTCCGGTGTTATACCAAGGCCACTAGACAAACCTCGGTCCATTTCGAGACGGTTTAATACCCGCACACGGAAAAACGTAAAAGGGACCGCCGGGAGATAGGAGTGTCGGATTGCAAAACGGACAACGGAAAATGCTCGGAATCATGAGATTAACACGTATGCAAATGCGATGCACATGATGACATAATATAAAATGCATGACATGGACAAAATGCAAAATGAAGAAAACCCAACCACGGAGGGAAAACATATATCGATGCCGAAAATGGCAAGAGTTGGAGTTACAAATATGGAAAGTTACTTCCGGGGTGTTACAACCGCTACCCTGGATCTCACTACTATCATTGCTATGCTAGTTGCTTCGTTCTATCGCTTTGCTGCGCTACCTATCACCTGTTTATCAAGTCATCCCATATCGCCATGTCAGCCTCTAACCTTTTCCCCCCTTCCTAGCAAACCATTGTTTGGCTATGTTACCGCTTTGCTCAGCCCCTCTTATAGTGTTGTTAGTTGCAGGTGAAGATGAAGTTTGTTCCTTGTTGGAACATGGAGATGTTGTTCCTTGTTGGAACATGTTTACTTGTTGGGATATCACAATATATCTTATTTAATTAATGCATCTATATACTTGGTAAAGGGTGGAAGGCTCGGCCTTATGCCCGGTGTTTTGTTCCACTCTTGCCGCCCTAGTTTCCGTCAGACGGTATTATGTTCCCGGATTTTGCGTCCCTAACGCGGTCGGGTGATTTATGGGACCCCTTGACAGTTCGCTTTGAATAAGACTCCTCCAAAGAAGGCCCAACATTGGTTTTACCATTTGCCTCACCTAGCCCTTTTTCCCTTGGGTTTCGGAGCCCAAGGGTCATCTTATTTACCCCCCGGCCGTGCTCGTCGTGAGTGTTGGTCCAAACCGTCACCGCCAATGGCCACCAGGCAACTCGGGTTCGCCTTATCGGAAGTTTGATAATCCGGTGTGCCACGAGAACGAGATATGTGCAGCTCCTATCAGATTTGTCGGCACATCCGGCGGCTTTGCTCGCCTTGTTTTATTGCTGTCGAAATGTCTTGTAGCCGGATTCCGAGACTGATCGGGTCTTCCCGGGAGAAGGAATATCCTTCGTTGATCGCGAGAGCTTATCATGGGCTAAGTTGGGACACCTGCAGGTATAAACTTTCGAGAGCCGTGCCCGCGTTATGTGGCGATGGGAATTTGTTAATATCCGGTTGTAGTAAACTTGAAGCAAACTCTTCTAAAATACACCAACCGTGTGCATAACCGTGAGTGTCTCTTTTCGGGTTGATCGAGAGGAGAACACGGTTTCGGGTTATGTCGGACGTAAGTAGGAGTTCGGGATCACTTCTTGATCATTACTAGTTGACGACTGTTCCTTTGTTTCTCTTCTCGCTCTCATTTGCGTATGTTAGCCACCATATCATGCTTAGCCGCTGCTGCAACCTCACCACTTTACCCCTTCCTTTCCCATTAAGCTTTGCTAGTCTTGATACCCATGGTAATGGGATTGCTGAGTCCTCGTGGCTCATAGATTACTACAACACCAGTTGCAGGTACAGGTTGTGCGATGATCTTGACGCGAGAGCGATGTTTGCTCGTTTTGGAGTTCTTCTTCTGCTTCTTCGATCAGGGGATAGGTTCCAGGTCGGCAGCCTGGGCTAGCAGGGTGGATGTCGTTTGAGCCTCTGTTTATGTTTCATCCGTAGTCGGATGTTGATCTTGTATTTTATGTTGATGTATTCTTGTAGCATTTGTGCCTTATGTATGTATCCCCACTATTATGTAATGTTGATGTAATGATATCCACCTTGCAAAAGCGTCTTCAAGATGCGCTTCTATCCTTGGTGGGACCTTCGAGTTCCTTTTGGATAGGGTCGCATCTTGGGCGTGACACAGGGCCATCTTGCCATCATCGCGGTGTTCAACCACCTCAAATTTGGTATGCCGAGGCCTCCGGCCCACCTAGGGCGGCACACCGAATCCCATGCCACGGCGCAATTGTCACCGCGCGCATCCACCTTCCCACACCAGAGGAAACCTCGACAAATCTTCGTCAGGGCGGTGAGGGTCTTCGGAGGTATATTCATGGCGAGCAAGGCATGAACGGGGATTGCGCATAGGACGGAGGGAATGAGGTGAGTCGTCCGCTTTTCGGTAGGGAAGCAGCTTTCCAGTTGGGCAGACGGTTAGCAAGCTTCTCCACCAAGTATTGGAACTGCGCGGGTGTGGCCTTTCTGATTGAGAGCGGTAGGCCAAGATACTTGCATGGGAAAGATGCACTTGTGCAGGCCAGAGATGTGCACACTGCTTCCAACTCATCTGTTGAACATCGGATGGGTAATGCCACACTCTTAGCAAGATTCACCACCAGGCCCGAGGCAGCCCCAAACATTCCCAGGATCTCTCTGCAAGCTTGAATTTCCTGAGCCACGGGCTTGAAAAACAGCATGACGTCGTCGGCAAACATGGACAGCCGCTGGTGCACTCCATTTGTAGCCAGAGGGGCGAATATGCCCTGATCCGTGGCTTTGCTGAACAAGGCTTGTAGTGGTTCCATGCATAGGATGAAGAGCATGGGGGAAATCGGATCTCCTTGCCTTAGCCCACACGTATTGTAAATCGTCTCTCCTGGCACACCATTCGCTGCAATCTTCGTCGTCGAGGTTGCAAGCAGTCCACAAATCCACTCAATCCATTTCCTCCCAAAACCAAGCCGTGTCATTACTTCTAGGAGGAAGGGCCACTTCACCGTATCAAAAGCCTTGGATATATCGAGCTTGAGTAGGACCGTTGGGTTTTTGAGCGCATGTAGTCGTCTTGCCGTGCACTGGACGAGCATGAAGTTGTCGTGCAAAGTCCGGCCCCTCACAAAGGCACTTTGATGGTTACCCACCAAGAACAGCAGCTCGTCCGCAAGTCTTGTCGCCAGTATTTTTTCGAAGATCTTGACGGCCCCATGAACTAGACTGACTGGCCTAAGATCCTTAAGATCAACTGCACCCTCCTTTTTTGGTAAAAGAGTTACCACTGCCCGGTTGATGGCCGCCAATCCTCGCATATCTCCGCGGAAAAACTGCTCCAAAGCGCGCATGAAATCCACCTTGATGATTTGCCAACAAGTGGCGTAGAACCTTCCAGTGAAGCCATCGGGGCCCGGTGCTTTGTCCAATGACATGGATTTGATGATTTTTTCCACTTCTTCCGGCAAGAAAGGCGTCTCCAAATTTGCCATGTCCCTGGATGGGAGGTTTAGCTGATCCAAGTCAATCGTGTGCGTTCGCTGATGGGTCGATCCAAAGGTGCTAGTATAGTGTGCGTCAACCACTTTCGCAATGTTGTCTTGGCCTGTGATGACCTCCTCATTATGCCGCAAGGTGAGGATGGCATTTTTGCGTTGCCTATGGCATGCGTGCCGGTGAAAGAACCTGGTGTTGGCGTCCCCCTCCTTGAGTTTGAGCATGCGAGATCGCTGTCGGGCGATTGTTCTTTCCAGTGAGCTTAAACCTAGTAGCTTCCTCTTAAGCACAAGCTGATAATTCCAAATGGCATGGTATGCCCATTGAATTGAAAAAGAGTAAGTTTTGGTGAAATTCCATGAATTTTTTTTCAGTGCTAAGCTCCGTTATCTCTGTATCCAAGAGGCATTGGGGGGGGGGGGGGGGTCTTTCGCTTATTCTTGCCTTTTGCACTTCGGCTTAAAAGCCAAAAAACATCTATTTATGTGTTTTTTTGCTTTGGCTTTTCGCTTATATGCTATAATGTAACAATATTGAGGTGTTTTAGTCCCTTTGTACTTTGAACAGTGTTATTTTAAGGGAATTTTGAGCAGTGCTAATGAAGGGGTTCTAATGGAGAATCCTACTCCTCGCGCACGTCGACAATTCTCGACCAAACGCACCCCCGGGCTAGCTACGTGTTCCGGGCCGGCCCGAATGACGCCAATCACACTCTCGGTTCTCAGACCGTCTTTTTGTTTTTCTTTCAGTATCTGTTTTCTTTTCTTTTTTAATGTTCGTTTTCCTTTAATTTTCTTCTTCTTCTTCTTCTTCTTCTTCTTTTCATTTTATTTTATATTTTTCATTGCGTGATTTATTTGAAAATTATGAACATTTTTTGTCATCGAATTAAAATATTAATCAAATGTAAAATGTTCGTAAAACTAAAAAATGTTTTATATTAGAAAATGTTCATGAATTTCACATTGTTTTAGAAAATTCAGGAAGTGTTCATACAATTCAAAATTTGAAACCTTGAGCGCTTTTTACAAATTTGTGATATTTTTCGAATTCATGCAAATTTTATATGAAATCATGAATAGGTTTTAAATTTACAAACCTTTTTTTGAATTCACAAATATTTTTGGAAACCCGTGTTTTTTGTGAATTCACGATGATTTTTTAAATCTCGTGATCATTTTTCAATTCATAACTTTTTTTCAAATTCACGAATATTTTATCGAAAGTATGAACATTTTTTGAGTCTGCCAACATTTTTCAAATTCGAGAACATTGTTTTCGAATTCAGGAATATTTTTTGAATTCGATAATTTTGTTTAAATTCATTAAGGTTTTGAAATCCTTAACATTTTTCAACGAAGTAAAAGTAAACAGAAAAAAACGAAAAAAAGGGACACCCCGCCCCGCATGGGCTGGCCCTAAGTTGCGCCTGGGCGAGCAATCGCTTCCCACCACGTGGGTCAGGGAATAGGAGCTCCGGGTTCTAATAATTTGCCATTTCCTTTTTTTTTTGAGACAAGCCATTCCTTTCTTCTGAAATGGACTCCACCGAATTGCAAAATATAGAAAAAGCCCATGTAATAGCAGGCCAGCCCCCCTCTAACGTTTGGGCCTCTGAATACGACGTTTTAGAACCTTCTGGACGCAAGCGCCAACGCCTAGGCCCACTAACGGGCGGCGGGCACCACCACCCAGGCCAGCAAGCAAGCAAAGCCACGCCTCCTCGCCGTTGCTTTGCTTTCGTCCTCGCCTTTGCTTTCCCTTTCGTGTAGTACCGAGCAAGACAAAGCTCTCGGCACAAAACCCCCAAACCCCCAGGCACCCCACCCCCACACGCATCGCACACCACCCATCCAACCCATCCCCATCGCAGCCCACGCGCCCGGGACCCGAGCAGCAGCCATGGCCAAGGGAGCAGCCGGAGGAGGAGGGGGAGGGGGCGCCGTGAAGACGGCCCTGGTCGTCACCGGCGGCCTCGTCCTCGCCTGGCTAACCGTCGAGTCCGCCTTCAAGCCCTTCCTCGACCGCCTCCGCGGCGCCGTCTCCCGCTCCACCGACCCCGCCCGCGACCCCGACGAGGACACCGCCGACCCCGCCCCCGCCCCCGCCCCCGCCCCCGCCGCCGAGGAGGACAAGTCGCCTGCCACCGCCGCCGTCGCCGCCGCTGTCGCCTCCGCTGTCGCCGAGGAGAAGGACCCCGCCGTCGCCGTCGCCGCGGCCGAGCCGTCCGCGCCCCCGCTCCCGGCCGAGGCCTCGGTGGAGAGCGAGGAGAAGGGAGAGGACAGGGAGGTCGAACTGGGAGAGAAGGGGGAGGCGGCCGTGGCCGCCAAGGCCGAGTGAAGACGGCTGTTGTATCTATTTGCTGAGTAAGACGGTAGACCTTGCGAGGAAGTCCAGCCAATTATATGTCTTCAAAGGATGCAGCATTTTTCTGTCATTCTGTTTTAAGTTGTAGCTACAGGAGGTTTCTGAATTCAGTACTATTTAAGAAGAAAGTTTTCACATTACCTGCTACAGGGTAATGGTATACATTTGGAATCAAAGTCATGCTAAGTCAGTCACATTATTGCTTCATGCATGAAACATAGTTTGTTAGTAGCGTATCTGTAATGATAGTACTTAACTATTATGCTTGGATATATTAGTGTTGTTTTCTGCATTTAGTCATCATTTGTATATGTGTCGACAAAGCTGTTAATGTTTAACATTATTCTGCAGAAGTTATTAAGCATAACCGTTTGATGTAGAAATACCATTATTGTACTAAGTTGAGATGACATGAATGCTTCATGCACAACATGTAGTCTGTTAGTAGTGTATCTGGTGTTGAAATGTCTTAAGTATTATGCTTGGCTAAACAATTGACGGTTTCTGCCTTTAATAATTTTTATATGTGGCAACAAAGTCGTCGATTTTAGACATTATTATGTGAAAGATGCTATTAAATATCTAGACTTCTAGAGTATTATGCTTGTCTGGTGTTACATTGATATGGAGGCGGCAAAGCTTATCTGGTGTTAAAATATCTAGAGTATTATGCTTAGACAGACTAGTGAGTTTCTGCATTTAGTATCATTTGTAGATGTGGCAACAAAGCTGTCGATGTTGGACGTTATCACGCGTTACAGTTCGATAGGGAGGGCAGCAGTTATTGTACTAAGCTAATACTACATTATTACTTCATGCACAACTTTGCAGTCCGTTAGTAGCCTATCTGGAATTAAAATATGTGGAATATTATGCTTGGATAAACTAGTGAGGATCTATGCATTTAGTCATCATTTATAGAGGTGACTGCAAATCTGTTGATTGGTAGACATTATGATGCAGATGCTATGATTGATTACTGACGTTATGCTGTGTTAGCATGATAGTTCGATGATTAACAATATTTTGTTACAGAAATGTCTCGTGTTAAATTCTGCAATACTATGTTTTGGTGAAGTACTGATGCTTCTGCATTTATGCTGCAGTCATGCATCCGACAACAAAGTTGTTAATTATAGTTGCTAGATGTTAAGGTTCCAAACTGAAGTAACGCTATTTTAGTAAACTAAGAATTAGTCTCCTGATTTTCCGTTGATGCATTTAGTTTTTCAAATGTGGCATCAGAACACAGGGGTAACATTGTTTTATTTTCATGACTATCCTTAGGCTCAACGCATAGTCTGTTAGTAACTTATCTGGAACTAAAACATGTGAAATGTTACGTGTGGATAAACTAGTGAGGATTTAGGCATGTAGTCATCATTTATAGAGATAACCGCAAAACTGTTCATTGGTAGGCATTGTGATGCAGGTGCTATGAGTGGCTACAACTTTATGCCGTGTCAAAGCATGATCACATCATAGCTCGATGATTAACAATATGTTTTTGCTGAATTGTCTGGTTTCAATCCTTTAGTACTATGTTTTGGTAAACTACTGATGGCTTCCGCATTTGTGCAGCAGTCATACACGCGATAGCAAAGTTATTAATTATAGCTGCTACTCCCTCCATTCCTACATATATGACGTTTTGGTAGTTCAATGAGGGAGTAGATGTTAAGGTTCCAAACTGAAGTAGCACTATTTTAGTAAACTACTCCCTCCATAAAGAAATATAAGAGCGTTTAGATCACTAGCTCTTCTATTTCTTTACAGAGGGAGTAATAATTAGTCTCCTGATCTTCTGGTGATGCATTTTAGTTTTCCGAATGCGGCATCAAAACATAGGTTACATTATTTTGTTCTCATTACTATTCATAGGCTCATGCACCATTGATTAGTTAATGCTCACCTAGAACAGAATCAAGTTTCCTGTTCAGTTTTGATAACTCAGTAATGATTTAGTATTTACTCTACTATACTGCGACGACATGGTAATTGATGCTAAATGTTTAACTTTAAACTACATCATATGTTATTGTTATAAACAAATAACAAATCTCAATCCTGTTACTCGCTTAATGAGAAGGCTTAAGTGATAAGTCGGTATGGAGGTTTGGTTTGCCCGCAATTTGGTTTTGGACATATTTGTTAGTTATTGTTTGTGCTGTTGCCATTTTCTGTGTCATTTATGATTACCCCTACTTCCTGGTCTTAGTGTTGGTTAACTAATACTCCCTCCGTTCCTAAATATAAGTCTTTCTAGAGATTTCAATAAAGACTACATACAGATGTATATGGACATAGTTTAGAGTGTAGATTCACTCATTTTGCTCCGTATGTAGTCCATATTGGAATCTTTAGAAAGCTTATAGTATTTAGGAACGGAGGGAGTATAACTTAATTGTCTCAGCTGGTCTTCGCTCGACAGTGAACATCATCCCGTCCAAATTGCGACTATAATACTTGCTTGAAAGGATCTAGTGTGAGCGAATTCGCCACATTGTACCCATGATCAGATGACATAAGGTATAGATGAATATGATAGAATGGTCAATTTTCATATAAGGTGCCCCCATAGAATTGGTATGCATTTGACATTAGAGCACATGTAACGGTCAGTTGCTACTTGCTAGCATGATTTCGTGATAGTTTCATGCAGCATGAGTAGTTCTATTTAGTACCCTGTCCAGAATTAAAGTAGCTATTGCAGTTCGTTTGTCAAATCTAATGGTGATTTCTGCAATTCAGCAGTTAAAATATGTAATGATAGTTTGGTAGGTGCTAAACGTTGAGTATTCATAATCAAGCAACATTTGTTGCAGTAAACTAATCATTGACTTATGGGACTGAAGGTTTCTTTGGGTTATATTGACGAGTGAAGACATGTGCTTTGTTAGTTCTTCATAGTTACTTTCAGTTCACACGCATTCTGCAAGGTAGTAGAATTCTGTAAATCTTGTTTTAATTCAAAATAATGAAGATATGTTTGTGGCAATTATATTTGCTTGCCTATGTTAATTGTTCTGTTCCTGACTTGGTTGTGCGATTCTGTGGAAAATACACATTAGCATTCCAATTGCAAAATTTGCCACTTTGTCATAATGCCATGTTCTGCATTTTAGTTTTGTTGGGCAAGAGGTGATTTAAGTGTAAATATGGTTTATTGATTTGGGCGCGTTCTGTGATCTGCCTGTAACAGTGTAAACTACACAACCTTTGAGGGTTTTAAGCAGCATAGTACTAAAAACAGATCTCTGGTAGCATATCAGTTGCCGCACACACAAAATGATGAATACACTTTCATCTTTATGCATGCATTATCATGTTTTACGTGCTTATTGCCAGACAAGTGAGATTCTGCTGGGAATGAAACTGCTATTACTAATTAGGATACTAGCTTTTCCGCGCGCGGCGCCACGCCGTGCCTACCGATACGGTACATGTGTAGTAAATGCTATCTTTGGCTCATGTGATGGAGAATATGGACGGGCAACATAGTTGGGCGTTGGCGATGATTGGAGATGGATAGTTAGTCATCTTCGTGAGGAGAAATATTGCAGGAGATGTTACATTTGTAGTGTGAAAGTCGGATGATAACATGTTTGATTTGATGGAAGATATAGTTGGCCGGACCAATATGCTATATTTCACGTGAATACAGAGAGCAAGTTGTGAAGAGAATCATATGTTCACTTGGGAAGATGGTTAATTTAATGGAGGATGTGAATTTGCAAAAAAAAATGATTTTTTATGATGCAAAATATACCTTAGTGTTGAACTACGAAATGGGAATTATTTTTATTGTTTTTTATAGCTTACCACTTTGAGATATATAAGTTGCCAAAAAATGGTTAAAAATGCCAGAAATACTTGCTTATATTTTCCCCTTTGAGATATATCAATCCAAACAACAAATATCAGTAGTCAGTAAGAAATGCTATTTTACGCTAAACAAAAATGAATTAAATGTGTTTGGCAAGATATTCATCATATCATATCTGTAGCGATCCGACCTCAGATGGTCAAATCTCTGTGTTCAGTGTCATCAACACAGTACTCGAATGTATTTATAACAGAGTAGCAATCACACATTTATTACATCGAATGTCTCAAGAGAGAGAACTTATTACAATAAATATGGCTTAAGGCCATCTAAAAAAGATAACAGCGGAAGGCTTGGAAGATAAAGTGAGTCCATCAACTCCAACGACATAGCTGAGTGCATGACAACGACCTAGCGCACCTTACTCCTCGTCTGAAAAGTCTGCAACATGATATGTTGCAGCCCGAAACATGAAATATGCTGGCAAAATAACACAGTAGAGCAATGAACAGATAAATACTATCACTACATGCATATATGGCTGATGAAGGCTCTATGGTTATAATGTTTTGTGAAAAGCCAGTTTTTCCCTACAACAAAGGAATATGATTTATTTAACTATCATGGTGGTTGAAACATCATTGAGAAGGTTCCTCCAACTCAATCCCAATTAAAGTAGTCATTATCATCCCAACAAATTAATTTAGAGTGATGAGATCAAACCAATAATTCAAGTACCAGATACTCAAGATGTCCATAATCGGGGACACGGCTAACCATGATTAGTTTATACACTCTGCAGAGGTTTGCGCACTTTTCCCCACAAGACTCGATCTCCTTCGTTGGATTTCTCGCACTACATGGTGTTTGAGAAACGGATGACCGAGACACAGTCTTTCAGAAACATTAACTCTTTACTCTGGGTAGACAGTTACACCTACTTTCCCTCTACATTTGCTAGCCTACCACTGAAAGAGGTCATGCAACCTACTCAACTATGCTAGAGCCCATAATAGCTTGTGGCTGCACACGGAAGTTTCTAGCATGAATAATCTTATGATCCCTTCGAGCCTGGGTGGCGGACCGTAGGATGATCACACGGGTACTCCGGGATATCCTAGGACAACACTGGATTCTCCAGGTGCCCAAACCAACAATCCACCCAGATGTGTATTCAAGTAGCCACCTTAGGTTAACCATTAATTAACAATCTCACATCTGTCATGGATTCACTCAAACCCAATCCACGTCTACGAGCATAACATGGCAATATAAGCATAACGTAGAAGTAACTCCCAGGGTTTGATAATAAACAGGGCAATAGGTACTACCTCATCAACTACTTCCCAAAACCCACAAGTTAATCACATCCTAATCATGCAGTGTTTGAGGATTGTAACTAATGCATAAAAACTGGGTATGAAAAGAGTATGATCAATGTGTTACTAGCCTTGCTGACGATCTGCAAATCCTAAAGACTCGTAGTAGCACGCCTCGCACTCCGGGAATTCTATAGCAAACAAACAATAGCATACATAAGCAATCAAGCAAAGATGCACGGGTAAAACTCAAATGATAAGATCTAACCAGAAAGTTCAACTGAAGAACTCCGGTTTGCAAAAAGAATCAAATCAAACGGAGCAACGAAACTCAAACCACGAAAGAAACAAGATCCGTTCACTAATCTGGACTAAAGTCAACTTTTACAGTACCAAAATCTTGTTCAATTTGGTTAAACAGAAAGAGGGCTTTGAGACGAAGATCTAGGGGCTTGTTTCATCTGATTTGGATAAACGAGCGAAAAGATAAACTAAAATGAAGATCAGGGCAGAAATCGTGATCGAAAATAATCACGGAAAACCCTGGAAAATAAAACGAGACGAACAGGCTAACGAACGAAAGTTCGCTGTCTGCGGCTAACTGACAAACATCGTTTGTTAAAACGAACGAATGGACGTTCGTCCGCTAAACAACTAAACCGAGAAAACCGAGCCAAAAATAAAAAATAAAAAAACGCATCTAGGTTTTTTTCTTTAGAAAAACCGACTTTTTTTTACCAAAACTAAAAAACCGCGACTCGGATTGGATTGGGAACAATGGCAGCTCCGTGAGGCGAGGCGAGGCGGGTTGCGGCGGCGGAGCGGAGCGGCAGCGGCGAGCACGAGCACGGGCAATGGCGCTCGGGGCGGGCGGCGGCTCGGCTTGGGGCTCAGGGGGCCCCGGTCGGCTTTAAAGGGGGGGAGGTGGCGGCTTGGGAGAGGGGCGACGGGTGGCGTCGGCGGCTCGGACTCCTCGAGGAGTCCGGCTCGGATCGAAGACGGCGGCGGCGAGTGGGCAGTGGGCTTCGGCCCACTCGGTCCGAAGCAAAACTTTTTTTTTTAAAACTGACTTCGCCGAAAAATCCTAGAAAATAAAATAAAAATATAAAAATACCAAAACAAATTTTCACCGTCTAAATAGAATATTTAGAACAAAGTGAACATTTTCTTGGCCCTAAAATGCAATTTTGGGAAATGCATATTTTTCCAATTCAAATAAAATTGCGATAAAATTAAATCAAATTATTTATTTGATTTTAGTATTTTTCTTACAATATTTCACTCGTTTTGGAGAAGTCATATTATCTCCTCTCGTATATTTTAATATGAAATACTTTCGGAGAGGAAAAATAATTAAAACCAAATGATCCTTGTTTCGATATTTGAAAAAAAATTCAAATATGAAAAACGTGAAATCCCCAACTCTCTCCGTGTGTCCTTGAGTTGCTTAGAATTTCGAGGATCGCAAAATGAAATGCAATAAAATATGATATGCATGGATGACCTATGTATAACATTCCAAATTGAAAATTTGGGATGTTACAAACCTACAGCTCTTAAGTTGAATCTCGTCCTCGAGATTCGGGTTGGCTAGAAAATAGGTGTGGATGGTCTTTGTGTAGATCATCCTCTCGCTCCCAGGTGGCTTCATCCTCGGTATGGTGGCTCCACTGAACTTTGCAAAACTTGATAACTTTACTGCGAGTAACTCGGCTGGGAAACTCGAGAATTTTGACCGGTTTCTCCTCATAGGTCAAATCACTATCCAACCGAATTGCTTCCAGGGGCACTGTATCTCTCAGAGGAATATCAGCCATCTCTGCATGGCACTTCTTCAGCTGGGAAACGTGAAACACATCATGAACTCCTGACAGCCCTTCGGGTAACTCCAATTTGTAGGCAACCTCTCCCATGCGTTCCGAAACATGATATGGACCTACAAATCTCGGGGCTAACTTTCCCTTAACTCCAAAACGTTTAACTCCCCGCAGAGGTGACACTCGCAGATATGCTCTGTCTCTGATTTCATAGACTACCTCCTTGCGTTTTGAGTCTGCATAGCTCTTCTGTCTAGATTGAACTACCTTTAGTCTGTCTCGAATCAGCTTAACCTTCTCTTCTGACTCTTTAATCAAATCCGGTCCAAACAACCGACGGTCTCCAACTTCATCCCACATCAACGGTGTTCTGCAGCTTCGTCTGTACAAGGCTTCGAAAGGTGCCATCTTCAAACTGTCCTGGTAGCTGTTGTTGTATGAGAACTCTGCGTATGGCAAATTGTCATCCCAACTAGATCCATAATCTAGCGCACAAGATCTCAACATGTCCTCCAGAATCTGATTAACTCTCTCGGTCTGTCCATCCGTCTGCAGATGAAAAGCTGTACTGAACTCCAGCCTGGTACCCAAAGTCTGGTGCATCTGTTGCCAAAACTTTGAAGTAAACTGTGTTCCTCTATCTGATATGATGGTCCTCGGAACTCCGTGCAAACATACGATCCTGGTCATATATATCTTGGCCAACTTTGCGCTTGTATAAGTGGTTTTCACTGGGATAAAGTGAGCTACTTTGGTCAGAATCATATCCCGATTGGGTCCTGGGTAATCCGGTGATAAGATCCATGCCAAGCTTGTCCCACTTCCATTCGGGTATCGGCATAGGCTGCAGTAATCCTGCTGGCTTCTGATGTTCTGCCTTCACTCTCTGACATACATCACATACGACTACATACTCGACAATATCCATTCTTCATTCTAGTCCACCAGAAACGCTCCTTCAAATCTAAATACATCTTGGTGTTTCCAGGGTGTATCGAGTATGGCGAGTCATGAGCTTCCTGTAGTATCAACTTCCTAATCTCAGCATTGTTGGGCACATATACACGGTCCTCAAACCACAAGGTGTCGTGTTCATCCTCACGAAAACCTTTGGCTTTTCCTTCACTCATCTTCTCCTTTATTTCGGCAATTTCTTTGTCATCCTTCTGAGCTTCTCGAATCTTTCCCAATAATGTTGACTGAACCTCCAATGCTGCAACAAAACCTCTAGGGACTATCTCCAACCAAAGCTCCCTGAGATCTTCGGCCAACTCCTTTGGAAATCCTCCGCTCACGAGCGTATTGGCATAAATCTTCCGGCTCAAAGCGTCTGCTACGACATTGGCCTTGCCTGGATGATAGTGCAACTTCATATCATAATCCTTTATGAGTTCCAACCATCTCCTCTGCCTGAGGTTCATCTCCTTCTAAGTGAAAATGTACTTAAAACTCTTGTGATCCGTGTACACATCACAACGGTTTCCAATAATAAAATGTCTCCAGGTTTTGAGCGCATGCACTACTGCTGCGAACTCCAAATCATGCGTGGCGTAATTCAACTCATGTGGTCGAAGCTGATGTGAGGCATATGAAACAACTCTTCCGTCTTGCATAAGTACTCCTCCAAGTCCTAAACGAGACGCGTCGCAATACACTTGGAAATCCTTGCGTATATCCGATAAAATTAGCACTGGGGCTGTAACCAACCGTTTCTTCAACTCCTGAAAACTTGCTTCACATTCTTCAGTCCAGTGGAACTTGGTGTCCTTCTTCAACAGTGCCGTCATAGGCTTCGCAATCTTGGAAAAGTTCTCAATGAATCTCCAATAGTATCCCGCGAGTCCAAGAAAACTGCAGATCTCTCCAACTGAGGTGGGTGCCAACCACTCAGTGACTGACTGAACCTTGGTAGGATCCACTGCTATACCTTCTCCTGATATAACATGTCCAAGAAATCCAACTTCCTTCAGCCAAGACTCACATTTGCTGAACTTGGCATATAACTGATGTTCCCTGAGTTTCTCAAGAACCAAACGTAAATGCTCCTTGTGTTCTTCTTCATTCTTCGAGTACACCAAGATATCATCAATGAACACCACGACAAACTTATCCAAGAATTCCATGAACACCTTATTCATCATACTCATGAAATAGGCAGGGGCGTTAGTTAGTCCAAATGAAATAACCGTATACTCATATAGCCCGTACCATGTGGTGAAAGTTGTCAATCCTTGCCAAGGGAAAAAGTTTTGAGAGAGAAGTTTTTGGAAGAATTTAAATGACCTTCTTCAAATCCAACAAAGTTTTCGTTGAAAACCAAAAAAAATTTGAGTGTCACAGCACCTACCCCCTTAGGAAAAATCTCGTCCCCGAGATTTCAGCTGAACCTCAAATAAGTGTGGGTGCTCTGTCCGAAGAAAATCCTCTCTTTCCCAAGTTGCTTCACTCTCGGTGTGATTGCTCCACTGAACTCTGAAAAACTTGATGGTTTTCTGTCGGGTCCTCCTTTCAGACTCCTCCAAGATTTTTATTGGATGCTCCCGATAGGTGAGGTCTGGCTGCACGTCAATGTTTTCATGGGATACCTGCTTCTCTGGGTTTCTTACGCACTTCCTCAACTGCGAGTGGTGGAACACGTCGTGGACATCAGATAATTCTTCGGGTAAGTTTAGCTGGTAGGCTATCTTGCCTCTCCGTGCCACTATACAGAATGATCCGATGAATCTTGGTGCTAGCTTTCCCTTAATCTTGAATCGTTGTAGGCCCCTCATAGGAGATACTCGCAGGTACACAAACTCACCGGGTTCAAAACTGACTCCCCGATGTTTTTGATCGTAATAACTCTTCTGTCGACTTTGGGCTGTCTTCAGTCGATCCCTAATTACCTTAACTTTATCTTCAGCCTCCTTGAGCATGTCTGGGCCGAAGATATGGCTGTCTCCGGTTTCGACCAATTTAGCAGGTACGACATCTTCGCCGTCTGAGCTTCAAATGGTGCCATTTGCAGGCTGGCTTGGTAATCGTTGTTGTATGCGAACTCTGCGTAAGGCAAGATTTCTTCCCAACTGGTTCCATAGGTGAGGACACATGCTCTTAGCATGTCTTCTAGAATTTGGTTTACGCGTTCGGTTTGTCCATCGATGCAGGGGTGGTATGCGGTACTAAACGCCAGCTTGAGTTCCCGAGCTTGTTGTAAGTGATCCCAAAACCGGAGAGGCGAATTGAGTGCCTCATCGATATTATTGTCTTTGGGACTCCATGTAAGCGAGATGATACGGGAAAGATAAAGCCTGGCAAGCTTCTGAGTGGTGTGGGTTGTCTTTACGGGGATGAAGTGTGCTACCTTAGTCAGTCTATCAGTGATGACCCATATGGCATCATTCCCGTGTCGTGACCGAGGTAGTCCAATAATAAAATCCATTCCAATTTCGTCCCATTTCCACTCGGGTATCTTATTTGGCTGTAAAAGTCCGGCTGGTTTCTGGTGCTCGGCCTTGATGCGTTGACAAGAGTCACAACATGCGATGAACGTGGCTATGTCCCTTTTCATACCGTGCCACCAAAAAATTTCCTGAATATCCTTGTACATTTTTCTTCCTCCAGGATGGATTGAATACGGAGCGGTGTGGCCTTCAGCTAAGATTTGCTGTTTAAGGTCCTCGATATTTGGTACGCAAAGTCTATCTCCGTACCACAATATTCCTTGCTCATCGATATTGAATTCTGAGGCCTTGCCCAAACTCACTTTCCGCTTTATGCCTTCAATCTTTGGGGTGCCCATCTTTGAGCCTCTTTAATCTTTTCTATCAGGATAGGCTGCATTTCTAAATTCGACACGCTGCCTTCGGTGACCACCAGCAAGTTGATTTTAGCAAACTCCTGCCGAAATTCAAGTCTCATGTTTGGTAGGTTGTCGTTGTTCGGGCTAGGGTTCCGACTTAGAGCATCTGCCACTACATTTGCTTTTCCTGGATGGTAGTGGATTCCAACATCATAATCCTTCACTAATTCCAACCAGCGTCGTTGCCGTAAATTGAGTTCCGGTTGTGTGAAAATATACTTGAGGCTTTTATGGTCCGTGTATATTTCACAATGATTTCCAAGTAAAAAGTGTCTCCATTCCTTGAGTGCATGAATGACTGCTGCCAACTCTAGGTCATGAGTAGGATAATTTTCTTCATGCTTTCGAAGTTGTCTGGAAACATACGCGACCACCTTGCCTTCTTGCATCAATACGCATCCGAGGCCTTTCCGGGATGCGTCACAATACACCTCAAAATTCTTGTGTATATCTGGCACAATTAATACTGGTGCTGTCGTCAATTTCCTTTTTAGCTCTTGGAAACTTTTCTCGCAAGCTTCAGTCCATTCAAACTTCTTATCCTTCTTGAGTAACTGTGTCATTGGCTTTGCTATGGTGGAGAATCCTTCAATAAATCTTCAGTAGTATCCTGCCATTCCCAAGAAACTTCGTACGTCTGTTACGCTGGCTGGTGGTTTCCAGCCAAGTACGGCCTTGACCTTTTCCGGGTCTACGGCAATACCTTCTTGGGTCAGTACGTGGCCTAGAAAACCTACCTGTCTTAGCCAAAATTCACACTTGCTGAACTTGGCGTACAATTGATGTTTCCTTAGTTCTCCTAGTACGATTCGGAGATGTCCAGCGTGCTCTTCTGGTGTCTTGGAGTATATCAGAATATCGTCGATGAATACCACAACAAACTTGTCCATAAACTTCATAAATACTTTGTTCATGAGGTGAACAAAATATGCCGGGGCGTTTGTTAGTCCAAACGGCATTACTGTGAACTCATACAGTCCGTATCTGGAGGTGAAGGCTGTCTTGGGGATATCCTCTGTTCGTACTTTTAATTGATGGTATCCCGACCTTAAGTAAATTTTTGAGAAGACCTTGGTCTGAGCGAGCTGATCAAATAAATAATTTATCCTTGGCATTGGGTATTTATTCTTGATTGTGACCATGTTAAGTGCTTGATAGTCTATACACAATCTCAGTGTCCCATCCTTTTTCTTGGCAAATAAAATTGGTGAACCCCAAGGTGAGGAGCTGGCTCGAATATATCCTTTGTCCAGTAATTCTTTTATTTGCTTCTTCAATTCTACCAATTCGGATGGTGCCATTCTGTATGGTTTCTTGTAAATGGGGCGGTTCCGGTGCTAGCTCAATGCTGAATTCTATCTCTCGGTGCGGTGGCATGCCCGGTAGTTCTTCGGAAATACGTGCGAAATTCACCCACTACTGGAACCTTGCTTAATTCAGAAACGTCCACCTCGTTCAATCTCGGTTGCCGGGATATTTTTCTCTCTTTGGCTGAAACTCTTATTGTCTTCCCGTGGTGGTGGGTGAGAATTACGGTCCGGTTGAAGCAGTCAATAAAACCTTTATTGGTGGTTAACCAATCCATCCCTAGGATGACATTCAGTCCTTTATTTTCCAATACAATAAGGTTGGCGTGAAACTTCAATCCATCAAATTCAATAACCACACCTTGGCAGTAACTCTGAGTCACTTGCTTAATCCCAGGGGACTTGATGATCATGGATTTTTCCAAGGGAAGCATCGAAAAATTATTTTGCAATGCAAAACTCTTCGAAATGATTGAGTGAGAAGCTCCAGAATCAAACAAAACCATGGCAGGTATTGTGTTGACAGGGAATGTACCGAGTACGATATCCGGGGGGTTCTGTGCTTCCTCTCTGGTCACGTGGTTCAGATGACCCTTCCTGTGGTTGTTATTGGGGTTGAAATTGTTCCGCTTGGGCGCTGAATTATTGCCACCGTTGTTCGGTTTTGGGGTCGAGTTCTTTGGCTTGGGGCACTGCTTGGCATAGTGCCCTTCTTCTCCTAAGCGTAGCAAATAACGCTGGGCGATCGTGAACTCCTTGTCCCTTGCATGGAAATTCTTGATTGGGCGTGAGACGTTTGTCGTGGGTTTGTGTGTCCCACCTTTCTGAAAATCCGTCTTGCTCCGGTGGTTGCGAGCAAGAGTAGTCTGGTCCCTTTTTCGCTTGCGGAAATCCTCCAAGCTGCGTCTCTCATTTTCCAAGGTAGTGGCCTTATCCACCAGTGTCTTGAAATCTGGAAAGGTGTGCACAACCAGCTGGCATTTAAGTGCGGGTGCCAGTCCTTCCAAGAATTTTTCCATCTTCTTGCTTTCAGTCATACGCTCTTCGTTGGCGTAGCGACACAACAGAGTAAATTGGCTGTTGTATTCTGACACCGTCATGGTCCTTTGTTTGAGGTCATCAAATGCTCTCTTCTTGATCTTCATAACACTTTTAGGAATATGCGCCCCAAGAAAACCTTCTTTGAATTCCTCCCATGTTATTTCATTTTTGTTGGGGTGCATGTGTAGGAAATTTTCCCACCATGATGCAGCTGCTCCAGTGAGATAGTGCGGTGCATATAGTACTTTCTCACGGTCTGACCACTGTGCAATAATTAATTTTCTTTCCATGTCTCGAAGCCAGTCCTCGGCCTCAAGAGGTTTTTCAGTATGAGAAAATGTTGGGGGACGCGTCTTCTGTAGCTCAGACAACTTGGATTGCTTCTGATACTGTCCACGGTGATTTCCCATATTGATGACTTGGTTCATCATTTCCTGATGTTGTTGCTGACTCTGTTCGTAAAGGCGGCATACTTGGATAAATGTTGTTTCACTGTCCTGTTGACTTGACTGTCCCTGTGTGAAATTGTTGTTTGGTGGTGTGCCATAATTTTCCTCTGGCTAATTTGGCATGGAGCGCGTCCAAGGACGAGACATTTTTCACTCTGGGGATATATTTTGTAAAACTCATAAGAAAAGAAAATGAGTCGCAAAAGTCAATAAATTCATAAAGACGGGAAATATTAAATGCTCCAAGATTTTTTTAAGAGAATAAACGTTTGCGCACGGAGAAGGACTGCTCATTACATATCTTACACGCAAGCAGTAATTATACAATACATCACTCAGGATATGCATACATATTCCTGACATGTTATTTAGGCTAGTGCACTTCTCCCAGTTCCTACATGATGCGTAAACAAGCTACTTCTCACAACCTATGTACATATAAACATATCGTACAAGTCGGTACATCGCATGGCGGCTAAGCGTACTCAGTCGGAGATGGTAAGGATCTCCTTGGCCTGCCGAGGTGGGCGCAGATGAAGGGGACTCAACCTCCTCCTCGCTAATAGGCTCCAGGCGTGAAGCGTTGCGCTGAGTTGATGGAGCTGGTGCCATAGGCGGGCGACACGAATAGGAGTAGGCGCAATAGGTGGTGCGAATCAGGCTGGAGTGGGCGCAACGACTTGGTTGAACTCCTCGGTGGTAGGTAGGCGACGAGCAGTGGCGAGAATGGTAGGATACTAAGATGCCGAGGACGAGACGAAAGTCAGCGGTGGTGCGGTGTGCAGGAGCTCCCTCTTGTTGGCGGCACAGCCATGGACTGAGTCCATGCGGGCAGCCACAAGGTCGTCCACCAGGCTGTCGAAGGCTGCCTCCAGAGCTCGGAGGTACTCGACAAGCATCTCAATAGCCACGTCTTGCTCTCCTCTGGGGCAAGCGAATGAGTAGTGACAGGTGTATGGCACGTGGCATGGAAGGTAGCGGTAACAACGAGTCTTCATTGAAGGAAGAGCATCCCGGAGACGAGCTATCGCCTCACCTGCAGCCATCTGCATAGCATGCCTCTCCGTAGGCATGGCTCTCCCCAAGAACCGGAAGCGGCGTAACTCAACACGCCCTCCCTTGAATTGCACCACGGCCTGGTGCATGGTCAGACTGTCGTTGATCTTGTGCGGGTAGAGTGTAAATACTGGGCGCCGATGGCCCCATCACGACACAGGCGATGAAGGAGAGGAGCTTGACGAACCCCTCGAGCACGTTGGCGAACACATGACTCACAAATCGTTGCCAGCCATCTATAAAAGTAGGAAAAAATTCTGAATGGTTAGATCATAAATTTATGCTGACTGTCAGAAAATGACTACATTTGCAAAAATATGAATAAACTCTATTTTGCTAATAACCGATTAGCGATCGCACCTAGTGGCTTCCTACAGTCAGCCTGGCTCTGTTACCAAGCTTGTCACGACCGGTTTTTCAATAAAATGATTATTGAGAACCGATCTTTTGAGTCCAAAATGAGGAAAATCCTCCTTACTGGTAGACAAAATCTTGATACAGAAAGCCAGTAGCATTAAATATATTACAGGGTTGAGCTGAGGCTGCTCAACAAATTATTACAAGCACGCCAATAATTATACATAATGGCGGATATGACACAATGGTGTGGGGTGGCATACTACTGACTCGAGAATAAAGCGGTAGTGGAATAACACAGTGGAGTGGGTAATATGACTCCTAAACTGGCAGCTCATCGAGCGTCGAGGTAAGGCTCGATGAATTTATTTGGGTAGCGGAAGCGGATATAATACAGTGACCAATCCAGGGCCGCACGAGACTGACTGGGACTCCTCTAGGCGTCGGACTCTCTATCGAATTCTTCATCCATGAGATCTCCTTCATCAACATCTGGCCAAATCAACAAGCCAGGTGAGTACTTTGAAAGTACTCGCAAGACAGTTCGGACATAAGATATAACAAATGCATGCATGAATGCGTCATGAGAAAATAACAATGCACATTCAAATAATAAATATTTGCACAACATGATAAGTAAAAAGGAAGTCGGGCGGTAGTCCTCCCGAAATCCCAACAAAATAAATGAAAACCGATCGGGTGTCTGGAGCGACGCCTCGAAGGGTAAACGAATAAATAAACATGCATGATCGAGGCGTCTAAGCGACACCACATAAAGGGATTATATTGAAAATAAATGACATACATGCCACACGGACGTCTGGCGACATCGCGAAAGGGCTTATATCGAAAGTAAAATAACAAGCGTGCCCGGACGGACGTCGGCGACATCGCAGAAAGGGCTTATATTCAAAAGTAAACAGCAAGTGTGCCCACGATCGGACGTCTGGCGACATCGCAGAAAGGGCTTATATTCAAAAGTAAATAACAATTGTGCCCGCGTCGGATGTCGGCGACATCGTGAAAGGGCTTATATTCAAAAGTAAATAACAATTGTGCCACGATCGGACGTCTGAGCGACATCGCAGAAAGGGCTTATATTCCATCATTCATATCGATAAATTTACAAGGATATAATACTCATAAAAATATTCAACACACAATAATAGACAGGTTAGTCCATCCATGGAATAAACATTTAACGGACTTATCACTCATGTGGTTCACGGAGTTTTTGTCCTTGAGGCCCACACTTGGCGGAATAAGTTGAACACAATACTTGGACATGGATAAGATGATTCAAAGGATTTTTGACTCTGCGAGCTTGTACTAATTATCCACAGCCAGCAGTTTCGTGAGTCACGAGGACTAGTTCCGTTTACGGTATTTCAGAGAAACACATCTAACGGTACACACCCATCCCACCTCACGATGCCAGGAATCACCCTAGACAACATTCAAGAAAAACTTTGAGGCAGGGAGATCACAACCTCGAATAGCATGGGATCAAATTTATATCGTGCGCTCTAAGGGTGCCCCTCTCGGTCCCAACCGAAACACCCATGCCCCCTGACCGGATGGCGGGCTTTAATCCAGGCCATGGAACCCTCATCCCGCCTCTCTGTTTGGTGTGTACCAGAAAGCGGTTTGCAACTTACTAAGCCATATCCCTTATGGAAAACATGTGGTAGTACAGGTAGGGAAAGCGGACTGGCCCGGACTGATTCATGTTGACACTTGAGTCAAATAGTCCGCATAAGACTAGCATGCTACAACACTGCCATCTTACCCATCCTCATGCCATCACATGGCCATGCCAACTCACATCCAACAACTTATGGATTATCGAAACTCACTTGCCTCAACTTTGCATGAAATATGACATTCATCGATATGCTCATAAACATGCCATGAACTACTTAATGAAAACATGTCAAAGACACTCATCATATCAAAAGTTGAAACATGCTTGCCTGGTTCGGAGTAGTCGGAGTCTAGCTTGGCGAGGTTTGCGGTTCCGTCACCTCCTCCGGTATCTACGGTATAAGAAAATACATACTTATCGTAAATACCGTGAGTGCACAGAAAAGTGTTCCAAATATTTTTCAAATAAATCTGAGAAAAAACTAGACAAAATTTTAAAGAGGACAGAGAAAGAATCAATCAAAAATCCTTTTCTGTTTAAAAGTTATAAGGGTTTTAATCCAGGGACCTTTCTGTAATGAAATGAAACTTCTCGGGGCTGAGCAGAAGAGACCAGAAAAACGCTTCGATCGAAAGGCGTATTTGCCCGAATCGTTTTCAGAAAGCGGTTCGTTTAAAAGAAAAAGAGAGGCTGACAGGAGGGTCCCACCCGTCAGTTTGAAATTTCAAGCGGGAAGAACAGAGCCACCGGCGCCGAGAGCTGCGGTGGTGGCGGCGGCGATCCACGGCGGGCGGGGAATCGGGGTACCTCGTGATCAACGTGTCCTTCCGTCGGTGGGTGGTGGTGGTGGTCGTCGGCGAGCACCACGTCGACGCGACCCTTGCTCCGTGAGGCGGCTCGGGTGGAGTTGGATCTCGTCGGGGAGGGCTGCGAAGGTCGAATTGAAGTTGGGGTAGACCACTGGGTTCCCGAGGAGGCTACTGGCGAGATTTGGGTGGCGGGGACAGCCTCACCGGAGTGATTCGAGCTGGTGGCCGAGGCGGATCGGGGCGGCTGGAGTTGGGGGAGGAGACCTCCTCGAGGTCCTCCTAGTGGCTTGGCGGGGTGTTGGTGGGGTGCAGTGGTGGTGCGTGCTCGAGAGCGAGCTCGGGGCCCCTTTTTATAGGCGATCCGAGGCGGTGGCCGTGAACGGGGATCTCCGGCGATGGTTACGGTGGCGCAGAGCTTGGTCGGGGAGTTTAGGGAGTGGGGCGTCAATGTGGAGGTTCACCGGTTCCATTTAGGTGCTAACCAAGTTTGGATTAGGCTCTCTGGGTGGCTTCGACGTAACGGGGCGGCGCGGGCCCGTCGGCGGCAGAGGGCGTGCCCTGTGCTCTGGTCAAGGAGAAGGGGCCGTGCGCAACGCGCCAGGGCGCACGGGTGATCGATGACAACTCTCTGGCGAAAAACGACACTGCAAACTCTGAAACTCTGAACTTTCTGATAGTGTACAGGAATAGTGCCGGCCAAGTGTTCGACGAAATGATTTTGGCATGTGGGGAATTTTCCTTGAGCTGATTTTTGGTGGGGTGGCCTCTCATTGCATCTGGGGGCTGCCTGAATTTTGGTAGAATTTTTGAGGAAGAGGAAATATGAATTTCACCAAATTTGACAAATCTGGTCCAAACTTGCAGCGGAAGAAACTTGAAAATTTTGAAAAGACGAAGAGTGGATCATGATGGATCTAGGTTGGGGGTGCTAAAGACTATCTAAAGGAGTTGGTTTGAGATCAAAACTCAAAGGGAATTAGGTACTTGCTTTGTAAATCACCTAGTCTTAAAATAAATGACATAATTGTTTCGGGAAATAAAATAAATGAAATAAAATCCAAAAATGGGTTGGACTTGTTGGAACAGAAAGATTAGATTGCTCCAAAGAGGAAGGAGGGGTTTTGGGAGGTTTTACCACATGAGGCATGGTGAAACCATGGGTGGTTTCAAAATGAAAGAATCCCCAAAACTCATAGGGTTTCTTTTTAAAAGAAAATAATTTCCAAGAAAATATATTTGAGGAGGGAACAATCAGAAGGAAGGTTCTCATTAACCAAACACCAGGGTTGAAGAAGATACAAAAATAAAATCCTTGCCAAGGGAAAAAGTTTTGAGAGAGCAGTTTTTGGAAGAATTTAAATGACCTTCTTCAAATCCAACAAAGTTTTCGTTGAAAACCAATTTTTTTTTGAGTGTCACAACCACACCCCTCCCGATCAACAGGGCACCCGTTTCGACCGTAGGAGGTCCGTTTAAATCCGTTTTTTGACGCCACACCCTTCCGATCAACAGGACCCCGTTTACGTCTGTAGGGAGGTCCATTTCCTCCGCTTTTGGCACGCGCGAGACCCTCCCGATGAACAGGATCCCGTTTCGAACATGGTCGGTCAAACACAAGGCCGTTTCCTCCGTTTTGCGGTACGCTAGGCCTCGTTTCCATCGCCTGTTCCGTCCAAGCCCTCCCGATGAACACGACCACGCATTTCGTTCCGACCCAGCCGGTTGGCTCCCACGCATTCTGTTGCCTCCCGATGAACACGACGCATTCCGTTGCCTCCCCATGAACACGAGCATTCCGTTGCCTCCCCATGAACACGATGAAGACGCTGTTTCTCCGTTCTGGCCCAACCATGTACACGAGCCCTTGCCGTACGTATGCGCGAGTAGGCGTTCGAGACCCTGCCCGTATGTACACATACGTGGCCGTATTTTCTTTCATGCACCCTGGCTGCTGTACGTACGTGTACATGCTACGTGCGCGCCACTACTACGACACGTACGCGCCTCTACTACGACACGTGCGCGCCTCTACATCCACCAGAATATATACGTACACGTTCGCGACCAGAATGACAACGCTACGTACGCTTCGACCAGGTGGGTCCCGGTATCCGGGCACTTCCTTGCTGCGAAGATGTAGCTGGTGGGTCCCAGCAATCGGCGAATCGTTTTTTGCGGGACGCACTTCCATGCGTGCGAAAATGTAGCTGGTGGGTCCTAGCAGTCAGGGGGGCGAATCGTTTTTTGTGCCCGGACACACTTCCTTGCGTGCGAAGATGTAGCTGGTGGGTCCCAGCAGTCAGGGGGAAATGTTTTTTTTTGTGAAATACGGTGGCCCGTCCGGTGGATCCCCGCTGTCAGGTGGAGGAATAATTATTTTGCGTGTAATAAGGAGGCACTTCCATGCTGCGGCCGTGGACCCAGCTGTCAGCCTCTCCACGTACAGTCCACGTCCGATGGAAGCCATTCCTTGACCATGTTGACCAAGCCACGCCGAGAGCACCAGGGTGGTGGACGACGACGAGGCCTAGGAAGGGGACGACGCGGTGCCGGGGAAGACACGACAGTGGATGCCCACGCGTAGAGGAGTATGAGGGTTCACTCGTTTGGCTGCGGTGTGAGGCTGTCGTCGCCGCAGAATAACAGGGGGTGTGGGCGCGTAGAGGAATGGCCTGGCCAGCGGTGGGAGTAGTAGGGGGCGGTGAGGCCTCCGCGGCATTATAGCCGGCCATGGGCGGCAGGAGCAGGCAGCACGACCGGCGCTGCTTTGGGGGCTGGAGCAAGAAGACCAGAGGTTGAAGAAGCACTACGGCCGTTGGATGGACATCGTACGGTCACTGGAGCTAGAATCATTCATATATTGACTAAAGTTGACAAAAGCCTCGGTCCCAGTCAACTTAGTAGGCCCACAAGTCAGCCTCCCACCAAGGTGGGTCCCAGCTAGCAGGGGTACTCATTTTTTGTGCGTAATAAGGTGGCACTTCCGGTGGGTCCGAGCTGACAGCGGGGGGACGTTTTTTTCACGAAATACGGTGGCCCGTCCTGTGGGTCCCAGCAGTCAGGGGGAAAGGTTTTTTTTTGCGAAATACTGGTGGCCAGTCCGGTGGGTCCCTGTTGTCAGGTGGAGGAATAATTATTTTCCGCGTAATAAGGAGGCACTTCCTTGCGGCTGTCGTGAACCCCGCTGTCAGCCTCTCCATGTATAGTACTCTTCCGATGGAAGTGGTCGTTGACCACATTGACCACGCCACGCCGAGAGCACCACGGCGGTGGACGACGGCGAGACCTAGGAAGGGGACGACGCGGAGCCGGGGAAGACACAGAAGTGGAAGCCCGCGCGGAGAGGAGTATGAGGGTTCACCGGTTCGGCTGCGGTGTGAGGCTGCCGTCGCCGCAGAATAACAGGGGGTGTGGGTGAGTAGAGGGATGCCCTGGCTAGCGGTAGGACTAGTAGAGGGCGCTGAGGCCTGCGTGGCAGCACGGCCGACCACGGAGGCGGAGAGGCGGTCCCTTGGCGCTGCTTTACGGCCGGAGCAGGAAGATCGAGAGATTGAAGAAACACGACGGCCGTTGGATTTACATCCAACGGTTACGTCTGCTAGAATCGTTTGTTGATGTATATAATAACTAAAAAATCTTGCATGCGCGTCAAATAAACCGGCCCACAAGTCAGACCACTCCCTCTTTTTTAATAATTTATATATAGCTCATGGCAACTTCTTATGCAATTTATTGCAGTCGTTTTTTGTTGGCGGGGCCAATTTAGCATATTCGTGGGTTCCAAACTATTTTTAATACAGAAATGTTGAGCCAGATTTAAAGTACTTTGAAGATATATTTAAATTAGGTTAATGCCCAGTGAAATAGGAATCTGAAAATGTGAAAAAATTTAGAAATTATAAAGTAATGGCCAATTTGTCATCTGTTTTTATATTTACAACCCATTTCATATTACTTTCAAGATTCACAGGCGTCTTGAAAGAGTTGCAGCCCATCAGGACGTAGAAAAATAAGTAGGCCTGGATTGGGTATTCTTCAGAAAAAATAAACTGGGCTCATTTTCACAAAGAAAAAATAGCTGGGCTGGTCACATGGTGAACATAAAATATAAGCACAGGCTAGGCGGGCCTGACCAGTTCAAACCCTGCTCCGTCTCAACAATACCAAATAAAAAATATCTGCTTTCGAGTAACTCGTCCCGGTGTGAGCCGATCTTGTGTTGTTCTCTTGTCTATTGACTATATCGCTCACAATGTCGTGGGTCCCGGATGTCGGAAAACACTAGGAGGAAGCATTTTATTTTTCCATACGTTGGCGTGGTGGGCCCCTCATCGTCATCCTCTCCACGTAGTTCTGCCGATTCTGTTGTTTGTTGACCATGTTGACAACGCGAGAGCGGCGCTGCGGCGAGCACAGCAAAGCGCGCGGAGGACATCGACGTTAACGATTTAGGAGAGGGTGGGGTGGCGATGCGTGCGCTGAGGCGCAGCCAGCCGTGGGAGGAGGAAGCAGGCGGCCCCGCCGGCGCTGGTTTGGTTTTGGCGGCTGGAGGAAGATAGGACTGAAGAAACACGAAGACTGTAAAAGCAGCATCTTCATGAGATATTCGTTGCTACTTCTAAAGTTAAATTGTGATTAGTTAGAGAGAATAGGTGGATTAAGAAGTAATCGAGGCAGCAAGCAAGAACCAGGTACAAAACTAACATGGATGAACAATTGGAACGACGTCGGGTGGAAGATCGCAGTGAAGATTAGACCAGGTTCTGCTATTTCCATCAACATTCGTGCGCCAACTTTCAGTCCGTAACACTTGAGAAAGTTTATCCAAGTTCGGCCATAAAAAAAGCAGCGATCTTCTTGGTTCATGAACCCAACTCGGAACTTATATCCATGGCTTGTCTTCATTGTGACCATTAAATCAGTGTATTCAGTTATGGCAAGGCCGAGCATCTTGAGTACATGTGTTCTGGCAGAGCAAATAATACACTGCAAGAAAAATAATGTGAGAACACAGCATGTTCAAAAAAACCCCACCCTCCCGGATAGAAAAGAGGATTCTAGGAACATACTGTGCGCGTTTCAAAATGCTGTGTTAGGATGAGAAGGAACAAGTGTGGCGTCTCGCCGAGGGCGCAGAAACCTGTAGGGTACTCGCACTTTGGGCAATCGCAAATGAAACACACTAGATTCATGGGAAGAAAATGCATCAATCGGGCGGCTGCCATCCTAGGATTACCTGCGACCAAGGGACTTGGATTTATCGGGGATGGATGAAGAATTCGTACCTGGTTCTCCATGAGAAAACCCTATGCAATCGCCGAGAGGGGGTTTTCTCTGAACAAGCAGATGAGGGAGAAGGGGATTCGACCCCAGTGAAATATTGCCGCTTCGTCCGTCCAACTTACTGCTAAAGCTGGAAGGGGGGGGTTGTGATTTGACGGCTCATTGGGCATTACTGCGACACTACGACCAGGGTGTGTCTACCGTGAAGTTGTGCACTCTAATTTGTGCATATGGTGCGTGGACCCCGTTGCCGGTTGCCCCACATATCAGCGAAAGGAAGTAGAAAGACAGGAGTAACTAGTTACACATAAATATATTTTTTGACAGAGATACTCCCTCTGTAAAGAAATATACAAATCTTTATATCACATGCTCACCTTGCCGAAATATACTCCTTCGCATAGCGCATGGGCATTATGGGGTTCAACTTTTTTATGGGAGTTCAGTTGAGAATATAATACTCAGATAGGCTCACGGTTACGGACTTTGGGCATGAGCCGACCCTACATGTTTGGGGCCCATGTGTTCTACCTCAGCGCTTTTCATATTGCAAGCGATCGATGCAGCGCTGGTTTTAGATGTTGTCATAAGGCGAATACACAAAATTGAATAAAGCACTTGGTAGCTGTTGGAATGAAATCGAGCAGCGATTACTAACCAGCAATCGAGTTGCAATTCTATCAACGATATACCATGTGATAAATAATCTTGTCGTACTACTTATACACAGGACACTTGTTTCACCATTCCAGATTATTACATCAAAATCTCTCGGAGGATAGATCAGTTCGGCAGTTAAGTGCTGCTACTGAAGAATTTCAAGTTGATTTGGACCAGCTCTCCTTGCCGAGAAAGTTCGATTTTGACATCTTCCCCTACCGCAAGATATGATTTAGATTTGAACCTTGACCATCCTTTAGCATCAATCATCATGCGACCATCCTTTGTACTTACGGTATATTGAGCAGGTTCATTCACACCAAGGCTGCACATGGTAAGAGAAACTTGGCCGCGGTCGCCCGGATTGTTGAACGACTCCCTTGTTGCTCTAGGAATTCTCTGTTTGCAAACAAGAAGACATACCCAAACAGTTAGATCAACACAGTGAATCATGTGAAACAACATGGAAAGAAAAAGGAACGAAGCACTTGGGCGGCCAATGCTTACCAAGAAGGTGGACATGTCGGTTTTTGTAAGGACTTTGGTATATGAAGTGCGAACTGCAGCCCGATCTGTTGCTGCAACTGCACGGGCCGGAGCAGATGCAAGTGCAAGTGTTGGTGCAGTGTCGGTTGCTGCTGCTGCGGAGATGGTGCTCCTTGTAGAGCTGGTGCCCGTGTCGGAGCAGGTGCCGTGTCGATGCCCGATCCTCCGGTGATCGGTGATCACGACGCGGTCGGTGCCCAATCCTCACCGGATCGGTGAGTTGCTGGCTATTGCCGGTGCTAGAAACAGCTGCGGTGCTTGATCTGTCTTGAGACAGCGGCGATCGTGTCTGGTCTACTATGATCAGCTTTCTAACTTGACTAGGATCCGTGACGTGATCTAGTTTTTTCTTCATTTCTTTTAAGCGAGAAGGACTAATTGTGGCGTTTTGTGAAACCAAACTACAGTTCATCATAGGGATTCAGCTTGTACTCGGACAACAGGTGATCCAATTTTTCGATAATATAAGTGATGGGCGGTGCCTTCATTCTTGACACGACATAAGAAGTGAAACCTACAAAATAGCCATCGTAGAGCAAACCAAGCGGTTTATTCTGTGATGAATGTCACATGGCAAAACCTGCATCGTAAAATTGCAGGAAAAGAAAGAAAACATGACATTAAATCAATAAGATTTAGACAGTAAATCAATAAGATTTACTTGATGTGACACAGTGAATCCTTACCAGAAATCACTATGTTGAAGTACTAAGCAGAAGATTGATCGTCCAACTACGCGTGGCATGCGAGGCCCCGCCTACTCCCACAAGGGACAGTCCAAAGGTCATGACAAATCGTATGGACCGAACATCCATGGACTGGAAATCCTGGTGGGTGCGATAAACCCTGCAATGCATACAGATATTGGAGTGTAACCATAATTGATAAACCGTCCTCACAAAAATATGATCTGGATACTTCAAAATATACAGACTGAATTGAGTGGACAGACATTAACATAGACCGTTCTTAGGACTGACCACACACCAAAAGCGGCAGTACTAATAAACAATACAGGGTTCACAAACACAAATCAAGTACTAAACAATAGTACTTACTACAGACAAGCAAAGTCGCACTAACTAAACTCTCCAGACTATTTCTTGCCACCGACCTACGGGATGAACCCCGCATAACTGACTAGGCCAGGGACTTCGTGTGAGATGTCTACATGCACCATCACCATCTTGTCAACCTTGGAGAACCAAACAGAGTGGTCTTTCCACTCATAAACATGATGATGAAGACAGGCCGCATCAGATTTGTTGGGAAGCTTTACAAAAACCACACCCTTCGTAATCGAAGGCACAACCAGGAAATTGTTGTGGTCAAGTACAGCCTCGAGAACACGCCTGACAACAATGCTACAGGAAAACACTAGTTAAGGACACGTGACGACAAGGACACAACAGCTGGATAGTTCAGCAGTAGAACTCATCATCAGGTCTTCCAGTTCACACAGCATGACTTTGAGAACTTCATCTCCACCGCGGACCTGGTTCTAATTCAAATAGCAACCATATTTTATTACTACCTCTGTTCAGAAATATAAGATGATTTTTGATATTATACTCCATATATGACTACATATACGCACAGAAATGAACAAACAAAGACACTAGAACATGTCTTCAAAGGCATGAGAGCAGAGGGATTACATGAAATATCCATAACACAAGTTACTGAGGCAAATATACCCTCTTAAAAGGTAGTATTGATGTTCATAAAGTACTCCCTCCGTCCCAAAATTCTTGTCTTAGATTTGTCTAGATACGGATGTATCAAGTCACATTTAGTATTAGATACATCCGTATCTAGACAAATCTAAGACAAGAAATTTGGGACAGAGGAAATAGTTAATAATCTATAAGAAATCAGTGTCAACCTCTCGCATGTTTTGGTTAAAGAGGAATTTAGAACCGTCATTTGGCACACTAAAATCACATGCAAGATCACCCGAGAAAGTTGTACTACGGTACTAGTACTGCGTGTTAGATGAAAAACACGATCAAGATCGAGAAAAGATCGTCAACAAGAGACATTACGGACTTGCTTAATGAGGGATCCCGGAGAGGGGGGCTTGGATAGGGCGATGGCTTTGAGCTTGTCTGCGGTAGTGTCGGCGGGGTGCTTGCGCTTCTTCGTACCATGAGCCTCGACGGTTTTGGCCAGAGCCATAGACATCACGTCGGCCGGTGCTCCGGTGTCCATCCAAGAGAGGAAGCTGAGAGAGAAGAGTGAAAGGAGGAATGAGATGAGGGAGAAGCGATGCGAGTGGGGGTTTTCTTCAAGAGAGGAAGCTGAGAGAGAAGAGTGAAATGATGGTTGCTTCGTCCGTCCAACTTACTGCTGAAAGGAGGGGGTTTTGTGATTTCACGGCTCATTGGGCATTACTGCGGCGGTTCGATCGGGGTAGTCTACCATCACTCTACTACGGAGTAATTTAGTGCATGGCTGGTGGACCCAGTCTTGGCTGTCCCTGCGTCGGCGAAAGTGAGTAATTTAGTGCATGGCTGGAGGAGGATCCGCACGGAAGAGCGTGTCCACTGTTTTTGTGAAGAAAAAAATGATTACAGCAAGCGTTTCCACTCTTACGACGGAGGAGTGCGAAACACGGTAGCCAGTTGAACATACACAGTGCTCCTACTACTAGGCATGTGCAGTGGTTCATACGTCAGTACTACACAATCTTGTTGCTAGTGTAGTAAGATATGGCGATAACAAATGATGTTGTGCGCATGTCAACTACTCCTATATGTAACATAGTACCGCCTTTTCGACTGTCCGGTCGAGAATGAACGGTGAGATCAATGTTAACAGAACTAGGTCCACGGCGCACGGAGAGTACGGTGCTACAATACTCCAAGAAACATGAAGCATATGAAGCACGAATAGTGTTAGGCAGGGTGTATGAAGGGTGCACGGGATGGGAGCAAAAGTTCCCTTCTCGACCCACTTTTGGGTGTTTGGCAGAGTGCATGAAGGGTGCATGAGTCCACACTAGTAGATTGACAAAAAATACACGAAGAGGAAACAACTATATTGAGATGAGAATGCAACCAAACACAGCCACACGCTTTGTGCTACAGTGATTGATCTGCACCGTCTGAGTTTCATCCAACGGTCATGTTGCGCCGAGACATGGACATGCCCATGCAGAGGGCGCCTAAACACCACCGAAGTCCCTCTACTTCTCGAGGCACATGACGTTGGTGATGCAGGGTGCAACTGTCCGCAGAGCCCGCTCCCGGTCGACAGGAGCCAGCTCGTCAAATACGGCGTCCAATGGCACGAATGGATTCGGTGGCGGAGCCACGAAAGGATTCGCCCGGCAGCGGCGGCGGCAGCTCACAACCCCTCCTTGTCCAGCTCAGCCCCCACCATCGCGCGGAGACGGCTCAGCTCCTCGGAGATATATGTGAAGAAGGAGACCAGGCCAAGAAGCCGCAGCTCGTTGAAGTCGACTGGGTGGTCGAACGGGTTTAGCCGACGGCCGGCATCGTCGCGCCGGCACGACGGTAGGCATCGCACAGCCGCAAAACGTGCGTGGAAACTTGGTTCACCAAGTGGCCGAGGTGATCCTGGACCTCGTCACGACCGGCCAGCTCGCGCGCCAGCAGGCTCCCCTAACGGCTTATCGTATCTCCCGCTTTCTACAGCAACGCCGCCGACGCCTCAAGCATCTTTGTGGTGGACGCCTGCCGCTTTTGAAGCTCCGTGAACTCCCGCACATGACGGAGGAGCATGGCACTCCTCTCCTCCTTGAGCTCCGAGCTCCACGTCCTTAATACAGCTCTGCATCCTTGGCATGGAGCTCATGTGTCAGGCGCCTCACCTCGGACTCCGTGATCTGCTGCGCCGCCATGGCACCAGGTAGAAGCAATGGGTAGAGGAAGCAAAGGGGGCGAAACGTCTGAAAGGCAATGCAATCTACGGGAAGGCGGAGGGAGCAGGGAATCTTTTGGTTTTCACCACGGTAAAACACCAATCGACGACTTCTCACATCAGGGAGCAGTGGGTTTTTACAGGCGGAGTAATCGTGACTAATTGCTGCCGCACCTGCTCCCATCAATCAAAAAATTAAAAATCCTGCCGTGCCTGCTCCCGTCAATCAAAAAATTAAAAATCCTGCCGCACCCAAACACGAACAACGCCCGGTGGATATTTAAATTTACCTGCGGCAAGTAGATAAAAAAGGGTGAAAAAAACAAATGTGGCGGCCTAGCTAATCGGTCGAACTAGCCCAACTAGCTAGCCACCGTGCTTCACGGATGTACTCGGCGGAAAGGTGGTCTTTCGTGATTTGATGACTCATTTACTTGCTTCAGCGCTCTGACCGAGAGGACCCGAAAAAAGCGGTAGGGCGTCCCACGTCAGGAAGAATATATGCGTGGACCACCCGAGAGGTCCCTGAAACCGCGCGGTAGGGTGTGCCACGTCTCGGCACGGAGGAAAAATGTGCGTGTAAAAATATACTGTATCAGACGTAGTACCTATGGTTCGACCTCGGGACCCAGCCAGTTGGTCGAAAACACACCACTAGCCACACAGCTTCATCATGCAAACGTGGCATGGAGGATAGATGTGGTTAGCTCCGTCTCGACCAGCCACAACGTCTCTTGTTCTAGGCGATTCTTCTATTTTCCAAGCTTTTTTTAGTTGTAATAACACCAAGGCAAGCTAGCGCCGCTCTTCGTGCGTGTGCCCGTGCAAAGGTTAGACGGTGGAGAGAAGAGAGATTGAGATCGCAGACCTAGGACCCACCAGTAAGTGAGACAACAATCATACACGTGTTGACGAGGTGATGAAGCCATGTACCTAGGGTAGGGTCATGGACCTGTCCAAGATACCCTCCCCAAGGACATCTCTAGAAGAAACCACCTGCCAGTCGACCTAGAAGTATTCCACTCGACGGAATTGAAGACACTTGGCTATGAAGCCAACCACTCGACCACCAGGAGACCTAAAGTCAGTCTGCACACAAACGGTCGGTCATTAAGTAGCTTTTATGCTCATCATAGCACTTTATGTAGGGCGTTACCAGTAACCCCCGATCTTAATGTACTTTAATCCCTGCATAACTGAGGGCTGGAGGGGTCTGGCGAACTCTATATAAGCCACCCCCTCCTCGGTGTAAAGGGTTCGCACCCTAAACTTATATGCACATAATCTGGTCGACCGCCTCGGGCTCCGAGCCGTGGGGCTGTTACTTCCTCGAGAAGGGCTGAACTCGTAAAAATCTTGCGTATACAACTACTCCATAGCTAGGATCTTGCCTCTCATTCCTACCCCTATTCTCTTGTCGGACTTAGAACCCACGGCGGTTGGCGCCCGGCCAAGTGGGGAAGGTGTCTTAGCGATTTATTGGAGAAGTTGGGATTTTCTGATCTCCTTCATCATGGTTTCAGCGGAGTTTTGGTTGAGGGTCGCGAGATCCGTCTCGGCGCGCTCACGTTCATCGCCGACGACTCCGCTTGGCTTCAGGAGGGTCCACTCGACGTCGACGCGCTTCCCGTCCGTGGGGCGACGCATTTTCACACGTGTGTCCGCGGCGTCCTCCTACGGCAATCGTCGACCCAGTATCGGTCGACCCCTGTGTCGTCCTCCCTCCCTGTTTCCGACCGGCGCAAGCGTTCTGATCGGTCAAGGCTTCAGCGGTGGGTGGGACACGTGGTGGCCCGCCAGTCGGCCACTCTCCAAGTCGCGGCAATCGAGCCTAACGAATCTCTCTACGGCCTGTTCGATCGTCGGTGGCTCCATGACGCATCCGAAAAGGACAGCAATGATGATCCAATGGCGGAGGTTCTGATGGTCAATGGACCATGTAGTCCTCCTAGCTTTCCCCGCACCGACGGAGGCGACGGTGGAGGCGATCCGGCGCAGGTTCACGAAGAGTATCAGCCTGAGCCCCTCACTTCGCTGCAGAGGGAAGAACTTCGCCGCCGGAACATGGATGCGTTACACACTCCTATCATTGGAGAAACCCCCGAGGCTCGTGCCTTAGAGGACGCGCCCTTGGCTGAGCGCACTCGAATAGAGAACCTCCAGCGAGCACTCGACGAGCGCGCGCGGCAATGGGTTCCAGACTCCAGTCGACGTCAACTCTTTCCACCACCGACTCAGGTATATCGAACTCCGATTCAGAATCTAGCAGCTGCAGCCCGTATAGCAGAATCGATTCAGCCTTCCTAGTCAGAGGCTGGTAGAGGTTTGCTACAGATCAGATATTTACTCCGGGCAGCAGGAGATCAAAATTCAGCTATATCACAGTCACGGAATAGGATTCATAGCAGATCCGTCGCTGCGAATTCAGTCCAGTCGGCCCATAGTGCAAGATCGCCCCTGAGGCGTGAGGAACGTGGAGGCCGGCGTGATGACCAGTATAAGAACGGTGAGCAGTATGATCACCGATTCGATTGCAATGATCGACGTCGAGTGCCCACCCCTCCGCCAAGGGGTGGATCATACGCTCCTCGACGGCGAGGATGTGAGAGCCTTGACAGTGGTGGGCGAAGGATTCGAGTCGACCCAGAAACCAGGCTTTGATCACGAGATCCATTATCGTTCAAGGTTTGGTCGGCAGAACGAGCTCACCGAGAAGGCCATGGCGAGATGTGCCCACCAGCAGCAGAGTTCACGTCTCGGGACCGAGTGTTTTAGCAGAGCCATCGGGCGCGGTGATTCCTCCCAACTTCAGGTTGGCGGTGGAGTCGATAAGTTCATGGTGAGTCAAGCACGATACTTGGCTTGAAGACTACCGAGTGGCTGTTCAGATTGGCGGCGGCAATGATGAGGTGGCCATGAAACACCTACCTCTTATGTTGGAGGGCTCGGCCAGAGCATGGCTGAATCAGTTGGCACCGAGCAGCATTTACACTTGGGAAGATCTGGCCCGAGTGTTTGTCAGAACATTTGAAGGAACTTGCAAGCGACGAGGAGGGTTGACAGAGCTGCAATCTTGTGTGCAAAAGTCGAATGAGACTCTGAGGGATTACATCCAGAGGTAGATCACTTTACATCACACGGTAGAAAATGTATCTGATCACCAAGCAGTCAGTGCCTTCAAGGAAGGTGTTAAGAACAAAGAGCTAAGTTTTAATTCGGTCGGACCGGAGACATGACTGTCGGTGTCAAAACCGGCGGATCTCGGGTAGGGGGTCCCGAACTGTGCGTCTAGGCGGATGGTAACAGGAGACAAGGGACACGATGTTTTTACCCAGGTT
Source organism: Aegilops longissima (assembly GCA_021605205.1). Lineage (NCBI taxonomy): Eukaryota > Viridiplantae > Streptophyta > Magnoliopsida > Poales > Poaceae > Aegilops > Aegilops longissima. The sequence continues at coordinate 508,962,212 of CM038681.1, forward strand.
CGGGCCCTCTCGATGGAGGTAAAACCCTACTCCCGCTTGATTAATATTGATGAATTGGGTAGTACAAGAGTAGATCTACCACGGGACCAGGGAGGCTAAACCCTAGAAACTAGCCCAATGGTAGGTTTGTTATTGGTCCTCGGACTAAAACCCTCCGGTTTATATAGACACGGAGAGGGCTAGGGTTAGACAGAGTCGGTTACAATGGGAGTAGATCTACATATCCGTATCGCCAAGCTTGCCTTCCATGCCAAGGAAAGACCCATCCGGACACGGGGCCGAAGTCTTCAATCTTGTATCTTCATAGTCCGAGAGTCCGGCCATCCGGACACCCATAATCAGGACTCCTCGGTAGCCCTGAACCAGGCTTCAATCACGGCAGTCGGTGCGCAGATTCTCTTGATTATTGCAAAGCGGTTTCCTCCTCGAATACTTCATAGAAGATTTTGAACACAAGGATAGTGTCGGCTCTGCAAAATAAGTTCCACATACCACCGTAGAGAATAATATTTACACAAATCCAATCTGCGGCGTATTCCGTAGCATGACATCACCTGCAATGCCAAGCCTTTATTGAATTGTTTTTGTCCCACCTCAGCGCATTTAGCGAGGCGGTTTCCTTGGCACGTCTTGTCGAAGCAGAGATCATGTTCCCTTATTCCGGGATTCTCATCAATACGGGTGTGGGTAACCGAATCGTGCCCGTTGGTATGTCTCCTCAATCGAAGGCGAGCCCCAAACGGTCACGGGGAGGGCTATTGGTATTCAACCTCTTTATAAAGAGACCAAGGCTCTACTCCTTTCTTTCAATCTCAATCGAATCCGCCTCTCACCTTGAGTTCCAACACCCAAAAGCTCCAGATTCAGGCGCTTCGGACCTTCGGCGATGTCGGCTCGACCCTCAAGGCTGTGGATGCCTTCCTCCTTCGGAAGAAGGCGTGCTAAAGCTAAGAGATGCAGGTATCTAACCGTGAAATCTCGCATAGGCTGCCTGCTCAAGGGCAGGTTATTCCCACTCCCAAGCTTGGGCGAGGCGTGGTGTTCGCGTCTCACTTCCTTGAGGCTAGGCCTCCCGGCGGACCCCCTCGTGAGGGGCTCATGTTTTATTATGGGTTGTAATTTCACGACTTGGCTCGGAGTCCATCCTCCACATCTCATCGTTCATTGTTGTGTGAAGCCTTCCTCCGTATTACTCCTCACTTGGATTGTGGCTTAAGACCTTCAAAGTAGAGCCGAAGATGATCGAGGGCTGCTGCCTTGAGTCTTGGAGGTGCTGTCATAAGCAAGAATCTTGGCGCTCCATGGCCGAGGGCTCTTTTCAAGAGGAGTTCAGCTTATGGCGAGTGGTTTTATATCACAGCTCGGGGGCACCAAGTGGGTGGCGCCACCTGCCTTTCGCTCGCCCCCACAGCTAGCATCATGGGTCAATAGAGAGTTTAGCGGGGGCCGTCCAGGGCGTGCCCTTGTTTGAGGCGCATTGAGATCTCCTAGAAAGAGACATCAATCTGGTCGTAGTGGCCTTGAGTCATGTTGATTCGCCGCACCACCTGCAAGCGTCGCCCCCTCCGCTGTGGGAGTTTAATCCGGGAGGGACCACGAGCCCTCCACATTTTATGGCATGACGCCCATGGAGATGTACAAATTGTTCTTGGATCACAAGCAATGTGTCCGGACTCGACCGAGGGCCTTGGAGTCTGAATGCAATCGCCCGGATACTCAAGTAAGTAGCCTGTGCCGGACATGCTATCCGTATATTTATCATAAAATTGCCCTTAAAGAGATGTCCCTTAAGCGGAGGTGGATAGCGAAAGCAAAACTAATCAGGTGTCCGGCTCCCTCCACGAGACCACGCCGGATCCCGTGTTAACGAGGATCTTTGGAGGTTGCGCCTTTGGAAGAAGGTGAAGGGGGAACAAAGGAAGCTGCCGCCTCCCGAAGGAGGCTGTCGGGAAAGGAGGAATCGAGAATTCCTCTATCCGAGGGAAGAAGAGGACCGCCTCTGAAACCCGGAGACCATGGTCTCAAAGCGGGGAAGAAATCTTCGTCGAGAAGGTCTGTTGGCTGGGGATGCCTCGGCCGCCTTTGTGCCCCCAAAGGATCAGCCCTCCACCGAGCCGTAAGTAGAGAGGGAGTTTTAAAATAAGAGACATCCTATTCTATTTACGAGAAGATAGCGAAATTTTACCTTGTAGTTTGGATCTCAGCCCTTCTCGTGAGCTCATCTTGAGGGATCTTCGTCCAGGAGATGATGGAGGCGGGCGCCTCCCCTGCCGTACCGCCTTGCGGCGGGCAACCTGAGTGTCGTCATGGAGGTTTCTCGAATCAGGCCGGGGCGGAAGGCAATCGTATAGCCCCCCAAGGTCCTCCGTGTCCGGCCTTGGAAAGGCCATCCAGACGAGATCCGGCACCGTCCGATGCTGCAGTCGGAGGTGAAGGATCTGCTCGAGGCGGCGTCTATCTCGGAAGAACACCGTGCGTTGATGGAGTACGGTGATTGGAAGGATTTCATCCACAGAGAGGCGGGTTATGCGAGGCCGTCGGGAGTTTCTTGGCAGTGTTGAGTCTGCGAAATGATGTACCTTTTGACAGTTCATATATAAGATGTGCCTGTGTGAGATAGTAGCCCCTGCGACTGGTGCATTGTCAAAAATGACGGCGATGTCGAGGATCATAATCCCAGTGAGGGAGTCTGGATTAGGGGTGTCCGGATAGCGGACTACCATCATCAACCGAACTATCATTTGCGGACTATCATCATCGACCGGACTCCAAGACTATGAAGATACAAGATTGAAGACTTCACCCGTGTCCGGATGGGACTTTCCTTGGCGTGGAAGGCAAGCTTGGCGATCTGGATATGTAGATCTCCTACCATTGTAACCGACTCTATGTAACCCTAGCCCTCTCCGGTGTCTATATAAACCGGATGGCTCTAGTCCGTGGGACAACGATCTAACAACCCTTACAATCATACCATAGGCTAGCTTCTGGGGTTTAGCCTCCTTGATCTCGTGGTAGATCCACTCTTGTAAACATCCACAATATCAATATCAATCAAGCAGGGCGTGAGGTTTTACCTCCATCAAGAGGGCCCGAACACAGGTAAACATCGTGTCCCTTGTCTCTGTTACCATCCGCCTAGGCCTTGATTCGGGACCCCCTACCGAGATCCGCGGTTTGACACCGACATTGGTGCTTTCATTGAGAGTTCCTGCGTATGCGTCACCGATAAGCGATGGCCTCTTCAATCAACAACAGCGCAGTCCTGGGTGAGACCTTTCTCCCGGACAGATCTTACGTATTGGCGGCTAACCGCCTGCTGCGGGCCACCTCCCTTAGCCATCTGGAGCGGATCGAAAGCTTCGCCCGGCCGTCGAGTCAGGTTTGGAAACCTAAACTTCACGGCCGATATCCGCGGGGACTTGATCTCGATGGATCGAGCCACAACCGGCGTGCGGCGCTCTCACGATGGGCATGACCTAACTCTGCCGCGGACAGCCCCTTGGAGGCGCACGAATCGCTCCGACTCATAGTCCGGAGCCGATCGCTCGAATCGAGGGCGGATGGCTGGACACCGCCTCGGAAGCCGCAATCTCTGGCGATGGGCGAACACCTTGTCCCGTAAAGCCTATGACTCCGAGTGCGGACTCCTGCGGACTCCGAACCTCTTGCGCCCTGCGGTCGAATCCGATTGGGCGCCGATCATGGAATTCACCGCTGCGGACATCTTTCGGCACTTTCGCCCTTGGCGATATCATAAATTCATTGAAGCATCTCTAGCTATCCGGAGAGCCTGGCGAACTACGGCCAAGGCGGTTGGGGCAGCGGATGGCGAAGAAATTCAGATCCACCACCACCCACTTACGTAGCCACCGTCGGCGATTTAACCGACATACTCGACTCGACTCCGAAGACATCGGCGGTATGGGCGGCGATGCGGAGACTCCAAGAACCGATGCCTACAGGACCTTTGGAAGACCACCTCGCCATACGACATATACATGGTGGACACCCGAAGGAAGCGATAACGAGGAACAACGGGGCGGGCGGAGGATAATCTCGCCGATAAAGAACCAAAAGCGGCGGCGTAGATGCGCCCTAAGTCCGCCTCGATCAAAGCAGCCTTCCTAACGACCCAGCGATAGAGCGGGGCAAGCCAGCGAGACGGCGAACAGGGCGGCGGATAATCAACCCCTTCACGGGCAATCAACAGTCCGGCCACAACACGAGCATAAGAACATCGCAAAAACTGCGTCGCCCTTGCAAGAAGTTTGAAGAAAGCGGCGGAGCTCAAAACAGCGAAGACACGCTCGAGAATGAAGTGGAGCAAAGTATTCAAGACCCTTGAGACAAATATGGCAATGGCCATCAAACTAAGAGCTACCGAGCGCAAGTTGCTGCGAAATTTGTGAGGAAGCCATCGAACCTTCACGGTCAAAAAATAAAGAGGTTGCTGGCGGATAGGCGGCGGATAGCGAGGCCCAAAGCGACAAGGGGGCTGCACACAAGCTGAATTATAATCCTGGTAAAATGGGCGGCCCAACTAGGTCCATCTACGGGCCAAAAAGAGGACCCCAGAGTAACACACCACGACAAGTGTTTGAAGACAGCGGCACACCCAAATCTGAGGCGCGCACACCGCTATGTTTCACCGATGAGGTCTTTGGATCATGAATTTCCAGCGGGGTTTAAACCCATAAACATAGAGGCATCTGACGGCTAACAGACCCAGAGTGCGGATGAAGACTACATACTACACATACACATGGCTAGAGAGATGATCTCCACGCCATAAAATACCTACCTCTCAAGCTCAAAGGGCCAGCTCGGCATTGGCTCAAAAGCCTCCCGAAAACAACTTGTTGGAAGTTGGGAAGAGCTTGAGGGCGCGTTTAAACAAATTTTCAAGGGACTTATGTCCGCCCTCCGGATCTTGACGATCTGAGTCATATAACCCAACAGCCGGAGAGTCGGTAGCATAAATCTGGAACAGGTTCCTTACCAAAAAGAACCAAATAGTCGATTGTCGGACGCGGAAGCCTTAGCAGCTTTTAAACACAACGTCCAAGACGAATGGCTCGCCACACACCTCGGACAAGAGAAGCCAAGAACAATGGCGCTAACAAGCCTCATGGCCGCGCTTTGCGCGAGGAGAAGACAGTGGCTAGCAAGATGCAACACCAGCGACCAGTACATCGAGATCGGAGATGGAAGCGGAAAGTCACGGCGCGAGGAAAGATCGGCGCGGAATAAAGAAAAAAGCCCACAGAGAACGGCGGTCAACGCGGATTCAAAAGCTTCGCGGCGGACAATAAAACACGGCCTCTTAAGGACAACAGAGGCGAGCTATCAAATTTAAACAAAATTTTAGATCGGATATGTCAAATCCACATACCCGGAAGGCACGCAAACCATACCAACGAAATTGTTGGGTTTTAAACAGTCCGGCAGACTTAATGCGGACACAAAAACTCGATCATGGCGAGGGCGATGTGAGCCCCACCGGTGAGCAACCGGAAGTCAAAGACTTTCCCTCGAAAGTCAAAACAGTAAACTTGCTTCCGCGTGATAACACGGAAAGCCAACACGGCACTTCGCCAAGACAAGTGTCAGGACGATCCACCCAGTGGACCAAGGTTGGATGTCAAAACCAATCACTTTCGACCATCTGGATTAGTCGAAAGTATCCGGGCGCAGGATAGACTGCCACGATATCGGATCCCATAATAGGCGGACTGCAATTAGCGCGAGGTGTTGATGGGCGGCGGCGGTGACTTAAACCTGCTATATCCGGACACAATCCGCAAGTGGGATAGACCCTATTACAATTGGCATAGCGCACTTCCTTCAAAGGAGTGGCGCCAGGGCCCTTAAGCCAGCTATCAAGCACCACCGGGCGGGGAAGCTCTCGTCGCTTCAATACAATACCACATTCCGCGTCTCTTACGCTTAAAATGCCGGTCCACGTGGCATCGTTTCATCATCGAAGGTGCTTTGAGACCCCGGACCGGCTGGGCGAGTCGGAATAAATAAGCTAGGGGCTACCTAGCCGCACACCTTCACAAGGGTTTGCACATATAAGCCATAATGAGCTAGCATAGGCTCAGCTTTCTTAATCTATATTTCAATTTTATGCACTTTCTCGCACGATTTCTTTTCCAACCAAGTTCCTCTCTTTTACTGAGATGAACAGCGTGCACACCGTCGAGGATCGGCTGCGCGGAACCACGGTAGCGAGGCGTGCGGTAGGGACCCGTTGCAAGGACTCTTTTGAGACTAAGACCCTCGTAAACCTTTCTTCTGTCTCTTGTTGCTATAATCCCCTGGTTTTCAGTATAACGAGTGGAGGCTGGCGTTTTGGCATCGGCAGCGCGAGAAGAACCTGCCGTACACAGACACAAGGGGCTTAGGGCTTTGTTTTGCCGCTATTATAAAGACCGAACACCTTCCGGGAGTGTTCGGCGTCTCGAGTTAGGCCTTATATGCATCAGCTCGAATCATGTCTTTGGTCAAATGTTGGGTTTGCCCGGCTCCTGTTTTTGCTGCCTTCGTTCCGTATCATCGGCTACTTGCGGCTCGGAGAACTCTGCGATTGTGCCCCGGTTAATTTGGCGAGCACCTCGATGAAAGCGAAAACTGGCTGTCATGATACAGCGAGAGACTGGTCAACCACTCGATCGACCTTGGGAATGTTTAGGATTCCTCCGCTTTGTGAAGGCCGTTTCGGCCCGAGCACATCTGGCGCCCAATTGGAGAGCACGGTGCCCCGGGGGCTATGTCGTAGCCCACCCTCGAACTCCATGGCTAAGTGAAAGTGATAAAGCATTATAGTCCGGTTGCCTCGTTTGCTCGCTACCACCTCCTTTACAGGACCGAGGCGTCGGATTAAGTGTGAAAGCGCTATTTTTGCGAACACCCCGCACCTTGTGCGTGGGGCTGAAACCGGCAGCTGCCATCTTTCGGGTTATACATACGTATACATGAGCGGCGCAAAGGAGATATTCTATTACTTGAGCGCACAAGTATAAAAGGCGCTTACATCATAAAATCGTTTTACATCATATAAGCGTTCATTGAGCGTAACATTTTTCGAAACACCTGCGACTCTATTACCACGAGCACCGGGCAGCCGCCAAAATAGTGCTCGGCGGGTAGCGGTTATTATCGAACCGAAGTGCAACAGCGGTGGCATCCATCTCTGTCAATGTGTCTTCACGGGCGGCGCCATCCGCGCACCCTCTATGCAGGCCGACCGCTTCATCGCCTTGATATGCGGCACCGCCCAAAAAATTGCTGCAATAAGCCAAAGTAACTCTTGGTGGGGCCTATCCGGCGGATATGGGTCACTATATCCGCCATAGCAAGCCGGACAACCTATTTAGCTCAGCCCACTCAGCCAAGCGATCGGTCGGCGAAGTGAGCGCTCCGGACTATGGAATTGAGACCAAAACAGCTCTTAGTCGGTGATCCTACGGCGAAAATGCAAAGCGGCATCCGCCGCTTTCGCTGCTAAGTCCATATAAGGGTCCTCCGGACACCACAGTTAGCCCAGTGAGCATATTTTGAATCCGTGAACCTTGGCGCAGCGAAAAAGGCTTACCGGCTACAATCTCCCGACTGGCGCAGCTCTTCCTTCATAGCCCGCATTGCGAGCGGGCATTCTTAACTTCGGCGGTGGCCTTCGCAGGTCTTCTTGCCCGCTAAGCGCTCCTTCCCAAGAGCCTCATTGCGGTCGGTAGCCTCTTTTAACTTCACAGCCATTTCGGCTATCTCTTCCCTGCTCCGGCGATGTGCGGCCCTTCGGCCGCTAACTCCTCGGCCGCCTTGAGGCTGCCGCATTACTCCTCGGCCTGCTCCTTGGCTTGAGCAAGTTCGGCCGAAGACTCTCCGCAACAGCGGCACTATCTGCATTTCACGCACATATTGTAAGGAGTTGGCTTGGCTCCCTTACCACGTGACAGCAGCGATAACACTTACCTTGCGACTCATCAAGTCGCTTTGTTGATCAGCGATGTCTTCATCCGCCACATCGAGTTGCCGCTTTAGTTCAGCAACTCCATCGGTCCGGCTGGCCCCGGACGACCCGCCACCTGCATCGGCACGGCGGAATTTAAACCTGCGATTTTGATCCTCGACGCGCTGTCGATATCGACAACCTACCGAGTCTCGGGGCTACTATCTATCTGAGCGCATTCTATATGCAAAACTGTTAAAAGGTGTGTCATTTTACGTACCTCAAACCCGCGATAAACTCTGGCGGCATCATGCAACCCGCCTTGGTGAGCGAAATCCTTTCAATCACCATGCTCATCAATGCGTGCTGATCTTACGAGATAAACGCCTTCTCAAGCAGATCCTTGACCGTACACCGTTGGCGCCAAACTATCGGCTTTGCCACACGGGGGCTCCCTCGTGGCGACACTTGAGGCTCGTCCGCCCTATCCAACGGCGCCCGGACGAGCGTCTCGCTCTCTATCATCTCGGACGAAGGTCCCCGAAAACGAGCTCATCTGCGAAGGGCGGAGATCCGAACTACAAGGTAAAAACTTTAGTTATCCTCGGAAGCACAAATAGGGATGTCCTTATTATAAAACTCCTTTCTTTCTACTTACGGCTCGTTGGAGGCTGGCTCATTAAGGGAGATTGTGCGGCGGGGCCTCCCGGACCTTGGACCCTCGGCGAATTTCTTCCCCGTTTAGGGGCTTTTTCCCAGGTCCTCGGAGGCAGTCCTCTTCTCCCCTTGGTAGGAGGATTCTCGATCCCCCTCGTTCAAAACCTCCTTAGGCGAGGCAGTAGCTTTCTGCTTTCCCCTTCGCCTTCCTCGAAGGCGCAACCTCAACATCCGGACCAGCCACGGGATCCGGCGCGGTCTCGGGGAGGGCGGACACCGTATTAATTTTGCTTCCGCTATCCACTCCTGTGTAGAAGGAGATCGGTCATAAAGCGGATCATCGAAAAGGCAAACAAGCGGTATGTCGGACTTGGAACTACTTACTTGAGTATCCGGGCGATTGCAGCTTAGTCCAGCATCCTCGGTCAATTCGGACGCACCTCTTGCGATCCGAAGAATAAGTTATACATCTCCGGGTGTCATACCCATGAAGTGTTGAAGAATCCGTGGGCCCTCGGTTGAACTCCCATAGCGGAGAGGGGCGGCGTTTGCGGGCGGAGGCGCCTAATTAGCATAACCTGCATCACCACCACCATATCGATCTCCCTCGTTAAGAGATCTCGAATCCGGCCCTGCGGTAGGGGCACGTCCTTTGGCGGCCCCAGTTGAGCCCTGGTTGACCCACGACATCAATCGTCGTGGAGGTCCCAGGCGGAATAAGGCGGCGGCTTTTATCTGCGGCCCCTCGGAGCAGTAATATAGAACCACTCTTGCTGCCACAGGCGAGCTCCTCTTGGAAGGAGCCAGCGGGCCCGCAGGGCATCGGCCCTCCTACTTATGGCCGCCCGCCACACTCCGCTTAGCGCCCCCAATCATCTTGGCGCCACATTGAAAGTCTTGACCACGGGCGAAGTGTGGGGTGGCGGAGGAGGAAACTTCGAGATGACAATAAATCACGGATATATGGAGGATGGACTCGGAGCCAAATCGTGGAATTCCAACCCATAGTAAAACATGAGCCCTCTCACAAAAGGATCCATCGGAAGCCTAAACCCGGCGGAGGTGGGATCTGAAGGCGACATACTCGCCGGGCTCGGGGGTGGGGATGGCCTGCCCTTGGCGAGCAACCTGTCTGAAATCTCGTAAGGCAGTGCTTGGCCTCCGCAGCTTTAGCACGTCCTCCTCCGTGGCGGAGGAGGCGTCCACCGACCTGGAGGTTGGAATCGGACATCGTTGAAGGTCCAAAGCGCTCGAATCTGGGGCTCTAGGTGCTGGAACTTGGGCGTGGAGAGGATTCGATGGAAGATTGAAGAAAAAAAAAAGAGCCTTGGTCCCGTTATAAAGGGAGGATACCAAGAGCCGTCTCCGTGACCGTTTGGGACCGTCTTGATAGAGGCGTGTGGCGAGCAGGTGCGGTTGGATTACTACGCCGTATTGATGAGAATCCGGATTAAGGAAACACGATCTACTGCTTTGACAAGGCGTGCCAAGAAACCGCTTCGCTAAATCTTGTTGAGGTGGTAAAGTAAAAACAATTCGAGTAATGGCTTGGTAGTGGTGTGGCGTCATGCCACGGAAAGCGTCGCAGATTGAACTTGTGTATATATTATTATTCTCTCTACGGTGGAATGTGGAATTTATTTTGCGAGCGGACACTATCCTAGTGTTCACAATCTTCTATCATTTGGAGGAGGAACCCGCCTTGCAATGCCAAGCAATATACGCGCGGGACTTATCGTCATTGAAGCCTGGTTCAGGGACTCTTGAGGAGTCTGGATTAGGGGTGTCGGATAGCGGACTACCATCATCAGCCGAACTATCATTTGCGGACTATCATCATCGACGGACTCCAAGACTATGAAGATACAAGATTGAAGACTTCACCCGTGTCGGATGGGACTTTCCTTGGCGTGGAAGGCAAGCTTGGCGATAGGGATATGTAGATCTCCTACCATTGTAACCGACTCTATGTAACCCTAGCCCTCTCGGTGTCTATATAAACGGATGGCTTTAGTCCGTGGGACAACAATCACAACAACCCTTACAATCATACCATAGGCTAGCTTCTAGGGTTTAGCCTCCTTGATCTCGTGGTAGATCCACTCTTGTAAACATCCACAATATCAATATCAATCAAGCGGGGCGTGGGTTTTACCTCCATCAAGAGGGCTCGAACACAGGTAAACATCGTGTCCCTTGTCTCCTGTTACCATCCGCCTAGGCCTGCAGTTCGGGACCCCCTACCGAGATCCGCGGTTTGACACCGACACCAGGTATAATATATAAGCCCTTCATATGCAAGCGGCGAAGTGTTCGATGGCTAGTCGAGACTGATGAATTGCGAGCTAAGCGGCAACTTGGCGTGGCGGATGCCGACATCGCGCTTGTCAATAAGCGGCAGCGAGGCACGGTATGCAATTTCTCCGAAGACACTTGGTAAGAGGAGCTTGATGCCGTATCTTACAACATGTGTGCTTGATGCAGATGGTGCCTCTGCCATGGAGAACCTTGGGCGGAACTTGCCCGAGCCAAGGAGCAGAGCTAGGAAGCGATCGGCTGCCTTAAAAGCGGTGAAGAGCTAAAAGCGAACAGGCTGCTCCTTGCCGAAGCAAGAAGGAAATGGCGAGATGGCTGTGAACTTGAAGAATGCTGCCGACCGCTGCAAGCTTCTAGAAAAAGAAGATCAGGTAGACGGAAGGACCTGAAGAAGGCCACTACCGAGGCCAAGAATGCTCGCTCTGCGATGAGAGATATGAAGGAGGAGCTCGTCGGGCGGAGATATCCGCATTGGAAAGCCCTTTATGCTCTTGATGAAGTTGGGGATCCTAAATATGCTCGGTTGGACCCGGCTGTGGAGTCTGGCGGACACTTATCTGGACTTGGCGGCGAGTGCCTGTGACGGCGGCGAACACTTCCGAGATCAAAAGGATCACAAAGTGGAAAAGCTTTTTGGTGCAGTTCCACAATCCAGGCGCCCACTTCCATTAACGATCGTTTGGCGCATGGGCGGAGCTGAATATGTTATCCGGACTCGCCATGAAGTATGTCGTGAGTCATCGTGGCGGAAAGGCCCGAGCCGAAGAGTTATTTTAGCTTGGTGCAGCGGTTCCTTGGTGCGGTGTCGCATATCAATGCAATGAAAAGGTCGGCGTGCATAGAGGTGCGGGATGGCTCTTTCCGTGTCAAGACATCTTTGGGCGGAGATGAAGGCCGTCGCTGTTGCATCCCAAGATTGGGACGGGAGCCGATTACCTGCCGAGCACTATTTTCAGGAAGCTCTGCAGGGCGCTCGTTTAATAAAGATGGAGTGCTCGAAGGATATTATGTTCGAATAACATGTATTATTGTAAAACAATGTTTCGGGGGAATGTAAAAGCTTTTTATACTTGTGCCTTCAAGAATTAAAATACCTCATGTGCGGCCGTTAATGTATATGTATATATAAGTTGAAAGATGGCAGTGTTCGACTTTAGCCCCACACATAAAATCTTGGGGTGTTACAAAAGCGCATTTTCACATGATCAACGTCTTGGTCCTATTAAGGAGGTGATAGCGCGAAACTAGGCAACGGACTATAATGCTTTATCACTTTCACTTAGCCATAGGAGTTTGGCGGTGGGGCTACTATATAGCCCCTAGGGACCTCCAGCTCACCCGAATTGGGCGCGTGTGTGCTGGCGAAGCGACCCTTCGTTAATCTGGAGGAATCCTAAAGATTCCGGCGGGTCATCAGTGGTTGACCAGTCTCACGCTATATCATGATGATCAGTTTTGGCTTTCTCTCTTGAGGTGCTGCTTTGGCGAACGAGGGGCTGTCGCAGATAGTTCTCCTGGTGCCGCCTTAGTTGATAGAGCGGGCGTAAGGCAGCAAAACACGGGGCTGGGCAAACCCAACATTTGACCAAAGACATGATTGGAGCTGATGCATATAAGGCCAAACTCATGACGCGAACACTCCCTAAGGTATTCGGTCTTTATGAAAGCAGGCTGAACAACGCCCTTGGTAATAAGCCCACAATGTCAGTGCAGCGCAAAAATTCTGGCGTGGCCACATGCCAAGGCGCCAGCCTCCTCCTCGGTTATATCAAGAAACCGGGGATGTGTATCAACAAGAGATAGTAAAAAGGTTTATGCAGGGTCTTAATCTAAAAGAATCCTTGGAGCAGGTCCCTACTGCGCGTCTGCGCTGTGTCTCCGTTGTGCCGTATCACGGGCGGGTGTAGCACGGTGTTCATCTGTAAAGAGAGGAACTTAGTTGAAAAGATCGTGCGAAAATGTCGTTATATTAAATAAACAAAGTATAATTCAAAAATGAATAAAATTGAGCTTTATTGTCTCTTGTTGTACATCGCGGAGCCCTTATGCGGGGTTATGCGGCTAGTAAGCCCTTGTATGTTTACGCGGATTCGTCTAGCCATGTCAAGAGTCTGAGCGACCTGTTTAGGTGCTTTGATTAGTGAAGCGGTTTAGTGTGTGGCTGTTAAGGCAGCTGCACAATCTTCCGCTCTCGAGGAAAACTTCGATATTTCCCTTTAATGAGATGATGCCTCGCGGACGGGCATTTTAAGTGTAAGAGATGCATAATGCGGTATTGCGTTAAAGCGCGTGAAAGCTTCGCGTCCCAGTAGTGCTTGATAGCTACTTGTAAATGGGGCGATGTGGAAGGTTAGCTTTTCGCGGCAGAAGTTGTCGGGGGAGCCTAACTTCTAGCAGGAGAGAGCCCGTACAATGGGCATCTGGGCCTGGCGTTACCCCTTGAAAGGAAGTGTTGCTATGGCGAATTTTTGTTGGGTCTATCCCCATTTTGCGGATTGTGTCCTGATATAGCAGGTTTAGATCACTACCGCCGTCCATTAGGACTTGTGTAAAGTGGAGTCCGTCAATTATCGGATCTAATATCAAGGCAGTCCAGCCTGCATTCCGGATACTTCTAGAGTAATCCTGATGGTCGAAGGTGATTGGTTTTAACAACAAGTGGCGGGACTCCTCTGGGATAGGCCGTATGGCGCGTATCTCTATAGGCGCCACTCTCTTTTCCTTTTGTCACGTGAAGTGAGTTTACTGTTTGACTTCTTGTGGGAAATTCTTTTGTTTTCGGTGCTCTGCTTGTGGGGTTCGTCATCGTCCTCGCTTGGTGTGTCGAGCCCTTGTGTTCAGCGTTGAGTTTGCGGATTGCTTGAAGACCCAACAATCTCTGTGGGTATGGTTTGCAGGCTTCCGGAATCTTGTGGATTTGGCATATCTTGTCCAAGATTTTTTTAGGTTAGATAGCTCGTCCTGTTATCCTTGAGGGCAGCTTTTTGATTCTCCGAGAGCTTTTGAATCCGGCGTTGGTGTCGTGCTCTTGGGCTGTTTCCCTTGGTCGGCGCTGGTCCTTGTTGCGTCGCTGTTTCCGTTCCATCCTAACCCGGATGTACTTGGGTCGCTAGTATTGCATCTTGCCAACGAGCTATCCTCTCCTGCGCATAGCGGATCATGAGGCTTATTAATGCGGCCATTGTTCTTGGCTTTTCTTGGCGAGGTGTCGGTGAGCCATTACGTCTCGGACGCTGTGTTTGAAAGCTGCTAAGGCTTGGTGTCCGGACGATCGACTATCTGGTTCTTTTAAGTAAGAATCTGTTCGAAATTTCGGGCTGACTCTCCGGGTTGTTGAGTTATGTGACTTAAATAAATACGCATCCGGAGGTCGGACATAGGTCCTTGAAAATTTGCGAAAAGCATCCTCGAGCTCTTCCCAACTCCCAATGGTGTTTTAGGAAGTCTTTTAAGCCAATGCGGGCTGACCCTTTGAGCTTGAGGGTAAGTATTTTATGGCGTGGAGGTCATCTCCTCTAGCCATGTGTATGTGGAGGATGTAATCCTCAATCCGAGTCGAGTGCATTGTTCCGTCGTATGCCTCTATGTTTACGGGCTTGAATCCGCTGAAATTCATGATCCGGCACCTCATCGATGAAACATAGGGGTGTGCGGCACCCCTATATTTGGGTGTACCGTGATGTTCGGATACTTGATGCGTTGCATTGCTTACTAGAGCTTGCTTTCTTGGCGGTAGATAGATCTGGCTGGGCCATCTTTTGATCTGAATCCTTGTGCGGATCGGCGTGTAGGCTTGTGTCTGGCGCCCTTTGCGCTCTATGTTGGCCATGGGGTTGTTTACCCGACCGGGTGGCTTCCTTATTTTTTTAATTGCGGGGCTCTAAGGCCTCCTCATCAAATTCGGCAGTAATTTTAAGCCGGATAGCTCTTTGTGTGGCGGTATCGCCGTATTTGTCTGCGGTGTTGAGTACTTTGCTCCATCTAATTCTGAGTGCATCTTCCGCTGTTTTGAGCTTCCGCCGCTTTTTCAGGCTACAGCGATGGCGGCGAGCCTTTTGTGGAGGTTCTTCTGCTCCGATAACTTGTCCGCGTGAGGTCGTCCGGACTATTATTTCACCGGGGGCAGGTTGTTTGGTTTGTTCATCAACTTGGCCTGTTGGACGGTTGCTTTCGATGGTATGTTAAATCGTCCTTGGTTCGCCCTTCTCTGTGGCTGGAGTGCAGTATAGCTCTTGTCTCTGTCGGCGGGGTTTGGGCGGTGCTTACGCTGCCGCTTTGACTGCTTTTCGAGGGAACGATCCCTCGTTGCGTCCCTTTGTTCCTCATCGTCGTTTCTTTTAGGTGTGTCCACCATGTATAAATCGTGAGATGAGGTGGTTGTCGATGCCCTATAGGCGCTGGTTCTGTCGTCTCCTACATAAATCGTCCATACCGTCGACATCTTCGGAGTCGAAGTCGAGCATGTCGGTTAAATCATCGACAGTGGCTATGAACTGGGTGGTGGTTGGGCTCTAAATTTCTTCGTCATCCGTATCCCAACCTTGCTGACCATAGTCCGGCCAGGGCTCTCCTGATAAAGAGAGACTTGATGAATTCAGAATGTCGGCGAAGGCGAAGTCTTTGAAAAGATGTCATGGCGGTGAACTCCATGATTGGCGCCCAATAGGATTAAGCTTGGCGGTAGCGGAAGGTTGAGTCCGGAGAGAGTCCGGCACCTTGGAGTCACGAGCTTCGCGGAGGACAAAGCTGGTGTTGGCTCGATCGCCGTAGAGATTGCAGCCCAGGCGGTGTCCAGCCACCCATCCTCGTCCAGCGCGATCGGCTCGAGCTAAGGTCGAGGCGGACAGGTGCGGCCTCGAGCCTTTGATTGATTGGCGAGCTAAATCATAGCCATCGAGGCGGTCGGGCTCGCTCGGTTGTGGCTCGGATCCGTCGAAGATCAAGTCTCCGCGGACGTCGGCCGTGCAGTTTAAACTTCAAATCTGACACGATGGCGGGGCCTAGCTTCGATCTGCTCGGATGGCCAGCGAATTGGCCCGATGCAAAACCGCCGAAACACGAAGATCTGTCCGGGAGAAAAGTCTCACCCTGGACCGCATCGTTGTCGATGATTGGAGGAGCCATCGGGCCTAAAGATGACGACACAGAGGAACTCTCAATGAAAGCATCAATGTTGGTGTCAAAACCGGCGGATCTCGGGTAGGGGGTCCCGAACTGTGCGTCTAGGCGGATGGTAACATGAGACAAGGGACACGATGTTTTACCCAGGTTCGGGCCCTCTCGATGGAGGTAAAACCCTACTCCTGCTTGATTAATATTGATGATATGGGTAGTACAAGAGTAGATCTACCACGAGATCAGAGAGGCTAAACCCTAGAAGCTAGCCTATGGTATGATTGTTTTTCGTCCTACGGACTAAAACCCTCCGGTTTATATAGACACCGGAGAGGGCTAGTGTTACACAGAGTCGGTTACAATGGGAGGAGATCTACATATATGTATTGCCAAGTTTGCCTTCCATGCCAAGGAAAGTCCCATCCGGACATGGGACGAAGTCTTCCATCTTGTATCTTCATAGTCCAGGAGTCCGGCCAAAGGTTATAGTCCGGCCATCCGGACACCCCCTAATCCAGGACTCCCTCAATGACCCTGAGTCGAATGATGGAGATTGCCACCAAGTATGCCAGTGGGGAAGAAGAGGATCAGCTCTGGAGTGGCAAGTACAAGTCAGACGCTCATGAAACCGGGGGAGGGAACTCCAGTCGGAAGCAGAAGCGGAAAGCCGAGCCAGCTGCTCCTGGAGAAGCCTTGGCCGTGACTCAAGGAAAGTTTAAAGGGAAAACTAAAGGGTCTTGGAACCCTAAGAAGGTGAAGGACAAGGAAGGGAATGACGTTATGGATTTGCCGTGCCATATCCACGAAGAAAGATGAAGAGGTAAATTCATTTACCGAAACATACCACTCGGCGATGTCGGCTCACGATCCAGCGAGTTCGAAAGCGGTCCAAAGATAAGGAGAAGGAGTCGGACAAAGTCGAAGACAAAGAAGATAGTGATGATGGATACCCCGGTCAATTCCACCACGATGATTTTTTGCTGATGTAGAAAGCAAAAAGTCGATTGAAAGATTATAAACCGAGAGGTGAATATGGTTGCTCGGCGGCGCGATTATCTGAAATGGTCTCAAACTGCCATCACATTGACCAGTCCGATCATCCAACCCACATAGCCACCCACAGGAGGCAACCTTTGGTGAGTCGACCCGGTCGTCGAAGGCACTCGGTGACTAAAGTCTTGATGGATGGTGGAAGTGGCCTGAATATATTGTATCTTGAGAGGCGCTGAAAGGATGGGCATTCCGATGTCGGACTTCGATTACCGGCAACATGAGTTTCCATGGAGTCATTCCTGGAAAGAAGGCTGAGTCACTCGACCAAATTGTTCTTGATGTGGTTTTCGATGGTTCCAAGAATTACCGCAAAGAAAAGTTGACGTTTGAAGTTGTGGATTTCCAGAGTGCTTATCACGCTATTTTGGGCAGGCCAGCTTATGCACGTTTTATGGCTCGAACATGTTATGTGTAACTCAAATTGAAGATGCCTGGTCCCAAAGGTGTGATCACCATTACTGGCAATCGGAAGAAAGCGAGAAAAGTGCTTTCGAAGGGCTCAAAGATAAATCGATGCTCGGATGGCGGTGGTAGAGCTGCAGGAATACCCGAAAACTGCAGATCCGAGTGATTTGTTGCGAGCCAAAGAAGCCTGCTTTCGGAATCAGCGTTTGATCGTCCGGTGAGGCAAAGCCGATTCACATTCACCCGACCGACCCGGTGCTGCTCCGACTCATATCTCAGCGACCTCGACTCCAAATAGGAAGAAGCGCTCATCCGGTTCCTCCGTGAGAAGGGGACATCTTCGCATAGGCGTCTTGACATGCGGGTATTCGAGGGGCTGGCTGAGCATCGTCTCTGAAGTCGACCCAAAATTGAAACCTGTCAAGGAACATCTTGACGGTCCGCCGCCCGAAGAAAAAGCCATTGGCGAGGAGGTGGCTCGGCTCTTAGCAGCAGAGTTTATCGAGAGATTTACCACTCCAGTGGCTCGCCAATGTTGTCATGGTCCCCAAGAAGGACAAGTCACTTCGCATGTGCATCGACTTCAAACATATCAATCAGGCCTGCCGAAGATCATTTTCTCTCCCTGCATCGACCAAATAGTCGACTTCATTGCGGGATGTGGCGGTTGTATTTTTAGGCGCCTATTCGGTTACCATCAGATCCGTCTGTATGGACCCGGCGAGATCAAAACAGCTTTCATCACTCCATTGGTGCTTACTATGTCACCATGCCATTCGGCCTCAAGAATGCAGACCACGTTCATGAGGATGATTCAGAAGTGTTTGCTCACTCAAATCAGTCGGAATGTGGAAGGATACATGGATGATATTGTGGTCAAATCACGGAAGGGTTCCGACCTGTTGGCTGACCTTGCTGAAACATTTGCCAATCTCAGGAGGTATGATATCAAGCTTAATCCATCAAAGTGCACATTTGGAGTTCTGGCGGAAAGTTACTCGGTTTTACGTTTCGAGCGAGGAATTGCGCCAACTTCGAAAAAGTTGGTACTATACTCCGAATGAAAGCATACAATGCGTGTGCGATGTCGAAGCTTCTTGGATGCTTGGCGCTTTAAGTCGATTCATCTCGTCTCGGTGAAAAGGCATTGCCTCTTTACCGGTGATGAAGAAGTCGGACAAGTTGAGTGGACTCCAGAAGCTGATGCAGCGTTTGCGAGCTAAAGCTCTGCTCTCCACCCAGCCGGTGCTTGCTGCCCCAATCAGCAAAGAGCCTTTGCTTCTTTACATTGCAGCCACATGACAATCGTCAGTACAGTACTTACGGTCAAGCAGGAAGAAGAAGGAAAAGCCTTCAAATTTCAGCGCCCAGTATATTATCTTTCTGAAGTGTTGACCCCATCAAAGCAAAGATACCCTCATTATCGAAGCTTGTATATGGGATTTATATGACCACGAAGAAGGTTGCTCATTACTTCTCGACCATTCCATTCGATCGCCAGTGGCGCCCCATTGTCGAAGATTACGCTGTGAGATGCAACTGGTCGAGTGGCGAAATGGGTGATTGAACTCCTTCCCTTGATATCAAGTTTGAGGCAAAAGCCATCAAGTCCCAAGCGATAGCAGATTTCATCGCCGAGTGGATTGAACAGCAACTCTTGACTCAAGTTCACTTTCGAACCTTTGGACCATGTTCTTTGATGGTTCTAAGATCTTGAATGGTTCCGGTCTTTGAGGGTAGTGTTGGTTTCCCCGAGGAGATAAGCTCGGATATGTGCTCGGATCCACTTTGATTCCTCAACAATGAAGCAGAATACAAAGCACTTTTGTATGGGTTGCGTATAGCCATTTCACTTTCGGCGTCATTAGCCTCATGGTCTATAGCGACTCAGATCTGGTGGTTAATAAAGTGATGAAGGAGTGGGACGTCGAAAGTCCGACCATGACTGAATTCTTTGCAATGCAGTGAGAAAGCTAGAGAAGAAATTTGAGGGTTAGAGCTTCATCATATACCCATTGTAAAATCAAGCTGCTGATGATTTGGCAAAATAGGGTCAAGAGAAAGCCATTCCCGTAATGTGTTTTTGGAGCACATCTACACACCATCAGTTCAAGAGGATCCTTTCATCGAAGAAGCCCCACACCAAAAAGTGTCACTGATCCGGTGAAGTTGAGGTCCCGCTATAGTGCGACCTGATCATGGAAGTTTTGGTCATCACACCCATTTAGACGATTGCCGTACATCACATATATCCTAAGGAAAGAGCTCCTTGAAGCGAAGAAGAGGCTCGACGGATCGTCCTTGATCCAAGGCCTTCTTTGTGATCAAGGGACAGTTATCTGAGAGAAAGCGCGATTGGAGTCGGCGAAATGTATAACACCGAGAAGAAGGTCGAGATAATTCTTGGCGATATCCACTCGGGGACCTGTGGTCAGCATGCGTCCTCTCGGACCATTGTGGCTAAGGCATACCGAGCGGGATTTTACTGGCCAAGAGCAAATGAAATGGCGAAGGTGTTCGGGAACGTAGTAATTTCAAAAATTTTCCTACGATCACGCAAGACCATGGTGATGGCATAGCAGCGAGGGAGAGTGTCGTCCACGTACCCTCGTGAACCCGGCGGGCGTTATAACAACGCGGTTGATGTAGTCGTGCGTCTTCACGATCCGACCGATCCAAGCACCGAGCGTCACGGCACCTCCGAGTTACGCACACGTTCAGCTCGATGGCGATCCCGGACTCCGATCCAGCAAAGTGTCGGGGATGAGTTCCGTCGACCGACGGCGTGGTGGCGATGTTGATGCTCCACCGGCGCGGGCTTTGCCTAAGCTCCGCGACGATATGACTTCTCCGGCGCGGGGCCGCCTAAGCTCATGACGATATGACGAAGTGGAATATGGTGGAAGGGGCACCGCACGCGGCTAAGGAAAGATCCGTAGATCAACTTGTGTGTCATGGGGTGCCCCCTGCCCCCGTATATAAAGGAGCCAAGGGGGGGTGCGGCCAGCCTAGGGGAGGCGCGCCTGGAGGAGTCCTACTCCCACCGGG
This sequence comes from Aegilops longissima, assembly GCA_021605205.1. Taxonomy (NCBI): domain Eukaryota; kingdom Viridiplantae; phylum Streptophyta; class Magnoliopsida; order Poales; family Poaceae; genus Aegilops; species Aegilops longissima. The sequence goes on from CM038681.1 coordinate 508,982,760, forward strand.
AGTAGGACTCCCCCCCCCCTTGTCCTAGTTGGAGTAGGATTGGGAGGGAAAGAGGAAGCGCGCCCCCCCTCTCCTTGTCCTATTCGGACTAGAGGGGAGGGCGCGCAGCCCACCTGGCCGCCCTTCCTCTTTTCTCCTATGGCCCATTAAGGCCCATATACCCCGGGGTTCCGGTAACCCCGGTGTTAAATAACTTCTGTTTTCACTCGGAACCCTTCGAAGTCAAACATAGGCTTCAATATATCAATCTTTATGTCTCGACCATTTGAGACTCCTCGTCATGTCCGTGATCACATCCGGGACTCGAACAAACTTGGTGCATCAATACTTATAAACTCATAATGAACATCGCCGAAGCGTTAAGCGTGCGGACCCTACGGGTTCGAGAACTATGTAGACATGACCTAGAACCATTCTCGGTCAATAACCAATAAGCGGAACCTGGATGCCCATATTGGTTCCTACATATTCTCTGAAGATCTTTATCGGTCAAACCGCATAACGACATCGTTGTTCCTTTGTCATCGGTATGTTACTTACGAGATTCGATCGTCGGTATCAATACCTAGTTCAATCTCGTTACAGTAAATCTCTTTACTCGTTCCGTAATACATCATCTCACAACTAACTCATTAGTTGTAATGCTTGCAAGGCTTAAGTGATGTGTATTACCGAGAAGGCCTAGAGATACCTCTCCGACAATCGGATGACAAAACCTAATCTCGAAATCGCCAACCCAACAAGTACCTTTGGAGACACACATAGTACTCCTTTATAATCACCCGATTCGTTGTGACGTTTGGTAGTACCAAAGTGTTCCTCCGGTAAGCAGGAGTTGCATAATCTCATAGTTATAGGAACATGTATGGGTCATGAAGAAAGCATTAACATACTAAGCGATCAAGTGTTAAGCTAACGGAATGGGTCATGTCAATCAGATCATTCAACTAATGATGTGACCTTGTTAATCAAATAACAACTCCTTGTTCATGGTTAGGAAACATAACCATCTTTGATTAACAAGCTAGTCAAATAGAGGCATACTAGTGACATCTGTTTGTCTATATATTCACACATGTATTATGTTTCCGGTTAATACAATTCTAGCATGAATAATAAACATTTATCATGATATAAGGAAATAAATAATAACTTTATTATTGCCTCTAGGGCATATTTCCTTGATCTCCCACTTGCACTAGAGTCAATAATCTAGATTACAAAGTAATGATCCTAACACCCATGGAGTCTTGGTGCTGATCATGTTTTGCTCGTGGAAGAGGCTTAGTCAGCAGTGCGCAACATTCAGATCCGTATGTATTTTGCAAATCTCTATGTCTCCCACTTGGACTTGGTCCCGAATGGAATTGAGCGTCTCTTGATGTGCTTGGTCCTCTTGTGAAATCTGGATTCCTTTGCCAAGGCAATTGCACGATATTGTCACGGAAGATCTTCATCGGTCCCGATGCACTAGGTATGACACCTAGATCGGAAATGAACTCTTTCATCCAGACTCCTTCATTTGCTGCTTCGAAGCAGCTATGTACTCCGCTTCACATGTAGATCCCGCCACGGCGCTTTGTTTAGAACTGCACCAAGCTGACAGCTCCACCGTTTAATAAAAACACGTATCCGGTTTGCGATTTAGAATCGTCCGGATCGGTGTCAAAACTTACATCGGCGTAACCATTTACGACTAGCTCTTTGTCACCTCCATATCGAGAAACATATCCTTAGTCCTTTTCGGTATTTCAGGATGTTCTTGACCGCTGTCCGATGATCCACTCTGGATTACTTTGGTACCTTCTGCCAAGCTTACAGCTAAGCATACGTCAGTCGGTACACATCATTGCATACATGATAGAGCCTATGGCTGAAGCATAGGAACATCTTTCATTTTCTCTCTATCTTCTGCTGTGGTGGGGCATTGAGTCGACTCAATCTTACACCTTATGTCTGAGTAAAAACCTTTCTTTGCTGATCCATTTTGAACTTTTCAAAACTTTATCAAGGTATGTGCTTTGTGAAAGTCAATTAAGCGTCTTGATCTATCTCTATAGATCTTGATGCCCAATATGTAAGCAGCTTCACGAGGTCTTTCATTGAAAACTTTTATTCAAGTATCCTTTTATGCTATCCAGAAATTCTATATCATTTCCAATCAATAATATATCGTCCACATATAATATTAGAAATGCTCTGAGCTCCCACTCACTTTCTTGTAAATCTGAGGCTTCTCCAAAAGTGCATACAAACCCATATGCTTTGATCACACTATCAAAGCGTTTATTCTAACTCGAGAGGCTTGCACGGACCATAAATTGATCGTTGGAGCTTGCACACTTTGTTAGCACCCTTTGGATCGACAAAACCTTCTGGTTGCATCATATACAACTCTTCTTCTAGAAATCCATTCAAGAATGCAGTTTTACATCCATTTGCCAAATTTCATAATCATAAAATCGGCAATTGCTAACATGATTCGGACAGACTTAAGCATCGCTACGGTGAGAAAGTCTCATCGTAGTCAACCCTTGAACTTGTCGAAAACCTTTTGCAACAAGTCGAGCTTTGTAAACAGTTACATTACCATCGCGTCGGTCTTCTTCTTAAAGATCCATTTATTTTCAATGGCTTGCCGATCATCGGGCAAGTCAACCAAAATCCATACTTTGTTCTCATACATGGATCCCATCTCAGATTTCATGGCTTCCAGCCATTTTGCGAATCTGGGCTCACCATCGCTTCTTCATAGTTTGTAGGTTCGCCATGGTCAAGTAACATGACTTCGAGAATAAGATTACCGTACCACTCAGTGCGTATTTTACTCTGGTTGACCTCGAGGTTCAGTAGTAACTTGATTTGAAGCTTCATGATCATCATCATTAGTTTCCTCACTAATTGGTGTAGTTGTCACAGGAACCATTTCTTGTGATGAACTACTTTCAATAAGGGAGCAGATCTGATTATCTCATCAAGTTCTACTTTCCTCCCACTCACTTCTTTAGAGAAACTCCTTCTCTAGAAAGGATCCGAATTAGCGAAAATCTTGCCTTGGATCTGTGATAGAAGGTGTACCCATGATCTCCTTTGGGTATCCTATGAAGACACATTTTCCGATTTGGGTTCGAGCTTATCTGGTTGAAGTTTCTTTACATAAGCATCGCAGCCCCAAACTTTAAGAAGCGACAACTTTGGTTTCTTGCCAAACCACAGTTCATAAGGCGTCGTCTCAGCGGTTTTGGCGGTGTCCTATTCAGCGTGAATCGGCCGTCTCTAAAGCATAACCCCAAAGCGATAGCGGTAAATCGAAATAGACATCATAGATCGCACCATATCTAGTAAAGTACGATTCGACGTTCGGACACACCATTTCTCTGTGGTGTTCGGGTGGCGTGAGTTCTTGAAACTATTCCACATTGTTTCAAATGTAAACCAAACTCGTAACTCAAATATTCTCCTCCACGATCAGATCGTAGAAACTTTATTTTCTTGTTACGATGATTTTCCACTTCACTCTGAAATTCTTTGAACTTTTCAAATGTTTCAGATTTGTGTTTCATTAAGTAGATATACCCATATCTGCTCAAATCATCTGTGAAGGTGAGAAAATACGATACCGCCGTGTGCCTCAACATTCATTGGACCACAAACATCGGTATGTATGATTTCCAACAAATCAGTTGCTCGCTCCATAGTTCGGAGAACGGCGTTTTGGTCATCTTGCCCATGAGGCACGGTTCGCAAGTACCAAGTGATTCATAATCAAGTGATTCGAAGCCCATCGGTATGGAGTTTCTTCATGCGTTTTACACCGATATGACCTAAGCGGCGATGCCACAAATAAGTTGCACTATCATTATCAACTCTGCATCTTTTGGCTTCAACATTATGAATATGTGTATCACTCTTGTCGAGATTCAACAAGAATAGACCATTCTTCAAGGGTGCATGACCATAAAGATATTACTCATATAAATAGAACAACCATTATTCTCTGATTTAAATGAATAACCGTCTCGCATTAAACAAGATCCAGATATAATGTTCATGCTCAGCGGCACCAAATAACAATTATTTAGGTCTAAAACTAATCCGAAGGTAGATGTAGAGGTAGCGTGCCGACCGCGATCACATCGACTTTGGAACCATTTCAACGCATCGTCACCTCGTCCTTAGCCAATCTTAAGCTTAATCCGTAGTTCTGTTTTGAGTTGCAAATATTAGCAGAACCGTTATCAAATACCAGTACTACTGCGAGTATTAGTAAGGTACACATCAATAACATGTATATCACATATACCTTTGTTCACCTTGCCATCCTTTTTATCCGCCAAATACTTGGGGCAGTTCCGCTTCGATGTCGGTCTGCTTGCGGTAAAAACACTCAGTTTTAGGCTTAGGTCCAGACTTGGGTTTCTTCTCTTGATCAACAACTTTCTTGCTGTTCTTTTGAAGTTTCCTTCTTCTTCCTTTGCCCTTTTCTTGAAACTAGTGGTCTTGTTGACCATCAACACTTGATGCTCTTTCTTGATTTCTACCTCCGCAGCTTTTAGCATTGCGAAGAGCTCGAGGAATTGTCTTAGTCATCCCTTGCATATTATAGTTCATCACGAAGCTCTTGTAGCTTGGTGGCGATGATTGGAGAATTCTTTCAATGACACTATCATCCGGAAGATTAACTCCCAGCTGAATTAAGTGATTGTTATACCCGGACATTTTGAGTATGTGCTCCTTGTGAACTATTCTCCTCCATCTTGCAGCTATAGAACTTATTGGAGACTTCATATCTCTCAATCCGGGCATTTGCTTGAAATATTAACTTCAACTCTGGAACATCTCATATGCTCCATGACGTTCAAAACGTCGTTGAAGACCGGTTCTAAGCCGTAAAGCATGGCACACTGAACTATAGAGTAGTCATCAGCTCTTGCTTTGCGGGCGTTCACAACCACGGCTCGGCATCTGCAGCAGGCTGTCACCCAGCGGTGCTTCGGGGCGTAATTTTTACGTGCAGCAATGAGGATAATCCTCAAATTCGGACCCGATCCGTGTAATTGCTACCATCATCTTTCAACTTTGCTTTCTCAAGGAGCATTAAAATTCAACGGAACAACAGCACGAGCCATCTATCTACAATAAACATAGACAAGCAAAATACTATCGGTACTAAGTTCATGATAAATTTAAGTTTAATTAATCATATTAAAACCTCCCACTTAGGCAGACATCTCTCTAGTCATCTAAGTGATTCGTGATCCAAATCAACTAAACCATGTCCGATCATCACGTGAGATGGAGTAGTTTCAATGGTGAACATCACTATGTTGATCATATCTACTATATGATTCACGCTCGACCTTTCGGTCTCCGTGTTCGAGGCCATATCTGTTATATGCTAGGCTCGTCAAGTTTAACTTTGAGTATTCGCGTGCATAACTGTTTTGCACCGTTGTATTTGAGCGTAGAGCCTATCACACCGATCATCACGTGGTGTCTCGGCACGAAGAACTTTCGCAGCGGTGCATACTCGGGAGAACACTTCTTGATAATTTTAGTGAGAGATCATCTTATAATGCTACCGTCAATCAAAGCAAGATAAGATGCATAAAGGATAAACATCACATGCAATCAATATAAGTGATATGATATGGTCATCATCATCTTGTGCTTGTGATCTCCATCGCGAAGCTTACCGTCATGATCACCATCGTCACCGGTAGCGACACCTTGATCTCCATCGTAGCATCGTTGTCGTCTAGCCAACTATTGCTTCTCGACTATCGCTACTCCTTAGTGATAAAGTAAAGCAATTACATGGCGTTGCATTTCATACAATAAGCGACAACCATATGGCTCCTGCCGATTGCCGATAACTTCGGTTACAAAACATGATCATCTCATACAATAAAATATAGCATCACGTCTTGACCATATCACATCACAACATGCCCTGCAAAAACAAGTTAGGCGTCCTCTACTTTGTTGTTGCAAGTTTTACGTGGCTGCTACGGGCTGAGCAAGAACCGTTCTTACCTCGCATCAAAACCACAGCGATACTTCGTCAAATAGACTCCGTTTAACCTTCTCAAGGACGGGCGTAGCCGCACTCGATTCAACTAAAGTGAGAGAGCAGACACCGCCGGTCACCTTTAAGCAACGAGTGCTCGGGCGGTGAAACCAGTCTCGCGTAAGCGTCTGGCGTAATGTCGGTCCGGGCGCTTCATCTCACAATACCGCTGAACCAAAGTATGACATGCTGGTAGGCAGTATGACTTGTATCGCCCACAACTCACTTGTGTTCTACTCGTGCATATGACATCAGCGCATAAAACCAGGCTCGGATGCCACTGTTGGGGGCGTAGTAATTTCAAAAATTTTCCTACGATCACGCAAGACCATGGTGATGGCATAGCGAGAGAGGAGAATGTCATCCACGTACCCTCGTGACCCGGCGGAGCGTTATAACAACGCGGTTGATGTAGTCGTGCGTCTTCACGATCCGACCGATCAAGCACCGAGCGTCGGCACCTCCGAGTTACGCACACGTTCAGCTCGATGGCGATCCCGGACTCGATCCAGCAAAGTGTCGGGGATGAGTTCCGTCGACCTGGCGGCGTGGTGATGATGTTGATGCTCCACCGGCGCGGGGCTTCGCCTAAGCTCATGACGATATGACTTCTCGGCGCGGGGCTTCGCTAAGCTCATGACGATATGACCAAGTGGAATATGGTGGAAGGGGCACCGCACGGCTAAGGAAAGATCCGTAGATCAACTTGTGTGTCATGGGGTGCCCCTGCCCCATATATAAAGGAGCCAAGGGGTGCGGCCAGCCTAGGGGAGGCGCTGGAGAGTCCTACTCCCACCGGGAGTAGGACTCCCCCCCCTTGTCCTAGTTGGAGTAGGATTGGGGAGGGGGAAAGAGGGAAGGGGCGCCGCCCCCCCTCTCCTTGTCCTATTCGGACTAGAAGGGGGAGGGGGGCGCGCAGCCCACCTTGGCCGGCCCTTCCTCTTTTCTCCTATGGCCCATTAAGGCCCATATACCCCCCGGGGGGTTCCGGTAACCCCCCGGTGTTCCGGTAACTTCCTGTTTTCACTCGGAACCCTTCCGAAGTCCAAACATAGGCTTCCAATATATCAATCTTTATGTCTCGACCATTTCGAGACTCCTCGTCATGTCCGTGATCACATCCGGGACTCCGAACAAACTTGGTGCATCAATACTTATAAACTCATAATGAACTGTCATCCGAAGCGTTAAGCGTGCGGACCCTACGGGTTCGAGAACTATGTAGACATGACCTAGAACCATTCTCGGTCAATAACCAATAGCGGAACCTGGATGCCCATATTGGTTCCTACATATTCTCTGAAGATCTTTATCGGTCAAACCGCATAACGACATCGTTGTTCCTTTGTCATCGGTATGTTACTTACCCGAGATTCGATCGTCGGTATCCAATACCTAGTTCAATCTCGTTACGGTAAGTCTCTTTACTCGTTCCGTAATACATCATCTCACAACTAACTCATTAGTTGTAATGCTTGCAAGGCTTAAGTGATGTGTATTACCGAGAAGGCCTAGAGATACCTCTCCGACAATCGGAGTGACAAAACCTAATCTCAAATCGCCAACCCAACAAGTACCTTTGGAGACACCTGTAGTACTCCTTTATAATCACCCGATTCGTTGTGGCGTTTGGTAGTACCAAAGTGTTCCTCCGTTAAGCAGGAGTTGCATAATCTCATAGTTATAGGAACATGTATGGGTCATGAAGAAAGCATTAACATACTAAGCGATCAAGTGTTAAGCTAACGGAATGGGTCATGTCAATCAGATCATTCAACTAATGATGTGACCTTGTTAATCAAATAACAACTCCTTGTTCATGGTTAGGAAACATAACCATCTTTGATTAACAAGCTAGTCAAATAGAGGCATACTAGTGACATCTGTTTGTCTATGTATTCACACATGTATTATGTTTCCGGTTAATACAATTCTAGCATGAATAATAAACATTTATCATGATATAAGGAAATAAATAATAACTTTATTATTGCCTCTAGGGCATATTTCCTTCAGAAGGAAATAGTCGACAGGTGTGAAGGATGTCAGTTCTATTCCAATATGTCGCACAAACCCGCCTCAGCCTTGAAGACCATTCCACTCGTCTGGCCCTTCGCTGTTTGGGGATTGGATATGGTTGGACCATTGAGAACTGGCAGGAGCAGCTTCACCCATGTACTCGTGGCAGTCGACTAGTTCACTAAGTGGATTGAAGCTAAGCCTATCAAGAACCTTGATGCCGACACTGCTATCACCTTCATTAGAGAGTTAGTATTCAGATATGGAGTTTCGCACAGCATCATCACTGATAATGGGTCAAACTTTGATTCCGATGAATTGAGCCTTTTAGCCTCTCAAGGCACACGAGTCGACTACGCTTCAGTCGCTCACCCCCAGTCGAATGGACAAGCGGAACAAGCAAATGGTCTAATTCTCAAAGGACTGAAACCCCGGCTGATGCGTGATCTCAAGCATGCAGCAGGAGCGTGGGTCGACGAACTTCCATCAGTTCTTTGGGGATTGAGGACCACTCCTAATCGGTCGACTGGGAAAACTCCATTCTTTCTGGTCTATGGAGCTGAAGCAGTTTTGCCGAGTGACCTGCTTCACAATGCACCTCGAGTCGAGCTCTACACTGAAGATGAAGCAGAACAGGCCCGGCAGGACGTAGTCAACCTTCTAGAAGAAGAAAGAGAGATGGTCATGATTCGATCGACTATCGATCAGCAAGACTTGCATCGATTCCATGCCAGAAACGTGAAGAGTCGAGCCTTCCAAGAAGGAGATTTGGTTCTCCGAGTGGATCATCAGAAGCCACACAAACTTGCTCCTACTTGGGAAGGCCCTTCATCGTCACCAAAGTTCTCCACAATGGGCGTCCGTATTACAATGTCGATCGCCAGATTAGCGAGCCACGACTTGGAACTCGGGCTGCTCCGCCCCTTTTATACTTAAGTACTCACTCGGATGAGATGTAATAAAAGTACCTCTGTAGTTTGTTTATCGAAGACAAGAATGTTATAATTTTCCCAGTGATTGTTATTAATTTTTGTTTACATGAGTGGTGAGCCAGCCTCCCACTCGGAGGCTTAGCTACAGTCCAGTACTCGCCTAAGTATTAAATACAATGTGCGCTTTGCAAGGACGATGAGGTTCAGGTCGACTGCTGCCTTCATCTTTGGAGCCACGCCACAAAAAATCTTACCGAGTGGAGAGCAAACCTCCCACTTGGGGGCTTAGCTGCAGTCCAGTACTCGCCTAAGTATCTGAAAAACCTACCGAGTGGAGAGCAAACCTCCCACTCGGGGCTTAACTACAGTCCAATACTCACCTAAGTATTTGAAAAACCTACAGTGGAGAGCAAACCTCCCACTCGGGGCTTAACTGCAGATCCGATGCTGCGCCTAAGTATTTAAAAATCCTACAGTGGAAGCAACCCTCCCACTCGGGTGCTTAGCTGCAGTCCGAGTACTAGCCTAAGTATTTAAAAATCCTACAGTGTGAAGCAACCCTCCGACTCGGGGACTTAGCTGCAGATCCGGTACTACGCCTAAGTATTTAAAAATCCTACAGTGGAGAGCAACCTCCCACTCGGAGGCTTAAGCTTGAGTCGAGTACTGCGCCTAAGTATGAAATCCATTCCGATCCGCAAGGGCGGCGAGTGCAGGTCGACTACTACCTTCTCCTTGAAGCTGCGCCACAAGTACAACGTGCGCTCCATTCCGATCCGCAAGGGCGGCGAGTGTAGGTCATTGTTACCTTCTCCTTGAGCTGCGCCACAAGTACAACATGCTCTCCATTCCGATCCGCAAGGGCGGCGAGGTGCATGTCGATGTTACCTTCTCCTTGAACTCGCCCACAAGTACAACGTCGCTCCATTCCGATCTGCAAGAACTGACGAGATGCAGGTCATTGCTACCTTCTCCTTCGAACTGCGCCACAAGTACAACATCGCTCCATCCCGATCCGCAAGGGCGCAGGTCGATTGCAATCTGTGCTCCATCCCTACTGCAAAACGATGAAGTGCAGGTCGACTGGATTTTCCACCTCAAAGCTGTGTCTCAAGCACTGAAGTATATTCCGAGTGAAGAACAAAGTTCGCTCGAAAGCAAATGAAAGCATATTCAATGATAAGCCAATTTCGGATAACATCCTACGGATTCAGAAGTGCTCAGACGTCAAGCCTGTAACAGTTTATCGGTTACAAAACCACTCGGCATTCCGAGGCAAATTTAAGGCGAAGCATAGAAGTTTTCCTACTCCTCGGTGGAGGACTAGAGGCGACAAACTGGTCCAAGTCAATTCCGTCGACAATCCGAGTGGCAGCAGCAATGAAGGTCTCCATGAAAGATTGGAAGTCGTGCTTCTTGGTATTGGCAACTTTGATGGGCCTTGACTTTTCCTCTCGCGCCTCCTTGCGGTGAACACGGACCAGGGGCGAGCGGCGTCGGCGCCTTTTGGCGAAGACTTCTTCCATTCCTGCACTCGACCCGGAACTTCATTCAGTTGAGTAATTAGAGACTCGAGGTCATTTTGGAGCGTCGCTCCTGGCCAGAGTGTCGTGTCGATTCGCGATGCCGCAACCTTCAGTCGAGCAAGGTAGTTGACCACACCAGCGACACAAGACTCCAGTCGGAGCACGTTCATAGCAGCTTCATCCTTCACAGGAGAGTTAATGGGGTCCAAGCTTGTGTCCACTCGACTTGTCTCCTCCTCGAAGTTTTGGCAGAATTCTGTTAACACAATTCAAAGATAAACCAGCAATTCTGAGATGAGTCGATGATGACAAGTCGGTCGGGTAGGAGAGATTACCCTCAAGAATGATGAATAACTTCTTGGCGAGCCCTCCCAGATAAGCCTCCAGATCGTTCCTCTTCCCCACCAGTTCACTAGCCTTGTCATTCAGAGCTATCTTATCATTCTTTAGATGGCTGACCTCCTTGTTGGCCACATCGAGAGCGGCTTTTAGATTGGCGTTCTCCTCTTCAAGTTTACCGACTGAAGCCAGTTTTTCTTCTGCAAGCTTTGCTTTGTCCAAAGCCGCCTTCTTCGCCTCGGCAAGGTCATGGTCCTTCTTCTTCAGAGCATCCTCCATTTTATCTGCAAAATGACAATGAGATCAGAATTAGGAATGGGCAGAAAGATAAAGACGATCGTCAAGTTCTCACCAGCCATACCTTTTGCTTCATCTCTAAGCATACGCAAGTTCTCTGAGCAAGCTTCAAGTCAAGATTGAGCTGGATCATGTTTGTTTTCAATTCAGTATAGCGAGCCTGGCTCGCAGGATTTCTGCGAAGGGTCAGTCGACAGACATCAAAGATAGGTTGCTTCTGAGTGACTAAGAGAAAAGTAGTAACATTTCTAAGACTACTGCCGAATCAAAATATTCAACAGTAGTCTCGGGGACTACACCTAGTGGGTGCACTCAGTGTGCCCCCACTGGTTCTACGGACTTGGTCCGATCAGTCGACCGAAAGAGACAAAGAGGTTATGATCCTAAACCATAGCTAACTGCCAGCAGTCAGCCACGGTATCATAATGATCTACCAAAAAAACACAGGTTCTTCAGACCTTAATCGACTGCTAGCAGTCGACCATGGTCTCGGGGACTACACCCGATGGTTGCACTCAGCGTGCCCCCATTGGTTCCAAGATTTTATTCGACATGGTCCGACCAGACCGAGTGAAGAAGTTAGAGTGAAGAAACTCAAAATACAAAGACTACGATCATTGCCAGCAGATCCACCATAGTCTCGGGACTACACCCGGTGGGTGCACTCGGTGATGCCCCACCAATCCAAAATTCAATCGACACACCCAGTGGGTGTACAGATACAAAGTTCTCTGAAAGAGAGTCTTCAGATAGCATATCCTAACAGAACAAGCGGTGACCAACTAACCTGGACATTGTTCTGAATAGCTGAGCTAGCATCATAGGCCGCCTGGCTGGCTTCTCGGACCACCTTCACCTGCTCCATCATGATCCCCGCCTGGCGTATAGCCTCCTTAGCAGCACCCACTTGGTCCTCTGGGACGTGGTGTGTGGCAAAAAGGGAGGGCGAGTCAACAGTCGACGATGAAGGCCGAACACTCGTCAGCGGCACAGCGAAGGACACCGAAGTCCGAGTGGTATTGCCACCCTCCTGAACCGGTGTCTCAGGCACTAATGCAATCTGCGTTGTCTTGCCAGCCGGCGCCTTTCTATTCCTCCTCGGCCACAGCGGCACCGCGTCGTCATCATCAGGAAGATCAATGACATGAGGAGGAGCTACAGGAAAAATACAAAGTTAAAAACGGAAATCCCATCGACCAAAAGCGCAACTACAGAGATCATACCAAGGTTAGAGGTGGCAGCATCTTCCATTTCCTGGTCTTCGTTCCTGGCTGAGGTCTCGGAGGTAGCACACTACTGATTTCAGAAATCAGTTGGTTAATGCAGAGTCGACCAAAAGTATGTCCATGCTTAACGAGAAAACACAAGTTCTTTGTTACCCGAAATGGTGGGAATGGCCATCCTCATCTTGGGCAGGGCCTTCGCCGGCTTTGATGGCGTCGCTCGGGGTTGCTTGACGATTTTTGATCGGCACGGAGAGGTCGTCCAGAAGCGTTTAAATCGATGCCCGACGACCTTGATAGCCTTGCCACGCTTCGACCGCCCGGGTCATGGGTGAGCTTGGATCGCCTTTCCGTGCGAGGAGGTTGAATTCTTCCTCCTCTTCCTCCTCCTCCTCTTCACGGAGTTGTCGTCATCTTCATCCTCCTCACCATCGATTGCCATTCCTCGACTTTCGCCTTCCCCTCCTCCTCCTCGACCTATTCTTGCACCCGTTGGGCATCGAGTACATCTCATTAGTGGCACGGAAGACAACAAACAAGACAAAAAGTCAGTCGACTGATTTTAAGCAAGCAGGATGGAGAAAGCGGGATCACGATCAAAGATGCAAGATTGGACCTTGTCTGCTTCCGTATATTTGGTGAGTGGAGGAATCCTCCACAGCTCCTCGAGGTTGTCCTTGTTTCTTGTGATGCTCGCTAGCCACCTTTCGGCATGGCATCCTCGACCTCCTCGGGTGGATCCAAGTGGTGTCCTCGGTGCGAGTACAACCACATCGGATGGTCTCGAGCTTGAAGCGGCTGGATCGTCGTCGGAGGAAGACCTCCAAGAGATCCATGCGGTCCTCCGTCTCGGATGAAATTTGGACAACGCGTTCAACCAACACCTTAACCTCGCCTTCTCTTCCGAGATCACCTTCAAAGAGGGCGGCTTGCTCCTCGGTCCATGGAAAAGGAGGAGTCCGATCGACTGCCACAGGTCGGCTGGTCCTTGCGATAGAACCAAGTCGGCGCCATCCACAGACTGACTCGGGTAGGATCATGGCGGAAAAGAACTTTTCCCTCATTTGAACCCCAAGACCCCCACATCTAAATCACTTGAGTTCTCTCGTCCTCGGATTGGCCTTTTCACATACAGGGAGCGGCGGTGAAAATGTGCTTGAAAAGACCGAATGAGGCCGACAACCCAAGAAATTCTCGCACAAAGACACGAAAGCAGCGAGATACACGATGGAGTTGGGTGTGAAGTGGTGAAGTTGTGCCCCAAAGAAGTTCAGAAATCCCCGAAAGAAAGGGTGAGGCGGCAAAGAAAAACCGTGGTCAACATGGGTGGCCAAGATGACACACTCACCCTCCTGAGGCTGCGGCTCCGACTCCTTCCCCGGGAGCCGTGCTGATCCATGGGAGATCAGTCCTTCATTGGCCAAGTCGTCAAGATCTTTCTGAAGGATCGTCGAGCGGATCCAGTCGCCCTGGATCCAGCCCTGCGGCAGGCCGGCCCTTGATGAAGATCCGCCCCGACTGGTCGCCCTTCCCTTCGCCTTCGCCGTCGCCTTCTTCGCCCGCTCCAAAGCCGCCGTCCTCTCCTTCACCATCGCCGCGGTGAGCGCGCGGAACAACAGCGCTGAGATGGAAGCGAACACGGCGGATAAGTCGAGGAAGAGGAGGAGAAATGAGGCGCATTGTTCAAAAACCCCGTCGGGCGCCTTATATGAGGTTGCTTCCGTGTGGTGACTTGTAGGCCGGCGATCTGTCAAATCCGGAACGATCAGCGTGATCGTGGCGAAAAAGGTGGCCGGAGATCGGCGTTCTGCCTTATCCCATCCGGTATTGCGGCCTCCTCGCCTCGCGCGCTTCCCGAAATTCGGATCCCGCTAAATCCGCGAACTGCAGAGTAACTTGTCAGACGGGAGATTTTCTCCGCTCTGTCGTTCGGAGATCTCCAAGTACGGAAAACTCACTCGACAGATACAAAGAATGGATCAAGGTGACTGAAAAAGAAGTTGATGCCGTCACCTAAGTTCGTTGATCCAGAAAAAGACATGCTCATCGCACGAAAAGTGGGTCTGAAGAGTTCTCCACTCCTTCCCCACTCAAACCTCGATCCATTCGGGGGCTAATGATGAAGCCATGTACCTAGGGTAGGGTCATGGACCTGTCCAAGATACCCTCCCCAAGGACATCTCTAGAAGAAACCACCTGTCAGTCGACCTAGAAGTATTCCACTCGACGGAATTGAAGACATTCGACCATGAAGCTAACCACTCAACCACTAGGAGATCTAAAGTCAGTCTGCACACAAATGGTCGGTGATTAAGTAGCTTTTATGGTCATCATAGTACTTTTGTGGGGCGTTACGGTAACCCCGATCTTAATGTGCTTTAATCCTGCATAGCGAGGCTGGAGGGTGCAGCGAACTCTATAAGCCACCCCCTCCTCGGTGTAAAGGTTCGCACCCTTGTAACCTATCGCACATATCTGATCGACCGCCTCCGGGATCCGAGGGCGTGGGGCTGTTACTTCCTCCGAAAGTGCGAACTTCGTAAACATCTTGCGTATACAACTACTCCATAGCTAGGATCTTGCCTCTCAATCCTACCCCTATTCTATTGTCGGACATAGAACCACGACCACGAGGCACGACCTCTACTCTACTCAAGCGCAAATCTTGTATAAAATCAAGTTATGGGACAAAGCCAACAACCGTTCGTTTTTTCGGGCTATCGACTTACGCTTTGTAGTCGGGTTGCTGTTCGAATCTCGTCTTTCAGATTTGTTAGTTTTAGGTCCAAATTTGATTAATGACAAGTGGGACTGTCGTGGTTCTAAGTCGGCGAGAAATGGGGGTAGGTGGAAGGCAAGATCCTAGCTATGGAGTAGTTGTATCGCAAGATTCTGAGTTCAGGCCTTCTGGGAGGAAGTAACCCTCGTCTCGGAGCCCGGAGGCGGTCGATTGGATTATCTGCGTATGTGTTGAAGTGCGAACCCTTCTGTGGTGGGGGTGGCTTATATAGAGTGCGCCGAGAGGCCAACCATTACGTAGTAGAGGTTTAAGGTGCGTTAAAGCTAGGCGTTCTTGGTAACTCCTTACATAAAGTGTCATTAAGGTCATAAAGACTATTTAACTACAGACCGTTTGGATGCAGGTGGCTCTTGGACTCACGGTGGTCGAGTGGATCTTCATAGTCAGTGTCTTTGAAACTGTCAGTGGATACCTACGGTCATTTGGAAGGTTGCTTCTCTTGTGAGTCTCCTTGTGGAGGTACCTTTGGGCAGGTCTATGACCCTACCCCGGTACATGACTTCATCATTAGCCCCGAATGGATCGAGGTTTGAGTAAGGAAGGAGTTGATAATCTTTCCGACCTGTTCTTCGTGTTGTGAGTCGTCTCACTTGTGGATCAACGACCTTTTAGTGATGGCATCAACTTCTCTTTCCGTCGCCTTGATCCATTCTCCACGTTTGTCGAGTGAACTTTGTGAACACGAGGATTTCCGGCGACGGATCGGAGAAATCTGTTGTCGACGAGTTGTTCTGCGGTTAGCGGATTTGAATCGAATTTTGGGAAGCGCGCTGCGAAGAAAAAACCGCTTTTCGGATGGGATAAAACGATGGCGCCTCGATCTTGGCGCCTCCTTTTTACGCCATGTATCGGGCGCCGCTTTTCTCGGGATTGCGGCAGGATTGCTTAGGCCTGCGGTCAGCCACTCGAGCGGCCCCATATAAAGCGCTAGTCAGGTATTTTGAGCAGTCGACCTCGAACTTCACTTCTCCGCCTCCAAACCTTCTCGCCCGCTCTTCGATACATCCCAGCGCTGAAGCTCGGTACTTTCCTCGCCGGTGACCATGGTGATGGACAAGGCTGCCGCCACAGAGCAGGTGAAGAAAGGCGGCGAAGGCCAGGAAGGCGCCCGGTCAGGCGATTCCTCTTCGTGGTCCAAGCTGCCGCGGGCTGGGTCAAGGAGGCTGGATCGGTCGACCATCACCGAAAGATCTCACCGATGTGGCCAGCGAAGGACTGATCCCCCTTGGGTCGGCGAGCCTTCGGACGCGGATGGCAACCGCAGATGTGAAGAGGGTGAGTCGTCCTCTTGGCCACCGTAGATGGGGGTTTTCTCTGCCGCCAAATCCTTTTTCGGGGGTTTACGAACTTTTTGGGCGCAACTCCACCATTTCCTCCAAAATCCATTGTGTATCTTGCTGCTTTAGTTTAGCTCTGCGAAATTTCTTGGGTTGTCGACCGCATTGGGGTCTCTTCAAGCACATATTCACTGTCGCTCTCGGGCGGTGAAGAAAGCGAGCCGAATGACGAGAGGACCCAAGTAATCCAGATGTGTGGGGACTCGGGGTCGGATGAGGGGAAGCGCCTTTCCAGCTATGACTCTTCCCGACTTCGGTTAGAGGGTGGCGATCGACCTGGTTTCTTGCCAGAGACCAGCCGGCCCGGGGCGGTCGTTGGGCTCCCTCCTTTCTCCATGAGTCGAGTGAACAAGCCATCTTCCTGAAAGGTGTTACGGAGGAGAAGGCCCAAGTAAAGTTGCTGATGGGCGTGTAGTCCAGCTTATTTGCGATGGGGTGACCGACATGGATCTCTGGAGGTTTTCTCCGGGCGTATTCAGCCACTCCAATACCGAGGTCATCCGATGTGGATGTACTCAATGCGGATGATACCACTCGGGTCCATCCGGAGGAGGTTGATGGCACCACGTTGGAGAAGTGGATGACAGCCATCACGGAAATAAAGACAACCCTCGCGGAGCTGGGAGGATTCCACCACTCGACGAGTTACCAACCGGACAAGGTATCACCACTTATCTCCATTGTGATTACTGCTGCATTCATTACTGTTTTGATGCCAATTAAATCGTGACTTTCACCTTGTTTTGTTGTCTTCTAGGTCACCACTGAGATGTACTCGATGCCCAGCAGCGCAGGAAGCAGTCGAAGAAGAAGAAGGAAGTGGAGGTGAGAGTCGGAGGAATGGGAGTCAGCGAGGAGGATGAGGAGGATGATGGTTCGATGATGATGAGGAGGAGGAGGAGGAAGAGGAGGAAGCGCCGATCCTCCTCGCTTGGAGGAAGGTCCAAATTGACACACGACCCGCGGCGGCGGCGGTAAAGATGTTGTGCCCACGGTCGATCGGCCAAGTGACCTAGGACAACTTCTCCAGCCGGTGAAACCGCCGAAGCAACCTCGGCGGCGTCGTCAAAAGCCGTGAAGGCCCTGCCCAAGATCACGAATGGTCATCCCCACCATCTCCGGATAACCAGCAGAACCTTGTATTTCCTTATTCAACATGAGTGAACTTTTGGTCGACTTGATGGTGATCAGCCGATTCTTGAAATCTGGTGCCGCTACCTCCGAGACTTCAATAGCGGGAAGATCAGGAAATGGAGGATGTGGTCACCTCCAACCTTGGTAAGATCTTTGAGGTTTCGATTTTAGTCGATTGGACTTCCATGTTTACTTCTGAATCTTTCTTGTAGTTCCGCCTCACGTCATTGATCTCCCCGATGATGACAAGGAAGCGCCATTGAGGAAGAGGAAGAACAAGAAAGCGCTTCTTTGGCAAGGCTGCTCAAGTCATGGCGATTCACGAGGCGCCGATTTCGAGGAGGCAACCCCTCGGACTTACGTGTCTTCGCTGTACGGCGACAAGTGCCCGACCCACTTCGTCGATTGCTGATCCACCATCTCTCTTTGCCACCCACGTCCGGGAAGACCAAGTAAGTGCTGCTAAGGAGGCCATCGCTGGAGCAGGGATCATGATGGAGCAGGTGAAAGCGGCTCAAGAGGCTAGTCGGGCTTCCTATGATGCAGTTCAGCTCTCTAGAGCAATGTCCAAATAAGTCGATCGTCGCTTGCTTTGTTAGGATATGCTATCTGAAACTGCTTTCTTACGGAGATTTCCATGTCTGTACACCTTTGGGTGTGTGTGTCGATTGAACTTTTGTGGGGGCACGCTGAGTGCACCAGGTGTAGTCCCGAGACTATGGTCATTGCGTGCGATCGGCTATAATCTTTATGCTATGATCTTCTTCACTTTCGATCTCGACGGACCAAGTCGAATGGGCTGTAAAACCGGTGGGGGCACGCTAAGTGCACCCTTTGGTGTAATCCCGAGACTATGGTGGGACTCGTCGATCGACTATAGTCTAAAGAACTGTTTTTTTTTTTGCGGCTGACGTGACAATTAGCCATGTTTTTAGAATCATAACCTTTTTGCCTCTTTTGGTGTTGATCGAACCAAATTGGTAAACCAGTGAGAACACGCTGAGTGCACCCTTGGGTGTAATCCCGAGACTCTTGTCGAATGTTTTATTCGACCGTAGTCTTAGAAATGCTACTATTTTTCCTTAGTCACTCGGAAGTGATCATCTTTGATGTCTTTCGTTGGTTGACTCTTTGTAGAAATCTTGCGAGCTTGTGGCTCGCTATCTTGAGATTAGAGAAAAGCAGATTCAGCTCAACCTCGATTTGAAGCTTGCTCGGAGAATTTGTAGAAGGCAAAGGATGAAGCAAAAGGTATGGCTGGTGAGAATTTTGGCGACTGCCTCTGTTTTATGCTCATTCTCAACTCTGTTCTCATTGTTGCTTTGAGATAAAGCTGGAAGAGACTTTGAAGAAGAAGGACCTTGACCTTGCGAGAGGCATAGAAAGGCGGCTTTGGAGAAAACAAAGCTTGCTGAAGAAAGCTTGCCTCGGTCGACAAACTTCGAAGATGAAAATGCCAAGCTGAAAGCCTCTCTTGGCGTGACTAACAAGGAAGTCGGTCGGTGAAGAGCGACAAGAATGTTACATCGACAAGGTTGGCCAATTTGGCGGGGAAGCGAAAGCGACACGGAGATTTATCTTGGAGGGTTAAGAAAGCTGTTTCTCATGCTCGAAGGTAATCTCTTTTATCCGTCTGTCTTGCTCTCACGGCTCATCACATGATCTTTATTTTGAGTCTGAGTTGTGTTTTCAGAATTCTGCAAAACTTTGAAGAAGAAACGGTCAGTGGAAACCAGCTTGGACCCCATCAACTCTCTGTGAAGGGCGAAGCTGCTATGAATGTGCTCGACTAGAGTCTCGTGTTGCTAGCGTGGTGGATTATCTTGCTTTCGACTAAAAGTTGCGATGTCGCGGATCGACTCGACTCTCGGCGAGAACAGACTCTCGAGAATGATCTTGAATCCCGATGACTTCATTGAATGAGATTCAAGTCGAGTGCAAGAATGGAAAAAGTCATCTGCCGGTGTGGTCTGATGTTGCTCTATCTACGGTTCGTGTCCCTTGCAAAAGCGCCAAGAGGACAAGCTGGTGTCTCTCAAGGTTGCCAATACCGGGAAGCACGACTTGAGATCTTTCATGGAGACTTTCATCGCTGCTGCTACCCGTATTCTTGTGGAATCGACCTTGACCAGTTTGTTGCACCTTCGGTCCTCCGCGGAGGTAAAAAACTTCTAAGTCCCATTTAAATTTGCCTCGGAATGCGAGTGGTTTACGTAACGATAAACTTTAACGGGCTTAACGCTGGCGCCTTTGGATCCGTGGGACATTTATCGAACTTGAATTTTCCTTTAACATGCTTTGCTTGCCTTGAGAACTTTATTCCTCATTGGAAGATATTCGTTGAAATTCAATCGACTTGTGCTTCATCTATCCTGCGGTAGAGGTGGAACCTGAGTACTGCAATCGACCTTGTCGTCCTTACGGATCGGGACGAACGCACGTTGTGCTTGTGGCGAAGCTCGAAGGAGGAGGTTGCGATCGACCTGCACCTCGTCGTCCTTGCGGATTGGGATGGACCATACGTTGTACTTGTGGAGAAGCTCGAAGGAGGAGGTAGCGATCGACCTGCACCTCTTCATCCTTCGGATTGGGATGGACTACGTTGTACTTGGTGAAGCTCGAAGGAGGAGGTAGCGATCGACCTGCACCTCGTCGTCCTTGCGGATTGGGATGAATTCCTTACTTAGGCGAGCACTGGGCTGCAGCTAAGCCCCAGTGGGAGGTTTGCTCTCCACTCGGTGGGATTTTTATTACTTAGGAGAGCCTGGGCTGCAGTTAAGCCCCAGTGGGAGGTTTGCTCTCGACTCGGTAGGATTTTTATTACTTAGGCGAGCACTGGCTGCAGCTAAGCCCCAGAGTGGGAGGTTGCTCTCCACTCGGTAGATTTTTTATCTCTTAGGCGAGCACTGGGCTGCAGCTAAGCCCCAGTGGGAGGTTTGCTCTCCACTCGGTGGGATTTTATTACTTAGGCGAGCAGGGGCTGCAGCTAAGCCCCAGTGGGAGGTCTGCTCTCCACTCGGTGGGATTTTTATCTCTTAGGCGAGCAGGGCTGCAGCTAAGCCCCAGTGGGAGGTTTGCTCTCCACTCGGTGGGATTTTTATCTCTTAGGCGAGCAGGCTGCAGCTAAGCCCCAGTGGGAGGTTTGCTCTCCACTCGGTGGGATTTCTATTACTTAGGCGAGCACTGGGCTGCAGCTAAGCCCCAGTGGGAGGTTTGCTCTCCACTCGGTGGGATTTTATCACTTTGGATGTTTTAAGGCGAATCATTGGGCTGTTATAAGTCCCAGTGGGAGGCTGGCTCACCACTCGGTAGGATTTGAATACTTAGGCGAGTGCTTGTTGCAGCTAAGCCTCCGGTGAGGGCTGGCTCGCCACTCGGTGGGATTTTGTATGCTTAGGCGAGTACTTGGACTGCAGCTAAGCCTCGAGTGGGAGGCTGGCTGCCACTCGGTAGGATTTGTATACTTAGGCAGTGCTTGGACTGCAGCTAAGCCTCAGGGTGGGAGGCTGGCTCGCATCACTCGGTGGGATTTTGTATACTTAGGCGAGTACTTGGACTGCAGCTAAGCCTCCGGGTGGGAGGCTGGTTCGCCACTCGGTGGGATTTTGAATACTTAGGCGACGGATTCGCAGCTAAGCCCCGAGTGAGAGGCTGGCTCGCACTTTCGGAAAGGATTTTACAAGCTTAGGCGAATCGGATTCGCGACTAAGCCACCCACTGGGGGAAAGTGAGTTTTTAAGTGTAAAAGGGGCGGAGCAGCTCCGCGTTCCAAGCTCGAGGCTCGTCGATCTGGCGATCAACGTTGTAGAGATGATATGCTCCGTTGTGGAGGACTCTCGTGACGATAAAGGGACCTTCCCAAGTGGGAGCAAGCTTGTGTGGTTTCTGTTGATCCACTCGAAGGACCAAATCTCCCTCTTGGAAGGCTCAACTCTTCACATTTCTGGCATGGAATCGACGCAAGTCTTGCTGATAGATACTCGGGCGGATCAAGGCCATCTCTCTCTCCTCTTCCAAGAGGTCGACTGCATCTTGTCGGGCTTGTTCCGCTTCTTATTCAGAGTATAGCTCGACTCGAGCGCATTGTGAAGCAGGTCACTTCGGCGAAACTGCTTGACTCCATAGACCGGGAAGAATGGAGTTCTCCCGTTGACCCGATTAGGAGTGGTCCTCAATCCCGGAGAACTGATGGAAGTTCGTCGACCCAAGCTCTGCTGCGTGTTTGAGATCACGCATCTGCGAGGTTTTTTTTGTAACACCCGGAGTAACTTTCCATATTTGTAACTCCAACTCTTGCCATTTTCGGCATTGTGATATGATATTCCTCCGTGGTTGGGTTTTTCTTCTTTTGCATTTTGTTCATGTCATGCATTTTATATCATGTCATCATGTGCATCGCATTTGCATACGTGTTAGTCTCATGATTCCGAGCATTTTCCCGTTGTCCGTTTTGCAATCCGGCACTCCTATCTCCCAGCGCCCCTTTTACGTTTTCGGTGTGCGGGTACAAAACCTTCTCGGAATGGACCGAGGTTTGTCTAGTGGCCTTGGTATACCACCGTAGACCACCGGTCAAGTTTGGTCATTTGGAGCTCGTTTGGTACTCAGCGGTTAACCGCACTCTAAAGGCCTCTTTTAAGTTGCAGCCCAACACCCTTCTAAACAGCCCAATAACCCAGCTAAGTCACTTCCATGCTCTCCGTCGTTCGATCACGATCGTGTGGTAGAAAACTACACCTCATTTGGACTCTCTAGCTCCCTCTATGCCTATTTAAGCAAACCCCATTCCAAATCCGGATCAATTCCCCCTAACCCTAGCCTTCTTCTTCCTCAGCCTTGCAGACCGTCCTCCGCCTCCCTCGACCACTCACGGCGCCACGTCATCGCCGCCGGCCCTCTCTCTCTCCTCGCCGCCCGAGCCGCAGGGGCCAGTCAGGCCAGCAGGGCCAAGCCGCCGCCGCCGCAGCCCGCATCCGGGGCGCGAGCCGGATCCGCCGCCGCCCGCCCGCCTCGCCGCGCCGCGCCGGCCGGCCGTGAGCTCGCCGGAACCCACGCCCGGCCGCCCGCTCGGCCGGCTTCCGCCCGCTCCCGCCGCCTTCTCCTCCGGCGCCCGCCGCCTCCCGCGTCACCTCCTCGCCTCCGCCGTCCGGCCGGGTGCACCGGCCCCTCCGGGGCGCCGGCCGCCTCTCGCCCCGTCGCCCGGCCGCCCGCCGCCGCCCGCGCCCGTGCCCGCCTTCCCGGCGGATCGGCGAAGGACCGGCCGGATCCGCCTCCTCCGACCTCCTCCGGCCGAGCTCCGGCCCGATCCGCCGGTCATCCTCGTAATCCGTGCCGGTTGACTTTTTCCCCTTCCCCGAAATGTTTAAGTCCCAGATTTCATGATATTTTGTGTCATTTTCAACGTGGTGTAACTCTGTCATCGTAGCTCCATTTTACGCGTATAATATATCAAAATGTTCGCTTCGAAGAGTAGATCATTTCACCTCATTGCATCATTTTCATTTGAGCTCATCTTGATGCCCGAAATGCTGTTGGAAGAGGGCTATGTGATGTTAGTTTCTGTTTCTTAACAGAACTTGCACTTTTGTTATTTTTACCATGATTGATTAGTGCATCCTATGAATTTGAGTCCTACATGTGTTTTGTAATATGCCATGCCATCTTTCCAGGGGTGTATGCCATGTATTTTTATGATCTATGTGGTGACTAGCACAAGCATGCAAAGTAGGTGTCCTGTTGTTGCTGTTTTCAGCCCTGTTTAGCTGATATTTTGATGCCATGTTTACTTGATGATACCGAGAGATCCATGCATATTTTGAGATACTTCAGTAAGGGTGTTTTGTTAAACATGTCTTGCTCTATCCATCCATGCCCTTGTTTGAAATTATGGAGTGCCATAGCTTGAGTCAATCGAGCTCTACTTTTGCTATCAAATGTTTCCTGGCAGATTGTTTACATGTTATTCAATTTTGCCTAGGTTGTTGTTGTTGATCCATGTATGCTATGTTATTGTTCTTGCCATGTATGTCTTCTATTCCATGTCTTCTTGATGTATGTATGCTTAGTTTATCATATAAGGCTCTGTAGTGAGTGCATTGAGCTTGTAAAAATGCCTACTTGTTATCAGTTTTTGACATGCCATGTTGCTGAATCTGTTAACGAAACTTTCAATATTGACATGGGTGTTACTATATTTTCTGATCCTTTTTGGCTTATGCTCAGTAAGGGACTTTTGTTCTATGCTTTGAGTAGATTCATGCCATGCCATGTTTTGCTATTTTAAGTTCCTGTAGCATGTAGTTTTGCTGCTCTGAACATTGCAACCTGATGCTGTTTTTGCCATGTCCAGCCTGATATTTTGTGCACTTTTGCCATGCTTGTTTGAACCTGTTATGATGTGAACTAGCCGTAGCTCAGTGCTCATCTTTTGTCAAGCATCTGGTGTAGATCACTGCCATATACTTTGTTGGTACGTTTGGGTGCAGTAGCTTAATTAATTATTGCTTGCTAAGTGGCATCATGCTGTTAATGGCAGATTTGCGCCATTCTTGTTTTGCTTGTCATTTGCAAACCGTGCATCCGATTCGGTGATCTTTATATCGATTTCAACGAAATCATCTCATCTTTCAGTGGCATGCTTGGTTTGTCAAGTGATGCCTGGTTCATCATTACCTTCGGGCCTTTGTCGCATTGCATATCACATCCGCATATCATGTCATGTTTTGCATCATGTTGATTGTGCATTGCACCGTGATTTATTGTGGTTCCTTTGTTTGTGTTCTTGCTTTGGGTAGAGCCGGGAGGCGAGTGCGTGAGCGAGGAACCTGTTGAGAACAGCTACGAGGATCAAGCTTTCGACAACTCGAGAACATTGCGAGCAAGATGACCATACCCTCGAAATCACTTCTATCTTTGCTATGCTAGTTGCTCGCTCTTTTGCTATGCCTATGCTGCGATGCCTACCACTTGCTATATCATGCCACCCATATTGCCACGTCAGCCCTAACCATCCTTTTCCTAGCAAACCGTTGTTTGGCTATGTTACCGCTCCGCTCAGCCCTCTTATAGCGTTGCTAGTTGCGAGTGAAGTTGAGGTTTGTTCCTTGTTGGAACATGGAGATGTTGTTCCTTTTGGAACATGTTTACTTGTTGGGGATATCACAATATATATCTGCTATAATTTAATGCATCTATATACTTGGTAAAGGGTGGAAGGCTCGGCCTTATGCAGTGTTTTGTTCCTCTTGCCACCCTAGTTTCCGTCATACGGTGTTATGTTCCTTGATTTTGCGTTCCTTACGGTTGGGTGATTTATGGGACCCCTTGACAGTTCGCTTTGAATAAGACTCCTCCAGCAAGGCCCAACTTTGGTTTTACCATTTGCCACCTAAGCCTTTTCCCCGGGTTTCGCGAGCCGAGGTCATCTTATTTAAACCCCGGACCAGTGCTCCTTGAGTGCTGGCCCAACTGGGCGATGTCCGGCGCCCCTGGGCAATCCGGTCTATGCCAACCCGACGTCTTGCCCATCCGGTGTGCCACGAGCGAGATATGTGCAGCTCCTATCGGGATTTGTCGGCACATTCGGGTGGCTTTGCTGGTCTTGTTTTATTGCTGTCGAAATGTCTTGTAGTCCGGGATTCCGAGATTGATCGGGTCTTCGGTAGAAGAATATCCTTCGTTGACCGTGAGAGCTTATAATGGGCTAAGTTGGGACACCCAGCAGGGTAATATCTTTCGAAAGCCGTGCCCGCGATTATGAGGCAGATGGGAATTTGTTAATGTCGGTTGTAGAAAACCGAAGTTGACCTCAAATAAAATACACATCAACGCGTGTGTAACCGTGATGGTCTCTTCTCGGCGGAGTCCGGGAAGTGAACAGCGATGTTGGAGTTATGTCGGCGTAAGTAGTACAGGATCACTTCTTGATCGCTACTAGTTTCACGACCGTGCTTTGCTCCTCTTCTCGCTCTCTTTTGCGATGTAGCCACCATATATGCTAGTAAACTTGCAGCTCCACTTTACAACTCTGTCCTCCCTATTAGCTTAAATAGTCTTGATCTCGCGGGTGTGAGATTGCTGAGTCCCGTGACTCACGATACTTCAAAACAGTTGCAGGTACCGATGATGCGGTCAGGTGGCGCAACCGAGCTCGATGGGAGTTCGACGAGGAACGTGGTCGTTACTATGTGTCTTTCACGATGATCGATAGTGGTGCCCAGTTGGGACGATCGGGGATCATGTAGCATTTGGGGTATCTTCTTTTATTTTGGTTCCGTGGTCGGACCTTGAGTGTACTCTGAATGATGGATGTTTATTTATGTATTGCGTGAAGTGGCGGCGTAAGCCAACTATGTATCTCTTTCCCTTATTTATTACATGGGTTGTGTGAAGATTACCTCACTTGCGACATTGCTTTCAATGCGGTTATGCCTCTAAGTCGTGCCTCGACATGTGGGAGATATAGCCGCATCGGGGGCGTTACATAGCCCTTTGAGAATGAGGCCGTTTGCACGTTCTGCTTGTCCATTCAACTGAGGATGAGCCACTAAAGCATAGTCAACCCGCGTGCCTTGAGAGGCGCAGAAGGCTTTGAACTTGTCATTATCAAAGTTTGACCCATTGCCTGTGATGATGCTATGCGGAACTCCATATCTGAATATCAACTCTCGATGAAACGATAGCGGTGCATGCATCGAGGTTCTTGATGGGCTTAGCTTCGATCCACTTGGTGAACTTGTCATTGCTACTAGCAAATGGGTGAAACCGCTTACGCTTGATTCTAGCGGTCCAATCATGTCAATCCCCAAACAGCGAAGGGCCAAGCAGGTGGAATGGTCTTCAAAAGTGAGGCTGGCTTATGCGACATGTTGGAATAGAATGACATCCTTCACACTTGTTGACTATTTCTTTTGACATTTCATTTGCTTTGGCGGTAAAATCCCGCTTCGGTATGCTTTAGCCACAATGGTCGAGAAGGGCGCGCATGATATCCACAGGTCCACGAGTGGATATCCTCAAGAATTATCGACCTTCTTACGGCGTGATACACTTACGGCCGACTCGATCGCGCTTTCTCTATACAATTGTCCCTTGATCACTTGTAAAGGCCTTGGATCGACCAGACGATCATCGAACCTCTTCTTCATTCTCTGGGAGCTCTTTCCTTAGGATATATGCGATGTGCGGCCTTTGTCGATCGGGAGTGATGACCACAACTTCCATAATAAGGTCGACCACGGTGGCACCTCAACTTCATCGGATCATTGGCACTCTTTTGCTGCGGGGCTTCTTACGTGAAAGGATCCTCCTGCGATGGAACATGAATGTGTTCCAAAAATACATCACTGGGAATGGCTTCCCTCTTGGACCCTATCTTGGCGAAATCATCCATGACTTGATTCTTGATCGGGGTATATGATGAAGCTCTAACCCCTCAATTTCTTCTCCAGCTTTCTCACTGCCTTACAATAACCTGTCATAGCTGGGCTTACGACATCCTCCTTCATCACTTGATTAACAACCAGATCCGAGTCGCCATAGACCATAAAGGCGGCGGGCTGAGTGAAATGGCCATCGCAACCCATACAGAGTGCTTCATATTACCTTCATTGTTGGAAGAATCAAAGTGAATCTGGAGAACATACTTGAGCCTATCTCCTCGGGGAAACCAATACAACCCCTGCACGAACTGTTCAGCATCTTGGAACCATCGAAAAACATTGTCCGGTGTTAAGTGAACTTGGGTCGGAAGTTGCTGTTCAGTCCACTCGGCGAGAAATCTGCTATTGCTTGGGACTTGATGGCTTTCTTTGCCTCGAATTTGATATCAAGGGAAGGAGTTCAATCGCCCATTTGCCACCCGACCAGTTGCATCTCTGTTATGAAGAATTTCCGACAAAGGCGTCGCCGACAAGCGTAATGGAATGATCGGAGAAATAATGAGCAACCTTCTTCGTGGTCATATAGATCCCATAAACAAGCTTACGATAGTGAGGGTATCTTTGCTTTGATGGGGTTGATGCCTTGAAAGATAATAAACTGGGCGTTGAACTTTGAATTTTTCCTTCTTCTTCCGCTCGACCGTAAATGCAGTCTTGACGACTTGTCGATGGCTGCAATGTAAAGCAGCAAAGGCTCCTTGCTAATTGGAGCAGCAAGCACCGGCTGGGTGGAGAGCGAGCTTTGAGCTCGCAAGCGCTGCATCAGCTTCTAGAGTCCACTCGAACTTGTCGACTTCTTCATCGATCGGTAAAGAGGCAATGCCTTTTCACCGAGGTGAGAGATGAATCGACTTAAGCGGCCAAGCATCCGATAAGTTTGGACGCCGTGCACTGCATGCAGGCGCTTCATTGGAGTATGGTGCCAACCTTTTCTAGGTTAGCATCGATTCCTCGCTCGAAGCGAAAACCGAGTAACTTTCCACGGGAACTCCAAATGTACACTTTGATGGATTAAGCGATATCATACCTCCGAGATTGGCAAATGTTTCAGCAAGGTCAGTCAACAGGTCGGAACCCTTTCGTGACTTGACCACTATATCATCCATGTATGCTTCCACATTCCGACTGATTTGAGTGAGCAAACACTTTTGAATCATCCTCATGAATGTGGCTCCGGGATTCTTGAGACCAAATGGCATGGTGACATAACAGAAGCACCCGAATGGAGTGATGAGCGCTGTTTTAATCTCATCGGGTCCATCTGAGCGGATCTGATGGTACCGGAATAGGCGTCTAAAAAGACAACCTCTCGCATCCCGCAGTTGAGTCGACTATTTGGTCGATCACGAGGAAGAGGAAATGATCTTTCGGGCAGGCCGATTGATATGCTTGAAATCGATGCACATGCATAGCGACTTGTCCTTCTTGGGGGCGATGACAACGTTGGCGAGCCACTCGGGTGGTAGATCTCGGATGAACTCTGCTGCTAAGAGCGAGCCACCTCCTCGCCAATGGCCTTTCTCTTACGGGCGGACCGACCGAAGATATTCTTTAACTGGTTTGAATTTTGGGTGCGACTCGTGGCGATGCTCAGCCAGCCCACAGGAACACCGGCATGTCGGCGAGCTTCCATGCGAAGATGTCCCGATTCTCACGGAGGAACCGGATGGCGCTTCTTCCTATTTTGAGTCGAGTGTTGTTGAGATGTTGGTGAACAGCATCGGGATCGGTCGGGTGAATGTGAACCTGTTTACGTCTCGCCGATCATTGGAATGCTAACTCCATAGCGGGCTTCTTAGCTCGCAACAAATCACTCGGATCTGGAGTTTTCGATACTCTTGTAGCTCTACCACTTAGCCAACGAGCATCGGCGATCTTAGAGCCTTTGGAAGCACTCTTACGCCTTCTTCCGATTGCTCGTGGCGGTGATCACGCCCTTGGGACCAGGCATCTTGATTTAAGATACCGTAACATGGTGGGGCCATGAAACATGCATAAGCTGGTTTCCCGAATAGCGTGATAAGCGCTCTGAAATCCACGACCTCAAGGTCAACTTTTCTTTCGGAAATGCTTTGAATCACCAAAAACTACATCAAGAGCAATTTGGCCGAGTGACTCAGCCTTCTTTCCAGGAATGACTCCGTGGAAGCTCATGTTACTAGTACTGAGTCTGGACATCGGAATGCCCATCCCTTTCAACGTCTCCGCGTATAATATGTTCAAACCACTACCACCATCCATCAGGACTTTGGTCAGTCGAGTGCCATTCCAAGATGCACCCTTGTCCACAATATGAGATCATTTGAACAAACTATGCCATGAATGTGGCCATAAGATTGATCATTTGGCTTGAAAGCCATGAATCTTCACGCATAATAGCTCATTTCTGAGAACACTTTTTAAAAATAATTTTTGTATTACAAGTTTATTATTTTTCTTGGAATCTTGGTCACATATAATGACAGAATGCGACGGTTTCCCAATTTTTTGATTTTTTTATGCCCGTTTCAAAATGCGGTCAAAACGGCAGGCTTGACCGTTCCTAGCTAGTGGTTGAATCTTGGAAAACTTTTGATGTTTCTCTGATTAAATAGATACTTATGTACCTAGAAATGATTTTTGGAAAAAATAAAGAGCAAACTATGAGGCAGCTGCAGTTCAATTGACCCGCTTCCAGCTGAATCGGCGGGAATTTGTATTTTTCACCGGAGGTGGATCAAAACTTTTTACACACAACAATTTGGTCAATTGTGCATTAAATATGGCCTAGTATTTTTTAAAAATGATTTGGTCCAATTTTGCAATTATTATTTGGTAGGTCCTTCACAAAAAAACCTCATTTGGGGCACTCGAAAAATGGAAAATGAATTTTCCGTGCAATGAAAGTGAAAACTCCCTTAGGCAACATTGTTTGGAATTCCAAGATGCACCCATGTGCACAATATAAGATCATTTGAACAAACTATGCCATGAATGTGGCCATAAGATTGATCATTTGGCTTGAAAGCCATGAATCTTCACGCATGATAGCTCATTTTTTAGAAAACTTTTTTAAAATAATTTCCGTATTACAAGTTTATTATTTTTCCTGGAAACTTGGTCACATATGATGACACAATCCGAAGGTTTTCCAATTTTCTGATTTTTTTGAATTTTTTATGCCCGTTTCAAAATGCGGTCAAAACGGAGGGAATGACCGTTCCTAGCTAGTGGTTGAATCTTGGAATTTTTTTGGTGTTTCTCTGATTAAATAGATACTTATGTACCTAGAAATGATTTTTGAAAAAAATAATAAGCAAACTACGAGGCAGCTGCAGTTGAAATTTTACCCACTTCCTACTGAATCGGCAGAAATTTGTCTTTTTCACGAGAGGTGGATCAAAACTTTTTACACCCAACCACTTGGTCAATTGAGCACTAAATATGTCCTAGTATTTTAGAAAATTGATTAGGTCCAATTTTGCAATAAATATATGGTAGGTTCTTCACAAAAAACCTCTTGTCGGGCACTCGAAAAATGGAAAATGAATTTTCCGTGCAAAGAAAATGAAAATTCCCTTAGGAAACATTGTTTGGAATTCCAAGATGCACCATTGTGCACAATATGAGATTATTTGAATAAAATATGCCATGAATGTGGCCATAAGATTGATCATTTGGCTTGAAAGCCATGGATCTTCACGCATGATAGCTCATTTTTTAGAACACTTTTTTAAAATAATTGCCGTATTACAAGTCTATTATTTTTCCAGTAAACTTGGTCACATATCATGACACAATGCGAAGGTTTTCCAATTTTTTGATTTTTTTGAATTTCTTATGCCCGTTTCAAAATGCGGTCAAAACGGCGGGCTTGACCGTTCCTAGCTAGTGGTTGAATCTTGGAAAACTTTTGTTGTTTCTCTGATTAAATAGATAATTATGTACCTATAAATGATTTTTGGAAAAATAAAAAGCAAACTACGAGGCAGCTGCAGTTCAAATTTGACCCGCTTCCTGCTGAATCGGCAGAAATTTCTCTTTTTTTCACGAGAGGTGGATCAAATATTTTGACACCAAACCATTTGGTCAATTGTGCATTAAATATGGACTAGTACTTTAGAAAAATGATTTGGTACAATTTTGGAAAAAATACTTGTTAGGTTCTTCACAAATAACCCTTTTTATACACTCGGAAAATGAAAAATGAATTTTTTGTGCAAAGAAAATGAAACCCCCCAAATCAACATTGTTTGTCATCCCAACATACACACATGTGCACTATATTGATTCATTTTAATAAACTATAAGGCTGTGTTTGATAGTAAAGTACTAAAAAACCAAAGTATTAAAATCATAGTATTTTTTAAAACCATGGTATTTGAAAAAACCGTAGCATTCTTTAAATACGTAGAAAATGCAGAGGTATCAAACGGGGCCTAAGTGGTTAATATGTTGAATGTTTGCCCTGAATAAGAGGATAAAAACTATAAGAAAAAACAACATATTTTTTTACATAGCCTTAATTCTGATTGGTGGAATCATCTAACGCATGGATCGATGACATGGCGTACATCCATCCATCCACCCGTCCATCCAACCATCCCGAGCCAGCCACCCCACGACCCAGACCAATCGTGACCTAACCTATCCATTCCTTTCCCACCCCATGATCTCTCCTCTCCTCTCCTCCACATCCGCCGCACCCACCCACCCATCCCCCGCCGCCGCCTACCTCCACTCCACCGGCGACCTCCGCCCTCTGCCCCCGATCCTCTCCACCTCCCCTCACCTTCTATCCCACAGCGGGGCCCCTAGATCGAGGAGGCGGGCGCCGTTAGATCCGCCATTCCCACAACTCTCTCTGCCCCACCCAAACCCTACCCACAATCGCCGCTGTGCTCCATCACCAGCGACCTTGCCGCCGCCGCCCCTATCCCCTAGCCCTATCTCCATACCCGCGACGCCGAGCCGGACGGGAGGAGCCACCGCCTCGCAGCACGCTCGCGCCGGTACGTACAGGCGGTGCCCCCGCCGGATCTGAAAAAGAACACCGAGTGGTTCATGTACCTGGCATTCCTAGATCCATCCGCCCCACCCTCTGCTCACCCTATCTCCCTCGGTGTTGGGGCATCTAGATCGAGCAGGTCAGGTGCCAGCGCTCCACGATCTCCATGTGATGCGTCGGTGAGGCGACGGTGATGCTCGTGGTGGACGCCTCCGCCGTCTTCCATCGACACACAGCCGCGCCCTCCGACGCCGCTCTTCCACGCGACGAGAGGTCTGGGTGCCGCTCGGCTGGGACAGAACCCCGCGCTCGACGATGCCATGGACATGGAGGTCTTCAAGGTACCTTCTTCCTCTCCTTCTCTGTCCATCACCTCCAATACTTGCCACTGAGCTCGTGACAACGCCATGGCTCACTTGGGCCCTCTGATGCTTGCTCGCTACGGTCTCTCGATGAACACAATTTCTTACTCCTAAAACCCTAATTCCTAGGGTTTACTCTTGCTGTTCTACATACTGTCATGTACCACTATCATACTCCAGGCTTGCTTAGAATTGCAATTCCACGCTTAGAATCATGACACCACCAAGTCACAGGGACATCTCAACTTCTGAACGAAAAAAGCATTATTGTTTGCTGCATTGCATATACCATTACAGTTCTTGGTGAGTTTTTGACTTGCGTAATTCCGTCATCAGGGGAAGCTGATACCCACACAACCAACTCGTGCTCACTGTGTTTGACCGCCAGCTCGTGCTCACTGTGTTTAACCACCAGCTCGTGCTCTACTGCGACGAGTACCGATGCCCACACATGTATGACCTGCGTGCCCCCCATGACCTTGCACCGGTGCTATGTGCGTGAGCGTGCACGCTTCCTGCAATGTCGGGTGCGGTTGTGTGCTGCAAACTTGCGATGGGGGCGGCCAGGTGGTGCGTGGCCGTGTGTGTGGCGATATATGGAGCTCCGGAGATTCCTATTGGATTGCCAAGACTTGGTCTTGGTTCTGCCATTGTTGTGTTGTCTTTGCTCTAATCTGGTTAAAACTGTGTGATTAGACTAGTAGCATCAGCTCTTTATCTGGAAAAATAATACTATCAAGTCCTTAGCTAGCTAGCTAACTAGTACAAGATGCAACCCAATAGGAACAGTAGCTTTCATGCACACATCTAGCTAGCTAATTAGTAATTACACTACTAGTATTCAGAAACAACTTCACTTTGAAACTCTGAATCACTTATCCCTGACAGACACTTCACCAAAATGTATCCTGCTCCAAACTCTTATTTGTATCATTATTTACCGAATGTTATTTTATTATTTTTGTTGAACTAATCTTGTCTGGATCATCCCTCTTTTGTAGGTCTTTATGAAGCTTTGGAACTGAGGGACGGTGGATCTGACTTCTTGGGAAAGGGTGTTTCCAAGGTTCCATTTGAGCGAATTTTATATTAGTGTGAATAACGAATTCCCGGGCTACAGTCTTAAGTAATTCTGTTACCTAGTTAGTGTTACTGTAGTCTACCATCACTCACATCTTTTGGTCTAACATATCTGCAGTGTTACTTATGCATGATACCTTGCTGCTCTGTTGCCCTGACATTTCTGCATGGTTGTTTTGCGCTGCTGGCCTAATTAAACAAGATAAATATGTTTACTTATTTGAGATAGAAATTCCATGCATGTTTATGAGGCACAAATTCTTTGAGATAACCATAACTGTACTTCAAAAGTAAACATTAGCAATTCAAATAACCAGCTTACTGATTATTTAGCAAGTGTGATTTTTATTCTAAGCATTTTTTTCATACTCAATAAGCTAGTTCTTGAATCAAATTTGATAACGAAATGTTTCTGTAGCATTCTATAGTTAATTAGTTGGCAAGTGTGATGTCCATTCACACCTCCTCTGCTTTTTGCAGGTCTGGCAGCACCGCCGTGTTGGCCATTTAAGGTGGTGACCCTGTGGCGTGGCGGCGAGTTGGTGGCTCTTGGGACTCGACGGCACGACTCATATATGCGCGAGCTGGGAATTACTTTGAGTTCATATATGTGCTTGTCACTCCATAGGTTATAGTGATTCCCTCTGTTTCCTTCTATGTTCTTGTAGTTTGGTTGCTTTCCTGTTCATGCATGTTTGTACATCTATATATAGTTCTGCTGTGAATCTGTCGTGCATGTATTGAAATGCAGGAAATGTTGAATACATGTTCACTCTCAGCTGGGATATTGAATTGTACATAGTTATGTGATTCACGTCTGCTTCTTATCTTATTAAGTGATTATCTTTATGTCCTTGCTACCAGTAGGATGGTTAATAGCTTGTTTTGTAGTTCTCTACTTTATGCAAATAGCTTCTTGTAAGGCAATATAATAGGTTGTTTTGTGCTGCTGGCCTAATTAAACATGATCAGTATGTATACTTCTTTGAGATAGACATTTCATGCATGTTTATGAGGTACGAATTCGACAGATATCACAAAATATTGGTGGCAAAGTGTCTTCTTATCTTTATATTTGCTTAGCTAAAATCTTAGAGTAACAATAACTGTTGGGGATATTACCACTAGGGGTAAACTGGCCAGAACGGGCCGGGTTAACTTCACCAGTAGTTGAACATGTTAAAGCCCAAGTAGGTAGCGAGAGGCTTATGGCCCTTAGCAGTTCACGCCGATGGCTATAAATCGGCGTCGGTATGTATCTTGTGTTGTAAGTTAGGAATAGTAGAGACCGAGCAGATACATCTATGAACGGCGTCGGGACTCATGGCGGCAGGCGTCACCCGTGTATATAAGGGGCGACCGGCGGTGGTTCATGATAGACAACAACAACTCGAGGCTGGGTGAAGCTTGTTTGCTCCTAGTCATGAAACCCCATCAATTCCATCACAACTAGATGTAGGCTTTTACCTTCATCGAAGGGCGAACTAGTATAAACTCTCGTGTCCTTGCGTGCGCTTAACCCCTTCAAGTTAACCCGTGGCGATGGCTCCATGACTAAGTCCTTTCACGAGGACATCTGCCGTGACAAACCCACGACGGTTGGCGCCCATCGTGGGGCTATCGCCTGATGGTTTGGCGTTCTTGGAGGCAAGTTCGAAGGACTCAAGGGCTATCTTTGTGGGCGGATGACCAAGAGTAAATCGCGGCAAGCTCTACATTGACGGCGCAGGATGGGGCCCGAGGCGGCTCAATTGAGTCTGGTGCGGGTCCCCTTTGAGGCATGCGTCTTCATCGGCAAGATCGGTGAATCTGGTCTGAGCTGGACATCTGCACCGACCTCGTTGAGACGGCTCAGCGTGCGAGATCTGCCCAGGTTAAGCCGGCTGTGAAGCGTGCCTTCGTGGGGGTCATCCACGGAGGAGAGTATGAGGACGGATCGGGATATGGTAGCGAGAACGTCGTCTATTCGGCGACGAGTCCTCAACGGAGAAACCGAATCCTTTATGTCGGTTGCAAGGCGACCGGATTGGGGGCTGTTCCGATGGCGGCGATATTACGGACCCCTCCGATCTGTCCAACCGGGTTGGAATATTCATGGCCGGTACACAAGCGGCGATCCACTCTTCGACAGCAGCAGCAATGTTCTCCAGACCGTCGGGCGGCGGCGGCGGCGAGAGGTCTGTCGCCGCCGGCTCAAGTATTATCGATCTGTTTGATCGCTAGCTGTGCTCATGGCGAGCCAACCCGCGATCAGGATGCCCTAGCATAGAAATTACAAAGGTGAGAAAGCGGATCGCTCGGGCCAAGGCCGACTGGCAGGCGAGAATGACGGGATGGTCGCGAGCGGGCGCTTTAGGCGCCCGAGCATATAAGCTTATCTGGATCGAGCAGCGTCACTTGAGGTCTTGAAGCGGAAGCACAGGTCCCTTTGCCTTCGGTTTCGGCGCGAAACCTCTTTCACACCCTAGGAGCAGGAACCAGTAATCCGCCAGAGGTAAACCAGGCGGAGGCGCCTGGGCCAGGCGCGCCGGTCCAACCTCGTCTAATGGAACCTCCTCGGCAGAACAATATCGTACCTCAGGCGGTCCAGACACCTCTGAGTCATTATTCCAATCCTATGGACAATCTTGTCGCTGCCGCTTCGTGGTTGGAGGCCATCCCGATCGAAGGTGATTCTCCGCAGGCGGTGGAGACAAGCCGGGTCAAGGCTCCTTGAGACGCTTTGATTCAGCGGAGGCATACTCATACGGCCGTGATCGGATTCATTCCACCTCGTCCGAGGCGGAGCTACAACGAGCGTGTGGAGGGCGGCCGTATCAAGCAATGCGGAACCGTGAAGCGACCCGTGGCAATAACCCGACGATCTTCGTGATGCTCGGGAAGTGGTAGGCCGGGCGAGAGCGCGAGGAGGCGAGTTAGCAATACAAAATGAGGCACGTCAACTTACACCGGTTCGTCCCACTATCTCAGTCGAGCCAGGGGTCACTTCTAGTTCCTTGGGGGTGCCATGTATCGTCCCCGCTCTACGCAATGTGCGCTTACCTAAGGACTTCAAGGGTCCGCGCAAGGTACCAAATTACACTGCCGATTTGTCTCCAGAAGCATGGGTAGAGAGTTACGAGATGGCCATGGAGATGTTAGATGTGGATGAGGCCGCATGTGCAAAGTACTTTACAATGATGCTTGAAGGGATGGCTCGTACTTGGTTAAAAATCTTGCCGCCAATTCTATCAGCTGATGGGCCCAGTTGCGAGCCCGGTTTATACAGAATTTTAAAGATACCTGTAAACAGCCCTTGTCAATAGTGGACTTAGCGACCTGTGTCCAGGAGGAAGGAGAATCAACAACCCATTGGGTACGCCGTGTCTCGGAAATTTTGCACTCGTCAGACCATATGAACGCTGATTCTACGATTATAACCTTGGAAGGCAACTGCCGGTTTAAGCCTCTGAAGTTAAAATTGGGGCGAATGAAGCGGTTTTGTAACGACATGGGCACCCTCATGGGCGCTTTAGTGAAGTATGCAGACTCTGATAGTACCAAGGATCCCGAGTCTGAGGATGACAAGGCAGGGAAGGGAAAATAGAACAACAACTCCAAGGGGCAGCAACATAGCACGGCAGGTCATGGGAATGGAGGCAAACGTAAAGCGGATGGCAGCGTAGATTTTGTGGCTAGTACTAACGTACAGGACAAGGGTCAGCGACGCAAGGGTAAAGCGGTGAATCGCGGTGGAGCTCCGAATCCTAACCCGGATCGCCTAAACTATTTGTTGAACCAGCCCTGTCCAAAGCACGGGACGAAGGAGATGCCGGCCAACCACCTTTGGAAGGACTGTTACATTATGCAGGAGTTCAAGAATTCTAATGCTTTCCATTATGATCATGGATCAGGTGGCGGTTCAGGATCCGGTTTCCATGGGTCGGTCACGATGGAGGAGCTTCGGTTCGAGCTTCAATGGCAATCGGGGTGGACATAACAATCGAATAGTCGAAATAGTCGAATAACCAAAGGTGGTTACAGCCAGCGGCGGCGATCGGGTTATCGAGATCCATCCAAAGAAGTTGAATTGTGGGCAATATCATGTTTTCACGACTAGCTTGGATAAGCGGACCGGAAACTCCATAAGCGGCGGTGAATTCTGTTGAACTGGTGCGTACCATGTTATTCGCTGGTCGGAACAACCAATCGTATGGGCGAGAAGATCACCCTCTCGGGTTGACAATCGCGTCGGCTAGCATTGGTGGTAGCCCCTCGGTGGGAGGTTATAAATTCACCAAAGTGCTCATGGATGGAGGGAGCAGCATTAACATCTTATATTATGAGACCTTCCGCCGTATGGGGTGACGGATAAAAATCTTAAACCGTCAATACAGTATTCCATGGCGTGGTACACAGCAAATCGGCATATCCTGTTGGCAAGATAGCTCTGGAAGTGGCCTTTGGGGATGATCATGATTCCCGATCCGAGACGCTGGCTTTTGAAGTGGTGAAGATTCGGAGCCCATATCATGCTCTATTTGGGCGGCCGGCTTATGCCAAATTCATGGCACGTCCTTGTTATATCTATTTACAGCTCAGGATGTCGGGTCACAAGGGCACAATAACGGTTCATGGAAGCCGCAAGATTGCTTTGGAATGCAAGGAAGGTGATGCGGCCTATGTAGAGTCGATTTGTGCTACGGAGGAGTTAAAATATTACAAGGACAATGTTGATCCGGCGAACATGACCCCGTTGAAGAAGCCAACTGCAGAGCATGATCCAGATTTGAAGTTCAAATCAGCGGCTGAGACTAAGCTTGTTGACTTCATGCCTGGCGATTCGTCCAAGCAGTTCACTATCAGTGCCAACTTGGACCCGAAATAGGAAAGCGCGCTCATCGAGTTCATCCGTGAGAATCGGGACATTTTGCATGGAAGCCTTGACATGCGGGTGTACCGAGGAACTCGCTGACACACTCTTAATGTTGATCCTAAGTACAAACCGGTGAAGCGGTTTCTCCGCCCGGTTTAACGAGGAGCAGCGCAAAGCTATTGGAAGGAGGTGGCCAGGCTCTTAGCGGCGGTTTTATTGTTGAAGTCTTCCATCGAGAATGGCTTGCTAATCCGGTGCTGGTTCTTAAGAAAAATGGCACTTGGCGCATGTGTGTGGATTACGAGACCGTAACAAAGCACATCCAGCAAACCCTTTGCCCTCCCGCATTGACCAGATTATCGATGCCACAGCGGAGATGTGGCGTTTGAGTTTTACGGGTGCATATTCTGGTTATCATCGAGATCAAGATGGCGATTAAGGACCAGAGAAGACAGCGTTCATAACTCCTTTGGAGCCTTACGCTATGTATCTATGCCTTTCGGGCTCAAGGCGCCCGAGCAACTTATCAGCGGTGTGTACGAAATTGCCTTCATAAACAGATCGGCCGTAATGTGCATGCCTATGTGGATGATATTGTGGTCAAGTCAAGGGAGAAGGAGGCGCTGATTGGCGATTTGAAATAAACCTTTGATAACCTACGGACTTACAAGATGATGCTCAACCCGGCCGTCGTTTTTGGTGTACGGCGAGCAAATTATTGGGTTTTCTTGTGTCCAACAGGAATTGAAGCTAATCGAGAAAAGATTACAGCTATCACCTCCTGGCTAAACGAAGTGTATCAACGGCGTTCAGCGCTTGGCGAGACGAATTGCCTCGCTAAGCGGTTTATCGGCCGCCTTGGTGAGAAAGCGATCCCCTTGTACCGAATCTTTGAAGAAGGCGGATCAATTAAATGCAGGTTAAACTCTTGATGAAGCATTTGAGGACTTAAAGCGGCAATTAGCCAATCCACCCGTTCTTACAGCTCCGATTGACAAGGAACCATTAATAATATATGTAGCGGCTAATGCTCGTGCAGTCAGCGTGGCTATTGTGGTGGAGCGCAAAGAGGCGGGCAAGGAGTATCCGGTTCAGCGTCCGGTTTACTATATCAGCGAGGTACTTATTAAGTCCAAGCAAAGGTACCAACATTGGCGGCGGTGTATGGAATTTTATGGCGGCGGAAGCTTAAACAATACTTCGAGGACATCCTATCACGATGGTCAGCTCTGTTCCTTTGGGAGATATAATTTAGAAACGAGGGCGGCGGCGGATTGCCAAGTGGGCTATAGAGCTTGGGCCACACGGTTTTGTCATTACCTCGGACGGTCAAATCTCAAGCACTTGTTGATTTCATCAATGATTGGGCGAACTACAAGCACACGAAGAAAGCCCGATCACACTTATTGGACTATCCATTTTGATGGGTCCGGGCAATTGGAGGGCTCGGGGGCTGGAGTATTAACTTCCCCACGGTGATAAGTTACATTAAGTTCTCCGTTTAATGTTCCCTTGTACTAACAATGTAGCTGAGTATGAACCTTTGCTCCATGGTCTTGGATGGAAAGGAGATGAATCTCAGCGGGTTAAATCTTGGTGACTTCGGACACGGTGGCTCAACAAGTTTACGGCACTTGGGATTCAAGGATCCGCTCATGGCGAGGCTATCG
This sequence comes from Aegilops longissima, assembly GCA_021605205.1. Taxonomy (NCBI): domain Eukaryota; kingdom Viridiplantae; phylum Streptophyta; class Magnoliopsida; order Poales; family Poaceae; genus Aegilops; species Aegilops longissima. The sequence continues at coordinate 509,022,831 of CM038681.1, forward strand.
TGCGTGAGGTGGATATTGTTGCGAGCCACTTTAAGGGTTACCGGTGGATCATGTGGACGAGGCGGAAGAATGAAGCGGCGTCGCCTTAAGCCGGCTGGGCTCTCGGCGTAAACGGTCCCGCCTAACGTCTTTTTAGATGTTCTGCATAACCTGTCCGTCAAGCTCCACTGGTGAAGAGGATTTGGCTATTCCTGATCTGGAGGCTCGATTGGTGGCAGCCCTACATGTCATACGGATTGGACAGTTCCTTATCTTGCGTACATGAACGGGCGAGTTACGGAGGAGCGAGACTCGGCGAGCAGATAGTCCGCGATCCTAGTCCATGACCATTATCAATGGCGAGTTGCATCATTGCAGCGTATCAGGAGCGTTTCAGCGCTGTGTGTCCCCTGAGGAAGGCTGTGAAATTTTGCGTGAAATCCATGAAGGGATTGTGGTCACCATGCAGGTTCAAAGTCTCTAGCGTTTAAATCACGGTTTCTCTTGGTTGACTGCCCATCTTTGTTGCGGAGGACCTAGTGAGGCGATGTGATGGCTGTCAGAAATTCTCAAGGCGCGCTCATGTGCCGGCTCAAGAATTGAGGATGATTCCAATTACTTGGCTGTTTGCGACTTGGGGGCTGGATATGGTTGGATCCTTCAAAGGTCCAAGGACAAGAAGACCCACCTTTTGGTGGCAGTGGACAAGTTTACAAAGTGGGTTGAAGCGGAGCCCGTTAGCAAGTGTGATGCAGCCACGGCGGTTCAATTCATTAAAAGGTGATTTTCGGTTTGGCTTTCCACAGTATCATTCTGATAATGGTACCAACTTGTCCAAGGCGCTATGAAGGAGTTTTGTGGCGTGAGCACATCCGACAGCGTGTCTTGATAGCTCACCCACAGTCCAATGGCCAGCGAGAGGGCTAACCAAGAGATCTTCTGAGGCATCAAGCCCGGCTTATGGTTCCTTTAGCGAGCAGCTGGGATGTTGGGTTGAGGAGTTACCATCGTGTTATGGAGCATCAACACCACGTAACAGGTCGACATGATACACACGTTCTTCATGGTCTACGGATGGGCGGTCCTCCCGATGATATCCGTCATGATTCACCTCGTGTAGCGGCGTATGTTGAAGCGGACAACGAGGAAGCACGGCAAGATGCTTTGGACCTGTTGGGCGAGGCGTGACATCGCGCCGCCCGTTCGGCGATTTACCGGCGAGGATCTTTAGCGATATCACGATCGCGAGTTAGAACGAGAACCTTTCAAGAAGGAGATCTGGTGCTTGACTCATCAAGACCAGTGATATGCACAAGTTATCCCCACCTTGGGAGGGACCTTTCATGGTCGAGCAGAATCACTGGCGTGTCGTACTATCGATCGATGTTAGAGCATAAAGACTCATGCACGTCAGAAGAGGAGACCAACAGGCCTTAGAACATAGCTCATCTTCGGCCTTACTATACTTGAGCCATAGGCTCTGCTTATGTACATATTACGACAATGTATATATTATGATCAATATAATAAACTGGAGCCTTAGCTAAAGCGGGGTCTCTGTTATTTTTATATCATGTGTGGTTACACGGAGTTTTTATCTTAAAGCAACCTCCGGTTTACCCCTTGAGTTAGCTTTTTCAAGCAAGCTTTGTATCATGTCTCTAGGGGGCTTGGTCGTATCCGAACCAATGCAACACCTTTAGACCGTCGAAAGCCACAAGATCACTTGGGGACTTGGTAGGTGTCAGAACGATCACGCCTCTTGATCGGCCTAAGGCCACAGAATCACTTAGGGGCTTTGGTGAACCCAGAACCATCGCTACACCTCTTGATCGGCGTCATGCCACTTTGCATCATTTGGGACCTTGGCAGACTTGAACCATAGCTTCGCTTTGTCGGGGCTTGGTCGCTCCGACCACGGTAATGCCACTTGATCGGCTCGGATAGCCTCTTTTTGCAAATGATTCTGTTTGTCTTTGCTTGAGATATATTTCTCTTATTTGCATATGTTTTGTTGTGTTCTCATACAAGCATTTGTTAAGCGGTTCGTGACAATTGACGGACACGGACTATTCTTGATCCGGAGCGTCTTGCCGGTTTGATTTTCTGCTAACCTCCTATTTTGGGGTAATACTAGTCTTTTCTATAAGCGGGCAGTTACTTGGTAACCGGCCTTATATTCACAGGAGTTGTTCTCCTGCGACAGTGGTTTTCTTAAAATACTCCGGTTTACGATTGGCACAGCCAACTTCATGGCCTATGAGGGCAAGTATCATATATTGTTATATTTGATCATATGTTTAAATCTAAGAAGTTATCTTTGATTTCATATACAATCGATATTATGACCCGCGTGGTGGTACAACCACAACGGCGTTTTAAGACCTTTTTTGCAGATAATGGTTTAACATTGATGATTCAAAGGAAGCATAAGTTGCAATACGTATGCGAAGGCATATCGGCACCAAGTGTGGCAGCTAGTCTATTACGGCAACATGGTGCCCACATGAGATAATTGTTTTTTCATCATATCATAGCGAAACAGCAAATATAAACGGTTTCCGGTTTATGCTTGGTCGCCGACTTGCTCGATGGTTGCGGGTCATTCGAGCGCTTCGACTCTCTCCTCTACCGGTGGAAATCAACAGTTGTCGATCGATTCCCATTAATGCTTGAAATACAGCTTCATCGTTGATCAGCAAGGGCGGTTTAATGTCGGGGCGTAAGTATGCTTCGGATTGGAGGGATAAGATTCTCCGCTTGAGGCTGGTGCAACCACTCGTTTATTTTGACCATCATATTGAGCTTGATAGTGGGACAAATTTGCCTCTTGACCAATTGACAAGCGGAGCGCACTTCACGGTTTATAGCTCGGAGATCCTCTTCCCTGAATTATGTCCGTCCTCCTTCACGCTTAGGAAGCCTTGGGCGCTTCAACGGGATCAAAATCTGGAACCCATGCTTTTGCTTGGATTAAAGGCGTTTATAAGCGCCGGTTCTAGCAACAATTTCTTCAATTCTTCAATCCGGGCAGGAAGCATTGACAACCTCTTGATGGTGTCTGAATCAAGGTCGGGGCGGGTTGTTGTGAAGCGATCTTGATGATCCGTTGCGTGCACATATCTGATTGTTCTATCAATGTATAAGCGGCTTGTTTCTTCCATATACGATCCCAAGTAGCCATCGTGTCCTGAATCATTCAAAGGGTTGGTAAACCGGCTACAATATGAGGAGACATCATTCTTGCAGAACATAAAATGCTTACCAAAGGCGGCGGGTCATAGCATGCACTTGGCGCTTTCACGCTGGTCGGCTCATCCACCACGGTTTGAGTGCAGCTTCAGCCTTTTCGCCCTTTGAAGTAAAGCGGCCTTTTCGATGGCCCAATCTGCCCGTTCCTTGTTGAAATCCTCTTTAAGCTTTTCCATGGCGCTTAAAGCGCTGGTTAATTAGTCTTTTGCTTTCAAGGTTTGATCTGTTGAGATTTCAGGTTTTCTTGAAGATCAGCAACTTGGCTTTCTTTCTTGCCGGATCACCACGCATACAAGTCATTGATTAAAGATTATGATGCAGAATTGAAGTACCAACCACATAACAAGTTATGCCCTTGGTACTTGGGGCTAATGCATATTTGATTTTATCCAAATTTCATATAAGTCCCAAGATCAATACAAGTATTCAACTTGGCACTTGGGGGCTAATGTGTATTTGCTCTATCTTACGGTGACCTTTGGTATTCTTCTTGTACAAAGTCGGTTTAGCTTACTTAAGTTAAACCGGCCCTTGAAACTACAACCTCAAAGTAAAGCTTCACTCAAAAAGGTTCAAGTTGGAAAGTCGGTTTAAGTTACTCTCTTCAAACCGTCACTTGGGGGCTATTGGGTTGACAGATTGAAATCGCAAGGAGAGTCGTATGAAATTTACCTCATATTTATCCTTCATCATTTTTACCAAACCAGCTTCACAATAACGGCTGGTATATAGCCGATTCAGATAACCGGAATAAAGTTCCTGAGGGTCCAGAGTAGCAAAAGTGGCTAAATCAGTGTTCCATTTGCCTTTACCAAAGGCTGCAAACTCATCTTTTGCGGTGTGCTTGGACAAAGCGACAGGATTGCCCGGATCAGAATGATCGAAGCCAGTAATAATAACATCATCATCCTTGGCTTCGCCGGTTCGCATTGGGGTCACCGGATTGTTGGTGCGCTTGGAAGGGCTCGCTGTCTTGTCTGTTTGGACAGGGCTCGTGGGTTGATTAATAGGGCCTGAGGCATCAACAGGCACCTCTTCAGCAGCAGCATCATGGTCTTGCGGTGGTGGGTCATTCATCACATCATCATGGATAGGTTCTTCGGATCTATCGTTACGGCGGTTCAGAGTGTCATCTTCTTCAACGCTTTGTCGAGACGAGCTTTTTGCTGGGCCTAGGCTTGGTCACGAAAGTGAAAAGATAGATGAATCCGATAAATATGGAAAGTACTATATCAAGCAGAATTATCGGTCAAAAGGCTCACCCAAGCACAGTCTTGAGTGGTGGGAGTTGGGTGGCGAAGACTACCGGAAGAAGAATGAGAAGTGCCACGATAATCGAATCGGAGGATTAAGAGGTTGCGAATACAACCCGCTTTAGGATAAGCATTGATGAAATAGTTAGAGATGTAGCGACCCGACCTCGGAGACGGTCAAGCCTCGTGTATCATGCCATCCACGGATCGATATCTTTGGCACACGGTACATCAATGTATATATCATAGTGCAATCACATGTATAAATAGCGTAAAATGATATATACCTCATAATACTCAGCGGAAACAATCAAGCGGGTGTGGAGTCCATCAGCGCCATCGGCAGGTTGAGTGTAGACCGTAACCTGTATCGTAACTCTTACTAAATGGGAAATATCGCAACATGATACGTTGCAGCCGTGTAAGTCGATTACATTGAATGTACTAGCAAGATCACAATAAGAAAAGCAGGCGATAAACTATCTATATGCGGTATGGCTTTGTGGCTCTGTATCAGGGTTTTGTTTGCGTAAAAGCTGGTTTTCTTTCCCTACATCAAAGGAATAAATGAAATGCATACTATGGAGTTTTTCTATCATGACATGGTTCCAACGATGTCTCATAGCCCAAAATCATCATAAATTTTCATCCAGGTTGGGCTGTGAGACGCCGATTAAATAAATTTGAACTCAGTATTCTGAAATTTCATAATTGTCAGAAAACTTACAAAATCTCAAGTCCTCAAATGGTATCGAGCACATGTTGACCGTGGGGACGTGACCCTAGAAATCGGAAAGCCCCTAGGACAGGATATCTCAAAACTTTATTTTCAAAAAGACTCTTACTTCTCATCTTTTCTGATTTTATCAAATAGACACTCTCACCTCAAATAGTTAGAATATACCCCTTTTCCCTTTTGACCACATGAAGGATCAACTGAAGTCACTCCAAGAATTAAAGATATCGGACAACTGATGGTCATTTCAGAGTAAAAAAAAATTTGACCATGCATTAGAAGAGTTTTAGCTACACCAGTTGAAGACTCAGACGATTTGAAGTTCCTGAAGAAATATTTGACCTTTAGAAGACCAAACCCCTGTTACACACTTACGTTAGATGCGGCGATTTGTGAGCTGTCATTTGTTTGATGTTTTCCGACAGCCACAAAGTAAAACTTGTTTCTTCAAAAACTATTGTTTGTATTGTGTGTATATCCCTCCCCACCTCTCTCATATCTCATCCCAAAGCTTTTGGACCCCATAGATGATGAATGAAGTTGGACTGATATTCTCTGGACCGAAGACTCAGCGGAGGCGTAGCTATGGATGCGAACATGGAAAATCACTTGGGAGCAATTTGGTTTCAAGGAAGTATGAGGTCCAATCGCTCTTGATTACTTCACGAAAGTGCTGCAATGAAGGAAATATGCCCTAGAGGCAATAATAAAGTTATTATTTATTTCCTTATACCATGATAAATGTTTATTATTCATGCTAGAATTGTATTAACCGGAAACATAATACATGTGTGAATATATAGACAAACAGATGTCACTAGTATGCCTCTACTTGACTAGCTTGTTAATCAAAGATGGTTATGTTTCCTAACCATGAACAAGGAGTTGTTATTTGATTAACAAGGTCACATCATTAGTTGAATGATCTGATTGACATGACCCATTCCGTTAGCTTAACACTTGATCGTTTAGTATGTTAATGCTTTCTTCATGACCCATACATGTTCCTATAACTATGAGATTATGCAACTCCGCTTACTGGAGGAACACTTTGGGTACTACCAAACGTCACAACGAATCGGGTGATTATAAAGGAGTACTACAGGTGTCTCCAAAGGTACTTGTTGGGTTGGCGTATTTGAGATTAGGTTTTGTCACTCCGATTGTCGGAGAGGTATCTCTAGGCCTTCTCGGTAATACACATCACTTAAGCCTTGCAAGCATTACAACTAATGAGTTAGTTGTGAGATGATGTATTACGAACGAGTAAAGAGACTTACCGTAACGAGATTGAACTAGGTATTGGATACCGACGATCGAATCTCGGGTAAGTAACATACCGATGACAAAGGGAACAACGATGTCGTTATGCGGTTTGACCGATAAAGATCTTCGAGAATTATGTAGGAAACAATATGGGCATCCAGGTTCCGCTATTGGTTATTGACCGAGAATGGTTCTAGGTCATGTCTACATAGTTCTCGAACCCGTAGGGTCCATGCACGCTTAACGCTTCGATGACAGTTCATTATGAGTTTATAAGTATTGATGCACCAAGTTTGTTCGAGTCCCGGATGTGATCACGGACATGACGAGGAGTCTCGAAATGGTCGAGACATAAAGATTGATATATTGGAAGCCTATGTTTGGACTTGGAAGGGTTCCCAGTGAAAACAGGAAGTTATGGAACACCGGGGTTACGGAACCCCGGGGTATATGGGCCTTCATGGGCCACAAGGGAGAAGAGGAAGGGCCGGCCAGGTGGGCTGCGCCCCTCTCCCCTCTAGTCCGAATAGGACAAGGAGAAGGGGCGCCCTTCCCTCTTCCCCTCCCAATCCTACTCCAACTAGGACAGGGGAGTCCTACTCCGGTGGGAGTAGGACTCCTCGCGCGCCTCCCAAGGCTGGCCGCACCCCCTTGGCTCCTTTATATCTGAGGCAGGGGCACCCCATGATACACAAGTTGATCTACGGATCTTTCCTTAGCCATGTGCGGTGCCCCTTCCACCATATTCCACTTGGTCATATCGTCATGAGCTTAGGCGAAGCCCTGCGCCGGAGAAGTCATATCGTCGCGGAGCTTAGGCGAAGCCCTGCGTCGGTGGAGCATCAACATCGTCCTGCACGCCGTCGTCTGACGGAACTCATCCCGACACTTTGCTGGATCGAGTCCGGGATCGCCATCGAGCTGAACGTGTGCGTAACTCGGAGGTGCCGTCGTTCGGTGCTTGGATCGGTCGGATCGTGAAGACGTCGACTACATCAACAGCGTTGTTATAACGCTCCGCTTTCGGTCTCACGAGTGCGTGGGCGGACATTCTCCCTCTCGCTGCTATGCCATCACCATGGTCTTGCGTGATCGTAGGAAATTTTTGAAATTACTCGTTCCCCAACAAAGGCATCCGAGCCTGGTTTTATGCGTTGATGTCATGTGCACGAGTAGAACACAAGTGAGTTGTGGACGATACAAGTCATACTGCCTACCAGCATGTCATACTTTGGTTCAGCGGTATTGTGAGATGAAGCGGCCCGAACCGACATTACGCGTGACGCTTCGCGAGACTGGTTTCACCGCCCGAGCACTCGTTGCTTAAAGGTGACCGGCGGGTGTCTGCTCTCTCACTTTAGTTGAATCGAGTGTGGCTCGCCCGTCCTTGAGAAGGTTAAACGGAGTCTATTTGACGAAGTATCGTTGTGGTTTTGATGCGTGGTAAGAACGGTTCTTGCTCAGCCCGTAGCAGCCACGTAAAACTTGCAACAACAAAGTAGAGGACGTCTAACTTGTTTTTGCAGGGCATGTTGTGATGTGATATGGTCAAGACGTGATGCTATATTTTATTGTATGAGATGATCATGTTTTGTAACCGAAGTTATCGGCAATCGGCAGGAGCCATATGGTTGTCGCTTTATTGTATGAAATGCAAACGCCATGTAATTGCTTTACTTTATCACTAAGGAGTAGCGATAGTCGTAGAAGCAATAGTTGGCGAGACGACAACGATGCTACGATGGAGATCAAGGTGTCGCGCCGGTGACGATGGTGATCATGACGGTGCTTCGGCGATGGAGATCACAAGCACAAGATGATGATGACCATATCATATCACTTATATTGATTGCATGTGATGTTTATCCTTTATGCATCTTATCTTGCTTTGATTGACGGTAGCATTATAAGATGATCTCTCACCAAAATTATCAAGAAGTGTTCTCCCGAGTATGCACCATTGCGAAAGTTCTTCGTCTTTGAGACACCACGTGATGATCGGGTGTGATAGGCTCTACGCTCAAATACAACGGGTGCAAAACAGTTGCACACGCGGAATACTCAGGTTAAACTTGACGAGCCTAGCATATAACAGATATGGCCTCGGAACACGGAGACCGAAAGGTCGAGCGTGAATCATATAGTAGATATGATCAACATAGTGATGTTCACCATTGAAACTACTCCATCTCACGTGATGATCGGACATGGTTTAGTTGATTTGGATCACGAATCACTTAGATGACTAGAGAGATGTCTGTCTAAGTGGGAGGTTTTAATATGATTAATTAAACTTAAATTTATCATGAACTTAGTACCGATAGTATTTTGCTTGTCTATGTTTATCAGAGATAGATGGCTCGTCTTGTTGTTCCGTTGAATTTTAATGCGTTCCTTGAGAATGCAAAGTTGAAAGATGATGGTAGCAATTACACGGACTGGGTCCGAATTTGAGGATTATCCTCATTGCTGCACGTAAAAATTACGCCCGGAAGCACCGCTGGGTGACAGAGCCTGCTGCAGATCTTGAGCGAAGTTATGAACGTCGCAAAGCAAAGCTGATGACTACTCAATAGTTCAGCAGCCATGCTTTACGGCTTAGAACCGGTCTTCAACGACGTTTTGAACGTCATGGAGCATATGAGATGTTCCAGAGTTGAAGTTAATATTTCAAGCAAATGCCCGGATTGAGAGATATGAAGTCTCCAATAAGTTCTATAGCTGCAAGATGGAGGAGAATAGTTACATCGGTGAGCACATACTCAAAATGTCCGGTATAACAATCACTTAATTCAGCTGGGAGTTAATCTTCCGGATGATAGTGTCATTGATGAATTCTCCAATCACGCCACCAAGCTACAAGAGCTTCGTGATGAACTATAATATGCAAGGGATGACTAAGACAATTCTGAGCTCTTCGCGATGCTAAAAGCATGGAGGTAGAAATCAAGAAAGAGCATCAAGTGTTGATGGTCAACAAGACCACTAGTTTCAAGAAAAGGGCAAAGGGAAGAAGAAGGAAACTTCAAAAGAACAGCAAGCAAGTTGCTGCTCAGAGAAGAAACCCAAGTCTGGACCTAAGCCTGAAACTGAGTGTTTTTACTGCAAGCAAACCGACATCGGAAGCGGAACTGCCCCAAGTATTTGGCGGATAAGAAGGATGGCAAGGTGATCAAAGGTATATGTGATATACATGTTATTGATGTGTACCTTACTAATACTCGCAGAGTACCGGTATTTGATACTGGTTACTGCTAATATTTGCAACTCAAACAGGAACTACGGATTGCGAAGATTGGCTAAGGACGAGGTGACGATGCGCGTTGGAAATGGTTCCAAAGTCGATGTGATCGCGGTCGACACGCTACCTCTACATCTACCTTCGGGATTAGTTTTAGACCTAAATAATTGTTATTTGGTGCCGCGTTGAGCATGAACATTATATCTGGATCTTGTTTAATGCGAGACGGTTATTCATTTAAATCGAGAATAATGGTTGTTCTATTTATATGAGTAATATCTTTTATGGTCATGCACCCTTGAAGAATGGTCTATTCTTGTTGAATCTCGACGAGAGTGATACACATATTCATAATGTTGAAGCCAAAAGATGCAGAGTTGATAATGATAGTGCAACTTATTTGTGGCACTTGCCGTTTAGGTCATATCGGTGTAAAACGCATGAAGAAACTCCATACCGATGGGCTTCGAATCACTTGATTATGAATCACTTGGTACTTGCGAACCGTGCCTCATGGGCAAGATGACCAAAACGCCGTTCTCGGAACTATGGAGCGAGCAACTGATTTGTTGGAAATCATACATACCGATGTTTGTGGTCCAATGAATGTTGAGGCCTTGGCGGTATCGTTATTTTCTCACCTTCACAGATGATTTGAGCAGATATGGGTATATCTACTTAATGAAACACAAATCTGAAACATTTGAAAAGTTCAAAGAATTTCAGAGTGAAGTGGAAAATCATCGTAACAAGAAAATAAAGTTTCTACGATCTGATCGTGGAGGAGAATATTTGAGTTACGAGTTTGGTTTACATTTGAAACAATGTGGAATAGTTTCGCAACTCACGCCACCCGAACACCACAGAGAAATGGTGTGTCCGAACGTCGTGTCGTACTTTACTAGATATGGTGCGATCTATGATGTCTATTTCGATTTACCGCTATCGCTTTGGGGTTATGCTTTAGAGACGGCCGCATTCACGTTGAATAGGACACCGTCAAAATCCGCTGAGACGACGCCTTATGAACTGTGGTTTGGCAAGAAACCAAAGTTGTCGTTTCTTAAAGTTTGGGGCTGCGATGCTTATGTAAAGAAACTTCAACCAGATAAGCTCGAACCCAAATCGGAAAAATGTGTCTTCATAGGATACCCAAAGGAGACTGTTGGGTACACCTTCTATCACAGATCTGAAGGCAAGATTTTCGTTGCTAAATTCGGATCCTTTCTAGAGAAGGAGTTTCTCTCGAAAGAAGTGAGTGGGAGGAAAGTAGAACTTGATGAGATAATCAGATCTGCTCCCTTATTGGAAAGTAGTTCATCACAAGAAATGGTTCATGTGACAACTACACCAATTAGTGAAGAAACTAATGATGATGATCATGAAGCTTGAGATCAAGTTACTATCGAACCTCGTGGGTCAACCAGAGTAAAATACGCACCAGAGTGGTACGGTAATCCTATTCGAAGTCATGTTACTTGACCATGGCGAACCTACAAACTATGAAGAAGCGATGGTGAGCCCAGATTCGCAAAATGGCTGGAAGCCATGAAATCTGAGATGGGATCCATGTATGAGAACAAAGTATGGACTTTGGTTGACTTGCCCGATGATCGGCAAGCCATTGAAAATAAATGGATCTTTAAGAAGAAGACCGACGCCGATGGTAATATAACTGTCTACAAAGCTCGACTTGTTGCGAAAGGTTTTCGACAAGTTCAAGGGTTGACTACGATGAGACTTTCTCACCAGAAGCGATGCTTAAGTCTGTCCGAATCATGTTAGCAATTGCCGCATTTTATGATTATGAAATTTGGCAAATGGATGTAAAACTGCATTCTTGAATGGATTTCTAGAAGAAGAGTTGTATATGATGCAACCAGAAGGTTTTGTCGATCCAAAGGGTACTAACAAAGTGTGCAAGCTCCAACGATCAATTTATGGTCCGTGCAAGCCTCTCGGAGTTGGAATAAACGCTTTGATAGTGTGATCAAAGATATGGGTTTATATGAGACTTTTGGAGAAGCCTGTATTTACAAGAAAGTGAGTGGGAGCTCAGAGCATTTCTAATATTATATGTGGACGACATATTATTGATTGGAAATGATATAGAATTTCTGGATAGCATAAAAGGATACTTGAATAAAAGTTTTTCAATGAAAGACCTCGGTGAAGCTGCTTACATATTGGGCATCAAGATCTATAGAGATAGATCAAGACGCTTAATTGGACTTTCACAAAGCACATACCTTGATAAAGTTTTGAAAAGTTCAAAATGGATCAGAGCAAAGAAAGGTTTTTACCTGTATTACAAGGTGTAAGATTGAGTCGACTCAATGCCCGACCACAGCAGAAGATAGAGAAAATGAAAGATGTTCCTATGCTTCAGCCATAGGCTCTATCATGTATGCAATGCTGTGTACCGACACTGACGATGCTTAGCTGTAAGCTTGGCAGGAAGGTACCAAAGTAATCCAGAGTGGATCACTAGACAGCGGTCAAGAACATCCTGAAATACCCGAAAAGGACTAAGGATATGTTTCTCGATATGGAGGTGACAAAGAGCTAGTCGTAAATGGTTACGTCGATGTAAGCTTTGACACCGATCCGACGATTCTAAATCGCAAACCGGATACGTGTTTTTATTAAATGGTGGAGCTGTCGGTTGGTGCAGCTCTAAACAAAGCGTCGTGGTGGGATCTACATGTGAAGCGGAGTACATAGCTGCTTGAAGCAGCAAATGAAGGAGTCTCGGATGAAAGAGTTCATTTCCGATCTAGGTGTCATACCTAGTGCATCGGGACCGATGAAGATCTTCGTGACAATATCGGTGCAATTGCCTTGGCAAAGGAATCCAGATTTCACAAGAGGACCAAGCATATCAAGAGACGCTTCAATTCCATTCGGGACCAAGTCCAAGTGGGAGACATAGAGATTTGCAAAATACATACGGATCTGAATGTTGCGGACTGCTTGACTAAGCCTCTTCCACGAGCAAAACATGATCAGCACCAAGACTCCATGGGTGTTAGGATCATTACTTTGTAATCTAGATTATTGACTCTAGTGCAAGTGGGAGACTCAAGGAAATATGCCCTAGAGGCAATAATAAAGTTATTATTTATTTCCTTATACCATGATAAATGTTTATTATTCATGCTAGAATTGTATTAACCGGAAACATAATACATGTGTGAATATATAGACAAACAAGATGTCACTAGTATGCCTCTACTTGACTAGCTTGTTAATCAAAGATGGTTATGTTTCCTAACCATGAACAAGGAGTTGTTATTTGATTAACAAGGTCACATCATTAGTTGAATGATCTGATTGACATGACCCATTTCGTTAGCTTAACACTTGATCGCTTAGTATGTTAATGCTTTCTTCATGACCCATACATGTTCCTATAACTATGAGATTATGCAACTCCGTTTACGGAGGAACACTTTGGTACTACCAAACGTCACAACGTAATCGGGTGATTATAAAGGAGTACTACAGGTGTCTCCAAAGGTACTTGTTGGGTTGGCGTATTTGAGATTAGGTTTTGTCACTCCGATTGTCGGAGAGGTATCTCTAGGCCTTCTCGGTAATACACATCACTTAAGCCTTGCAAGCATTACAACTAATGAGTTAGTTGTGAGATGATGTATTACGGAACGAGTAAAGAGACTTACGATAACGAGATTGAACTAGGTATTGGATACCGACGATCGAATCTCGGGTAAGTAACATACCGATGACAAAGGGAACAACGATATGTCGTTATGCGGTTTGACCGATAAAGATCTTCGAGAATATGTAGGAACCAATATGGGCATCCAGGTTCCGCTATTGGTTATTGACCGAGAATGGTTCTAGGTCATGTCTACATAGTTCTCGAACCCGTAGGGTCCGCACGCTAACGCTTCGATGACAGTTCATTATGAGTTTATAAGTATTGATGCACCAAGTTTGTTCGAGTCCCGATGTGATCACGGACATGACGAGGAGTCTCAAATGGTCGAGACATAAAGATTGATATATTGGAAGCCTATGTTTGGACTTGGAAGGGTTCCAAGTGAAAACAGAAGTTACTGAACACCGGGGTTACTGAACCCCGGGGTATATGGGCCTTCATGGGCCACAAGGGAGAAGAGGAAGGGCGGCCAGGTGGGCTGCACCCCTCCCCTCTAGTCCGAATAGGACAAGGAGAAGGGGCGCGCCTTCCCTCTTCCCTCCCCAATCCTACTCCAACTAGGACAGGGGAGTCCTACTCGGTGGGAGTAGGACTCCTCCAGCGCCTCCCAAGGCTGGCCGCACCCCCCTTGGCTCCTTTATATACGAGGCAGGGGCACCCATGATACACAAGTTGATCTACGGATCTTTCCTTAGCCGTGTCGGTGCCCCTTCCACCATATTCCACTTCGTCATATCGTCATGAGCTTAGGCGAAGCCTGCGCGCCGGAGAAGTCATATCGTCATGGAGCTTAGGCGAAGCCCTGCGTCGGTGGAGCATCAACATCGTCCTGCACGCCGTCGTCTTGACGGAACTCATCCCGACACTTTGCTGGATCGAGTCCGGGATCGTCATCGAGCTGAACGTGTGCGAACTCGGAGGTGCCGTCGTTCGGTGCTTGGATCGGTCGGATCGTGAAGACGTCGACTACATCAACAGCGTTGTTATAACGCTTCCGCTTTCGGTCTACGAGGGTACGTGGACGGACACTCTCCCCTCTCGTTGCTATGCCATCACCATGGTCTTGCGTGATCGTAGGAATTTTTTTGAAATTACTACGTTCCCCAACAGCAACCTGGTGGAAAATGCATCAAGCCATACAAGGATTTAGTGGAGCAAGAACTTGGGAGGAATTCAAGAAGACCCTGATGAGATCACGTCTCATCCGGAAGCACTATGATAACCCGAAGAAGAAACCTTGTGCCTGCAAGATTTGTGGAGAAATAGGACACACCCAGGAGGAACACAAGGATGGATGCTCTCATTGTGAGGACAAACACCCAGCCGAGGAATGCCCAACTAGTCAGGTGACTTGTTTCTTGTGTGAAGGAACCACCCACTACCCGACTCAGTGTTACATTCACCCCATGGTGCAACAAACTACTCAGGAGCAGGAAGAAGGAATGAAAGAAGCCCTCCGAGAAGTTATGAAAGAACCTGTGATGAAGGAATGTGTTGAAGACCCTGATGGAGAAGGCCTCAACAGATTTTACTCCAATGCACGCTATTCATGTGGATAAGAAGGACATTTTTCGCAGATTGCACCAAGGAAAGAAAAGAGTATCCGGGATATTTCCGACAGCAGAAGTGAAGTTTGACCCTCGGAAATAGAAGCTCGATCATTACTGAGAAATCCAGAAGAGAAAAGAAGGCAACCCTGAACAACACAATTTTCGCAGAGAAGGACCTGAGTCATATCACTTGTTACAGGTGCAAGGATTTAGGTCATTACGCTAGTAAATGTCCAGAAAAGAAGCCAAGAACCCAAGGAGCCTACATAATCACAAAGAAGCCCCGAGACATGTCGGAAGTCATTTGTTTTCGCTGCAAGGAGGCAGGACATTACGCTACTAAATGTCCCAACAAAACGGAAGCTGGAGTTGAGTAGTTGGAATTTTGATATGGATAATAAGAGTAGTAGAAAGCAATTTCATTTTCATGAGTTTGATGAGTTGAGTTATGTAATAGATTACTCAGAGATTGTAATAGTTCATGACTCAATAAAGTTGTAATGTCACATACTGAAAGACTTTAAGGAGTTGTTATATTTTATTTTGGAAATTAATATTCTAGATGAACATGGAAGAAAGTGAGTTGTGATGCATAAACGGGAAATTGGAAATTGAGTTTGAAGTTTTGTTTGGATGAATATGAATGTGTGCCCCAGGAGATATGCACCTTATTCTGAGCACCATTTTTTGCAACAGCAGATGACGACCCTTTACGAGTCTTTCCTTAAAGGTCCGGAAACGATCATGACCCTGACAAGTGATCATGATTACCCGAAGATCCTGAAGGAAATGATGAAGCATATACACCTTGAAGGAGATGCAGTCTACAAAGGCTACCCTTTCATGCAAAAGGGAGTGGAACTTTGGTATGTGGAGGTACATCTCCACCATTTGAAAGGAGTTTGCCCAAAGATGATGGGGCAGTACTTTTTCATTTCACGTGTGCCACAAGCAACTTTCTTCGATGCTGTTCGTGAAGCAGCCATGGAAGCCATACGCCGATCGAGAAATACTTGAAGCAAGACTCCGTTATACTCGTGAATACCTAAGCGAAGTGCATGCAGAGATGATGGAGGTGAAGCTCAAGGCCACCGCGATGAAACAGAAGATTGAAGATTTCAAGGCGCATGTCGCACAATTCCAGTGGGACTGAAGAATCCTCAAGGAGGAAAAATGAATAAAGTTGGAAGTAATGTCTGACCATACCGAACCATGTGGGTGGCAGCATTTGTAATAAACTTTTTGGAATTTGGATTCACGAAAAATGGTTAAGGATGTAATAAAAGATTGATATGAAAATAATGAGATTTATGGATAATCTAGTGCATTTCCTTTGGTGTCGTAGTACTCTGTAAAGCCACAGGATCAATGAAGAAAGAAATGTGTTATTCATGACGGTCCATAGAAGGAAGCTGGACAAAATAAGTTGGAGTTGTGCTTTTGATATGATGGTATGAAGAAACAGAGTACTACTGGATTTAAAGGAGGTGTAATATGGAACAAGAGAGTTACTCCAAGGATGAGTTAAAGCTGCACTTGTGTTGACGTGGGCCATAACCCACAGGCCCAGGATTTTGAACGGAACAGATGTAACTTGATAAAGGAATAAATTGGAAGAATCAGTGATCCAATCAGCATACGTTTCGTAGGAGGTTACGCAAAAAACCTGAGAGTGGTAACGATAGATGTTTTGTTTGGTTTGCAGAAACCAAAGGATTTACTCGAACCCAGTTCGAGAACAAGAGAAATTCTGCGATGCTTGTGAGTATGCCCAAGTGTTAGAATACGTGATTCACTATTTACGTATGTGGTAATGATTCAAGTACGGGATGGACTGGCCCCCATACCGGAGACTTCTATCATGAACTATCATATGTTGATAGAAAATCAGAGAGCCTTGAAAACCTTAGAAGAGTGTCGACGCGATAAGCCATAAAACCATAGAATGGTAGGATGATGGAACCCTTTACAGGCAACTGTTGCCAAACGTAGGTCATACGGTGAGAACCAACCCAACCCATTATTCCTGCAGGAGAAACCTGTAATGGTCGACCACCACGAGGTTTTCGATAGTTGTTTAGTATTGGCGGCATCTGCCGTCGGAGAGAATACCCAGTCTCGTAAGAACCTTAGCATGATGAAATGACACATGATATTGTTGAAAGGGTTATGCCCTACCTGAAGAGTATCAGTAAAGGATTCATACCGAAGATATGAGAAGATCGACACCGCCAATCCTAAGGATGAAGTACATGGGTTTCGTCGGAACCGTAACCTTGTTTTAAGAGTGGTAGCACCTCTGACCTTTCCGACCAAAATATTTACTAGAAGACCCCCAACCCCTAACCCTTTCTTGCTAGCCCCTTCGAATCTCGAGGACGAGATTCATTTTAAGTGTGGTAGGTTTGTAACATCCCAAAATTCTAAATTTTGGAATGTTATATTAAATAAATAACTATGCTTGCTTGTCTGATTGTTTGTTTGATTGATTGAGTGAAACTGAGTGGAATTTGAAACTTTTGAAAATTTGGATGAGAGGGAATAAAATGACTTTCCCAAAACTATCCCCTTTGGCCTTTTTGGATCTCAGTAAATTCAATTCCATTCCAACACCAAAACCCTAGAGTGAAGATGAGATGAGTTCTTCCATTTGAAATGAAAAGGGTTTTGAAAAGATTTGAATTTCATTTTGAGAATATTTGAAATTCAAAACTTTATGCAACTCAATGATTTTCATGAGGGAAGATAAGATGACTTCTTCAATTATATGAAATATGAGTTGGAAGTTAAAAAGTATCAAATTGAAAGTCATTTGAAAGTGCCTTGAAACCCCCTTTCAAATTTGAGTTTTGGAATTTGAATTCAAACTTTGGCAAATGGGAATCATTTCAAAAACTATGCCTGATAAATACTTGAGCAAAAGTATGAGAGGAGTAAACATGACACTCCAAAAATATCAGAGGAAACAATGCCAAAAGTTTTGAATTCAAACTTGAGTTTTATTGGAAATTTGAAAAAAATGATTTTTTTATAAACTTGGGATTTTGCCTCTGGAAAAATGTTCAAATGATAGGGAATATTCCCTTGATCATTTTGGTATATATATGTCCTATATAAAATATTTATAGTTTATGTTTTATCTCTGTTTTTGTTTTTTCAAAAAAATAAAAATTTAAAAAGAAACCTCCCCCTCAGCGCCACCCAACATCGCTCACCAAATGCCGAGGCGACCCACCCAGGCGGCCCACCGAACCGGCCCAGCCAACGGCCAAGCCAGCCCAGCGAGCCACCACACCCCCTCGCGCCCGAATCCTCTCCCGATCGGTTGCCCGCTCGCTCACCTCTCTCTCTCCCTCACTGACGCCCCGACCCCACCTCGTCCCTTTCCCTCGCACGCCGCCTCCCACGCTGAAACCACCGCGCCGTCGCAGACCCACGGAGACCCCGGATCCTCCCGATCCTCCCGATTCGCTTCCCGCCACGACGCCCGCCCAATAAAGCCCTCCCCTCACTCCATTTCCCCTCGCGGACCTCTCCTCTCTCAAAGGCCTCGCTGAGCCCGAGAGCGCCGCCCCGCCATTTCCGCCGCCCGAACCACCCCTGCCACCCCGAGCTCGCCCTACCCCACCCACGGACTCCCCTCGCCGCTGCACCCGCCGGAGGCCTCCGCCGGCGCCCCCGACCACCGGAGTCGCCGGAACCATCGCCGCCCGAGCCTCCGCCGCCGCCGCCGACCGGTAAGTCGCCGAACTTCCCTCCTCCGTCCGATCTCGCGTAGATGGTGTGGATTAGAACCCCGAAGGGGTACGCATTTTTAAATAAAACCCGGTTTTATTTCCGGTTCGTTCCGGTTTAGTTTCGTTAGGGTTTTTTTTTATTTAGCCCGGCCCGATTCGTTTAACCCCTGGCCCATTTTAGTTATATTACGCGCAGTGCGCTAGTTAGGCCCATTTAGTCGTTTTTCTTTATTTTCGTTTTTTCTGTTTTAACAGAATAGTTCCTGATTTGAAAAATTCATAACTTTAATTCTACTTAATATTTTTGAGTGATTCTTTTTTTGTTGGTTTGCAAATTTTCTATAGTTTCTGTAGAAAATATATTTAGCTATGTTAAAATTATTTATAATTGCTTTATTTTAGATTTAGCCAGAATAGTAAATCTGTCATAAAATGAGCTAGGAAAATTATTTTTAAATGATTCTTTTGTCCCAACTTTGTTTTAACATTGTCTAACCGTAGAAATTAATTTGGGTATTTTAGGATTAATAAAAAATTAGTTTTAAGCAGAATCTTGTTAATCCTAATTAATTAACTAGCTACTGTTTTCCTATTATTTTAATTAGTAAATAAATTTATTTTTCACATGTGATTGATTATTCTAGGATAGTTTCTGTCACTTTATAGGATGAACTTTTATTTATAATAAATAAAACTTTTATTTTATTTTTCTTAATAGAATTTGAATTAGGCCTAATAGGAGTTTTATAATAGCTTTTAAGTTAATTCTTTTTGCTCCTAGTTGCTTAATGCATTCTTTTCTGTTAAGTTAACATAAACCCTTGATTAGGTTATGTTGAGAAAATTTTTGTTATGTAAAACTATTTCTAGTTGTTGCTTGAAGTAGGAAAAACTTTGAGTGTGATTTCTTCGAGTTTTTCCTTTGGGTTTTGATTCATTTGTTTTGGTGTGTTTTGTTGCTATGCTATTGTGTTAAGTGATCATATGCTATGTGCTTATTATGGTTATTGTTTGCCTCGGTAGAATTTCCGGAGTGCGAAGTTTGCTATCCCGAGTCCCTAGTTTTGCGAAGATCGTCAGCAAGGCAAGTTCACTTTGACCATGCTTTCATACCTATGTTTTATTGCATTTAGTGGCATCTTTGCAACCACCCCTCAGTAGTGTTATTGAATCCTTGTAGTTGAGTAGTATGCATGAGGTAGGAACCCATCACCCTGTTACCAAGCCCGGACGTTATTTATTTAAATGCTACGCTATAGTAGACGGGTTGGTATGAGTACTCGAGTGGTGTGAGAATGGAGGATCTACGCCAATGACGATAACTCCATGATGGAATCTGCAAGGACTGCATCTTCAAGGCCTCAAGACTTCAAGACTCGAGACAGGAATTCAATACACACTCTTGGGTGAAGGACGGTTGACGGGCACCTGGAGAAACCAAAGGTTGGCCGGGATGCATGGAGAAGCGCCATGACATCTTGCGGAAAGCTTCACCCAGCACTCAAAGAGACGGAAGAATACTTCATGCCCGAAGCTTACCTGCAACCGCAAGTCATTATGGGCTCGCTTGGTTGACCTTAGTTGTGACTCTGGCTGGGGCGGTACTAGCAGATGTAGAACTACGGTAGGATGGGATGAGTACGGACGGTGGTCGAGGAACTCTTCGGAAGACCATGTTTCGGTCATCTTGTTCTCAAACACCCTGAAGTGCGAGAACGTAAAGAGAGGGATCGAATCTTGCGGGTAAAGTGTACAAACCTCTGCAGAGGGTTAAAACCTAATCGATTAGCCGTGTCCCCGGTTACGGACAATTTGAGCATCTGGACTTGGATCTATCTTGGAACTCTCAACACCGGATTGATAACTTAATTGTGGGCAACTTATGATGATTTTGGGCTATGAGACATCGGTTGGCGGAACCATGTCATGATAGAAAAACTCCATAGTACAGACTTCATTTATTCCTTTGATGTAGGGAAAAGAAAACCAGCTTTTACGCAAACAAAACCCGATCTGAGCCACAAAGCCATACCGCATATAGCATAGTTTATCATCTGTTTTCTCTTATTGTGATCTTGCCGGTACATTCAATGTAATCGACCTACACGGCTGCAACGTATCATGTTGCAGATATTTCCTCGACAGTAAGAGTTACGATACAGGTTACGGTCTACACTCAACCTGCCGATGGCGTTGATGGGACTCCACACCCGTTTGATTGTTTCCGCTGAGTATTATGAGGTATATATCATTTTACGTTATTTATACATGTGATTGCACTTTGATATATACATTGATGTACTGTGTGTGCCAGCATACTGATCCAGGGATGGCATAGATACACAGAGGCTTGACCGTCTGAGGTCGGGTCGCTACAAGAGACCTCAGAACGGCGTTTCCGAACCGGACTGTTCGGTAAACCGGCGGAGGTAACTACCTGACTGCTGTGACGGGTTGTGCGCGAGCTTCGTGTTGTTGTGTCTTCATAAGAAATTTTCGGTCCAAGTAAGCAAGGGGATGAGAGAATTTAACTTTCCGGTTTGCCCGACGGATTTTTAGTGAAGGTAAAGGATTTGAATCGGAAGAAAGAGTGATTACCTCTACAGCGTTAGCATGACTGACCTCAGCTTCATCCTGACAATAATCATTATCAATAAGGCGTGTGAAAAGTAAACCAAGTGAGTCAAGTTCTACCTCAAGGTCCGGATTACCCACATCGTCGTCAGCTGGAGGATTGGAGGAGGCAGTGGTTCTCTTTCGGTGGGCCGGTTTCTTCACAACTCGGCTCTTGGGCCGGACTGTCTTCTCCGGTTTCTCCTGAGGAGTCTTTTTGCTCCAAAATGGATCATCACCCTGTTTAAAAGACGTTAAAGTTAACAGAGGGTATTTAAAGCATGGCTATATTTCATAAAGGTATATGATATGAGGCTTACAGCTGGCGGTTTGTTCTTGGCAGAAAAAGGAAGCAGGCCGGTTTGAGCGCAGGCAGTCTTAGGTTCATTCAACACATCAAACCGGAGCGCCGGCTTAAGGGTAGTACGCTCCAAGATATCCAGCAGCGGGCAAGGTCAACTCCGGTCAGCCCATTAGCCATGAAGGCCCGGAGCTTGGATAATTGAGGAGCATATTTGCTTCTCTCCCTCGCAGTCAGTCTTTGAGGGAAGGGATGTGTATTGCTTAACTGTTCCGGACGGTAACCCGGCAAGGGATTTTCTCCATCAGGCGAAGTGTCTTTGCAGTAGAACCATGTCGCATTCCATTCTTTGGGATGGATGTGCAGTTTGGCGTGAGGATAAGTAACTTCTTTTCTCTTTTGAATCGCCATGCCGCCTAGTTCTGTGTTGGGGCCGTCTGAAAATTGGCGCGGCAGTTTAGATGGAAACAATCTCAATAGTTCAATCAAGGCTCCTCTTGAAAGAACACCTCACAAAGCACTTGAAAGTGATGATATTGGTTACGGAGTTAGGGCCAATATCTTGTGGATGCAATTGAAGTTGGCTAAGACATCCCGATAAAACTTTGAATCGGGTGGACTGAAGCCCGAGCCGATGGTCAAGAAAACAACAACTTCTCCATCCTTGTTCCGGAACACTTTCCGGCCGAGGACCCTCCAAATGAATGACATCTTTTTTGCCCAAAGTGCCAATTTTGACTAAGTTCTCCAGCTGTGTCTCGGTCACTCGAGAAGGGACCCAGTTGCACTCATATACTTGCTTGGCCATGGTACAGTCTGCAAAACATTAATACCGGTTCAAAGATATGTTGGAAAGATATATACCAATGCATTCAGTATTAAACCGGAAGAAGTTATTTATAAACCGGAGTTTTGCAAAGTGGCACTATTTAGCTAAGATCACTGGCGGTTCAGTAAGGGGACTAATGGTATATGCCGAGTTATCAATTTTTTCTACAAAACTAAACCGCCCGATCTGAAAATGATGCAGAGTCAGAACTGCGGTGAAAACAGGTTTCACAGTATTGCTTAACAGTTATCGGGTCTGGAGCATGTTCAGAAAAAGAAGTGAATATTCAAGATTTGAAAAGGAGCAGATGTTGAATCTGTGAGCAAAGATACAGATCGATCTATGGCCCTGAGAGGCGTGAGGACAAACGGATGGTAGAAGTTGTCGTTAAATGGGACCAAGATTTACAGGTTTATCTGAAGACTGCTATACGAACAAAAAGCATCTGACAAATGCTGAAGAACACAAGAACCCTAGAACAGATCTACGGGGGGAAGGAAAGAAGACTTACAGGAGCTGAGGAAGAAAAGGAAGGTCGCCGCAGTATTCTGGTATGCTCAGGTTGATGCAGCGACCAAGGACGGTGCTGAGGTCGACGGAGGCGGCGGAGCTCTGAAGCAGGGCGGCGCAAGGAAGACAAAGAAGAAGGGAACAAAGGGGAAAAAAGAAATGACCCCTCGGGCTTATTTATACGGAAAGAGACATGTGTCAGGCGCGAAAATCGAGCAGTCATGGGCTTGGAAGCGGAGCTGCCGCCTCGATTCTCGCAGATCTATTAACAAAATATACTGTGGATAACTTTATGACATGTGACGTCATGCCGATTCACGATGATCAGAGAAGATGACATTCCGGCGGTTTACCAGATAATACAAAGATGCAGAAGATGAAGTTTTTTACTAAGGATTGACATGAACCTGTTCAAATCAATCTGGGGCCTAATGTTGGGATATTACCACTAGTAAACCGCCGAACCGGCCGGGTTAACTTCACCAAGAGTTGAACATGTTAAAGCCCAAGTAGGTAGCAGAGGGCTTATGGCCCATAGCAGTTCACGCCAAGAGGCTGTAAACCGCGTCGATGTATCTTGTGTTGTAAGTTAGGAATAGTTGAGACCGAGCCGGATACATCTATGAACCGGCGTCGGGACTCTGTAAACCGATGGGCTTCACCCGTGTATATAAGGGGATGACCCGGCGGCGGTTTGGGACAGACAACAACAACTCAAGGCCTAGGCAAAGCTTGTTTGCTCCCTGGTCATCGAAACCCCATCAATTCCATCACAACTAGACGTAGGCTTTTACCTTCATCGAAGGGGCCGAACTAGTATAAACTCTCGTGTCCTTGCGTCCGATTTAACCCCTTCAAGTTAACCCGTAGCGATGGCTCCACGACTAAGTCCTTTCACGAGGACATCTGCCGTGACAAATCCATGACGATAACTATACTTGACAAGTAAACATTAGCATCTTAACTGATCATCTTAAATGATTAGCTAAAATGATGTAGGAGTAGTAGAAACTTCATGGTTGATCCTGATTGCTGAACATGGGAGATGCATCTTCTTTTGCATATCAATTACATAGTAGTACTATATAATGCTTGCCGGTGTGGTACATTCAATACTGGTAGCACTGGCCATTTTACGCTAGGCTTTAGATTCTGCCGAGCCAGATCCGTTGACCCGCGGTTTGATTCGTGGCCTGCGAGATTTGTTCCTGGGCTGACGTGGTGTGTTTGCCGGTGTAATTTTCGCAGGCCTTGGACAAGATCAGTAAGGTGCCGATGGAGGCCCTCGCCGCCGGCACCGATGTGTCCATGATTGGGCAGTTTGGTGTTGGCTTCTACTCCGCCTACCATGTTGCCGAGAGGGTCGTCGTCACCACGAAGCACAACAACGACGGGCAGTACGTGTGGGAGTCCCAGGCCGGTAGCTCCTTCACCGTCACTCATGATACGTTTGGGGAGCAGCTCGGCAGGGGTACCAAGATGGTCCTCTACCTCAAGGACGACTAGGTATGCAGTCCAATCCTCCTATACTATGATGGCTTACTCTTCATGTCTTGATGTGGTTCTCTGCTTAGTGTAGCTGTATTAGACTCACTATGAGATGTCCACTCTTTGTTAACAAACATGAACTATTAAGTCATCTATTCATGGTCGTTGCTTTTGTTCAGTATATATGTGTGCTTTCTGATTTGTATGCGTAGGTGGTTATAGGTTGGTGTGATGAATATAAATATTAAAAAGTGCTCATGCATGCCGGTATACTAGATCTAGTTGTATGTGCTCATTACCTTCTTGTTGTCACTTTGTCAGCATCAATCCAATCCAACCCAGCCCAATGAATCTAAGCTGCTCGTTTAGTTCTCGCCATCGGTGGTAGCCAACAACTAACCGATCTTAGCTGCTGCCGGCTATTTGGCATCCTATGTATTTTTTGCTGCTAGTCTCAGAAATAATGCATGAATGTCATCAAAACTGCTTCATGCTATCTCTCGGGCAAAGTAGATGCTAGTTTGATTACTATCTGTACATCATCAGGTCTACTTGACGCAAGTCTCTATTTTTTGTTTGTCTCTTTTTGACATATTGCTTTTTATTTTTGAATGTGCAGGTTATTTGCATCTTGATTAGGAGATGATGGTGATCATCTTTTGTTGCGGGGAACCTGTTAGATAAAGTTTATGTGATTTGAACCTGCAAGATACAGTTCTGTATAATGTTGTGTGAGATAAAAGTTATGTACTTGTGAACATAGGAGATAAGTTATTGATATGTGTTGGTCTGTCTAATGTTATGCGAGATAAAGTTGTGTGAGAAAGTTTTCTATACTTGTGTTATTACTGTGGGAAAGAAGTACTGTTACTATACTGATTTGAGAATATTGGCTGTGAATAAAAGAGGGCTTGGCCCACTATTGGATTGTAAAAAGGCCATGTCCAGAATTTATATTGCACTCAATACTTGGGCTCTCAAAAGGCCATGGCCCAAACTATGTTGGACTTGTTTCTAAAAAGAGCAATATAAATTTCAGATTGTAAAAAGGTTGGGGCCCCAAAAAAATGGATTGTAAAAGACTGCATCTCAGAAAAAAAGTCCTAATTGTTGGGCCAGGCCTATTTAGCTAATCAAAGCACAGGGAAAAAATAACTTAAATGGGCTGAATTAATGGGCTCGACCCATGTAAAACGCCGAATCGGACCGGGCTGAATCTTGTGCCACATCAGCTTGCCACGCTGGATGCCTACGTGGCCTGGGGAGGTTGCTAGTGACCAAAACGCCACAGTGGACATATTTTGGTCATAAACGTCTTCGACCATTCCAGAAGAAAGGTCGCTATAGTCAGTTTACGACCGCCAGCTTTTGACCTTCTGTTTTTGGTCACAAAAAGGTCGCAAATGAAAAACCATGACCTTTCAGTGACCAATAGTGGTGGTCACAAGTTGACATATTTCTTGTAGTGGTCGATCGATATGAGAGGCGCTCGTTCGGGCCGCGAGCCTGCTATAGGGCCTGCCTTGCACTTATGTTATTGGCCCATCCAAATTGAAACATTTTTCTTCATTTTTTACATTACCTGCTCGTGCGTTGGGACGAACAAAACTAGCATGGGCCAACTCGACGACTCAAACTAGGTGCACACTTTCCAGCCACCGAGGCGGCCGCCATACCAGCCCCTATGGTGGCGCCGCCCTTTTATGCGTGTATGATTGGATAGTGAAAAATATTCCAAAGGGCGCTTTTGATTTACCCACAGAATGGTTGAATTGCTTGTTTCTATGAACTGAGTTCGCCAATAATGTGAAGGATGCCAGTCTTTTCATCCTATTGTAGATTGCTTAGATCTCGATATGCCAAAAGTAATCGCATGAAATATACAAGAAAAGCCAGTGTGATGTGTTTGTTCACAACTGGTCCGACTACACGCCCTCATATAACATATCAAGGATGCACCATCTTACCAGATTAACCAATCGACTTACCCATGCAAGGTGTGGGAAGAAAGAAGTATTGGGACTGCGTATCCAAGCAATTGATGCCATGGACTCTTCGCACAACCTTGTAAGCGAAAAAGAAGTTGCAGTGCCTGCACAAAGAACTAGCATAAGTTCAGCCACGCTTCTCGAATTTTAGTTAGCCACTTATTACAAAATTGTTCAATTACGTTGCTTGGCTTAATTTAGTTTGCTACTGATTACATAATGGCACAGCCTGTTAATCATATTGTAGACTGCGCCTATCTATGTGTTTGATACTTACTGTTAAGAATTACCTGTTTGCGTTAACTTAAATATCTACTTGTTTGTTTAACTGCTTTGCTGCTCCAACAGCGGGTTACAATGATGTTAATAACTACTTTTCGGCATCCAATTGAAACTATTTAATTCCTTGTTTGTTTAACTGGTTTGCTGTTATAACTCCCAGTTGAGATGTTTTGCTAACTTCAACTTTTCTGAATCCAATCGGAACTTTAATGGCAAAACAGGTTTGCCCAAGATCAAAGAGCGAGGTCCCCATCGACGTTGCATCATCCCACAGCAGTTGCACCGGTCCAATCGTGCATTATGAATTGCCAACTGCTGATACTCTAGAGGCTAAATTAGTGGTAGAAAGAGATTCTGCTTCTGCACTTAGAGATGAAGTTGACATGTTGAGGAAGCAAACAGCACAATCACAAGCAGTACTCGAGACAACCATTAAATATTTGGTGGATTTCAAAACGAAGCAAGCTGAGAATGACCAGATTATTAAGGTCCTGAAGGAAAAAAGGAAATTAAATTCCTACTTGGTAAATCATAGGTGAAATGTTCTTTCCATAGTTGAATAACCTTTGTGTTGTCTGTTCATGTAATCGATCAAACCATTTGTTCTAGAGATCATGTAATAATTGTTGTTTTGTTTTTTGGTTTGTAATTTTATTTGAGCACAAGTCTGTATTAATTGATAAGACTTGGAGACATTTCATTTGGATTGCTGTGCCAGACCTACAAATATGCCAATCGGGTTGAATGTGCATTCAGCAATAGTAGTAGTACCGATGTTCCATAAGTGGCACGCATCGGAAAGGGCCAAGATGCTGGCTAAAAAAAGGATGTTGTTGTAGCCAAAAAACAGTACAGCGGCCTGGCTTATGTATGTTAGTTGATATTATTGATCCATATACTCTATAAGTGTTTATATGTCTATTAGTTCAGTACATTCTTGGTTGATTGACTCGGTATTTGAATCTTGATACATCGCTTGTGTACATATCTAAATGGGAGTACACATTATGCTGCGTGTGACATTTGAGTTGGACATGAAGTGTTCCAAATACTAGAATTCACCTTAAACTGGATTCTAGTTTCTGAATTTGAGTATCGGCATTTGTAAACCGTATTCATATATGACAGCGGAATACATCTTTGTCGTCCTTTTGAATATATATAAAAACACATAGAATGATTTATAAAGATTCATATAGGAATACAAAATGGATTCGAATTTAGTTGCCAGGATAAACGTGGATGCTTATTGTCCCAAAATTCGAAAGAAGCAGCCAAATGTCCACTCCCACGTCGGCTGCCCAAAGCCAAGTGTTTGGGAGATGGAAATTACTGTCTACCCATTACACGGACAATCCATCAGCCCGATTTCCACTGCTCTAAATAGGGGTAGGTTAGTAACTTCAATTAGACATGACACGACCGCCTATGAGCCCATTCCGACACGGTGGGCGTCAAACATGGGCGGCAAAACTCATTTGATTCAAGCTCGTCCGAAAGACCTCTGTTTCTCCCTCCATTCCCCATTCATACACGATTGGCGGCAAAACAAACTCGACTCGGCCGAAATCGATGTAGGCAAATATTTTCAATAGGGGCAGGTTTGTAACTTCACTCAGACGTGACACAACCGCCCTACCTGTCAGCCCCGTTCATACACCATGGGCGCCAACCATGGGCGCCAACCACCCTCTCCTCGCCCGAAATCGCTCTGGGCAAATATTGGCGAGATGCGAGATTACCATCCTATCCCCAACCGACGAGACGTCCAAATTTTAAACGGGGGCTAAGTTCGTAACTTTCCCATATTTCAGACAGGCGCGTCCCAAAAACATGGTTCCCCGTACCTCTCCCTCCATTTTCCCATTCATACACCGTCCGCGCTAGAACACCCCATCCCCACACCAGCCTCCGTCCGCCACCCCATCCATCACCGCCGTCCTCCACCACATCCATCGCCACCGTCCTCCACCATGCCGGAGCGCCTACCAAGACCGCGTCGTCCACTGCTAGAGATGGATGTTTCTCATCCACGGCGACGGACCAATAGCCTTGCATCGCGTCCTCTCGCTTCATCGGCGCCGTCGTCCTATTTGCCGGGGCCGCTCACACGACCTTCTCTTCCACCGCAACGGGACTTATCCCCCGATGCACCTGTCTACCGTCGCAGATCTGCTTCAACGCCACCAACAGCCATCGCAACCCCGATGCCTACACGACGCCGCAAGAGAGGTGGTACTTCATATCTCCTCAACTTTTTGAGCTCAACCAGAAAATAGATCTTAACTTGGTTACTCTACTTTCTTTTCATCTCTTAGAATTTAGTTCTTAGTTCGAAGCAGACAATGGATGCTAAATATCATTTCTCCGGTTTGCAGCTTCAAATTTGCCATGGCACAGCCATAATACGGTTTAGTTGATCATGCTTAGGGTTTAATTGATCATGCTGGTTCCATGGTGGTTTCTTTAATAGAAATCAGAGGGGAAACCCTCTTTTGCTAAAAAAAATTTGCTTAGAGTTTCCCCCTTTTATGATCACTATACGATTAGAATACGTGCTTCGTGTCATAATAACACTGCTCCACCCATCAAGCTTAAAAAGCTTAGTTGTTCAAATACGAATCTGATATTATTAAAACAGAGTTTTTTAATTGGTCAGCTAAATGTTCCTAAATTAGTTTTGAAAATGCATGTTCGTCGTTCGGGTGTGTATCTCTATAGGGTGCCCACGGTGGACCGGCCCACCCTGGGATTTTGGGTCGTCCCAGGCCCCGATTCCTCTCGTTCAACTGCAAGGCTTCGATCTCTACTACTTTCTCAACCGCTTTGCCTCGCTTGGCGACTTGCAGTCCCGACGGCATGACTCTAGGAGGAGACGCCAGACTAACAGGATGCCAGGAGCCGCTCGCCCAACAGCGTCACCGCTGCCCGGGCGCGCCGCCGTGCCTACCTTCCCAGTCCGTTCAGGGCTCAGGCATGCAGCACTTGTGTCTACTACACAACCTTCTTCTTGTAGACGTTGTTGGGCCTGCAAGTGCACAAGTTTGTAGGACACTAGAAAATTTCCCTCAAGTGGATGACCTAAGGTTTATCAATCCGTGGGAGGCGTAGGATGAAGATGGTCTCTCTCAAGCAACCCTGCAACCAAATAATAAAGAGTCTCTTGTGTCCCCAACACACCCAATACAATGGTAAATTGTATAGGTGCACTAGTTCGGCGAAGAGATGGTGATACAAGTGCAATATGGATGGTAGATAAAGGTATTTCTAATCTGGAAATATAAAAACAGCAAGGTAACAAGTGGTAAAAGTGAGCGTAAACGGCATTGCAATGCTAGGAAACAAGGCATAGGGTTCATACTTTCACTAGTGCAAGTTCTCTCAACAATAATAACATAATTAGATCATATAATGATCCCTCAACATGCAACAAAGAGTCACTTCAAAGGCACTAATAGCGGAGAACAAACGTAGATATTATGGTAGGGTACGAAACCACCTCAAAGTTATCCTTTCTGTTCTATCTATTCAAGAGTTCGTAGTAAAATAACATAAAGCTATTCTTTCCGCTCAATCCATCATAGAGTTCATACTAGAATAACACCTTAAGACACAATTCAACCAAAACCCTAATGTCACCTAGATACTCCATTGTCACCTCAAGTATCCATGGGCATGATTATACGATATGCGTCACACAATCTCAGATTCATCCAACCAACATAAAAGTACTTCAAAGATTGCCCCAAAGTTTCTACCGGAGACTCAAGAACGTGTGCCAACCCCTATGCATAGGTTCATGGGCGGAACCCGCAAGTTGGTCACCAAAACATACATCAAGTGGCACATGATATCCCATTGTCACCACAGATAAGCACGGCAAGACATACGTCAAGTGTTCTCATTAAAGACTCAATCCGATAAGATTACTTCAAGGAGAAAACTCAATTCATTACAAGAGAGTAGAGGGGGAGAAGAAACATAAGATCCAACTATAATAGCAAAGCTCGCGATACATTAAGATCGTGCCAAATCAAGAACACGAGAGAGAGAGAGAGAGAGAGAGAGAGAGAGAGAGAGAGAGAGAGAGATCAAACACATAGCTACTGGTACATACCCTCAGCCCCGAGGGTGAACTACTCCCTCCTCGTCATGGAGAGCACCGGATGATGAAGATGGCCACGGTGATGGGTTCCCCCTCGGCAGGTGCCTGAACGGGCTCCCGAGAGGTTTTGGTGGCTCTGAGAGGCTTGCGGCGGTGGAACTCCCGATCTATCTTCTGTTCTGGAAGCTTTACAACACGTAGGTATATATGGGTGCAGGGGTGCGTCGGTGGAGCTACGGGGCCCCACGAGGCAGGGCGCCTAGGGGGTGGGCGCGGCCCCACCTCGTGAGCACCTCCCGTATCTCCCGACGAGAGTCCAAGTCTATCCGTGGGTTTCCTTCCAAAATAACTTCTCCAGTTGATTTCGTTCCGTTTGACTCCGATATTCCTTTTCCTCGAAACACTAAAATAGGCATAAAACAACAAATCTGGCTGGGCCTCCGGTTAATAGGTTAGTCCCAAAAATAATATAAAAGTGGAAAATAAAGCCCAATATTGCCCAAAACAGTAGATAATATAGCATGGAGCAATCAAAAATTATAGATACGTTGGAGATGTATCAAGCACCCACCAAGCCAACCCGATTTATCCTGAGATACGTCCTCAACACTCAGCAGCCACTCCTCATCACCCATTTTCTAATTGATTCATTACTCATTAGGCAGGACTGTCATTAGGGTTTGTTGTGTGCTCGATGCTACCTACACTTAATGGTTCAGATGTATTTCGTAATCTTTAGTACCTCTAAAGTTCACAGGGTTTTCAAAATTCGCCCTCGGATGTAAACTAGTCATTTTGGATTGTTGGTCGTAGTGACATTGACCAGATTACTACTGCAAGCCAGGTTTGTTGACAATTTTACTTGTCTTTCTTACTCATTCGAGATAATATCCAATTATTCACGTCGATTAGTTGCAAACAATAAGTGCTAGACAAACTTCTTCATTCAGATTTTGGGCGGTCTCTTCTGCAGCTACAATTCTGCATACTTGTCCTAGTAAGCTCACAAGTAAATGATTGATTCACTACATCTATGCTTGCCTTGTCATATTTGTTGTCAATATTCTTTTAGGGTGGACCACCCTGTTTCTAGATCTTTGGAACCGTAGACATGAGTGAATAGTATTTCTCTATGTGATCTCTTCCATCATGTGTGGGTAACTAACACTTGCATTGTATAGAAAGAAAGTGTCATTTCCAGCTTTTACATAGGTTTCGATCTTTTACATGGAATATAATCTGCCTACTTGCTTTGTGTCGCACTACCAACACTCCACCCTTGAAGCTAAACATTACACCACTTATAATTGCTTAGTTTATTTGTTCAAATACGAATTTCATATGATTCTAATGTTCCTACTTCAGTTTTGATATGTGTGCCTGCCTGTTATAGAGACATAAGGGGTTTGTATTTACGTGTGTGTCCAGTCAAGACGGTTGGGGAGGTGAACTTTGCATATGCAGGGGTTTATAGGGAAACACTCTCCGAGTTGAATCCGCAATGCATTCCATAGATAATATGACTACTTATTATGTTTTCATGAATCTCAGATTCTAAACAGCATCATAATGATTATGAGCTTGCGCGCATGAAAAGAATAAAGCAGAACAATGCCATGGCTGTCAAACTTGGCATTAAGGGACTGAAATCAAGTCTGGATACAATGCAATGCAAAAGCTCTCCACCTACAGATTCATGCTCAGAATATGATCCTAATAGTGATTCTGAGCTAGAGGGAGACCTAAGTCAATGTAGCTCCCTAGTGGAGGAGTTAGAGGAAGATGCCCTATCTTATTCACCCATCAAGGTACTTGCTCTAACTTTCCAAGGTTACATTGCTCGCACATATCTTGCAACTGATGCTTTGCATTGCTTCTACTTTTTTGAACTTCCATTAGCTTAGTTTACACATCGTGTATGTGAATACGCCCTGCCTATACATTTTCAGTACATATTCCATCTATCATCATACCATATTTATCCATTCAAATGTTGTTCTTGTGTATCAGACATTCAAAAGGAAGAGGGCGGTTGCTGATCGTGGAGGAGCACAAGCAAAGTATTTGGAAAAGGCAGTGGCACCTGATAAATCAAATAGGCCATTAGGTGTAGTTGCAATATCACCTGCCCGCAAAATACCCCAACTCTAGCAGACCCTAGCCCTACTACACTGGTCATTTCTGATGCCCCAACTCAGCAGACCCCAACTGCAGCAAGCAGTATGATTATGCCATTTGACATAGCACCAGCTGTATGACGCAAAAACCCCATTCTAGCAAAGAGTACACCAAATCCAGTTGCCAAATCCCTTTTCGAACCAGAGAGAGCCCCAATTGCAGCAAATAGGACACTTGTTCCATTTCTTCCCAGTTTAGAAGACGAAGCTTATGTTGTTGTCAGGAAATTTTTGCGCATCTTTCCTTCATGGAAAGATTATACCGCAGACACAGAACAATTTCCAGTCTTCCTCCGGAACTTACGCGTAAGTAATGTACTAATCTTATTCATGGTCATTACTGCAAATGTTTCTGCTGACAGAAGACACAAGATTTCATTATTTTAAATAGGCGAGGAGCAAACTGGATTGTGATGACGAGCAAGGGTTGGTTGCGCTTTTCAAGCACTAGTTGATGAAGTATCGTTCCTACCTGAGGCAAGCGCACTTCGATGTCAAGCCTCTGAATGAAATTTCTGTAAAGTCTCCGGTGCTACATTTATCCAACGGCGACTAGAATAATCTTGTTACACATTGGTCTCGGCTGCAGCGTAAGGTACTGTCTATGATATCACATCACAATTTGAACTACATTTCTGCATTTGCCTTAATGTCTCACTTGTACGAAAACTGTTAGCAGAAGAACATTCGTTCTCAAGGGATCACAAAATCTCGCAACTATACTGCACACTGCATTGCTCTTGTGAGTACCTCTTGCCCTGTATGACCATACTTACTTTCATAGTTGTTTGATTATGTAGCATCACTGCACATGTTATCCTCGTAATCATCCATTTGGTGGACATTATAAGATCCGTATGGACTCTTACATAAATTTAGAATCAACCCAATGCTTTTGAAGAGGTTTAGCTCTGCAGTCCTCTTGTAAGGACTGAACGTGGTCTATCGTTGTACTTACATTAACAGCTACTCCCTCCGTCCCATAATATAAGAACGTTTTGTACAGTACACCAGTGTTCAAAACACTCTTGTATTATGGGAAGAGGGATTGGTTCATTTTGTAGCATTCTGCATCTTATCTCCCTCGCCCACCACTTACTAAAAAGATCAGATCTATATTTAATCTTACCAACAAGTAGAATACATGACAATGCCGGTCTGTAAGTGTAGCCCATTGCTCTTGTCAAGACATTTTGTCCCATGAACGCGTGTACTTCCTGTGGATTGGTAGTTGATTATGTAGCATCAATCTACATCTTATCTTCATTATCCTCTATCCCTTCCAAAGATTATCATATCTATAATTACTCTCTACAAAATGTAGAGTACATGCAATGCTTATGAAGAAGATTCGTGCTGAAATTCTTGAGTTATCCTTCCCTTGACATGGAGAAGGGCATTATAGAGCCGTTTTAATCATTAATGTAAGTCAGTCCTTCTAAAGCCTTTATCCTCAACTGCTGTTTAATTTGCTCATACTCCCTATCGTTTACTGCTGTTTAGTTTGTTGTTTCTACCAAAATGCATGTTCGTAAGAACCGTAAGTTCTAAGTTTTACTTGTAAAACCAAATTCCTTATTCATACCATGCACATTACTTAATACTTCCTATATGTATGCTTGTTTTTGTGGATCTATAATCCAGTGTGTGGTGAAGCAGCCCACGTTTGCACCTTGTCATCTCCTGTTTTATCTTACTGATGTGGCTGATGATATGAACAACATGCCATGCACATTATCCAAAATAGATACAATGATTTTCTTTGCCCTTCATCTATGCTTGTTATGTTGACATGGTAATCCAGTAGTGTGGTGATGCTCCCCGCATTATGAACAATGCCAAATTATGCTATTGATATTTTGAACTTACTCTTTATTTTCTAATTTGAAATTGGATAGAATTGACAGAACAGTTATCATCTTTGTTTATACACATGCAAAACCTGTCATCTCTCTGCTTTGTTTCAGGGTGATATGCCTGATGGCATGCACAAGTCCGCTGATGGATGTGAGACAAACCCAACATATATTGTAGAAAAGAAGGCAAAACATCTTGAAGATAGCGAGACAACCCCAAAGTCTTGTCTTGATGCAGTGTTCAAGTTACTTGAGACTAATAGTCAGACAAGCTCACATAATTCGTTGTGTGAATCAGTTCGACTTCTTCAGTCCCAAGTTCTAGCAGAAAGGCATTCTGCAACTCAACTTCGACTTGAAGTCCTATCTCTAAGAAGTATTGCGGAGAACACCAATGAGAACCTCATCGCTAAACAGCTACACCTGGAAGCTATGACCGACATGCTAGGCCGGTCTCACAGCCTTGCTCAACAGCTTGCGCAGCAGTTCCCCCGCAAAGGCTAACCTTTCTTGAACTGTCTTGGAAGTGGTCTCGGTTCAGTATTATTTTGTTACGTTGCAATGGTGCCAAATTTTTTTAATCTGCTTCTTCGTTGTGCTTTATGATCACTGGTGGCGAACTTCGATGCCTAGTGGATGTAATATACCTTAAATCCTTTATTGTATAGTGTAGGTTTATTCTTAGTTACTATGCCGTAATTTCTTTATTGTATAGAGTAGGTTTGTTCTTAATTCCTACTAGTTACTGCCATCATTCGCTATCTGAAAAAAAATCAGATGTAGTCGATCGGATCGAAATATTCGACTCTAACGGGCCAGGTTTTTAGAGGGCCACAATTGGGCCGGCCTGCGTCTTTCTTGGGCCCGGATGGTTGGGGCCTTCACACATTGCGCGAGGCCCAAACTTACACCGGCCTATATTTTACCTAGCGCTTAGTTTGGCCCAGGTAGCGTTGGGCCATTAACAGGCTGAATATTGTACTGGCCTGTTACGGCCGAGATGAAACCACGGGCCTTTAGTAGGCCAAAATGCATGTTGGGCCTTAATTTTCACTAGTCGTCGACGGGCCTTCAGCAGGCCGAAATGTAGACCGGGCGTTTGGGCCCAAGAAGCGCCGGGGCCGTTACCGGGCGAAACATATCTCGGGCCTTAGTTGGCCCACTGATATCATGGGCGTTTAAGAGGCCGAAAGCTTAGCACAGGCATCGACGGGCCGGATTACGCGACAGGCCTTTAACAGGACCAAAGTCACGTTGGGCTTAACTGTTGCCACCTTTAGCACGGGCCGTTAGTGGGCCTGATGTCCCGTCGGACCATATATGGCCCATGGGTAGCACGGACCATTCCCAGGCCGAAAGTCACACCGGGCTGAAATGGGCCCATGTCTACATCAGGCCTCTAACAGGCTGAAAGTCACTGGGCTGTAGTTGGGCCCAAATATTCGGCGAACAATTAGCGGGCCAGATCTGGCTTCAGGCCACAAATGGGCTCAAATATTGGGCGAACAATTAACGGGCCAAGTCTGGCTTCGGGCCGTAAATGGGCCCAAATATTGGGCGAACAATTAACGGGCCAGATCTGGCTTCGGGCCGTAAATGGGCCTATATTAAGCAGGCCGTTATTGGGCTGGCCCACTAGTACCTGATTAAGTTCTACGGGCCTTTGACTGGGCCAGCCTTTTTAACCTATATGGGCCACTGTTGGGCCCAGCCACGTGTCGACGTATCATAGGCATGTCTCCTCCAATGGACGGGCGACATCTGGCCCACTGACGAGCTGACAGGCGTTCCCTTCGGCCAATCAGAATTTTACACATGGAAATTTCCCATTAGTCAGGGCTGTTAACGGGTTATCGGATCCAAAATCTAACCCGATAGCTTAACGGCGTTCCGTTACGGTGGATGCCACGTGTCGGTCACCCTTGAAGAAAGTACTTCTATGACGCACGATTTATCGTCATGGAAGTGGACACTTCCGTGATGATAATTTTAGTAATGTCATGGAACACTTCTACGACACCACAGGTATGACTATCTTGATTCTGTAATAAAATCGTCATGGATGTACATGCATTACAAAAAACACGACCTACTGTGACAAACACGTATCATCACGGAAGTGTATTTTTTTGTAGTGTGACCTATCGATGCTCATGGTTGCGCCTCATGATTGCGTCGGCTGGTGAAGCTGGTCGATTTTTAATGAAAAACAAGCCGTCTTCCATTAGTGCTCTTTGCTTGTTACCCACAAAGATGATATCCTTCGTCAGTTCACCTTGGTTGCGTTGGAGACACAGTCGTCTTTCACGTTGGTGCAATTTTATCACACAATTGGCTATGAAGCAAATGTTTCCTCGAAGAAGGATTGATGTTTGTACTAAGAGCATAAGTTTTGTATTGATTTCTAAGCCTTCTCACAACTTTGTCTCCAGCTCCCCTGTAATTTTATATGTCCAGCTATTAACTTTGATTAAAAAAATGGTGTGGACTAAAAACCCGGATGGACGTAGTAGCCCTCCATTTTTATTTACTCCGCATATTAGATTTGACTAAAGTCAAACTTTGTAAAGTTTGACCAAGTTTAGGCCAAACACAACAAACCATAATTATTAGAGAGGGTAAACAGTACATACTCTCAAACCTTTCCGATAATTGAAATTAAAATTCTTTATTTGTACACACTCTCACACGTTTCTGGTAATTTGGCGCATGTGTGGTTGTTCACTTAAGGGAGGGTAGTGTACCGCACGTGAAGGAAAGGAAGTGCGACCAGGACGCGTGGATCGTTAGTTCATTGGAAGTACTCCCTCCGTTCCTAAATATTTGTCTTTCAAGTGGTTTGCAATGGAATATGACATATGGATGTATATAGACATTTTTTACAGTGTAGATTCACTCGTTTTGCTCCGTATGTAGTCATTTGTTGAAATCTCTAGAAAGAGAAATATTTAGGAATCGAGGGAGCAGTAGTTTTCTTCACTGGTACGTTAAATAAATAATTTCGTTTCGTACTTACACAATTTAAAACGATTGTTATGGAGAGAATAAGAAAATCACTCCACTATATATTAGTCGTATACACGAGTACTATATGGACGCAACTTCGTTGACTTTAGTGCACCTGCCTTTGGGTTTATTATAGGTGGGCCCAAAATGTGGCTGGCCCACCTGTCATGCAGCCAAAAGCAAAAAGCGATAAGCACCGAGCTCACCTGTACTACAAGATATATATAAGCTGGAGCCTCAGCGCTTGTTTGCTAGGGTTTGCACTCTCCACACTCCCGCCGCACTACATATATATATACACGCTGGAGGCTCAGCATTCCTTTGCTAGGTTTGCTATATTCACAGTCTCTCACCCTCTTCACCAGATCTAAACAAGACTGCGTTGTGGCCTCTGTCTCTCTCACCCCCCTCACAGCTGGTGAAGAACGCGTCCGGATCCCGTCGCACGGGGAAGGGGAGGAGGTGCAGCGTTCACTCTATCGCCTTCGGCGAGGGAGGCAATCCACTGCCGGCTGCGCTTTTCTCTTCCACCCAGCGCCTATGCGGGAGGGCCACCGACCCCTTCTTCCTCGCTGCCATACATAGTGTGGGCAGATCCGACCTCCCACCGCACGCCTTGACACATCCCGACGACCCTATGGTATAAGTTTCTTTGAAACCGTCATTGGTCTAGCTGCATGCAGATCTTTTTCGATTATGTGGTCGAATCTAGGTCTTGGTCCAAAGAGGAAAGAAGGGTACTGCGGGGTGGAGCATGAGTCTAGGACATGGTTCAACGAGGAAAGGAGGGAGGGAAAGTAGTATAGACTAGCTATACAGCCGCTTTGTTGGTCGAAAAGGGAAAAAGGGGGTAACCCAGTACACACATATGTACGGAATCGAACTCTTTGTTGAAAAGGGAAAGAAACTGGGGGGTCGGGTTGTTTGTGCAGGACTAGATTTGCTGCCCTCACATAGGAAAAAGTTTCAAAGAGAACAAATATGGGACCAACGCAGATATGCTGCTTGGCTACATACTCAGCATCACCCATTTATACGTGTGGACGCACATGGTGCTGGCATGTCCCATGTCTAGGGGTGGAAACAGATCGGATACGGATCGGATAGTGCTCTTACCACTTCCATTTTCATATTTTCAAAACGAATCCGAAACCGAATACGGATGTTATCGGATACGGATGCGGCTCGGATATTATTCGAATACGGATACGTATCGGATATTTTCTTGATTCGGAACGGATACCAATAATATCAACATATTGCTTAAGTAAATTAGTCAATAGCTATGTGACCTGAAATAATCAACTTGTGACATACAATAATTCAATGATAAATAGGTTTATGAATAAATACTATTGTAATGCATAATAATTTATAAGTTTAATCATATAAAGAGTAAAATTTGACTACTTATTTGGCTTTTAGGTTGGATAATTGGAATATTGGGTCTAGAATTTTGAAAATTACCTCCCATAATCTTATTCGGATACGGATATATCCACTTCCATATCCATATTTGTGTCAAAATCTCCTACCATATTTTATTATTTATTTGTTTACAAATTCGGATACGGATAATTTCCATTTCCATTTTGGTTCGGATGCGGATGTTTCGGATACGAATAGGCATTTTCTCGAATACGAATATTGGATATTTCGGATTATCCGCTACCACTTTCCACCCCTACCCATGTCCCATCCACATGATCGTGCAGTGTGTTTTGAGATGTTGTGCTACTTGTATTGGTACTGTTTTAAATAAATGTTGAATTGAAGCTATTGTATTGCTCTCTTTTCCCATTAAGTAGGGAACAAAAATGGTACCAACCCAGACATGATGCTTGTTGCTTTGTTACAACAAACTCTGCATCACCCCCTTTATAAGTAGATGGAAGCACATGGTGTTGTTGCGCCCACTCGCCCCTGGAATTGTTTATGCTTTTTCTTAATCTAATGCTGATGGTAAAATTAAGCAATGCCACTCTCAGAATTAACTATTGAACTATTTTAAGAGAATTTCTCTGTTAAAATGAATCAATGCAACCGTTTTAGAAATGCTACTGTCCTATACTTTGTTTTCCATCAAGATAAGGTAGATGCTTCTTTTTGTGGCTGCATGTTTCATCCTCCTTTATTGGCAGTAATTGTTTCCTTTTTTGCCTCTGTTAAATCAGGGATATCTATTCAACTTGTTGCTATAGCAAACTTAAATGTCACACCGGCGACTTTACTTGATTTCAGTGCAACTGCACAAAACGAGATTGGATTTCCTATTCGTGTTGGCAGATTCGTACGTGATCTTGTGTGCGTCATGAAAGGTTGGTACTTGCCTTCATCCACATGATCGTGCAGTGTGTGCTACTCGTATTGGTACTGTTTTAAATAAATGTTGAATTGAAGCTATTGTATTGCTGTCTTTTCCCGTTAAGTAGTGAACAAAAATGGGACCAACCCAGACATTATGCTTGTTGCTTTGTTACAACAAACTCTGCATCACCCCCTTTATAATTAGATTGAAGCACATGTAGTTGTTGCGCCCACTCTCCCATGGAACTGTTTATGCTTTTTGTTAATCTAATGCCGCTGGTAAAATTAAGCAATGCCACTCTCAGAATTAACTACTGAATCTTATTTCAAAACTGCAACACTTGTTAGGGATTGGCGGGATTACCATTTTTGTGGCCGCATGTTTCATCCTCCTTTATTCGCCAGTAATTGATTCCTTTTTTGCCTCTGTTAAAACAGGGATATCTATTCAACTTGTTGCTATTGCGACATTTTGCTTCGCTTAATTTTGGTGGAACTGCACAAAATGAGACCGGATTTCCATATATGTGTTGATATCTCTTTTAGATCTTCCTCAGGAGTTGTTTCGAATCTTGGTCTTGAAAGGTCAGTACCTACTTTCCTCTGAATTAACTACTGAATCTTAGTTCAAAACTGCAACACTTGTTAGGGATCGGCGGGAGTACCATTTTTGTTAGGGATCGGCCGGAGTACATGTTTAAGAAATGTATTGTTCAGATAATGTCTCTGTTATTATATATCAGTTACAGTGTTTTACAAATGGTACTATCCTGCTTTTTAGTTCTTTCTACATGTTTAACCAAGGTATTGTTAAGATAATGTCTGTGTTAAAATGAATCAGTTGCATTGTTTTAGGAATGATACTTTTCTGCTTTGTCGTTCTTCATACATGTTGAAACAAGGCATTGTTAAAATAATGTCTCAGTTAATGTGAATGAATCACACTGATTGAGAATTGCTACTCTCCTGCTTTGTTTCCCATTAAGATAAGGTAGAGCAGTAGATGTTTTTCTTCTGGGAGTACAAGTCATCAACCATTATTTCTCAGTAATTGTTTCCCTTATACCTATTGTTGCTTACAGGGATATCAAAATTAAAGCTCGGTTTTATTCCGACTTTGATTTTAGTTGAACTGCACAAAAGGAGTCAATCTTATATTTACTAATTGGAGGCACCATTCGAGTCTCTACGTTAATCCACATCAGCAAGATTAATGTAGCCGTTAGATTAAAATTTTAGTGGTCAAGATATATTAGAAGACCCTATAAAAAATTTAACAAAAAAATAGCACGTACGTACATCAAAAGGATGAAACCTGCACGTACATATTAGAGTCCTCAACAATCAAGTTATGCTTCCCACGTGCCTTCCTTTGTTATGAATTTTTTTTACCTACATCAAAGAGTCCTCAACACCTCGCTTCCTTGAAAAAATAGTTTCAACCTATATAAATTCCATGTACTCATGATTCAGTTTCGTCCTAAAGAATAAGTCCACGTGCCTTCTCCATTTGTGATGGAAAGACAATACATACAATGATTTAAAGATCAACATCTATTAGACTTCTGGAGAATATTTTTTATAGAAAAACTAGCATATACATTATTTGCAAAAAAATACAAATATTTGGAAGAGTCCTGAGCCACCAAGTTACGTTTCAACTCACACAAAACCCATGTGCCTTCCTTTGCCCTGGTAAAAAGATAGATCATCAAAGAGCCTGGAAAAAAAAGAGCTCCGCCTTAGAAAAATAAATCTGTTCTAAAATAATAATGTGTCCACGTCCCAGTTATCACCACATGCAAAAGAATATGTTCCTTTTCCCTTCAAAATTGAGAAGGACACGGACAGATGTTCGTGATCCTTCAAAAATAAGGACACGTACAATTAAATACTTGCCAAGCATCACATTATAGAAAGGGAGACCCATTGCCTAATTGAAAATAAATTCAATCCTACATTATGAAATAAAGACCCAGGGAATATTAATAAATATGTGAAATCACCTAATTATAACGTAACCAAGAAAATATACATAAATTGTCACACGGAGAAAGTTAATTTATGAACATAACCTGACACTCAATGGGTATTGTAAATAGGACATTTCACGGAAACATCCCTTAAAATTGAATCTTAGCGGGAAAAAATATTTCAAGTATTGTGATATACCCCACTATTTTATGTGATACACGATAGATACATTCTGAATGAAGCATAAGATTGCATTTGATAATAAATTTATGTAAGGACTACTATCCAATGCACAAAGAAGGA
Source organism: Aegilops longissima (assembly GCA_021605205.1). Classification (NCBI taxonomy): domain Eukaryota; kingdom Viridiplantae; phylum Streptophyta; class Magnoliopsida; order Poales; family Poaceae; genus Aegilops; species Aegilops longissima. The sequence continues at coordinate 509,065,269 of CM038681.1, forward strand.
ATGGAGATTATCTAAATGAGAAAAATAGCATTGTAGAAATGGTACATATGTAGACCCACAAAGACCAACCAGTACATGCTTAGGCAAAGGAGTCTAACACCGAATGAAACACATATCCAGCTAACATTATTCTATAGAATTATATTTCAAAAACACTAGGCACCACTTCTGATCATTTAAATTTATGTAATATTTTTTTAGGATAAGTTCAAGCAAATGGCTGAGTACCATTGTAGTAGTATGTTAACAAAACATGCCTAATCTTGATGCTGATCCAAGGGTGGACATTAATTTTATTTATTCGTGCATATCATCGACTCTCTTTAAAAAACTGCATAATAAATATAATATGTAATTGCACAATAATGTTAAGATAAACGATTCTCTAGCCCGTGCTGATGCACGGGTTGATGACTAGTGTGTCTAAGGCAAACTGCTGGATTAGTGGGTCCAGTTGGTCTTACCACTTTGCAGAAAGAAGCAGTCACTGTTTGCGCTACATTACACAAGGAATGATTGAGAAGCTTTACAGAGTATTAGTAGACACTGGTGACATGACTAGTCTGCAGAGAGCATAGGAAACTCTACAACACGTGCAGTAAAGTACCTTTGGGCAAAAGTGCCCAAACAAGTACAGAAGCCGTGACAAGACTCCAAATCATCACCGCTATTCTAAGCAACAATGATGGGGCATCTGGGTATGGTAATCTATTTATCGTACTTTCAGTTCGTTAGTCCACCGATTGGTGGGTTGACACTGGGGCCAATATTCATGTGTGTGCTGCTGTGTCTTTGTTTTCTTGCAGCATATAAATACGATATCCACACAGATGTTCATCTTGATTTTAGTGGAACTGCACAAAATGTCCAGATGGTTTGTGTCCTCCATAATACTTCATCATGCACAATACATCGAATTTCTCTAATCATTCGTCGTCACCTTGAGCCACCGGACTATATGTTTGAATGGTGCTGCCAGCGTCGGCCATTAAGAAGGGTAAGAAGAAAGACAAAAAGAGAGATGGCTGCTTTACTTGTGGTCCGGAGGAACACTGGGCAAACAAGTGCCCAAACAAGTACTAAGAAGCCAGGACAGGACTCCAAGTCTGTCAATGTTACTCTAAGAAGAAATGATGGGGCATCTGGGTATGGTAATATGTTTACCGTACTTTTAGTTTGTTAGTCCACTGATTGGTGGGTTGATACTGGGGCCAATATTCATGTGTGTGCTGATGTGTCTTTGTTTTCTGGCAGCATATAAATATGAAATCCACAGGGATGCTCAGCCTGATTTTAGTGGAACTGCACAAAATGTTCAGATGGTTCGTGTCCTCCATAATACTTCATCATGCACAATACATCGAATGGTTCTCTAATCATTCATCGTCACCTTGAGCCACCGGACTATCAGATGACAAACTGCTGACAAGCCCTGCCCGTTCCACAATCATAGGCATTACCTATTTTGAATGGGAAAAGCTCATCAAAGTTGACATTAGTTTAATATATTGGAATTGGAAAACCTTGTCAATTTTTTATCATTGATGTTAGCCAGAAGACATGCATTTGATATTTTTGAGTGGGACGCCCTTTGCTGTGAGCAACGTCGATCGTTTTTTCCGATTCCTGTCTTCAGTTTAGAAGTAAATATTTACTCTGCTGAGATGCATAGTCACATGAATGTTGACTTATGTAAGATATTTTAAGAGTTTGTTCTGAATATTGTCTATGTAATGCCAGGCCTTGTGTTTGATTGCAAAGTTGAGCTTGGAATGTTGTGGCATGCGGCATCACGAGCTGTTCACCGTGCCTCCTGAGAATAATGCTTCGTATTTTTTTGCATGTCAATCTAATGCCATTGATTTGCTTGTTAGGAAGATCATCCTCTTCTGTTGTTTCCGTGCTTAAGAAGTTCATCGTCTTATGTTTCATTCATAGCCTATATGACAAGTCAGGTAGGTTAGATGTGAAACCATATGATCATTTGACCAACTCATCATCTTAGGCTGTGATTAGATCATCGTTTTCCAACCAAAACCGCTTGTAAAACTGACGCTTGTAAATAAAAGCAGATGGTCTCGGGCGAAGCGCTTGGTTGGTCGATTTCGACTAGTAAAATATACACTGGTCTCTCAAATTAAACGTGTAACCCGCCATTTTTACTTACATACCTCGAGCCCTCGGTTTCATTACGCCTGTATTTTACGCGTTGTTTCTGATGACGAGTAAATTACACTTGTATCTTAATACAGGTGTGAAATAAACCAGAGCTCCCAAGCGCGGCCTTATCGTTTCATGCCGTCTCAGTCTCTCGAAGGTGCTCATAGGTGTCCGATGATCCTGGCTTCCTGAATGAGCAGCGGGCGATGTATCAGACCATCCGCAGGGCCCGCGAGGCCCTCTCCGTCGTCCTTCGAGTTGTTGCGCTCGCCGTGGCGCCGAGCATTGTTAACATGGTCAATGAACATGAGGATTCAGGAGATGACTTTATTTTGACTGGATGACAGTAGGGACCCACTAGGGCCATAGCCGTACGTACGCACGTGCCTCCTTATTATTATGTATAACAATTTTTTTTTGCTACCTCCTGGTTTCCTGACATCACTGTCCCACACCATTGTCAACCTATGTAGTCAATATAAACGAGAGAATTGCACAAGGTGCGGCTGACAGCTGGGACCAAGTAGCTTGAGCAGTATTAGTGTTTTTCAAGCGTGAGCACTGCAGAGTTTTTCTTGGCGATGTTTCCGTTGTTGTTCAGAGGAGAGCAGGGTATTAACTGGGCGGGCTGTGGCCCTTCTAGCCCAGGACAGATATCCAGCCCAGATATTAATTTTTTTTCAAGATGAAAATGGCTAGCCCAGCTATACGTTTTTTTGAGGAATACCCACGCAAGGTCAACTTGTTATTCTCCGCCCCGCTGGGCTGCAAATCTTTCCTAGGAGGGATGCATTAGGCTTAACAGGAAAATGGGCTTTAAAAAATAATAAATGGGATGTAAACATAAAAACTGGGCAGTAACTGTAAAAATGCACCAAACACAAAATTAGTTTATAAAATATTATTTATAGATTTTGAAAATCTTAATTTTTAATTGTTGCGCGCGCAATGTTTCGTTAGATTTTTACGTAATACAAATTTATATTTAATATGACTAGAAATTTCGGGATAAAAATATTTCGGATCCCATCAAAATGTGGGAAATTTTATTGAATTCTGTCTTGAATGGTTGGTTGAAATTATTAATCGTTGTCCTAGCTAGAAAAAGGGTTGTACTTTTAACAAACTGTAAATGGGCTGTAGTAAATTCCATTTGAATTCAAAAATGGGATGTACATTCTTACAAATCACAAAGGGCTATAAGTTCTCTGCCACACACTTGTGGGCCTACTGAGTTGACGCGTCCCCTAAAAAAATAAGTTGACGCGTATGCAAGGCTTTGTCAACTTATTATAGTCAACACATGGTTCTAGCAGCAGTGGCCGTTGGATGTCCATCCAACGGATGCCGTGCTTCTTCTTCAATCTCGGATATTCTAGCTTCACCCGCTCAAAAAATGATTCCTCCCCCTGACATCTGGGGCGCACCGTTTCAGAAGCTGACCTGTGGGCCTATTAAGTTGACGCGTACCAAGGGCTTTGTAAACTTAGTCAATATGAACGATTCTAGCTGCAGTGACCGTACGATGTCCATCCAACGGTCCTAGTGCTTCTTCAACCTCTGGTCTTCTTGCTCCAGCCGCCCAAAGCAGCGCCGGTCGTGTCGCTTGCTCCTGCCTCCCGTGGCCGGCTGTGCTGCCGCGGAGGCCTCACCGCCCCCTACTACTCGCACCGCTGGCCAGGCCATCCCTCCACTCACCCACACCCATTGTTATTCTACGGCAACGGCAGCCTCACACCGCAGCCGAACAAGTGAACACTCTACTCCTCTCCGTGCGGGCTTCCACTACCGCGTCTTCCCCGGCTCCACGTCATCCCCTTCCTAGGCCTCGCCGTCGTACATCACCCTGATGCTCCCGGCGCAGCGTGGTCAACATGGTCAAGGAACGGCTTCCATCGGACATGGACTGTACGTGGAGAGGCTGACAGCTGGGTCCATGGCCGTAGCAAGGAAGTGCCTCCTTATTATGCGGAAAATAATTATTCCTCCACTTGACAGTAGGGACCCACCGGACGGGCCACCGTATTTGGTGAAAAAAATGTTTCCCCCCTGACTGCTGGGACCCACCGGACGAGCCACCATATTTCGTGAAAAAAGCGTTCCCCCCGCTGTTAGCACGGACCCACTGGAAGTGCCTCCTTATTACGCACAAAAATATGAATACTCCCCCTGCTAGTTGGGACCCACCTTGGTGGGAGGCTGACTTGTGGGCCTGCTAAGTTGATGGGGACGGAGTGCTTTGTCAACTTAGTTAATGTGAACGATTCTAGCTCCAGTGACTGTACGATGTCCATCCAACGGCCGTAGTGCTTCTTCAACCTCTGGTCTTCTTGCTCCAGCCGCCCAAAGCAGCGCCAGTCGTGCCGCATGCTCCTGCCTCCCGTGGCCGGCTGTGATGCCGTGGAGGCCTCACCGCCCCCTACTATTCCCACCGCTGGCCAGGCCCTGCGGCGACGGCAGCCTCACACAGTAGCCGAACCAGTGAACCCTCGTACTCCTCTCCGCGCAGGCTTCCACTGCCGCGTCTTCCCCGGCTCCGCGTCGTCCCCTTCCTAGGCCTCGCCACCGTCCATCGCCCTTGTGCTCTTGGCGCGGCATGGTCAACATGGTCAATGAACGACTTCCATCGGAAGAGTACTGTACGTGGAGAGGCTGACAGCTGGGTCCACGGCGACCGCAAGGAAGTGCCTCATTATTACGCGCAAAATAATTATTCCTCCACCTGACAGCAGGGATTCATCGGACGGGCCACCGTATTTCGTGGAGAAAACTTTTCCCCCTGGCTGCTGGGACCCACCAGCTACATCTTTGCACGCAAGGAAGTGCGTCCGGGCAAAAAAAAAATGATTCGCCCCCTGACTGTTGGGACCCACTAGCTACATATTTGCACGGAAGGAAGTGCCTGACAGTCGGGACCCACCTGGTCGAAGCGTACGTAGCGTTGTCATTCTAGTCGCGAACATGTACGTACATAATGGTCCATGTAGAGGCGCGCACGTGTTGTAGTAGAGGCATGCACATAGCATGTACACGTACGTACAACGGCCATGGTGCAAGAAAGGAAATACGGCCACGTACGTACATACGGGCGGGGTCTCGAACGCCTACTCGCGCATACGTACGGCCAGGGCTCGTGTACATGGTTGGGTCAGAAAGGAGAAACTGCGTCGTCGTCGTGTTCATGGGGAGGCAATGGATGCGTCGTGTTCATTGGGAGGCAACAGAACGCGTGGGAGCCAACCGCCTTGGACGGAACAACCGATGGAAACGAGGCCTAGCGTACCGCAGAACGGAGGAAACGGCCTTGTGTTCGGCCGGCCACAGTCGAAACGAGATCCTGTTCATCGGGAGGGGTCTGGCGTACCGCAAAACGTAGGAAACGGACCTCCTACGGTCGAAACGGGGGTCCTGTTGATCGGGAGGGGTGTGGCGTACCGCAAAACGGAGGAAACACACCTGTGTTGGAGTGCTACGGTCAAAACGGGGATCCTGCTCATCGGGAGGGGTGTGGCATACCGCAAAACGGGACTCCACGAGATACTGTTCATCTCCACTGTCGGCTCCCTCCAGCCTCCAAGGGCTACTGTTCATCCACCGTTGACCTCCTCCAGCCTCCACTGGCTACTGTTCAACCAGCCCTCTCCATGGGCTCCTGTTCAACCAACCCTCCACGGGCTACTGTTCATCCAGCCCTCCACCGTCTACTGTTCATCCAGCCCTCCACGGGGTGGTCCTATTCATCCAGCCCTCCACGGGGTCCTATTCATCCAGCCCCAACCGGCTCGATCGATCGGGGTCCTGTTCATCCAGAGGCAACACCACGGGGTCCTGTTCATCCACCCCCACCGGGAATTGTTCATCCAAACCCCCAAAGAACGCCATCGCTCATCCAGAGGCAGCATGGATCGGCTTCGCTAGCAGCAGAGCGGCGAATCGCCGATCAAGTTCGCCAACAGCCATCGATTGATCGCTCAGGTTCACTAACGCGTAGCCTGCAGTGCAATCGCTCGGGTTTAGTTAGAGCCCAACAACTCGCTCGGGTTCAGTGAGAGCCCAACGCCTCGCACCCATGCGCGTGCGTGTACAAGAGAAACACGCATCGCTCGGCCCCGACCACCCACCGTAACCGGGAACACCCCGATATTTTCCCCGCCCTCGCTTCTACCGTGGTTTTTTCCGTCAGAGACGGCCCAAAGAATGTCATGCAGCTGCATCTCCGGCCCGCCCAGGATGAAAAGCCCATTTTTATCATTATTTTTGTCATAGAAGTAGGAGCCCACCACAACTATGATAATACCGGGTTTTGTCACAATTATCGTCATAGAAGTGTCATAAGTATGAAAGAAATTTTTTTCGTTCGGCCCAAAATGTCACGGATGTGTCTTTTTTTGTAGATGTACTACCGGGTTGAATAGACAGGGGGTATCATGAGCTTCTTGCATAACCTCCTGAGTCATATCCAGGGTTTTCTCCTTACTCGGCACCACTAGGCGACCCTTGAAGAACAAAGTGCCAGCGTCATCAACAATGAAGAATGAGGGCTTTCCTTCTGCGAGATAGCGTTTAATCCTCTCGACTTCATCTTTAGCCTTATGAAGCCAACTGATGGAGGACACGAGATCTGGTACGACAGCCAGGGTATTAAGGGAACCCTGGGAAACAATACTGAGTTTCATCTATCGACTCTCATTAGGAGGGGGAGCGAGTGCACTAGGAGGAGCAATATGGAGGTTTAGCTTTTTGAATTCTTCAACAAGCGAGGGTTGAACTTTGCAAACCAAGAGGTGGTTGCAATTGAATTACGGCTCAAGGCATCAGCCATTACATTAGCCTTGCCCGCTGTATAGGAAATATCCAAGTCAAAATCTGCTACGGTCTCCATCCATCTCTGCAGACGGAGGTTCAGGTCTGGCTTAGTAAATAGATACTTCAGACTTTATTGGTCGATGAAGATCTTGCAACGATTACCGAGGAGGTGATGTCGCCACTTTTTCATTGCATATATGAAAGCAACAAGCTCAAGGTCATGAACTGGGTAGTTCTCTTCGTGAGGGCACAATTGACGAGAGGCATAAGCAATCACTCTGTGGTCTTGCATTAGGACACAACCTAATCCTTGACGTGAAGCATCACAGTAGATGAAGAAATCCTTCTTAGGATCAGGTGGAGCAAGCACTAGAGCAGAAGTCAGCTTGTCTTTGAGTGTCTAGAAACTTTCCTGACATTTGTTTGTCCACTCGAACTTGATGCCTTTGTGAAGCAGATTAGTCAGTGGCTTGGCGATCTTGGAGAAGTTCTCGATGAATCGACGGCAATAGCTGGCGAGTCCGAGAAAACTTCTGACTTGGTTGACATTCTTCTGAGGAGTCAAATCGAGAATAGCCTGCACTCCCTCAGGGTTGATGGCAATACCATCCTTGGAGATGACATGCCCAAGATAGGTTACTTCGGGAAGCCAGAATTCACACTTGGAATATTTGGCATAGAGTTGATGTTCCCGAAGCTTTTCCAGAATGATACGAAGGTGTTCAACATGCTCTTCTTTATTCTTGGAATATACTAAGATGTCATCCAGATAGACCACGATGAACTTGTCGAGGTATTCCATGAATATATAGTTCATCAGACGAGAGAAGGTGGCTGGTGCATTGGTCAAGCCAAAGGACATGACTGTGTACTCGTATGAACCATAGCGAGTAACAAAGGCGGTCTTAGGAATATCTTCCTCACGCATTCAGATCTGATGATAACCCAACCTCAAGTCGAGTCTAGATAAGACTAACGAACCAACCAGTTGATCATACAGATCATTGATCTGAGGAAGGGGATAGTTGTTCTGGATAGTGGCTTGGTTAATAGGTCGGTAATCTTGGAACAATCAGTTCGTCCCATCCTTCTTCTTGACAAAGAGAGAAGGAGCTCCCCAAGCAGAGGAACTTAGGCGAATGAATCCACTATGAAGAGATTTGTCGATTTCCTCCTTAAGCTCAAGGAGTTCATGCAGCGGCATCTTGTAGGGTCGTTTGGCTATAGGAGTCGTGCCTGGTTTCAAGTCGATGACGAATTCGACAGCTCTAGCAGGGGGATCCCTGGAAGTTATTTAGGAAAGACATCTTGGAATTCGCAAATGATGGGAATGTTTTCAATGCCCTCGAGTGGTGCAGTGTTCAATACATTCAAGGCATAAAGCTGTGCCTCGGCATTTTGCACAAGATGAGCATGATAGCTTATATGGCACCCCGGCTCAGAGAAACCGAAACGCCCCGTATTCCAGCCCAGAGATCGAGATGAAGTCTTCTGGAATACAACACTGCTTAGCATAGAACAAGTCAGCTCTTTATTACAATCTATTTGGGTACAAGGGTTACATCGGCACGACGACACTATGCCTGCCGCAGTTGCTCTATGCAAGCAGCAGAACAACTCGAAGCAGCGGAAAAACTTCTAGCAGCGGAACAATGACGACGGTGCTGAACTCCACCCCACAGGGACTCTGGCTGGAACGCTTATCCTAGCTTGCAAACAAGGAATCCACGGCAAACAAGCAATCAAACCGACATGAACTGCAAACTGGCATGACACGTCAGGTCAGTACATTGAATGTACTTGCAAGCTCACAATAACCAAAAGCATTCAAGACAAACAACATGATGGCAATTACAGGTTAACAAGGATTATCATGATACTATTAGAACAACATGGCATGAACAACATGAACATGATGCAGCTAGAACAATATGAGCATGGCATGAACATATAATTCGGACGATACTAGCATGCAACATGATGACACTATATGCACCACTTATTCTGCTGGGTTACCTCGTAACCATCACATGCATCACTTACCAACCTAGGACGTCACACGATCATCTCAGGATCAAATCAAGCTTGGTATAAACAATACCATAGTAATTATTAAATGACCACAAGGAGCTTGATCTTTACCCACGATTCTCGCACAACATCACGAATATCCGACAACTCAGTATCCTCGATACCACGGTGATCATCCACGGATCACAACCAGAACCACTCTGGGCTCAACGGGTTACCTTGTAACCAAACGGTGATCATTCACGGATCACATAACCGACTTATCTCATCATCAAACCGTGGTTGTTATTAAGCACATCACTATTATTACTATTGACCCATAGTGTGACCAACTACGAACTGGGCCCTTATCCACAGGCGCGGCTATCGATAGATTTAGTATACACTCTGCAGAGGTAGCACACTGTACCCACACCACGGAACCTATGGCCTCGTACTCCCATTCGGGTGGACCAATGGCATTCCGACAAAACTGTCCTACTTCCATGACACCCTCCCGGCCACTCCGACAAACTCCCCTCTGGGATAAGTCCTGGGTGGCCCCGTGCCTACCAACTGCACCAACGGCCACCGCCGTGGCAAAACGGCCACCGTCGTGGCAAAACAAAAACGGTCCCAAACAGGGACAAGCCGGCTACAACAACTACGGGCACACAAGGCTTATGCCGTCCTACCTGGCCAAGGTAGCGCCCGTGCATAACCTTCCCTCGTGGGAGGCATCGGCGAGAATCATGACAATAGACCTAGTTAGGACCTCCCCATAAAAGGCAAATGTGGTTACACTGGTCAGCTCGATATGGTGGCACCATGACTCAGCCAACAGTTGTTCAAGTTCAATTTAATCCGGTTAAACTTGAACGCAAAATGCTAAGCCATCATGAAATAACATGATGCAATTACAATGCATGAGCATGATATCAACATAAGCATGAGGGTGCAACATAACTATCAACCATATCAACAATGACTCATATCCAACTGAGCATGGCATAATGACGAGCATGAATATCACAAGTATAACAATACTCATAGCATAACATGACATCTAGCATCAACAATAAATACCATGCAAGAACACATCAATAACATTACCGAGTAAACACTTAACCATCTAACAACAAAGGAACAATGCATATCAACGGTACTCGGTAGCCGACGATAGTCATGCACCGAAGAACATGAACAGCCTAACATGTATTACTACCAAGCATGGCCAATATGAAAGTAATACTAGCAGGTAGAACATGATAATAGAGTGCAACAAAACATAGCATGACGGTAACCACCGGTCCATAAGCATAACGAAATAACGACATCAGTAGAAAAACAAAAAAATAGTTATTAAAGATTCAAGTTGAAACGGAAATCACCGGGGTTGTGGCTTTCCTGGGGTGGAAGAAAGTGCGAGAAGCTCGCAGAACGAATTGTCGGAAATCTTTCTCCCTCGGAGGGGGCTAAATAAGGGCAAGGGCATAATGGTCATTTTCAGAATCTCAAAACATGATGAAAATGATTCCATCAGAATGGGGTCGACAAAAAGAAGAAGTGGGCTTTGGATTCACCTGATTTGGAGCTACGGTAAAAAGATATGAAGGTTTTTCTGCCAGAGACCTATCTGTAATGAAATCATCACAAACATGCCCTCAGCTGGAAAAACAGAACGCGCCTCTCTGGAAGTACGCTCTCTCTGAAGTGAAAACGTATTCCGGGCTGAAGTAGAAGAAGAATGCGCCTTCGGGAAAGGAAAATGTACTACAGTGGAATATGTCTCCACTTATCCACGCCGGCAAGCGCGGAGCCAGTGGCTGGCTCACTGACGCGCGGGGCTCGCGGGGCCCACGGCCAGCTGGCAGGGAGGGGGCGTTGTTCCCTTCTTCTTCCCGATGCCATTTGCGGACTAGAGGGAGGTCGCCGGCGCCGGCGGCCGTTCCGGCGTCACTGGCCACCGTTTGCGACGGCCAGACCACCGCTGGATTTGGGGAGGAGTGCCGCATCCATCCAGGCACAACGTGGCCGCCGGGGAGCACCGAGCTGGGCGGGGCGTCGGCCGTGGTGGAGAGTGGCTTCGGGCTGATGCGGACATGGCTATGTGGCTGCTTCGGCGGCAAGGCGTGGGGTTGGGGAGGCTCGCAGGAGCACGGGGAAGACGAGGGTGGTGGTGTGAGGGTTGGACGAGCTCGATGTTGAGAAAATTTAGGCCGAGGCCAATGCGGGCACGACGACCATGGAGGGAAACAGAGAGCTCTTTGAGCTAGGGAGAGTAGCCGGGCGGGGTCCTGGGAGGTGGAGGACTGGCTTGGTGAGGTCGAGGGCGCCCGGGGCTGCTTAAATAGCCAAGGGGGAGGAGCTGTTGCACTAGCGTCGCCGTGGACGCGTGTCCATCGCTGCGGACGCCTGTGCACGTGCATGAGCTTGGAGTTAGGCGACGAGAGGGAACAGGAGGGAGAGCTCATGGGGAAGAGGTGGCCAAGGGAGAGCAGGGAGGAAGAAGATGGCGAGCTCTGGGCCAAATCACCACTGTTCGCCCGTGGGCGCGCGGCGGCTTGCGTAGGTGAGGAAGTGGACGAAGGGGGAGAGGGGTCGAGGGAACGACGATGATGAGAGGAAGACAAGGGACATGGTCACGCATGCTGAGACGATGAGAGGAAAAATGATGAATCAGAAACGGCGCTCTGGACGCGGCCATAGCGCAGAGCGCGTGAAACTGCATGCCAGCTGCGCGGTCACCACGGGACAATGCACAGGAAGATCATGAGGGAATTGCAAACCTTTTCTATGGTGAAGTCCTTCCAAGATAGAGCATTTATTACGCTATGGCTTGATCTGAGGCCCTGTGGTTGGGTTGGAATTAAGCTCTGAAGTTTGGTGTATCAAACTTGTCTGTGCACTGCTGATCAACTGGGAAGTGATTGGAGTCAAAGGTGTTGTATGGGGTGATTAGCTTAGGAAGGACTATAATCCTGGAGAGTTTGAGGAGATTTGGATCAAGATTGAATATGGTTGCTAGGCAACTGCCAAATCTGGTCAAAAACTAAAGCAAGATGATAAACTCACATGAAGCATCAACTTGAGCTCATATTTGGCATAGGATTATGATTTGGATAGATAAAGGTGCTGTAAAAATTTCATACCAATTGGATTCACCAAAATGGTACTTCCTTCACAACTATTCTTTCTGTCTAGAAACTTGCAAAAATTCTACAGGAATATTTGCTTATTGCATTGATCCCAAATTTGGTGGAGAGAGGTTTTATGGTCATGAGAATGCTTTGGTAAATTTTCAGGCAAAATGAAGCAATATAAAATGTACTTGCTTCAAAATCTGAAAATGTTGACAGAAGCAAAGATATGATGTTGTGCTCACATAGATGATAGGATGGAGCTGATACTTGGTGGGGTGGCTAATATGAGCATATGAAGGAGTGTGCAAAATTTCAACTCATTTGGTACTCCTAGCTAGCACTTCCTTCACAATGCCTTCTATCTGACAGAAAGTTTGAAAATTCACTGAGGAAGATGGGCTAGGCAAATAAAGTTGAATTTTTGCATAAGGCAATTATTTGGACATAAAAGAATTCCCAAAAAGTTTGGGAGCAAACAAGATAAGATAAATGACACTTCCTTCACAAAGTGCCTTTCAGGGCAGAATAGAAGAATAATTATTGGGGAATTATTCTTGGGCTACGACAGGAAAGTTTGGGCATATTTGAGCAACATATGACCCAAAGAAATTATGAGAATTATTTGGGGATTTTTGGATGGACAGAAATATAGGCTGCTTCACAACCTAAGGCAGATAGGGTTATTCCTTTAATAGAAAAAGGAATATTCCCTAGAAAAATTTTTAGGGTTTGGGTCAAGGAGTGAAGTGACACGATCTTGGCAAGGTTTTGAGAATGATGAGCCACTTGGGAGGGGAATGAGGATGATTTCCCAGGTGGCAAGGCCACAGAACCACTCCAAAAAGAAAAACAGAGCAAAAACCAAATAAATCAAAAGAATAAGAAAAGGGCCAAAAGCCAGGCTGTTACAGCTTACCATTTCATCCGAAGGGTGTAGGAAATGGATGGTCTTAGTGGCGCAAACGATAGAAGCGGTATGTGCTTACAACGGATCCATTCCCAGAATGAGGTAAATATTGGAAGATTTCAGAATAATGGGGGAGGCGTGAAATTCCAGCCCTCCGATTTCAACAGGGACGTCGATGCTAACCATGGAGGTTTGACATTGGCCCGCGGTTTTTTACCACTACCAAAGTGTTCATGTCCTCACATTTAACATCGTGCTTGTATGCAAATTCTTCGGACATGAATGAATGCGATGCTCCTGTATCAAATAAAACTTATGCATGTACTGAATTAACGAGAAGTGTACCCATCACAGTAGCAGGCTGGTCTTGACCTTCATTCAGATCAATGTTGTTGGCCTGAGCACGACCGTAAGACTTGGCATTGTTGTTGTAGGGCTGATTGTTTCCACGGCCAGCTGTAGGAAGTGCCAGTTGATTCTGGTTCTGATAGCAGTTCCTGGCAAGGTGACCTGGTTTACCACACTTGTAGCATAACCCATCATTGGGAGTGGGAGCAGGAGCTCAAGGTGGTGCAACTGGAAGTCTTGGCTGCCTAGGTGGTGGTGGAGGCAGACGAGGTGCATCATATGACTTGCTTGGAGCAGGTGCAGTCGGACGATACATACTGTTGGGGATCCATATGCGACTCTTCTGCGAGGACGGGCCCGAAGATGAACCAGTGTGACGGTTGCGCCTGAGAGAGCCTTGGTGTTCCTGCAGACCAGTTTCGACCTGGATGGCCTTGTTCACCAAGGTGGCGAAATCAGCAAAGTCATGCACGAGAAGTGCCAGCTTGATGTTTGCTTGGAGTCCATCACGGAACTTCTCTTGTTTGCGAGCATCAATTGCAATGTCCTCTTCAGCATAGTGGGATAAGTCCAGAAACTCCAGCTGATAAGCATCTACAGTCTTGTTGCCCTGAGTGAGGTAGCGGAACTCACGCTTCTTCATGTCCATAACTCCCCGAGGAATGAATCAGGCATGAAAAGCAGCCTGGAAATCTGGCCAGGTGATGACCATTCTAGCAGCTTGTGAACGCCTGTGGATGTCTCACCACTATGCAGCGGGACCCTTTAGATAGTATGCCGCGAAGGTGACATAGCTGGCAGGGGCTACATTAGCAGACTCTAGCTCGAAGGTGATGTCACGGAGCCAGTCATCAGCATCAAGTGGCTGAGTTGAGCTGCGGTAGATGGTTGGGTTGAGACGTGCAAAGTCTTGCAATGTCACTAGGGCTAGTTGCTGGTTCAAGTTGGGGCGAGGAAACTGAGCCATCATTCCTTCAATGAATTGGCGGTTCAGCTCAAACTATTGGATCATACTAGCCATGTACTCAGGCGGTGGTGGGGTGTTGCCACCATGACCACGACCAGCGGGTCTAACCATCCTTCTTAATGCAATAGGGGTAGTTTAGTATTGAGAAATTTGCAAAGACAAAGAATCATTCACGATGTACATGCATAATGAAAGAAGTACGATGGATACAACATAGTAGTCAAACACGACATACAGATCCATACATAAGTTTGGTTACAAACCAAAAGTATAAGTTATGAAAGGGAAAGGGTAGTCTAGACCAACTAGGTGGCGCGCAAGCACACGGTGGATGGATACAACAAAGCAACATAGCGATATGCTACATCAACATCGGGGAAAACTTCTGAAGTCAGGCGGCTGCCGGTGACGATAAGCCAAACGATGCTCGAGAGAAGGATCCTGCACTCCGTGGCGGCTCTTGGGTAGCAGGTGATCCCCGGACGAAAGAAGAGGTCCACGAGCAGGGGTATCACCCCCAACACTAGGCCACACAAGACCTGGTTGCATCTCTGTCCTGCCTGGGTAGAGGATGAACGATGGCTGAATCCCTGCGCTGACTGCTGGACGCATCTGTGTCAGAGTGTGGTAGTGGCATCCACGCGTGGCTTACAACTCGACAGCCAAAGCTCGAACAGTGTGATCCAGAACCTCAATGTACCGAACCAAAAACCTAGGGTCATAACGATGGCTCACGCAGGGGGTACAGATAGCAGTGTAGCATCTAGTATCATCCCCAGCTGGTGGGTACGGGAAGTATCTGAACCCAGTATCCTCCAAGAGGGGATGCTCTCTACAGAGACAGGTGATAGCAACATAGGCAACCTCCTGTACTGCCATCTCAACGGTCAATCCAACACCCTCAAAGTTGTGCAACTCGTGGGTGGAATTGTTCTGCCGATCATAGATATCAACCATAGCATGGTAAATCTCCTGGTTGAACTCGTGGTAGATCTCATACACAGTGTACAAAGGATACCAGTGGTATCCCAGCAGGGTCAAGAGGTCGACCAGAATGTCCGGGAACCCAGGTGTGTCAACCGCCATGGTTTGGCGCACGATCTGCGATGCGGGACGCATCTATTACAAGAAGTTCAAGGATGTCAAATGATAGTGTGAGTATTATTCAAAATACATTTCAAAGGAATAATTGTAGATAATCCAGCTCTTCGTGTGAATGTGATTACGAGATCCTAATGTCCAAGTTAGCAAATTTATTTAACCCAAATAGAAGAGAGATCAGAGTCCTAGAGTATAGATGAGGAATAAAAGATCCTAATACCACCGAATGGTGAGGTGGGCCCGTAAGCCACGCAGCCATGTTAGTAAAGGTTTTGCAATGACGAGACTCGACTTCGGCCAAGGAGTTTGGAATGGGGATTCCTAACAAGCAGTTGTCTTTGATACCAACTCGTAACACCCCCGATTCAATCGTACACTAATCATACACGCAGATATGTACGATCAAGATCAGGGACTCACGGGAAGATATCACAACACAAGTCTAGACACAATTTAAAGTCATACAAGCTTCATATTACAAGCTAGGGGCCTCGAGGCTCGAATACATAAGCTCAAACATAAACGAATCAGCGGAAGCAAATATATCTGAGTACAGACATAATTTAAACAAGGTGCCATAAGATGGCTAGCACAAACAGGGATACAGATCGAAGAGGCGCAGGCCTCCTTCTTGGGATCCTCCTAAACTACTCCTGGTTGTCGGCAGCCTGCACATAGTAGTAGGCACCCTCGGGGTAGTAGCAGTCGTCGACTGTGGCATCTGGCTCCTAGGTTCCGATATCTGATCGCAGCATCCGGGTATAGGGGAAAAAGGGGGAAGCAAAGCAACCGTGAGTACTCATCCAAAGTACTCGTAAGACTGACATCAGATTTACACTACATATGCATCGGTATCAATGAAAGGGGTAGTATCTATGGACTAAACTGCAAAATGCCAGAATAAGAGGGGGAGAAGCTAGTCCTATCAAAGACTATGCTTCTGGCAGCCTCCATCTTGAAGTAGTAGAAGAGAGTAGCTGGAAAGTTAACCAAGTAACATCGTATAACATAAACCTACCTGACTATCCTCTCCTCGTCACCCTGTGAGAGAGCGTTTACCGGGTTATCTCTGGATCTTATTCAGGTGTGTTTTATTAGGTATCCGATTCTAGTTGTCATAAGGTCGGAATAAAACTCCAAGTCGTCCTGTTACCGTGGACACAACTATTCGAATAGATCAATCTTCCCTGCAGGGGTGCACCACATTCCCTGACACGCTCGATCCCTCTGGCCGGACACACATTCCTGGGTCATGCCCGACATCAGAAGATCAACAAGTCGTAGCCCTACCTAGGCCCAATAGAGAGGTCAGCACGCCGGTCTACATCCTAAGCGCGCAGGGGTCTTGGGCCCATCACCCTTTGCACTCCTGCATGTTGCAAGGGCGGTCGGGATAAGTCCTGGCAACCTACACTACAAGGCAGTTGCTTTACGCAGACCACCCGGGCGTGCGCCGCTCGGTCGCCGATGTCTGAAGAATTTCGGCTGATACTACGACGCCGGTTGCCCATATCTTGTCCCACATGTCGGTTAGTGCGTATATGGCCAACGACCAACTGAGGTAAAATATCCAAACTCGTTAAGCGTGTTATTTGATGTAGTCACAAACGCCGGCCGGGGACCAGACCCACCTCTCTCTTGGGTGGTCTCAACCTGCCCTGTCGCTCCACCACAAAGTATCACTCGGGGGCCGCCGGGAACCTAGGACCACCACTACCTGGGTGGAACCAGCTTCCCCTTCAGCCCCCACATCCAAACAGTAACATAAGTATGTAATAGTATATAGTATATACCCATGATCA
Organism: Aegilops longissima; assembly: GCA_021605205.1. NCBI lineage: Eukaryota > Viridiplantae > Streptophyta > Magnoliopsida > Poales > Poaceae > Aegilops > Aegilops longissima. The sequence goes on from CM038681.1 coordinate 509,082,513, forward strand.
CCTCCCGAAGTGATCACAGCCCAATAGTATAGCATGGCAGATGAACAAGTAAGTAGGGCCACTGATGGAAAATCTAGCATCCTATACTAAGCATTTAGGATTGCAGTTAAAGGTAACAACAGAAGTAATAAGGACAAGCTATGCAACAGATAGAATCATCCGATAAACAGTAACTGGTACACTACTCTAATGCAAGCAGTAGAGAGAAGGAATAGGTGGTATCGAGATGATCAAGGAGGTTTTGCTTGCCTAGAAGCTCTGCCGAGAAGGATGGGTCATCAATACCGTAGTCGATCAGGGCAGCAGTGGCGTCAGTCACAAAGTCTAATGGAGATAAGAGGGGGAAGAAACAATGAATACAATGCAAACAGATGCATGACGATGCATGACAAAACAATAAGCGGCGATATGCTTTAACGTGGTACTATACTGGCGAAGGGGGAAAACAAGGGAAAGTATTCCCAGAGTTTGGTATTTTCGGACAGATGAAACAGAGGGGACAGTTGCATGTTCTCTATGCTAGGAATGTGTGGTAGACAAACAGAGAGCATATTTGGAATCTTCACATTTTTCTGAGCAACTTTCATGTATAAAGTATTTTCATCCGAGTTACGGATTATTTTATACTCCCTCCGTTCCTCAATATAAGGTGTATTATTTTTTCAAAAAGTCAAACTTCTCTAAGTTTGACCAAGTTTATAGACAAAAATATCTATATCTAGAATACCAAATCATTATCACTGGATTCATCATGAACTATATTTTTACATTTTATATATTTAGTATTCTAAATCTTTATATATTTTGCTGTAAACTTGGTCAAACATAGGCAACAGTTGACTTTTTGAAAAACTAATACACCTTATATTTAGGAACGGAGGGAGTATTAATTTTGAAAGTTTTAAATCATTTTCTGAAATTAACAGATTAATTTTATTCGGAAAACATTTATTCCGTCAGTGGTCAACCATGATAGTTGATTGTTCAAACTAATGTGTGGGTCCCGTTTATCATAGACACAGTTTTAATTATACAAAACTAATTAACTAATCAGGTAGTTAGGGTTAAAAACTAAATTAATCAGGTTAATTAATTTTTTAATTAATTATTTTAAATTCCTTTTTTATTTTCGTTTTAATAAAAAACGGGGCATGGGGCCCCCTGGCAGTGGCCCATCTGGCCACTGGATCGGGCGCTGGGCTAACGGGCAATGGGCGAAGCCGCAACCCGCCCAGTAGCGAGGCGAGGCTCGGGGCGTTGGCTGTGGGGTGAGGCCCATGGGGAGACTGGCGCCGCAAGCAACACCAGCGCATGCGCGGGGCTAGAGGCGCGCGGTCTAGTTGCCAAGCGCGGGCGTGGGGGCGGAGGCAAGCGGGCGCGTGTGGCGCGGGGAGGCAGTCATCGAGAGGGGAAGCCGGGCGTAGCCAGCGCGGCAGCCGTCGGCAGCAGCCGCACATCATCAAGAAGTAGGCGTGACGAGCGCAAGTAGCGGCGGTAGCTAGGCAGTAGCGAGGTGCGGAGGGAACAAGGCGAGGCACAGCCAGGGCATTATGGACGCGGCCGGGAGGGCGATGGGCGGTGGCAGTAGGATCAGCAGCGGCTGGCGACGGGGTAAGGCCACGACAGTAGGCGGCGACGGGCTGTAGAGGCAGGGCGCATGCGGGAGCACGAGAAGCAGCGACATGCGAGGTGGGGCGAGACCGCAGGAGAATGACGGTAGCGACGTGCGGGAGGGGCGACACTGCTGGGTGGCAGCGGGCGCGGTAGGAGCGTGGCGGCACTAGCAGCAGCAGGCAGGAGAGGTAGCAGTAGCAGGACGAGCGGTCCACACGTGGCTGGTGCCTTTCATGTCGTGACTTCATGATGACCCACAAGTATAAGGGATCTATCATAGTCCTTTCGATAAGTAGGAGTGTCAAACTCAACAAGGAGCAGAAGGAAATGACAAGCAGTTTTCAACCAGGTTTCTCTACAAGCACTGAAATGATCGGTAATAGATAGTTTTGTGATAAGATAATTCGTAATGGGTAGCAAGTAACAAGTGTAACAAAGGTGCAGCAAGGTGGCCCAATCCTTTTTGTAGCAAAGGACAAGCCTGGACGAACTCTTATATAAAGCAAAGCGCTCCCGAGGACACATGGGAATTATTGTCAAGTTAGATTTCATCATGCTCATATGATTTGCGTTCGTTACTTTGATAATTTGATATGTGCGTGGACCGGTGCTTGGGTGCTGTCCTTACTTGAACTAGTTTCCCACTTATGATTAACCACTCTCGCAAGCATCCGCAACTAGGAAAGAAGAATTAAGATAAATCTAACCATAGCATGAAACATCTGGATCCAAATCAGCCCCTTACGAAGCAACACATAAACTAGGGTTTAACCTTCTGTAACTCTACCAACCCATCATCTACTTATTACTTCCCAATGCCTTCCCCTAGGCCCAAATCATGGTGAAGTGTCATGTAGTAGACGTTCACATAACACCACTAGTGGAAGGACAACATACATCTCATCAAAATATCGAACGAATACCAAATTCACATGATTACTTATAACAGGACTTGTCCCATGTCCTCAGGAACAAACATAACTACTCAAAAAGCATATTCATGTTCATAATCAGAGGGTAATAAATATTATTAAGGATCTGAACATATGATCTTCCACCGAATAAACCAACTAGAATCAACTACAAGGAGTAATCATTACTACTAGCAACCCACAGGTACCAATCGGAGGTTTTGAGACAAAGATCGGATACAAGAGTTGAACTAGAGTTTGAGAGGAGATGGTGCTGGTGAAGATGTTGATGAAGATTGACCCCCTCTCGATGAGAGGATCGTTGGTGATGATGATGGCTTCGATTTCCCCCTCCCGGAGGGAAGTTTCCCTGGCAGAATAGCTCCGCCGGAGCCCTAGATTGCTTCTGCCCAGATTCCACCTCAAGACGGCGGCGCTTCATCCCGAAAGCTTCCTTCTAATTTTTTTCCAGGTCAAAACACTCCATATAGCAGAATATGGGTGCCGGAGACCTGCCAGGGGGGCCACAAGCCCTAGGGGCGCGCCCCCAGGCTTGTGGCCACCTGGTGGGTCCCCCTCTGGTATTTCTTCGCCCAATATTTTTTATATATTCCAAAATAATTCTTCATAAATTTTCAGGACTTTTGGAGTTGTGCACATACTCAACTATCGTTTGGTCTTTCATAATTACTAGCACTCACGCGACATTCATGAGATCAAAGTTTCAATCAGACACAGAGAAAGATAGGGGCTTATAGTTTCACCTCCAAACCTTTTACCTTAAGGGTAGCATCAACAATAATAGTTTATGAGTATCTACATCCGAGTGGATATTTATATCTGGATCTTCCCCAACACATAGTGCTTGCCAAAAGAAAAAGTATAAAAGGAAGAGGTGATGATCACCATGACTCTTGTATAAGGATAGGATGTAAAAGTAAAAGATAGGCCCTCGCAGAGGGAAGCAGAGTTTTTCATGCGCTTTTATGGTTGGATGCACAAAATCTTAATCCAAAAGAACGTCACTTCATATTGCCGCTTGTGATAAAGAACTTTATTATGCAGTCCGTCGCTTTTATTTCTTCCATATCACAAGTTCGTATAAAGCTTATTTTCTTCACACTAAAAGATCATACATATTTAGAGATCAATTTTTATTGCTTGCACAGATGACAACTTACTTGAAGGATCTTACTCAATCCATTGGTAGGTATGGTGGACTCTCATGGCAAAACTGGGTTGAGGGATTTTGGATGCACAAGTAGTATTTCTACTTGGTGAAAAATATTTGGCTGGCATAGAATGAGAAGCAAGCTCAGCATGTTAGAGGATCCATGACAATATAACTTCTATTCGGATATTAAGAAACATAACCCATTATGTTGTCTTCCTTGTCCAACATCAACCTTTTAGCACATAATTTTTTAATGAGTGCTCACAATCACAAAAGATGTCCAAGATAGTGTATTTATATGTGAGATCTCTCTTTCTTTATTACTTCCTATTAATTACAACAATGACCAAAACTATGTTTGTCAACTCCCAACAAATTTCATGCGACATATATACTTCTTATATGTGAAGTCGTCACTTCCCATAGGATCATTATATAATCTTTTTTATTTCTTTTATTCTTTATTTCTTTTTCTCAAGATCATAGCAAGAAAGCAAAGCCCTCAACTCAAACTAATCTTTATTATATAACTCTCGGACCCGATTACATAGAGGGAAACACAAAGCAAAACTCAAAGCTAGATCATACTAAAACTTTATTCTAATAAACTGAGATATGAACAAAAGGATCGAACTAAGAAAAATGATAAAGTTAAAGATGTGATGGTTATACAATACCGGGGCACCTCCCCCAAGCTTGGCAGTTGCCAACGGGAGTGCCCATACCCTTGTATTTAGGTCTCTTTCTTCGAAGGTGGTGATGCAAACTTCTTGGCATAGTACCCTTTAGGATGCGATTTTCTTCCTCAAGCCTATTGACTTGCTGTTTGAGATCCATTATTTCCTTATGGAGTTTGCCTATGATGGCTAGAGCTCTTATCACCCATGAATGCTTCCTGGCTACGGGGGGAAAAGCAACACTCTTTTTCATGTCATCATAAGATATAAATCTAGCATTGGGAGGTATGACCGAATTCGGTATTGTTGAGCGCTGGAGTTCCTCCAGTGTGGCTCTGGGTTGAGGGCGAGAGGTAACCTCTTGATCCTCCTCCACGGCATCCACTCTTTTCAGGTTAGCCTCCATCTCTTCCTCCATCGACCACACAACGTGGTCAGCTTTGTTGTATGCTCTAGGGCCAGGCATCGGGGGTGAGACACGACTCTCCCCGACTGACTCCTGCGAAGACATCTTGCTCCAAATCTGCCGCAGGATTAGCCAAATACAAGAACAGAGGATTTTGCCATGGTATGGTAGTCAAAACCTTCGGGAGATTATATAATGAATTTTTACCGACCAAAAGGAGTGTACTACAAGAAACAGAGTTCGAGGGGGGGGGGGCACATAAGGTGTCCACAATCCTGGGAGGCACGCCTAGGGGGGTAGGGCGCGCCCCCAGGGATTGTCGCCTCCTCGTGTACTTTTTGGACTACTTTTTATATTCCTATTTTTTAAATATTCCAAAATAGAGTAAAATTGCTTTTGGAAAAGTTTTGGAGTCGGTTTGCTTACCATACAACATACCTATTCCTTTTTGGAGTCTGAAACGTTTTGGTAGATATCCCTTATGTACTCCTCCGGTGTACTGGTGTTAATAATATTGGTTTCAACATTTATGGTAGTACCTGAGATATAATGTTTGATTCTTTTCCTGTTTACCACGTTCGGATTATTGCCTTCGACGTTGTTGATTTTGATGGCACCGGAACGATAAACTTCCTCGGTAATGTAAGGCCCTTCCCATTTATAGAGAAGCTTTCATGAAAAAAATCTTAAACGAGAATTATAGTATAAGACATGGTCACCTACATTGAATTCACGCTTTTGTATCCTTATATAGGCATCTTTTAACTTTCTCTTTAAACAATTTGGCATTTTCATATGCTTGGGTTCTCCATTCATCAAGTGTGCTAATGTCAAATAATCTTTCGGTGTACAAAAGTAGGGGATCTCCTTTTTACCCCTCTACTTGTGCACGGGCAGTCAGAGCCGCGCCTGCGGCCACCCTGAGCAGGGCAGGGGGAAGGGATAGCAACACAAGACAGGCAAAGCAACGCCAAGACCAAGAAACACAAAAGAGCAAAGGGGCGAGGTGGACTCCCCCGGCAAGACCCTTGCCGGGGAGGCCTCCGCGGCCACGACAAGAGCCTTGCCGGGGCAGCTTCCCCAACACCAGCAGGGCGAGCCACCCTTGAGCCCGAGGGTTCCAACGCCGCCAACAACCACACTGGAACCAATGCTTGGGAGGCACCTCAGTGGTGGCATGCAGATCTTTGTCAATATCATAAACACACGAGATCAGATGAGGACCAGAAGACGACGATCCCCGGCAGGATCCTAGCCGAGGAAATCCATGAGACCCCCGGCAACACCCTTGCCAGGGACGACCATGATGCCACGGCAAGACCCTTGCGGGGGCCCCAGCAAGGCCCTTGCCGAAGACACCTACGGGGCCACATCCAGGCCCGCGTCTACCAAGACTCCACCACCGTTCCCATGCAGCTGCCAGCCCGACCAGCTGGGCAGGCACCTGCGTGGCGACATGCAGCTTCCAGGCCAGCTCAGCAAACACCTATGTGGCGGCATGCAAATCTTCGTGAAGACCCTACCACCACGCCGTCTCAGCAGCCAGCCAGCCTATGTGGCGCTGCATGCCTCGTCGGCCTGGACGCGCATCGGAGCAAGACGGGGCGGCGACGGACGGGACGGGCCTCGTTGCCATCCCCCGTAAAGCAACGGGACACCTAAGGGAATGCATTTAATGCATCTTGTCCCGTAATGACAAGCGATAAGCTTGCACACTGTACACCTTTCCACCTCCTGTGTGCCACTATGGCAACCCCTTTTTCTATAAAAGGAGGCCCGAGGCGTACAGGAGAAGGATTCGGACCTTTTGGACTACACACGCACCATAGCTAGTTCAAGAGCTCAAGAACGCTCCAATACATACTCATAAGCAGGACTAGGGTTTTATGCATCCTCGAGCCCGAACCTGGGTAAACGATCTCCGTGCTTCTTGTCACACCCGCTCTTTGCACAACCTCGCGCCCGCCAACCGCAGAAGGGATCCCATTAACCCCATAGGTGTCAATTTCCCCCGACATCTTTGGCGCGCCAGGTAGGGGGCGCAGTCGTGGTCGTCACTCCAAGGAAGAAGACGACCAAACGGCCAGCGGCATCTGCGGATGCCGAAAACGCTAGTCCAACGACAGAAAAGCTAAGTCATGTGAAACTTCGAGCAAATTCCTTCTTTATATATCACGTTATCATCCTTGAAGGTCTTGCCCTATGTATGGAAAACCTACACGCCGTGGGGCCCTTCCACTATTGGCAACGCCCTTGCTCTGTTTCAAGTCCGCTCAATAGCTCAAGCGGCTGCGTCGAGAATGGCAGTGTGGCCTTCTGCAATTGGCAACGCTCTTGTTCTGCCTCGAGTCCCCTCGACAGTTCGTGCGGCCGCGTTGAGAGCAGTGAGGTGGTTTGCCTGGCGGCAAGCATACTCGGTAGGCTATTGGGGATCCATCCTCAAGGCGCTGTGGCGTAGGTTACGCGTCGGCAAGCCCACCCGATCCATGTAGGTAGGACACACAAAGGGGGATCAAACAGGGAAATAACATGCATTGTTTCCAAAAGTACTGCAGAGTTATATTACATCAATTGTTGCTGCGGTTCTAACTAAAGATAAAAATTGTCTTGGTCATGAACCTGCAGCGGCGATAAGAAACGGGGTGCCTAATCCGGGCCCTGGCCCTCCACCCTCTGAATTCCGTCGACGCAGCTGATGATGGCTTGATACGGTCCTCGAGAGGCACCACTACTGGAAACAGGGAATTTGCCATCAGCCAGCTCTTTGCCATCCGCCACCGATGGCAAGAACGCCTTTGCCATCTGCTTATAAAAACAGATGGCAAAGAACCGACAGACGGCAAAGAACATGGTTGCCATCAGCCATTTCTTTGCCATCCGCTAGTGGATGGCAATATTTTTGCCATCTGCCAACAGATGGCAAAGAGGTGGGTAGGGTCCAAAGGTCTTTAACGGTTCTGTCAACTCATTTTCTTTGCCATCTGCCAAATAGATGGCAAAGAATCTTTTCCATCTATTGGCAGATGGCAAAGAAGTGGTCAGGGCCCAATAAATGACGGCGCAGAACGCCCAAGAGTTTCACCTCTTTGCCATCTGCCACCACCGGCCGATGGCAAGATATGGGCCTTTGCCATCCGCCGGCCGATGGCAAAGAGGTCTCTTCTAAAAAAAATTGTCCTCCCCTCTCTCCAACCCGGCCCCACCCCTTTCTCTCTCCCCACCTCTCCCAGCCCGAACGTTTCTTCCTCCCACCGCACGTCTCTCTTCTTATCCACTCTCTTGCCTTATCCACTCCCACAGCCACACCACTTGTTTTACTCAGCTCGAGAGTGAGGAGGAGGACGAGCGCCGCGGTGCTCGTCGATGCGAAGCTCTAGGACGGCGCACTCGGGTCCCCGCCGACCGCTCAAGCGGGCGAGTGGTCGCAGCGGCCGCCGAGTTTGGCGCTGCTGGTCCGCTACGACCGACTCAACGGGCGACGGGCGGAGAGCGAGCGCCGCCGCTGCCGCGCCACCGCGGCGAAGCGCGACGCCGAGGCCGCCTCCGTCTGCGCAAGCACCTAGCCGCCGGCCCATGGCCATCGATGTGGCTGCTCTAGTCGCCGGCACGACTATCACCTCCGGCGCGGCTATGACCTTCGATGCGGTTACGCCCTGCCACAGCCGCAGCCGGGGGGGCAGCGACCGTGGCTTCAAGATTGTGGAGGCGCACTACTCGATGATGGCGTGGCGGTCCTCCGATCATGTTTTTGCTGCAAGGCTGCAGGGAGTCCATGCTCGTCGTTGTTCGCCAGGTGACGCCGCAGCCGCAGGTCGAGCTTGACCACCACGGTGGCGAACTGCAAAAGACATTTGGATCCTTCCACTCTAGTGAACGGAAAATTTAGATTCGTTCCACCACAATTTTTCCATTATGTTTTCTTAGGGAGAACCAAATTTTGCCGTGGCAAATTCATACGTTCTGCCATCACTACATAGGAGTTCTTTTTCCATGATGTAGTTTTGCCATCAAGTTTTACATTTCTATCATAGTTTTAACGTGTCAATCACATTATTTCTTCAAGCAGATGAACTTCAATTTTGTTATATTTTGGTAGCTAATCCCTTCAGCTATATGAATCCCTCAAGAAAAGTCCACGTAGCCATAGACTCACAACTCATAATCATTCATATGTGTTCTACATATTAGTTAGCTGCTTCCTCTTTTGTATTTGGCAGACTGCCAAGATGTATGTACATTTTGTATGTGTTGACCATGGACAGTTAGATACCGAGGGTGTGTTTGGATGTGAGGCAAGGGCAGCTCTAGCTTAGCTATGCAAGGTTAACATTGAAAATCACATGTTTATTAAAACTTAAAAGCCTAGGTGGTCGACTGTGATTTAAATTTCTTTTCCTAGGTGATGTGATGATGCCATATCTATTTATTTAACATATGGAGCTCCTACACTCATGCTATTAGCTAAGAAAAATTTACCATATATGCTGCTACTTCAATCAGTTAAAACGTTATTTTTCCATTCATATATGAACACGCTTTTGGGGAGTGAAAACCATTGATAGTTTGGGTTTATTTACTACGCTATGGAAGTGTTTCCATTGGGCGCTCAGTTTAACATATGAACTTGGTTGACCTTTCCATCTCATAAGGAAAGCTTGCATATATGCATTTGCACGGTAGGTTTAGTATTTAAAATATGCGGATCAATTCACAGTCCAAGGCAGATGGCAAAGCATATTATATATTGTCAAGATAATCATATATGCTGCTGTTACATATATCTATTCCTATTTTTCGTGTTTTTTTAGAAGTTAATGTTGCTCTCAAGTTCACCATAATATGCTATTATTTGCTACTGTTACATACAACCTATTTTTTTGTATCTTTTCACAGTAGATGTTGTCAAGTTCATCATAATGTACTGCTGGCCTGTACCATCTTTTATGTTTTATTTTTTTTCATTTTTTTGTAATAAATCATTTTTCAAATATATGCATGTGTTGCTCAAATTCCATTTTCAAATTTGTACAGCAAATTGTGTTCCCACATTTTTAAATGTCCAATTCTAAACTATGTGCATCGAAACATGATTTGGCATTGTTCCTTCCTATGAATTCCAAGAGCCCAATTGAACATATAAATCCAGCTACACTACCCGCCATCCTGAGCTGCCTGCATCTCGTGGTAGTTCTGGTTCGCTCGATTCACCACGAAATGTACTTTTTATGGTGGTGGTTTGAGGAGAGGAGGAGGTCGGCAACGAGAGAAGGAGCAAGGCGGCCTGCTTCGTCATGGAGGATGTCCAGCTGCTCATCCTCCTCTGCCTCTTCTCCAAGCGCCCACTTTATCGCAATTCAGCTTCATGTACACAATCATACTCCTCTTCCCGAAGTTTTCTCTCCCTTTCTTGCAATCCCTGTTTTTGTTTCTCTCGTGCTCGCAATGAGTTTGGTAAAAATCCAATAAGGCTGGCAGGGTAGTATTAATGTATGTAATTCATCTGATTTCTTTTTTCTATTATTTAGTTCCAGTAAAAAATAACAAGTTGAGTAGACCGACTAGCCTTTTGCAATTTAGGTATTGAAGGAGATCATCATAACTGCTTTTTCTTTCATGCAATAGATCAGGTTTATTGTTCTTAGTTTTTCTGTAGTAGTTAATTTGATTGCTATGGATTAAAATCTAGAGCTACCTTATAATACTGCTTGAAAATAGCTTTGGCTCTTCACACATGGGAGTAATAGGACAGTTTATGCTCCTAACTTTCTTTTCTCTCAGATATATATACATGGTTTTAGGATTCTATTTGTTTGCTACTGAAGCTTATGTTTTTCTTTTTCAGAATTGAGTGTGTATGAACAATGCAACGGAGGTCATGTTAACTCCTACAGCCTGATATGTTCTTTTCGCCTCCGGTGATTACTTCAATGGTTGTGTGAGGTAATAGAGCTAATACCTTTTGTTTCTTCATCGCTATAAACCGTGTTTATTTCAAAACTGAGAGCCATAAAATATATGCATTAATCTCTCTTGTTATATTTCCATCCGACCAACATTAATCTATGTTGATGTGTTCTATGCCAATTCATTGCCAATGGAGTGCCAACATTAATCGATATAAAATTTAGATCTAACTTGCAAAACTATTCTGATTATTGTGTGTGTGTGTATGTGTGTGTGTGTGTGTGTGTGTGTGTGTGTGTGTGTGTGTGTGTGTGGCTGCACATCTGTGCCATTCCAGCTGCTCTGTTTTACTCAAACACCGAGTTGAGCAAAGGATCATGCGGAAAAAATCAAACCGGTTCAAATAAAGAAATACTCTTCTGAAACTATGCTCCTCCTAAGATAGACACACCTCCTGTGCATATGGTTGCAGGTTGTATCCATGCCAAGATAGCACCTTGTATATATCTCACCATTGTTTCTTTCTTGCTTAAGAGCTTGAACATTATCCAATAGATCATGGCCGAGGTTATTGCTACGGCATAAGTAGGACTTTGCAAACTGGCAACTGAAAAAGAAGGCTCTAGTATTCAGCCTGACTCTTGGTGGTAGCAAACAAAAAGTAACAAAAAGTAAAACTTGGTAACTGGCCAGCTCATTAATATAGTATACATGCAGTCTGCTGATTTGTCTGTAAACTGTTGCTTTGAGTTGTGAGATAGAAATCGCTGAACTGGTGTTTAGGGATTTCAGTGGAGCACAATGCTTGCTTAATTTAAGCATCGATGTTGAATTGTTGATGCACATGGACCGATACACCTTTTGACTGCTCAATCTTGGCAGGAAATATGCACTGCTACTTCAAGTTCAAGATGACAAAGTTGATGTTTAGAATATCTTGAAGAAATGAAAAAAATCATCTTAGATATTCATTCCTGTATTATGTTCCAATATTTTTTAGTGTATGAACATTTAAACCATATATTTCGGTCTTAGTCTGTGTAGTGCTCAAATTCGCATCGCTAGTGTGTCATCTGTGGATTATTTTGGCATGTTCAACGGTGGTCGATAAAATTCCAAACGGCCGTTGCTCAATTTATGTATCCTTTATAGCCTGGACACGTTATGTAGTGCAACTAGCTTGCAATTGTTGTTTTTGTTGTCATGGAGTATGTGGGCATGTGGCGGCCCACATAATCCCACTTAAATTAAGTGGGCAACATCATAATAATCTTCTTCTTCTAGTCTTGTTCTTCTAACTTTCTTCTATCCCATTTTATAGATTTGCTTAAGATCACGGAAGCTTGGGTTGATGGAGTGCTTGTATTTAGTTTTTGTTTTGACCTTGTGAAACTTGCTACCTATGGATGAAACTGTGTAATATTGATGAAACTATGTATATGTACGGATCAAACTTGCTACTATTGGTAACATGTGTTGGATATATATGTGTTCATGACTATTGGTAATATGTGTTGAATATGCTATATTGGTCATATAAATATATTTGTGTTTGATTTTCCGTGGAGAGGAACTGATATAAGAAAATCAAAATTAAATGGGGCATGAGAATACTTTGCCATCTCGGCGGCAGATGGCAAAGAGGCCACGTGTCATCTACACGTAAAATCTGGCTGGTTTATTTGTTTTTTGCCATCTCGCCAGATGGCAAAGATGCAGCCTTTGCCATCTGGCCGGCTGATGGCAAAGAGCTCGCAGCCTTTGCCATCTGGCCGGCCGATGGCAAAGAGTCGCAGCCTTTGCCATCTGCCGGTGATGGCAAAGTATGTCGTTAACCTCGACGGAGCTAACCCGTTAAGAGGCTTTGCCATCTCGCGCCACAGATGGCAAAGCCACGTGCTCTTGCCATCAGCCAAAGAAATGGCAAAGCCACGTGCTTTTGCCATCAGCCAGCAGATGGCAAAGAAGCCTTTATCGGCAGGGTTTCAGATGACCTGTTTGCCATCTGCTGGCTGATGGCAAAGCCTTTGCCATCCGCCGAACATGCCTTTGCCATCTGCCATGGCAGATGGCAAAGTGCCAGATTCCAGTAGTGCACCAGGTCCATATCCTCCGGCAAGCTCTCCAGCGTGGCGTCTGCTACCTCTTGAGCACTGCGTTGGTATTCCCTTGAAGAGGAAAGGGTGATGCAGTAAAGTAGCGTAACTATTTCCCTCAGTTTTTGAGAACCAAGGTATGAATCTAGTAGGAGGCCACACTCAAGTCCCACGCACCTACACAAACAAATAAGAACATCACAACCAACGCGATAAAGGGGTTGTCAATCCCTTCATGGTCACTTACTAGAGTGAGATCTGATAGAGATGATAATATAATATTTTTGGTATTTTTATGATAAAGACTAAAAATAAAAAAGCAAAATAAACGGCGCCAGAAATAGCTTGTTGTCGGGAGATAATATGATGGAAGATAGACCCGGGGGGCATAGGTTTCACTAGTGGCTTCTCTCAAGATAGCATAAGTATTACGGTGGGTAAACAAATTACTGTCGAGCAATTGATAGAATTGAGCATAATTATGAGAATATCTAGGTATGATCATGTATATAGGCATCACGTCCGTGACAAGTAGACCGAAACGATTCTGCATCTACTACTATTACTCCACACATCGACCGCTATCCAGCATGCATGTAGAGTATTAAGTTCACAAGAACAGAGTAACACTTTAAGCAAGATGACATCCTGTAGAGGGATAAACTCATGCAATATGATATAAACCCCATCTTTTTATCCTCGATGGCAACAATACAATACGTGCCTTGCTTCCCCTGCTGTCACTGGGAAAGGACACCGCAAGATTAAACCCAAAGCTAAGCACTTCTCCTATTGCAAGAAAGATCAATCTAGTAGGCCAAACGAAACTGATAATTCGAAGAGACTTGCAAAGATAACCAATCATACATAAAAGAATTCAGAGGAGATTCAAATATTGTTCATAGATAATCTTGATCATAAACTAACAATTCATCGGATCTCGACAAACACACCGCAAAAAGAAGAGTTACATCAAATAGATCTCCAAGAGAACCGAGGAGAACTTTTTATTGAGATCCAAAGAGAGAGAAGAAGCCATCTCGCTAATAACTATGGACCCGAAGGTCTGAGGTACACTACTCACACATCATTGGAGAGGCTATGGTGTTGATGTAGAAGCCCTCCGTGATCAATGCCCCCTCCGGCGGAGCGCCAGAAAAGGCCCCAAGATGGGATCTCACAGGTACAGAAGGTTGCGGCGGTGGAATTAGGTTTTCGTGGTGCTCTCTGATGGTTTGGGGGTACGTAGGTATATATAGGAGGAAGAAGTAGGTCGATGGAGCCACGAGGGGCCGACTAGGGTGGAGGGCACACCCAGGAGGGGTAGGCGCGCCCCCTGCCTCGTGGCCTCCTCGGTGATTTCTTGCCATCCACTCCAAGTCCTCTGGATCATGTTTGTTCTGAAAATCACGTTTCCGAATGTTTCATTCCGTTTGGACTCCGTTTGATATTCCTTTCCTTCAAAACACTGAAATAGGCAAAAAAACAGCAATTTGGGCTGGGCCTCCGGTTAATAGGTTAGTCCCAAAAATAATATAAAAGTGTATAAATAAGCCCATTAAACATCCAAAACAGATATCATAGCATGGAGCAATCAAAAATTACAGATACGTTTGAGACGTATCAAGCATCCCCAAGCTTAATTCCTACTCGTCCTCGAGTAGGTAAATGATAAAAACAGAATTTTTGATGTGGAATGCTACCTAGCATATTCCTTAATGTAATTCTTTTATTTGTGGAATGAATATTCAGATCCGAAAGATTCAAGATAAAAGTTCAATATTGACATAAAAATAATAATACTTCAAGCATACTAATAAAGCAATCATGTCTTCTCAAAATAACATGGCCAAAGAAAGTTATCCCTAAAAAATCATATAGTCTGGCTATGCTCTATCTTCATCACACAAAGTATTTAATCATGCACAACCCCGATGACAAGCCAAGCAATTGTTTCATACGTTTGATGTTCTCAAACTTTTTCAATCTTCACGCAATACATGAGCGTGAGCCATGGACATAGCACTATATGTGGAATAGAATGGTGGTTGTGAAAGAGACAAAAAGGAGAAGATAGTCTCACATAAACTAGGCGTATCAACGGGCTATGGAGATGCCCATTAATAGATAGCAATGTGAGTGAGTAGGGATGGCCATGCAACGGATGCACTAGAGCTATAAGTGTATGAAAGCTCAACAAAAGCAACTAAGTGGGTGTGCATCCAACTTGCTTTCTCACGAAGACCTAGGGAAATTTGAGGAAGCCCATCATTGGAATATACAAGCCAAGTTCTATAATGTAAAATTCCCACTAGCATATGAAAGTGACAACATAGGAGACTCTCTATCAATGAAGATCAATGTGCTACTTTGTAGCACAAGTGTGGTAAAAGGATAGTAGCATTGTCCCTTCTCTCTTTTTCTCTCATTTTTTATTTTTTACTTTTTTTTTGTTTGGGCCTTTTCTCTTCTTTTTTATGGCCTTTTTTTTATTTATCGCCCGAAGATGAATCATAGTCTCCATCATCCTTTCCTCACTTGGGACAATGCTCTAATAATGATGATCATCACACTTTTATTTACTTACAACTGAAGTATTACAACTCAATACTTAGAACAAAATATAACTCTATGTGAATGCCTCCGGCGGAGTACCGGGATATGCAATGAAATAAGAGTGACATGTATGAAAGAATTATGAAGGTGGCTTTGCCACAAATACGATGTCAACTACATGATCATGCAAAGCAATATGACAATGATGGAGCGTGTCATATTAAACGGAACGGTGGTAAGTTGCATGGCAATATATCTCGGAATGGCTACGGAAATGCCATGATAGGTAGGTATGGTGGCTGTTTTGAGGAAGATATATGGTGGGTGCATGATACCGGCGAAAGGTGTGCGGTATTAGAGAGGCTAGCAATGGTGGGAGGGTGAGAATGCGTATAATCCATGGACTCAACATTAGTCATAAAGAACTCACATACTTATTGCAAAAATCTATTAGTTATCGAAACAAAGTATTACGCGCATGCCCCTAGGGGGATAGATTGATAGGAAAAGACCATCGCTCGTCCCCGACCGCCACTCATAAGGAAGACAATCAATAAATAAATCATGCTCCGACTTCATCACATAACGGTTCACCATACGTGCATGCTACGGGAATCACAAACTTTAACACAAGTATTTCTCAAATTCACAACTACTCAACTAGCATGACTCTAATATCACCATCTTCATATCTCAAAACAATTATCAAGTATCAAACTTCTCATAGTATTCAACACACTCATAAGAAAGTTTTTACTAATCTTGGATGCCTATCACTTTAGGACTAATTTATCAATTTAAGTAAAGTACCATGCTGTTTTGTAGGACTCTCAAAATAATATAAGTGAAGCATGAGAGGTCAATAGTTTCTATAAAAAAAACCACCGCCGTGCTATAAAAGATATAAGTGAAGCACTAGAGCAAAAACTATATAGCTCAAAACATATAAGTGAAGCACATAGAGTATTCTAATAAATTCCGAATCATGTGTGTCTCTCTCAAAACGTGTGTACAGCAAGGATGATTGTGGTAAAATAAAAATCAAAGACTCAAATCATACAAGACACTCCAAGCAAAACACATATCATGTGGTGAATAAAAATATAGCTCCAAGTAAAGTTACCGATAGACGAAGACGAAAAAGGGGATGCCTTCCGGGGGATCCCCAAGATTAGCCTTTTGGTTGTACTTAGATTTTACCTTGGGGTTCCTTGGGCATCCCCAAGCTTAGGCTCTTGCCAATCCTTGTTCCATAATACATCAAATCTTTACCCAAAACTTGAAAACTTCACAACACAAAACTTAACAGAAAATCTCATGAGCTCCGTCAGCGAAAGAAAACAAAACACCACTTCAAGGTACTGCAATGAACTCATTATTTATTTATATTGGTTTTAAACCTACTGTATTCCAACTTCTCTATGGTTTATAAACTATTTTACTAGCCATAGATTCATCAAAGTAAGCAAACAACACACGAAAAACATAAAGTGTCAAAAACAGAACAGTCTGTAGTAATCTGTAACTAACGCAAACTTCTGGAACTCAAAAAAATCTACCAAAATAGGACGACCTATATAATTTTTTTATTGATCTACTGCAAATGGAATCACTATTTTATCACGTTCTGGTGATTTGAAAAAATTGTTTTCGTGAAAAGAAAGTTTCTGGAATTTTCAGCAAGATCAAATAACTATCATCCAAGAAGATCCTATAGGTTTAACTTGGCACAAACACTAACTAAAACACACAAAAAATCTAACCAGAGCCTATATCAAAGATTTATTCCTAAACAGGAGCAAAAAGAAAAAAAACTAAAATAAAATTGGGTTGCCTCCCAACAAGCACTATCGTTTAACGCCCCTAGCTAGGCATTGATAATTTTAATGATGCTCACATGAAAGACAAGAATTGAAGCACAAAAGGAGCATCATGTAGCACATGGCAAACACATCTAGGTCTAACATACTTCCTATGCATAGGCATATTATAAGCAAACAAATTTGCAAGGCAAGCAAAAACTAGCATATTCAAGGAAGAAGAAAGTGACGATAGCAATCTCAACAAGAAGAGAGGTAATTTAGTAACATGAAATTTTCTACAACCATAATTTCCCCTCTCATAATAATTACATGTAGGATCATAAGCAAATTCAACAAAATATCTATCACATAACATAGTCTCAACACAATCCACATGCATGCGAAGTTGACACTCTTCCAAAATAGTGGGATTATCATTAGCTAAAGTCATGACCTCTCCAAACCCACTTTTATCAAAACTGCCATAAGATTGAACATTATCCAAATATGTGGGATCTAAAGTTGATACTCTTCCAAACCCACTTTCAATATTGCAAACACTATTATCAATCTCATATTCATCATGGGGCTTAAATAAATTTTCAAGATCATAAGAAGTATCACCCCAATCATGATCATTGCAACGAGTAGTAGAAATAGCAAAACTAGCATCCCCAAGCTTAGGGTTTTGCATATTATTATCACAATTGACATCAAGAGAATTTATAGTAAAATCATTGCAATCATGCTTTTTATTCAAGGAGCTATCGTGAATCTCTTCGTAAATTTCTTCATCACAATTTTCAGATTCACGAATTTCAAGCAAAACTTCATAAAGATAATCTAGTGCACTCAAATCACTAGAAATTGGTTCATCATAATTGGATCTCTTAAAAAGATTAGCAAGGGGATGAGGATCCATAAACTTTTAGCAAGCGGAGATGCAAGAAAAAAGAAGGCACATGATAACACAAGATCAAACAGAAGGAGGGCGAAGAAAACGGCTTCGGTGAAGTGGGGGAGAGGAAAACGAGAGGTAAAAGGCAAATAATGTAATGCGAGGGATAAGAGTTTGTGATGGGAACTTGGTGTATCTTGACTTGTGCGTAGACTCCCCGGCGACGGCGCCAGAAATCCCTCTTGCTACCTCTTGAGCACTGCGTTGGGTTTCCCTTGAAGAGGAAAGGGTGATGCAGTAAAGTAGCGTAAGTATTTCCCTCAATTTTTGAGAACCAAGGTATCAATCCAGTAGGAGGCCACACTCAAGTCCCACGCACCTACACAAACAAATAAGATCCTCGCAACCAACATGATAAAGGGATTGTCAATCCCTTCACGGTCACTTACGAGAGTGCGATCTGATAGAGATGCTAAGATAATATTTTCGGTGTTTTTATGATAAAGACTAAAAGTAAAGAAAGCAAAATAAACGGTGCCAGAAATAGCTTGTTGTCGGGAGATTAATATGATGGAAGATAGACCCGGGGGCCATAGGTTTCACTAGTGGCTTCTCTCAAGATAGCATAAGTATTACGGTGGGTAAACAAATTACTGTCGAGCAATTGATAGAATTGAGCATAGTTATGAGAATATCTAGGTATGATCATGTATATAGGCATCACATCTGTGACAAGTAGACCAAAATGATTCTTCATCTACTACTATTACTCCACACATCGACCGCTATCCAGCATGCATCTGGAGTATTAAGTTCATAAGAACAGAGTAACGCTTTAAGCAAGATGACATGATGTAGAGGGATAAACTCATGCAATATGATATAAACACCATCTTTTTATCCTCGATGGCAACAATACAATACGTGCCTTGTTGGCCCTGTTGTCACTGGGAAAGGACACCACAAGATTGAACCCAAAGCTAAGCACTTCTCCCATTGCAAGAAAGATCAATCTAGTAGGCCAAACCAAACTGATAATTCGAAGAGACTTGCAAAGATAACCAATCATACATAAAAGAATTCAGAGGAGATTCAAATATTGTTCATAGATAATCATGATCACAAACCCACAATTCATCGGATCTCGACAAACACACCACAAAAAAATAGTTACATCAAATAGATCTCTAAGAGAATCGAGGAGAATTTTGTATTGAGATCCAAAGAGAGAGAAGAATCCATCTCGCTAATAACTATGGACCCGAAGGTGTGAGGTAAACTACTCACACATCATCAAACAGGCTGTGGTGTTGATGTAGAAGCCCTCCGTGAGCAATGCCCCCTCCGGCGGAGCACTGGAAAAGGCCCCGAGATGGGATCTCATGGGTACAGAAGGTTGTGGCGGTGGAATTAGGTTTTCGTGGTGCTCTCCGATGGTTTGGGGGTACGTAGGTATATATAGGAGGAAGAAGTAGGTCGGTGGAGCCACGAGGGGCCCACGAGGTTGGAGGGCACGCCCAAGGGGGTTAGACGCGCCCCCTGCCTCGTGGCCTCCTTGGTGATTTCTTGACATCCACTCCAAGTCCTCTGGATCATGTTTGTTTGAAAAATCACGTTCCCAAAGGTTTCATTCCGTTTGGACTCCATTTGATATTCCTTTCCTTCGAAACACTGAAATAGGCAAAAAAACAGCAATTTGAGCTGGGCCTCCGGTTAATAGGTTAGTCCCAAAAATAATATAAAAGTGTATAAATAAGCCCATTAAACATCCAAAACAGAATATATAATAGCATGGAGCAATCAAAAATTATAGATACGTTGGAGACGTATCAGCGTCGAAGTCGAGGTCGGGGTTCTAGTACGCCACCTTGGTGAGGACCTTGGTCATGGCACCCCGGCAAAGCTTTCGGGCCTCGTTGGCCAGAGAGGCCGCCCTGTTGGAGCGAAACTGTTCTAGGGCCCCGAGAACACCCTCGAAGAACAGGGTCAGCTTGGCATTGGGGCTCACGCTCGGTTCCGGGACGTACCTCACGTTTGGCATCCCCATGGTGGCCAGCTACATGGTGATCCTGCCGGCGACCTCGGCGAGGCGGCTGACCCATAGCTTCTCGCCCTTCACAAAGTCCTTGTGGTTGGCGGCTCCGTTCTTCCGCAGCTGCTTCTCGGCCTCCAGGTCCTTGGCCAGGGTCTCCTCCCGGGCCTTGACCTCCGACAGCGTTCCCTCAAGACCCTCCAGCTTCAGCTTTAGGTCTTTGATGGATTTGTTGGCCTTGGAGAGCTGCTCAGCCTTGCCGAGAACTGCGCCCTGCGCCTCCACCAGAGCACCATTGAGCGTGTCCTTCTCCTTTGCCAACTTCAAGGCTTGATCCTTCAGCCCGTCCCGCTCCACCTCCAGCTCCTTCACCTTGCCGGCATGGACCTAAGCTTGGGCATTGAGCGCCTCCTTGTGCCTCTGCTCCAGCTCCTGGGTCCGCTATAAGACAAGCTTCTCGACCTCCTCATCTTTGCCGCGGAGCGTCGCAGCGAGCTTCTCCTCGCGAGCGGCAAGGTCCTCCTCCTAGGAGTTTAGCACGACCTGGTGTTGGTGCCGAGCAGCCTCGTCTTGGGCGGCCTGCTGCTTCGCCATCTCCTGGGCCTTCTCGATGTCGGCCTGCATCATAACAAGATCCAGCTTGCACTCGGCCAGCTAGTCCTGGGCGGCCTTCAGATCCTTGTGGGCTTGGCAAAACCTGGCCTGCGTCTCGGTGACGCGCTCCTCGTGGTCCGCCTCCGCCTTGTCTGCCACCGCCATCCTGGCCTTGGCCTTGTCCAGGCGGGCACGGTGAAGCACCCGGAGCTTCTGGAAATTGGCGCCCATGGCCCAGAGGAGTCGTTCTTCCTGGGAACCGCCACCACTGGCGCTCGGTTCGTAGACGACCTCGAGCTCGGCGGCGGCGAGCACCTCGTCGTCGAAAACCTCCCCCTCGGTGGGCGCCCCAGTGCTCGCCATCCCGGGGAGGTGGACGAACAAGTCGTCGCTCACCTTCAGGTACCGGCCCGAGCCAGAGGCAGCGGAGGAGGAAGGTTGGTCGTCAACCACCTCCTCCTCGGCAGCGGCCTTGCCGGCCTCCCCGGCGGGCCCCTTCCCGGCCTCCTCGGCACCGGCCTTGCCAGACTCCCCGGCAGACCCCTTGGCGGCGTCCTTAGCAGCTCCCTTGGCGGACTCGTCGGCAGTGATCTTGTCGGCCTCGGCCGCGGCATCCTTGGTGACCTCCTCGATGACGGTGTCTACGTCTTTCGGGTCTGCCGAGGAAGGGTCTGGATACCGAGAAGGGAATAAGGCGAAGCCAAGACCAAGTTTTCAAAAGAAGAGAAAAGGAACACGGACGGAAGGCGAGTGACTAACCCATGCCGGGTTGGGAATAAGTGGCCCCCTCCCCGCCAACATCTGGCGCCAAGGCGGAGCCACCAGCGCCCAAGTTTGCCTCCTCCTCCTCCGTGTGCATGGGCTTGGTGCTTGGCGCCCTTGCCGGAGACGCCCCTCGGGGCGGCGTGGTCGATGGGGGCGGCGTGTTGGGGGTAGCCCTCCGTGGCTCCTCCTGCTGCTGTCCTCCTCCTGCAATCACGGCAAGGTCAGCGCCAAGGGATCGTACCTCGACACAAGTTGAGGAGGGGCGAGTGGTGAACTTACGCTGGGCGCTGCGCCGGGGGCTGTTGTCCGGGCTGCCCACCACCACCACCAACGGTGTACTGGAAGTGCCTGCCGGGGGCCGGCCGCCCGCCGAGGCCCTACCCTCTTCACCCTCTAGGCCAGCATCTCCGCATCCTTGCAAACATGAAAGTGAATCAAGGAAAGCGGCGCGGTCTGAGGAAACGAAGATTACAAAAAGAGCAAGATACTTACTCATCCTCCACCTCCTCTTTCGCTGCCTTCCTCTTCCTCCTTGGGCCGAGGGACCCAAAATCGAAGATGACCTCCATGTCGACATCTGCCGGAGGAGGGGAAGCGGGTGGAGTCTGGCCACGCTTGGACGAAGAAGATGCAGTTGCTTTCATCTTTGCCACCGCGGCCTTCTCCAGCTTGCTCGTCGCCGCAGCCCACGTCTGGCGCACGGACCCCTCCTGGGCTTGCTGCGGTTGCCCAGCCCTGCCGGGCCAGACCGTCTCACTGGAGCTGGCCCGCCGTAGGACTCGACCTCTCCCATGGTCGGAGGCTCGACAGCCTCAACCTCCTTCGACGACGACTCGTCGACCACATCTTCAATGAGAGGGGCCCCGGTGCCGGCGCTGCTGGCCTCCGCAGCGAATTTCGCCCACTGGGTGAGCTCCCTCTCCTCTGCGGCCGCTGCGGCCTCGTCCTCCACACCGCCAGCGCTGCCGGCCTCCCTGGCAAGCTCCGCCTCCGCCACCCTGGTGGCAATGTAGTCCAATTCTGCCTGGGTGGTATTCCGGACGAGCAGCGGCTCGTCGCAGACGTACCTCTCCACCAAGGTATCGAAGAACTCCTCGACCTGATCCGCCGGCGGCTCGGCCCAATTTGGGATGAGGCCATGCGCGTTGAAGTCCGACATCATGGCAATGATGTCGGTTTGGCGCGAGTTATTGCTCAGCGGGACCACCCCCGCCGGCAACCCAAACAAGGGCCCCTTGGTGACCATGCTGGCCTTCGCTGCCCTGCCGGACCTCTCGGCCTTGCCGTCGCGGTTCACGTCGAGCTGAAAGAGCCGCTGGCAGAAGTGGGCGTGCCCCATCACCGTAAAGTTGTGATTCCGGCCAGGGCGAAGCCTCTCGATGTCAACCGCATTCCTGAAGAGCCAGGCCGGCCTCCCCTTGTCGTGCAGTGGGGCAATTCGGCGGCGGATGAAGTCCGCCCCAACCATCTCCAGGGTCATCCCGGCAATGGTGAGGCGATGAATCCTGGTGGTGGAGACCTTGAGCTTCTCATCCTAGGCATCGACATCGCCCCAGTTGTTTCTGTGAACCGGCGGTGCCTGCCGAACCTGAAAGAATTCCTGTGGGTCGTCCTCCTCAAACCAGCACCACCGGCCCCGCCACTCCTCCCACCTCTCCTTCTGAGCGCCCTCCGGGTATGTCCCTTTGGTCCTTGGGATCGAGGTGACACAACCGGAGATGGCGCCTCCCTTTTGGATTCGAGGATAAAAGTCGTGGCGGAAGAGCGCCGTGTTGGGGAGCACTCCAGCGAAGCCCTCGCAGAGATGCGCAAAAAGAGCCATGCACACCACGGCATTTGGAGTGAAATCCATAAGGTGGAAGCCAAACGTGTGCATGACATCATTGAAGAAATCAGAGAAGGGGGCTATCGGTGTCAAAACCGGCGGATCTCGGGTAGGGGGTCCCGAACTGTGCGTCTAGGCGGATGGTAACAGGAGACAAGGGACACGATGTTTACCCAGGTTCGGGCCCTCTTGATGGAGGCAAAACCCTACGTCCTGCTTGATTGATATTGATATTGTGGATGTTTACAAGAGTGGATCTACCATGAGATCAAGGAGGCTAAACCCTAGAAGCTAGCCTATGGTATGATTGTAAGGGTTGTTGTTATTCTAGTCCTACGGACTACAGCCATCCGGTTTATATAGACACCGGAGAGGGCTAGGGTTACATAGAGTTGGTTACATTGGTAGGAGATCTACATATCCGTATCGCCAAGCTTGCCTTCCACGCCAAGGAAAGTCCCATCCGGACATGGGGAGAAGTCTTCAATCTTGTATCTTCATAGTCTTGGAGTCCGGTCGATGATGATAGTCCGGCAGATGATAGTTCGGCTGATGATGGTAGTCCGGCTATCCGGACACCCCCTAATCCAGACTCCATCAAGAGCCCCTGAACCAGGCTTCAATGACGATAAGTCCGCGCAGATATTGCTTGGCATTGCAAGGCGGGTTCCTCCTCCAAATGATAGAAGATTGTGAACACCAGATAGTGTCCGCTCGCAAAATAAATTCCACATTCCACCGTAGAGAGAATAATAATAAATACACAAGTTCAATCTTCTGACTTTTTGTGGCATGACGTCACACCACTACCAAGCCATTACTCAATTGTTTTTACTTTACCACCTCAGCACATTTAGCGAAGCGGTTTCTTAACACGCCTTGTCGAGCAGAGATCGTGTTTCCCTTAATCCGGGATTCTCATCAATACGGGCGTGGGTAACCCAACCGCGCCATTGATGGTGACGCTTGGGAGATAAGCGAGTTTTACCAGGCGGTGGGGGCGCGAAGACTTCGCCTACCATATAAGGAATAAGGATTCACCTTCTCACCTACGCCTTCTTCCTCCTTTGCTTATCCATCTCCGTGCACTCGAGCTCCAGCGCCCAAGTTCGCGCATCTCGTCTCAACCTTCTCCGACCATGTCCGGAGCGGGAGGTAAATGGTTGGCCTCCACCGTTAAGGAGGAGCACATCGTCAAACTGCGCGGCGCCGGATACCTTTCCGGCGACATCGCGCACCGGCTGCCCGACGAGGAGCAGCTCATCCCCACCCCTAGGCCCCATGAGAGGGTCGTTTTCCTTCCCCACTTCCTCCGCGGACTGGGCTTTCCACTTCAACCCTTTGTCCGGGGGCTCATGTTCTACTACGGCCTGGATTTCCATGATCTGGCGCCAAACTTCATCCTCAACATATCGGCGTTTATCGTGGGTAAGCGAGGCCTTCCTCGCATCCAGCCCCACTTCAGCTTGTGGCTCAAGACCTTCAATGTCAAGCGAAGGTAGTGAAGGGCACTCAAGCGGAGTGCGGAGGCGCCATGTTGGGCAAGATGCCCAACGTCCTTTGGTTCGAAGGGGCCTTCATGGAATCCGTCAAGGGGTGGCAATCGGGGTGGTTCTATATCACCGAGCCGCGTGACCCTACATGGGCGGCGGGCCCCGAGTTTAGATCTGGTATCCCCACGCAGCTCACCTCCTGGAAAGAGAAGGGCTCGTTGTGGGGCAGTTCGAAGGAGCTGACGGGACTCCAAGCCTGTATCAAGAAGCTGGTGAAGAAGCTTAGGCTGGTTAACGTGGTCCAGGTCATGCTCGTCCGCCGGATTCTCCCATGCCAAGAGCGGGCATTCAATCTATGGGAGTTCGATCCGGAATAGCACCAGGCGCTGAGCAAGCTCTTCGACACAACGTACGAAGGCTCCTGGAAGGTGCTGTTCAAGGGTGCCGGTTTCGCATCCGCGATCAAGATCGCGGATTTCGCCGCAGCGCCAGCCGATGAGGTAAGTGATTCTACCCTTTACGAGACACTTGTTTTCATAGTTTGACTCTATGCGGTTTTAATTTCCCTTTTCCTTTGATAGGACTGGATGAGGAAGGCGGAGCAGATTACCGTCCGGCTCCTATGCCGAAAAACCGATGAGACGCTCGTCTAGCGAGGCTGCTGGTTCCGCACCGCACGTGGTGCCAGAGAAGAAGGCCAAGAAGGAGGCCACAGGTGCTCGAAAGAGCTCCCGTTTTTAGGTGTCCGATGACTCCGGGGCGGACTCCTCCCCTGAAAACGAGGAGGAGAAAGAGGACTCTCTCCCAGAGGAGGGAGAGAGGAAGAGGAAGGCTTCCCCAACAGGGGATGCCGAAGGGTCCAAGAGGGGGAGGACTATTCCCCCGGACAGCTCCGCCAATGTCAACGTTGGCGAAGAAGAATGGCCTTCAAGGGCCAGGCCTCCGGCGAGATCGTAAGTATCCGGACTCCGGAATGATTTATAATTTCTTTTTCTGTGTCACATAGTGTCATTCCAATGCCGCATGCTGCCTGTAGTCCGGCCAGTGATGATCTCCCCGCTTCATCGAACGGGTCGTTGGCTCCGTCGGATGTAGACTCCATCCCGACCGCCTCCACCCCTCGCGACACCGAGGACGCCGAGGTGGGATCACAAGAAGGGACCCATCGGGGGGAGGCTCCGGAGGCGCCACAAGGCGTCCTGCCGGACTTTGCGCCGACTCCACAATGAACCCGCAGTGTTTCCGGAGTCCGGCGGCGCCCTTCGAACGAAGGGCAAGACCGTGGCCGCGGCTTCCGTCCAACCGGAGGCGCCGGGCAATTTGTTGGAGGCGCTGCAGAGCGCTTCCATCGAGGAAGAACACCACACTATTATGAGTGCGGTGATCCGTAAGGTGCAGCTTCGCCAAGAGCGGGCTGACCGAAGCTCGCAGAGCCTTCTATCGTGCTTTGAGGTAAGAAGTTAAAATATGCAATGTAATACCGCATAGACAGTAGCCCTCGATGCTCGGTTCGGTGTTGGAAAGAAAAGCCGGACCGAGGATCTGAAAAAAAAAGATATACGCAGGGTTGCTAAAAATTATGTCAATATGGGTTGCAGGCTGCGCTGCCTCCTCCAGACCGATCATGGAGGTCGGTGCTTTGAAGCAGAGCTCGAGCGGTCCGAGCAAGAGCTCGGCTGCGCCAGAAGCAGCTCCAGACAAAGAAGGTGAGTAACACCACTTTGAACTTGTACCTTATAGAAAAGGATTTAGGTTGCAACAAAAAATAACAAGGATAACATGGGTGCTGCAGTGGCCACGGACGAGGTGGAGACCCTGAAGGAGGCCGTGTCTGCGGCCGAACGCAATGCGGCCATGGAACGGGCAGAGCGAG
The DNA here is from genome assembly GCA_021605205.1 of Aegilops longissima. NCBI lineage: Eukaryota > Viridiplantae > Streptophyta > Magnoliopsida > Poales > Poaceae > Aegilops > Aegilops longissima. The sequence continues at coordinate 509,109,133 of CM038681.1, forward strand.
AGAAGCAGGAGGCGCAGGTGGCGGTGGTTCAGCAAGAGCTCCAGGCTCTCATGGAAAAGCATGAGAGTTTGGAGTGTGACTCAAAGACACGAGAGTCCGAGCTTGCCTCGGCTCTCTAAAGTGCCAAAACCGCCAAGGCCGAGGCCCATAAGTCCCTTCAGGAGATTGAGTTGATGTGGAAGATAGCGGCGGGTAAGGCATTTTTCATGCAAAGCAAGCATGTAAATGTAAATTACGTGTTACTTACCCGAATTCGAGCTCTCGATGCGTTGCAGATCTGCCTCGCAGCGTGTCTCGATGCCACCGCATTCTACTGACCCGAGGAGGGAGCTCAACGGAGAAGGTCTTCGTCTCAAGATGCCGAGGCCGCCATCCGGTGCCCCTAGCGACCAGTGAAGCAGCTGGTCGAGCTTCACAAGGTGGCCGAGCAGGCCATGAAGGGCCTCATAGTCCGGTGTGGCTCGAGAGGCCATGCACAGGAGCTACTTCGCCTCGTCTGCGACGGCTGGTGGATGTGTGCCCTCGGGTGGAGGTTATGAAGCGCTCGCCTGTATTGAAGGTGCTCGTCGGGCCCTTGCCCGCGCAAAGGTGCATTGGGGAAAGCTGGATGCGGAGAAGCTAATCAGCGACGCGCCACCAGCGGGCAAGGAACATCGTCGCCCAAATTTACTATAAGGCTGTCTGGAGGGTGCCCGCAAGATTGCGGATGAGTGCCCCGAGGGATGTAATTTTGAGTAAATTCGCAATGTGTTATCCTGCATGCGCTAAAAACTTTGTTCATATCGCTAAGCAACGCTTGTTAATTTAAAATATTACCTTCATGCGGCCGCTTATTAAATCTGAGAGATGGCAAGTCGTCGGCTTCAGCCCCCATGCCACGAGTCTTTGGGGTGTTCGGATAAACTTGAGCGCTCTAGTTCCCATTTTGGGTCCATCGAGGGAGGCGCCAACACAACGAACAAGGCAACCGGACTTATAGTGCTTGAACACTCTCACTTAGCCATAGAATTCTATAATTTTAAATTTCGTGAAGCCCCTAGTATTCGGAGGACCGAATTGGGGCGCTATCAAGCCTTCATCGGACATTGTCCGAACTTCGTCAAGCGGCGAGGTCTTTAAGGACCCGAAAGGACCTCTCGAACAGCGCCCAGCCTCTCGCCTTATCATGACAGTCAGTTTTAGCTTTCTCCACGGAGGCGTTAACCCGGCTCAACCGGGCGCAATCGCAGTGGTTCTCCCAATGCTACCTTAGCCGATAGAACGGAACGTAAGGTGCCAAACATGGGAGCCGGGCAAACCCGACTATTGACCCAAGACATGATTCGAGCCGATTCATATAATGCTATAAGTTCGGGTGCCGCACTTGTGAAAGTATCGGACTTTATCACACCATAATGCGGAGGACATAAGCCCTGGTGTATTTGGCGTACCAAGATGCACGGTGCAACATGTAAATAAATGAACATATATATATATATATATATATATATATATATATATATATATATATATATATATATATATATATATATATATATATATATAATGCAATTATAGGCAAAAGTGCTGCATTTTATTTGAGAAGATATGCTATGAGTGCGGAATGATACAAATAGTGCGGAAAGCAAGGGATTGACGAATTAAAGGCGTCTCCCTCGTGGGTAGGCAGCGGAATGTTGTATTTAACAAATTTAATGCTCGTGATGGAGACCACCTGAGTGTTCGTCGTGGCCTTTGTCCTTCCCTGGTTGTTGCATCATGAGTTCGGCAGGTTCGCCACCGGACATAGTTCTGTATAAAAAAGAGAGAAATAAAAGAAAAAAGAGCGACACACTTGGGAGCCCCTGGTGTGGTCAAGCTGAACTCTGGGTCAGTTGTGGTTGTGCCCTTCCCCCTATGCCCATGGTATCTCCAGGGCGTAATTATGTACGCGGAGAGTTTGTCTTACAATGTTGCGAGGGCTGGGGTTGAGGCTGCATTGCTACGCGTGCTCGGAACGTGCCAGGTGGTCTTCGTTGATGTTGCTCCGGGCGCGTTTGGTCGTGTCCGGTCCTTTAACGGCCGGACTCGAGAATTTCCTTAAAAGGCTGCTCTGTACTTCTGCCGCGAGAGCCGCTGTATGTTCCTCCGTTCGGAGGGAGCGTTCCATGTTTCCATTGACCGTGATGACTCCACGAGGGCCTGGCATCTTGAGCTTAAGGTATGCATAATGCGGCACCGCGTTGAATTTTGCAAACGCGGTTCGTCCGAGCAGAGCGTGATAGCCGCCGCAGAACGGGACTATGTCGAAGATTAACTCCTCGCTCCGGAAATTATTCGGTGATCCAAAGACCACTTCGATGTAATCGAGCACATATAATTGGCCTCGACACCTGCTATGACGCCTTTGAAGGTTGTCTTTGTAGGTTTAATCCTTGAAGGGTCTATGCCCATCTTGCGCATTGTATCCTGATAAAGCAGGTTCAGGCTACTGCCGCCGTCCATCAGGACTCTCGTGAGGTGAAATCCATCAACGATTGGGTCTAAAACCAATGCGGCGAAACCGCCATGGCGGATACTGGTCGGATGGTCACTTCGATCGAAGGTGATCGGGCAAGAGGACCATGGGTTGAATTTTGGGGCGACTGGCTCCATCGCGTATACATCCCTTAGTGCACGCTTCCGCTCCCTTTTGTGAATATGCGTTGCATATATCATGTTTACCGTCCGAACTTGAGGGGGGAATCGCTTTTGTCCTCTGTTGTTCGGCGGCCGGGTCTCTTCCTCGTCATCGCTGTGTAGCCCCTTGTCACTGTTTTCGGCGATTAATTTGCCTGCCTGCTTGAATACCCAACAATCTCTGTTGGTGTGGTTAGCTGGCTTTTCGGGGGTTCCATGTATTTGACAGGAGCGGTCGAGTATTCGGTCCAAATTAGACGGGCCGGAGTGGTTCTTTTGAATGGCTTCTTCCGCTGACCGGGTTTGAGCCTCGAATCCGGCGTTGACTGTCAGATCCTCATTGTTGTCGCCGTTAATGTGGCGTTTGTTTTGTTTCGACGCAACCTGCCGCTGCGGTCCTTGGTATCCGGACTGCCAGCGTTTTGCCGAGGTTGTTGCTGCGAGCTAGCCAGCTATCCTCTCCCGCATGTAAGCGGGTCATGAGTGATGTGAGGGCTGCCATGAATTTCGCTTCTCTGTCCTAGGTGTCGGGCCAGCCACTCGTCACGGATGTTATGTTTGAAGGAAGCGAGTGCCTCTGCATCCGGACGGTCGACGATTTGATTTTTCTTTGTTAAGAACCGTGTCGTAATTGCTCGGCCGATTCGTCTGCTGCTGGATTATGTGGCTTAGGTCATCTGCGTCCGTGGTCGCATTATACGCGCCACTCGAAGTTGTCGAGGAATGTGGCTTCCAGGTCTTCCCAGCATCCAATTGACTATGCGGGCAGGCTGTTAAGCCAATGCCGAGCTGGTCCTTTAAGATCGTCGCCGTGGGCCATATGTATATGGAGAAGATAATCCTCAATCCAAACCGCGGGGTCTGTTGTGCCATCGTAGGATTCGATATTAACGGGTTTAAACCCTTCAGGGATTTGAAGATCCATTACTTCGTCCGTGAAGCATAGTGGGTGTCTTGGCGCCTCAGATTGAGCAATATCGCGACGTAGCTCGAGAGAGCGTTGTTCTGCTGTGTTCGCCCGGCGGAGTAGTTGTATCCGGCGCGACGGTATTCATCGTGGGTCGTGGGGCGCCCACGTGATCCATAGATAGATCTGGATTGTCTTGCCTTGTCCTCCAATATATCTCGCAAGTCCGGCGCGTTCCCCCATGGCTTCATGCTTTTTGAGCGATGCCGGGGTATGGTTCTGGTGGAGGGCTTGCACGCCTCTCTATCGCGGCCACGAGGTGGTCGGTCTGCCGCCAGACAGCGCTGGTGATGCAGGTTTTACGCTTCCTCCTCTAATCGGGGAGCAACTTGCGTTTTGGGTAACTTTTGGAGGGGCGTTCGAGTGCATACTCTTCGGCCGCGAGGACCTCGGTCCATCTGTCGGCCAGTAGGTCTTGATCAGCTTGAAGCTGTTGCTGCTTTTCTTTAGGCTGTTTGCCGTGGCCATTAGCCTGCGTCTCAAACGCTCTTGTTTGACGGGATCCTCGAGCACGATTAATTGCGTCGCCGAGGCTTGCCTCGTCTCCGGAGGGAGGTAAGTAATTGTCATCCTCGACCTCTTAAATGCGCGCCTCTCGTGAGGGCTTGCTTCTGCCTCCTCCTGCGCTGGATCGTGCTGGAGGGAGTTGTCTTCGGCATTTTCTGGGGTGTTATTATCTCCTGTGCCGGAATCTCCATTCTTGCCATGGCGGGATTTAGAGCGGCGCCGCTGACGTCGGCGCTTGGGCTGCTTCTTTAAGGAATCGGCCTCCGCAGCTTCTTCGCCGTCCCCATCTTTTGGGGTGTCCACCATGTATATGTCGATGACGAGGTGGTCTTCCAAAGTCCTGTAGGCACTTTGGTTCTTGGTAGTCTCCGGCATCGCCGTCCATACCGTCGATGTCTTGGTCGTGGTCGAGTCGTCGGTTAAATTGTCGACGGTGGCTACGAAGTGGGTGGTGGGTGGGCTCTGAATTTCTTCGTCGTCCGCGTCCCAACCGCCCCGGCGTAGTTCGCCAGGCTCTCCGGATAGCGAGAGATGCTTCATGAATTTATGATATCGCCGATGGGCGAGTGCTGAAAGATGTCCGCAGCGGTGAATTCCATGATCGGCGCCCAATCGGATTCGGCGGTGGGGCGCGCAGAGGTTCGGAGTCCGGCAGAGTCCGCACCTCGAGTCATGAGCTTTATGCGGGACAAGGTAAGTGTTCGCTCCATCACCGTGGAAGTTGCAGCTCCCGAGGCGGTGTCCAGCCATCCGTCCTCGATCCGAGCGATCGGCTCCGGACTATGGGTCGGAGCGGATTCGTGTCGGACCTCAAAGGTGCTGTCCGGTGGCGAGTTAGGTCATGCCCATCGTGACAGCGCCGCACGCCGGGCCGTGGCTCAGATCCATCGAAGATCAAGTCCCGCGGATATCAGCCGTGAAGTTTAGGCTTCAAACCTGACTGACGGCCAGGGCGTTGCTTCGATCTGCTCCAGATGGCTGCGAGTTGGCCCGCATGCGAAGCCGCCCGAATCTGAAGATCTGTCCGGGAGAAAAGTCTCACCCAGACTGCGTCGTTGTTGATTGAAGAGGCCATCAAGCCTATCGATGACGACACAGAGGAACTCTCAATGAAAGCACCAATGTCGGTGTCAAAACCGGCGGATCTCGGATAGGGGGTCCCGAACTGTGCGTCTAGGCGGATGGTAACAGCAGACAAGGGACACGATGTTTACCCAGGTTCGGGCCCTCTTGATGGAGGTAAAACCCTACGTCCTGCTTGATTGATATTGATATTGTGGATGTTTACAAGAGTGGATCTACCACGAGATCATGGAGGCTAAACCCTAGAAGCTAGCCTATGGTATGATTGTGAGGGTTGTTGTCATTCTAGTCCTACGGACTACAGCCATCCGGTTTATATAGACACCGTAGAGGGCTAGGGTTACATAGAGTCGGTTACATTGGTAGGAGATCTACATATCCGTATCGCCAAGCTTGCCTTCCACGCCAAGGAAAGTCCCATCCGGACACGGGGAGAAGTCTTCAATCTTGTATCTTCATAGTCTTGGAGTCCGGTCGATGATGATAGTCCGGCAGATGATAGTTCGGCTGATGATGGTAGTCCGGCTATCCGGACACCCCCTAATCCAGGACTCCCTCAGGGACAGAGGCCGCAAGAAAAGTAGTCGATGAAGAATGGGTACCGATTCGGGCGGCTTGGCCAAAGCAATGCAGGCGACGCAGCGTGGCGGATGCCTGTCGTCTCCCCGTCTTGCACCCCCACAAAGGCTTGAAGTAGTCCCAGAGATGGATCGTGTCAACCATCGAGGGGAAGTAGGTGAACTGCGTCCGCCGTGCCGCCAGCTCACTCTCCGGCGGCTCCTTCGCCCCGGCTTCCTTGGCCACTCCCTTGCCTTTGCTGGTTTTGGGTGCCATGGCGGCTGTGAGAGGCGAAGGATGAAGGATGACGAAGGCGCGACGGCGGCGAGCTAAGGCAAGAACTTGAGAGGGAGTGTCGGTGTCAAAACCGGCGGATCTCGGGTAGGGGGTCCCGAACTATGCGTCTAGGCGGATGGTAACAGGAGACAAGGGACACGATGTTTACCTGTGTTCGGCCCTCTTGATGGAGGTAAAACCCTCGTCCCGCTTGATTGATATTGATATTGTGGATGTTTACAAGAGTGGATCTACCACGAGATCAAGGAGGCTAAACCCTAGAAGCTAGCCTATGGTATGATTGTAAGGGTTGTTGATATTCTAGTCCTACGGACTACAGCCATCCGGTTTATATAGACACCGGAGAGGGCTAGGGTTACATAGAGTCGGTTACAATGGTAGGAGATCTACATATCCGTATCGCCAAGCTTGCCTTCCACGCCAAGGAAAGTCCCATCCGGACACGGGGAGAAGTCTTCAATCTTGTATCTTCATAGTCTTGGAGTCCGGTCGATGATGATAGTCCGGCCAATGATAGTTCGGCTGATGGTGGTAGTCCGGCTGTCCGGACACCCCCTAATCCAGGACTCCCTTAGTAGCCCCTGAACCAGGCTTCAATGACGATAAGTCCGGCGCGTATATTGCTTGGCATTGCAAGGCGGGTTCCTCCTCCGAATGATAGAAGATTGTGAACACCAGGATAGTGTCCGGCTCTGTAAAATAAATTCCACATTCTACCGTAGAGAGAATAATAATATATACACAAGTTCAATCTACTGACGTTTTCTGTGGCATGACGTCACACCACTACCAAGCCATTACTCGAATTGTTTTTTACTTTACCACCTTAGCGCATTAGCGAAGCGGTTTCCTTGGCACGTCTTGTTGAAGCAGAGATCGTGTTTCCCCTTAATCCGGGATTCTCATCAATACAGGCGTGGGTAACCCAACCGCGCCATTGATGGTGACGCTTGGGAGATAAGCGAGTTTTACCAGGCTGGTGGGGGACGCGTAAGACTTCGCCCGCCCATATAAGGGATAAGGATTCACCTTCTCACCTACGCCTTCTTCCTCCTTTGCTTATCCATCTCCGCGCACTCGAGCTCCAGCGCCCAAGTTCGCGCATCTCGTCTCAACCTTCTCCGACCATGTCCGGAGCGGGAGGTAAATGGTTGGCCTCCACCGTTAAGGAGGAGCACATCGTCAAACAGCGCGGCGCCGGATACCTTTCCGGCGACATCAGCAACGGCTGCCCGACGAGGGCAGCTCATCCCCACCCCTGGCCCCATGAGAGGGTCGTTTTCCTTCCCCACTTCCTCCGCGGATCGGGCTTTCCACTTCACCCCTTTGTCCGGGGCTCATGTTCTACTACGGCCTGGATTTCCATGATCCGGCGCCAACTTCATCCTCAAAATCTCGGCGTTTATCGTGGTGTGCGAGGCCTTCCTCTGCATCCATCCCCACTTCACTTGTGGCTCAAGACCTTCAATGTCAAGCGAAGGTAGTGAAGGGCACTCAAGCGAGTCTTGGAGGTGCCATGTTGGGCAAGATGCCCAACGTCCTTTAATTCAAGGGGCCTTCGTGGAATCCGTCAAGGGGTGGCAATTGGGGTGGTTCTATATCACCGAGCAGCGTGACCCTACATGGGCGGCGGCCCCAAGTTTAGATCTGGTATCCCCACGCAGCTCACCTCCCGGAAAGAGAAGGGCTTGCTTTGTGGGCAGTTCAAGGAGCCGACGGACTCCAAGCCTGTATCAAGAAGCTGGTGAAGAAGCTCAGGCTGGTTAACATGGTCCAGGTCATGCTCGTCCACCGGATTCTCCCATGCCAAGAGCGGGTATTCAATCTATGGGAGTTCGATCTGGAACAGCACCAGGCACTGAGCAAGCTCTTCGACACAACGTACGAAGGCGCCTGGAAGGTGCTGTTCAAGGGCGCCGAAGCCCCCGCATCCGCGACTGAAGATCGCAGATTTCGCTCGCAGCGCCAGCCCGACGAGGTAAGTGATTCTACCCCTTTACGGGACACTTGTTTTTCATAGTTTGACTCTATGCGGGTTTTAATTTCCACTTTTCCTTTGATAGGACTGGATGAGGAAGGCGGAGCAGATTACCTGTCTGGCTCCTATGCCAGAAAACCCAGTAGATGCTCGTCTAGCGAGGCTGCTGGTTCCGGCACCGCACGTGGTGCCGGAGAAGAAGGCCAAGAAGGAGGCCACGGGTGCTCGAAAGAGCTCCCGTTTTCAGGTGTCCGACGACTCCGGGGCGGACTCCTCCCCCGAAAACGAGGAGGAGAAAGAGGACTCTCCCCCAGAGGAGGGAGAGAGGAAGAGGAAGGCTTCCCCAACAGGGGAGGTCGAAGGGTCCAAGAGGGGAAGGACTATTCCCCCGGACAGCTCTGCCAACATCAACGTTGGCGAGGAAGAATGGCCTTCAAGGGCCAGGCCTCCGGCGAGATCGTAAGTATCCGGATTCCTGAATGATTTATAATTTCTTTTTCCGTGTCACATAGTGTCATTCCAATGCCGCATGCTGCCTGTATTCCGGCCAGTGATGATCTCCCCGCTTCATCGAGCGGGTCGTTGGCTCCGTCGGATGTAGACTCCATCCCGACCGCCTCCACCCCTCGCGACACCGAGGACGCCGAGGTGGGATCCCAAGAATGGACCCATCGGGGGAGGCTCCGGAGGCGCCACAAGGCGTCCTCCCGGACTTTGCACCGGACTCCACATCGGAACCTGCAGTGGTTCCGGAGTCCGGCCGGCGCCCTTCGAACGGCGGGCAAGACCGTGACACCGGCGGCTCCGTCCCAACCGAGGCGCCGGGCAACTTGTTGAGGCGCTGCAGCGCTTCCATCGAGGAAGAACACCGCACTATTATGAGTGCGGTGATTCGAAGGTGCAACTTCGCCAAGGCGGGCTGACCAAGCCTGCAGTATCCTTCTATCGGGCTTTGAGGTAAGAAGTTAAAATATGCAATGTAATACCGCATAGACAGTAGCCCCGATGCTCGGTTCGGTGTTCGGAAAGAAAAGCCGGATGAGGATCTGAAAAAAGATATACGCAGGTTGCTTAAAAATTATGTCAATATGGGTTGCAGGCTGCGCTCTTGACCTCTGCCAGACCGATCATGGAGGTCGGTGCTTTGAAGCAGAGCTCGAGCGGTCCGAGCAAGAGCTCGGCCGCGCCAGAAGCAGCTCGGGACAAAGAAGGTGAGTAACACCACTTTGAACTTGTACCTTCTGAGAAAAGGATTTAGGTTGCAACAAAAATAACAAGGATAACATGGGTGCTGCGGGGCCCTGAGCGAGGTGGCGACCACGAAGGAGGCCGTGTCTGTGACGAACATAATGCGACCACAGAACGGGCAGAGCGAGAGAAGCAGGAGGCGCGGTGGCGGTGGTTCAGCAAGAGCTCCAGGCTCTCATGGAAAAGCATGAGAGTTTGGAGCATGACTCAAAGACTCGAGAGTCCGAGCTTGCCTCGGCTCTCGAAAGTGCCAAAACCGCCAAGGCCGAGGCCCATAAGTCCCTTCAGGAGATTGATTTGATGAGGAAGATAGCGGCGGGTAAGGCATTTTTCATGCAAAGCAAGCATGTGAATGTAAATTACGTGTTACTTACCCGAATTCGGAGTTCTCCAGGGGCGTTTGCAGATCTGCCTCGCAGCGTGTCTGATGCCGCCGCATTCTACCGAGCCGAGGAGGGGAGCTCAACGGAGAAGGTCTTCTGGTCTTAGTATGCTGAGGCCGGCCATCCGGTGCCCCCTAGCGACCAGCCAAGCAGCTGGTCGAGCTTCAAGGTGGCCGAGCAGGCCATGAAGGGCCTCATAGTCCGGCTATGGCTCGGAGAAGCCATGCACAGGAGCTACTTCGGTCTCGTCGCGACGGCTGGTCGATCGCGCCCCTGGGTGGAGGTTATCAAGCGCTCCGCCTTGTATTGAAGGTGCTCGTCGGGACCTTGCCCGCGAAGGTGCATTGGGGCAAGCTGGATGCGGAGAAGCTAATCAGCGACGCGCCACCAGCGGGCAAGGAACATCGTCGCCGAAATGTACTATAAGGCTGTCTGAAGGGTGCCCGCAAGATTGCGGATGAGTGCCCCGGGATGTAATTTTGAGTAAATTCGCAATGTGTTATCACTGCGCTGAAAACTTTGTTCATATCGCTAAGCAACGCTTGTTAATTTAAAATATTACCTTCTGTGCGGCCGTTTATTAAATCTGAGAGATGGAAAGTCGTCGGCTTCACCCCCCATGCCACGAGTGCTGGGGTGTTTGGGATAAACTTGAGCGCTCTAGTTCCCATTTTTGGGTCCATCGAGGGAGGCGCTTCAACACAACGAACAAGGCAACCGGACTTATAGTGCTTGAACACTCTCACTTAGCCATAGAATTCTATAATTTTAAATTTCGGCGAAGCCCCTAGTATTCGGAGGACCGAATTGGGGCGCTATCCACGCCTTCATCGGACATTATCCGGAACTTCGCTCGAAGCGGCGTAGGTCTTTAAGGACCCGAAAGGACCTCTCGAACAGCGACCAGTCTCTCGCCTTATCATGACAGTCAGTTTTAGCTTTCTCCACTAAGGCGTTAACCCGGCTCAACCGGGGCGCAATCGCAGTGGTTCTCCCAGTGCTACCTTAGCCGATAGAACGGAACGTAAGGTGCCAAACATGGGAGCCGGGCAAACCCAACTATTGACCCAAGACATGATTCGGAGCCGATTCATATAATGCTATAAGTTCGGGGTGCCGCACTTGTAAAAGTGTGCGGACTTTATCACACCATAATGCGGAGGACATAAGCCCCTGGTGTATTTGGCCGCACCAAAGTGTACGGATGCAACATGTCGCAAATGAACATATATGTATATATAAGGTAATGCAATTATAGGCAAAAAGGTGTTGCATTTTATTCGAGAAGATATGCTATCAGTGCGGAATGATACAAATAGTGCGGAAAGCAAGGGATTGGACGAATTAAAGGCGTCTCCCTCCAGGGGTAGGCCGCGGAATGTTGTATTTAACAAATTTAATGCTCGTGATGGATACCACCTGAGTGTTTGTCGCGGCCTTTGTCCTTCCCTGGCTGTTGCATCATGAGTTCGGCAGGTTCGCCACGGACTGAGTTCTGTATAAAAAGAGAGAAATAAAAGAAAAAAAGCGACACACTTGGGAGCCCCGGTGTGGTCGAGCCGCACTGGTCTGTTGTGGTTGTGCCTTTCCCCTATGCCCATGGTATCTCCAAGGCGTAATTATGTACGCGAGAGTTTGTCTTACAATTTTGCGAGGGCTGGGGTTGAGGCCGCATTGCTCTGGCGATGCTCGGAGCGTGCTGTGGTCTTGGTTGATGTTGCTCCGGGCGCGTTTGGTCGTGTCCGGTCGTTTAACGGCCGGACTCGAGAATTGCCTTAAAAGACTGCTCTGTACTTCTGCCGCGAGAGCCGCTGTATGTTCCTCCGTTCGGAGGGAGCGTTCCGTGTTTCCATTGACCGTGATGACTCCACGAGGGCCTGGCATCTTGAGCTTAAGGTATGCATAATGCGGCACCGCGTTGAATTTTCAAACGCGGTTCGTCCGAGCAGAGCGTGATAGCCGCTGCGGAACGGGACTATGTCGAAGATTAACTCCTCGCTTCGGAAATTATCCGGGATCCAAGACCACTTCGATGTAATCGAGCTGTATAATTGGCCTCGACACCTGGTATGACGCCTTTGAAGGTTGTCTTTGTAGGTTTAATCCTTGAAGGGTCTATGCCCATCTTGCGCCCGTATCCCGATAAAGCAGGTTCAGGCTACTGCCGCCGTCCATCGGGACTCTCGTGAGGTGAAATCCATCAGCGATTGGGTTTAAAACCAATGCGGCGAATCCGCCATGGCGGATATTGGTCGGATGGTCTCTTCGATCGAAGGTGATCGGGCAAGAGGACCATGGGTTGAATTTTGGGGCGATCGCTCCATCGCGATATCGTCCCTTAGTGCACGCTCGCTCCCTTTTGGGAATATCGTTGCGTATATCATGTTTACCATCCGAACTTGAGGGGAATCCTTTTGTCCTCTGTTGTTCGGCGGCCGGGTCTCTTCCTCGTCATCGCTGTGTAGCCCTTGTCACTGTTTTGGCGATTAATTTGCCTGCTTGAATACCCAACAATCTCTGTTGGTGTGGTTAGCTGGCTTTTCGGGGTTCCATGTATTTGACAGAGCGGTCGAGTATTCAGTCCAAATTGGGCGGGCCGGAGTGGTTCTTTTGAATGGCTTCTTCCGTTGACGGGTTTGAGCCTCGGAATCCGGCGTTGACTGCCGATCCTCATTGCCGCCGTTAATGCGGCGTTTGTTTTGTTTCGACGCAACCTGCCGTTGCGGTCCTTGGTATCCGGACTGCTGCGTTTTTGCTGAGGTTGTTGCTGCGAGCTAGCCAGCTATCCTCTCCCGCATGTAAGCGGGTCATGAGTGATGTGAGGGCTGCCATGGATTTCGGCTTCTCTGTCCTAGGTGCGGGCCAGCCACTCGTCACGGATGTTATGTTTGAAGGCAGCGAGTGCCTCTGCATCCGAGACGGTCGGCGATTTGATTTTTCTTTGTTAAGAACCGTGTCGAGAATTACCCGGCCGATTAAATGCGCTGCTGGATTATGTGGCTTAGGTCATCTGCGTCCGGTGGTCGCACATACGCGCCACAGAAGTTGTCGAGGAATGCGGCTTCCGGTCTTCCCAAAGATCAATTGACTCTGCGGGCAGGCTGTTAAGCCAATGCCGAGCTGGTCCTTTAAGCTTGAGCGGAGATATTTGATGGCATGAAGATGCGTGCATGGGCCATATGTATATGGAGAAGATAATCCTCAATCCAAACCGCGGGGTCTATTGTGCCATCGTAGGATTCGATATTAATGGGTTTAAACCCTTCAGGGATTTGATGATCCATTACTTTGTCCGTGAAGCATAGTGGGTGTGCGGCGCCTCTGCATTGAGCAATATCGCGACGTAGCTCGAGAGAGCGTTGTCTGCTGTGTTCGGCCCGGCCGGAGTAGTTGTATCCGGCGCGACGGTATTCGTCGTGGGTCGTGGGGCGCCCACGTGATCCATAGATAGATCTGGATTGTCTTGCCTTATCCTCTAATATATCTCGCATGTCCGGCGCGTTCCCCCGTGGCTTCATGCTTTTTGAGCGATGCCGGGGTACGGTTTTGGTGGAGGGCTTGCACGCCTCTCTATCGCAGCCACGAGGTGGTCGATCTGCCGTATTGTGCGCTGGTGATGCTTCCTCCTCTAATCGGGGGAGCAACTTGCGTTTTGGGTAACTTTTGGAGGGGCGTTCTAGTTCGTACTCTTCGGCCACGAGGACCTCGGTCCATCTGTCGGCTAGTAGGTCTTGATCAGCTTGAAGCTGTTGCTGCCTTTTCTTTAGGCTGTTTGCCGTGGACATTCGCCTGCGTCTGAAACACTCTTGTTCGACGGGATCCCGAGGCACGACGAATTCGTCGTCGCCGAGGCTTGCCTCGTCTCTAGAGGGAGGTAAGTAATTGTCATCCTCGACCTCTTAAATGCGTCTGCCGCCCTCTCGTGAGGGCTTGCTTCTGCCTCCTCCTGCGCTGGATCGTCTTTGGAGGAGTTGTCTTCAGCACTTTCGGGGTGTTATTACCTCCTGTGCGGAATCTCCATTCTTGCCGTGGCGGATTTAGAGCGGCGCCACGACGCCGGGCGCTTGGGCTGTTTCTTTAAGGAATCGGCCTCCGCTGTTTCTTCGCCGTCCCCATCTTTTGGGGTGTCCACCATGTATATGTCGTATGACGAGGTGGTCTTCCAAAGTCCCGTAGGCACCGGTTCTTAGTAGTCTCCGCATCGCCGTCCATACCGTCGATGTCTTCGGAGTCGTAGTCGAGTACGTCGGTTAAATCGTCGACGGTGGCTACGAAGTGGGTGGTGGGTGGGATCTGAATTTCTTCGTCGTCCGTGTCCCAACCGTCCTGGCCGTAGCTCGGCCAGGGCTCTCCGGATAGCGAGAGATGCTTCAGTGAATTTATGATATCACCGAAGGGCGAGTGCTGAAAGATGTCCGCAGCGGTGAATTCCATGATCGGCGCCCAATCGGATTCGACTGGCAGGGGCGCAGGAGGTTCGGAGTCCGGCAGAGAGTCCGGCACCTCGGAGTCATGGGATTTATGCGGGACAAGATAAGTGTTCGGCTCTATCGCCGTAGAAGTTGCGGCTCCCGAGGCGGTGTCCAGCCATCCGTCCTCGATCCGAGCGATCGGCTCCGGACTATGAGTCGGAGCGGATTCGTGTGCGGCCTCCAAGGTGCTGTCCGGCGGCAGAGTTAGGTCATGCCCATCGTGACAGCGCGGCACACTCGGCTGTGGCTCAGATCCGTCGAAGATCAAGTTCCCGCGGATATCGGCCGTGAAGTTTAGGCTTCCAAACCTGACCTGACGGCCAGGGGCGTAGCTTTCGATCTGCTCCAGATGGCTGCCGAGTTGGCCCAGATCGCGGCCCGCCGAATACGAAGATCTGTCCGGGGAGAAAAGTCTCACCCAGGACCGCGTCGTTGTTGATTGAAGAGGCCATCAAGACTATCGGTGACGACACAGAGGAACTCTCAATGAAAGCACCAATGTCGGTGTCAAAACCGGCGGATCTCGGTAGGGGTCCCGAACTGTGCGTCTAGGCGGATGGTAACAGGAGACAAGGGACACGATGTTTACCTGTGTTCGGCCCTCTTGATGGAGGTAAAACCCTACGTCCCGCTTGATTGATATTGATATTGTGGATGTTTACAAGAGTGGATCTACCACGAGATCAATGAGGCTAAACCCTAGAAGCTAGCCTATGGTATGATTGTAAGGGTTGTTGATATTCTAGTCCTACGGACTACAGCCATCCGGTTTATATAGACACCGGAGAGGGCTAGGGTTACATAGAGTTGGTTACAATGGTAGGAGATCTACATATCCGTATCGCCAAGCTTGCCTTCCACGCCAAGGAAAGTCCCATCCGGACACGGGGAGAAGTCTTCAATCTTGTATCTTCATAGTCTTGGAGTCCATCGATGATGATAGTCCGGCCAATGATAGTTCGGCTGATGATGGTAGTCCGGTTCCCAGATTGGAGGAAGCGCAGAGGGTAAATGAGCAGCGCGCCTACGGTTATTCCTTTTTATGGGGAAGGCGCGGGCCGCCTCTTTTCCATTTACTGCGATGTGACGCATGCGTGCGGGAACCACCCCACGCATGACCCCCACGTCACGTCACGCATGATCCTCCATGTCGCGCGTTCAACGCCGGTCGTGGGAAGCGCCGCCGGACGAAAAAAGTTACCATGGTAAAATCCGCCCGCCGCCACAAGACCGTTCTGGGCCTGGCCCAACAATGCGTTGCGCTTATGTGTGGCCCAGGCCCGGGGGCTCCAGTCGGTGTACAAAAGTAGGGGCTCTCCTTTTTACCACTCTACTTGTGCACGGGCAGTCAGATCCGTGCCTGCGGCCACGCTGAGCAGGGCAGGGAGAAGGGACAGAAGCACAAGACAGGCAAAGCAACGCCAAGACCAAGAAACACAAAAGAGCAATGGGGCGAGGTGGACTCCCCCAGCAAGACCCTTGCCGGGGCGGCCTCCGCGGCCCCGGCAAGAGCCTTGCCAGGGCAGCTTGCCCAACACCAGCAGGGCGAGCCACCCTTGAGCCCGAGGGTTCCAACGCCGCCAACAACCACACTGGAACCAAGGCTTGGGAGGCACCTCCATGGTGGCATGCAGACCTTTGTCAAGATCATAAACACATGAGATCAGATGAGGACCAGAAGACGACGATCCGCGGCAGGATTCTATCCAAGGAAATCCACGAGACCCTCGGCAAGACCCTTGCCGGGGACGACCACGATGCCACGGCAAGACCCTTGTCGGGGCCCCGGCAAGGCCCTTGCCGAAGGCACCTACGGGGCCACAGCCAGGCCCGCGTCTGCCAAGACTCCACCGCCATTCCCATGCAGCTGCCAGCCCGACCAGCTGGGCATGCACCTGCATGGCGACATGCAGCTTCCAGGCTAGCTCAGCAAACACCTACGTGGCGGCATGCAAATCTTCGTGAAGACCCTACCACCACGCCGTCTCAGCAGCCTGCCAGCCTACGTTGCGCTACATGCCTCATTGGCCTAGACGCGTGTCAAAGCAAGACGGAGTGGCGATGGACGGGACGGGCCTCGTTGCCATCCCCTGTAAAGCAACGAGACACCTAAGGGAGCGTATTTAATGCATCTTGTCTCGTAATGACAAGTGATAATCTTGTGCACTGTACACCTTTCCACCTCCTGTGTGCCACTGTGGCAACCCTTTTTCTATAAATGGAGGCCCAAGGTGTCCAGGAGAAGGATTCAGATCTTTTGAACTAGACACGCACCATAGCTAGTTCAAGAGCTCAAGAACACTCCAATGCATACACAGAAGCAGGACTAGGGTTTTACGCATCCTCGCGTCCCGAACCTGGGAAAACGATCTTTGTGCTTCCTGTCAGACCCGCTCTTTGCACAACCTTGTGCCCGCCAACCGCAGAAGGGATCCCAGTGACCCCATAGGTGTCGATTTCCCCCGACATAATCTCTTCTTTCCAGCAAGTTTGAAATCATAATTGAGCTCTTTAATTGCCCAATAAGATTTATGTTCTAGTTCTAGAGGTAAGTAACATGCTTTTCCATACCACTTTATACTGAGACATATATACCCATAGGGTTTTTATAAGCAGTTCTATAAGCCCATAATTCATCATCAAGTTTCTTAGACCAATTCTTTCTAGATCTATTAAGAGTCTTTTGCAAAATCAACTTCATTTCTCTATTACTTAATTCTACTTGACCACTAGACTGAGGATGATATGGAGATATAATTCTATGGTTAATATCATATTTAGCAAGCAATTTACAGAAAGCACCATGAATAAAGTGTGAACCAGCATCAGTCATTAAATATCTAGGGACTCCAAACCTCAAAAAAATAACTTCTTTAAGCATTTTTAGTGGAGGTGTTATGATCGCACTACTAGTTGGAATAACTTCTACCCACTTAGTAACATAATCAACAGCAACAAAAATTTGTGTGTACCCATTAGAGGAAGGAAAAAGGTCCCATATACTCACATCCCCAAACATCAAATGGTTCAGTAAAAAGTGAATAATTCATAGGCATTTCCTGACGTCTACTTATATTACCAATTCTTTGACATTCATCAGAAGATAAGACAAACTTACGAGCATGCTTAAAAAGATTAGGCCAATAAAAACCAGCTTGTATTACCTTGTGTGCAGTTCTATCACCAGCAAGGTGCCCTCTGTAGGCCTCGGAGTGACACTTGCGTAGGATCTGTTCCTGTTCAAGCTCAGGTGCACAACGTCTAATAATACCATCTACTCCTACTTTATAAAGGTGTGGGTCATCCCAGAAGTAATGTCTTAAATCATAGAAAAACTTTTTCTTTTGTTGGTATGTGAAACAAGGTGGTATAAATTTAGCAACAATATAATTGGCATAATCTGCATACCATGGAGTACTACGAGAAGCATTTATGACAGCTAATTGTTCATCAGGGAAGCTATCATCAGTAGGTAGTGGGTCATCAAGAACATTTTCTAACCTAGACAAGTTGTCTGCTACGGGGTTCTTAGCTCCCTTTCTATCAATAATTTGTAAATCAAATTCTTGCAGCAAGAGAACCCATCTAATAAGTCTAGGTTTAGCATCTTTATTTTCCATAAGATATTTAATAGCAGCATGATCAGTATAGATAATTACTTTGGAATCAACAATATAAGATATGAACTTATCACAAGCAAATACAACTGCTAAAAATTCATTTTTAGTGGTAGCATAATTTTTTCGTGCACTGTCTAGGGTTTTACTAGCATAATGGATAACATTTAACTTCTTATCTACTCTTTGTCCTAGAACAGCACCAACAACATAATCACTAGCATCACACATAATTTCAAAGGGTAGGTTCCAATCAGGTGGTTGAACAATAGGTGCAGAAATCAAGGCTTTCTTAACTATTTCAAATGCTTCTACACAATCATCATCAAAAGAAAATGGAACATCTTTTTGCAAAGGATTAGTGAGAGGCCTAGAATTTTTTAGAGTAGTCTTTAATAAATCTCTTATAGAAACTAGCATGACCAAGGAAACTTCTTATACCTTTGATATCTTTAGGACACGACATTTTTTCAATAGCATCAACTTTAGCTTTATCAACTTCAATACCTCTTTCGGAGATTTTATGCCCCAAGACAATAACTTCATTAACCATAAAGTAGCACTTCTCCCAATTCAAAGACAAAATTTGTTTCTTCACAACTCTGCAAAACTCGATCAAGGTTGCTTAAGAAATCATCAAAAGAAGTTCCGTAAACATAGAAATCATCCATTAAAACCTCAACAATCTTTTCACAAAAGTCAGAGAATATATCAGTCATACATCTTTGAAAAGTAGTAGGTGCATTACATAAACCAAAAGGCATACGTCTATAAGAAAAGGTACCGAAAGGGCAAGTAAAAGTAGGTTTTTCTTGATCCTCTTGTGACACAAGTATTTGGGAAAAATCAAAATAACCATCTGGAAAGCAGAAGCATGTATGTTTTGATAGTCTTTCTAGCATTTGATCAATAAAAGGCAGGGGATAATGATCTTTCCTAGTAGCTTTGTTTAACTTTCTAAAATCAATAACCATTCTATAACCTTTGACAATTCGTTGTGGAATCAATTCGTTATTATCATTGGGAACAACATTAATACCTCCCTTCTTAGTGACACAATGGACATGACTTACCCATCTACAATCAGCAACGTGATAGATTATACCTGCTTCCAGAATCTTTAATATTTCATTTCTTACCACTTCTTTCATCTTAGGATTCAATCTTTGCTGATGATCAACAACCCGTTTAGCATCGGGCTCCATATTAATTTTGTGCTGACATAGAGTGGGACTAATGCCCTTAAGATCATCAAGAGTATATCCAATAGCGGCACGGTGCTTCTTGAGATTTTTCAAAAATTTCTTTTCTCCATGCTCTGAAAGGTTAGGACTAATAATAACAGGATATATCTTCTTTTTATCAAGATAAGAAAATTTCAAAGTGTCAGGTAATTGTTTAAGATCGAACACATGATCACTCTTGGGTGGTAGAGGATCTCCAAGAGTCTCAACAGTCAAATTGTGTTTCAAAACATGCATTTATTTAAAGTAAACCTCATCTAATTCCCTTCTTTCATTCATGAACATATCATTTTCATGGTCTAGCAAATATTGTTCTAAAGGATCAATAGGAGGCACGACAATAGAAGCAAGACCAATAATTTCATCTTTACTAGGCAATTATTTATCATGGGGTTGTTTACAAAATCTTGAGAAATTAAACTCATGAGACACATCCCCAAAACTTACGCTAATAGTTTCTTTCTCACAATATATTTTAGCATTAATAGTGTTCAAGAAAGGTCTACCAAATATAATGGGACAAACATCATCTTGCGGGGAACCGAGAACTAGAAAATTAGTAGGGTATTATTTTCCCACACAAGACTTCAACATCTCTAACAATCCCAATTGGTGATATACTATCTCTATTGGCAAGCTTAATAGTGACAAGAATATCTTATATTCCAGCAGGTGCAATATCATTCATAATTTCTTGATATAAAGTAAAGGGAATTGCACTCACACTAGCACCCAAATCACATAATCTATGATAACAATGATCTCCCATTTTAACAGAAACAACAGGCATGCCAACAACAGGTCTATGTTATCTTTATTATCGGGTCTAGCAATTATAGCAGCTTCATCACATAAATAAATAACATGCCCATCAATATTATCGACCAAGAGTGTTGGGGAACGTAGCAGAAATTCAAAATTTTCCTACGTGTCACCAAGATCTATCTAAGGAGAAACCAGCAACGGGGGGAAGGAGAGTGCATCTACATACCCTTGTAGATCGCTAAGCGGAAGCGTTCATGAGAATGGGGTTGAAGGAGTCGTACTCGTCGTGATCCAAATCACCGGAGATCCTAGTGCCGAACGGACGGCACCTCCGCGTTCAACACACGTACAGCCCGGTGACGTCTCCCACGCCTTGATCCAGCAAGGAGAGAGGGAGAGGTTGAGGAAGACTCCGTCCAGCAGCAGCACAATGGCATGGTGGTGGTGGAGGAGCGTGGCAATCCAGCTGGGCTTCGCCAAGTCCCATGGGAGAGGAGGAGGAGGAGAGGCAGGGCTGCACCAAGAGGGAGAAGTTCTCATGTGTGTTGGGCAGCCCAAACCTCAAGTATATATAGGGGGGAAGGGGGCTGCGCCCCCTTTAGGGTTTCCCTCCCCAAGGGGTGCGGCCAGCCCTAGATCCCATCTAAGGGGGGGCGGCCAAGGGGGGAGGAGTGCCTCCCAAGTCAAGTGGAGGCCTCCCCCTTTAGGGTTTTCCCCTTCCCATGCGCATGGGCCTTGGGGGGGGCTGGTGCCCCTGGCCCATTAAAGCTAGGGCGCCCCCCTACATCCCATGCTACTGTATTGGACGTGGTGGAACAATTTCTGGACCTCCGGACCCCTCCGGAATCCTCCGTAACCTTCTAGAAGCTTCCCGGTACAATACCGAAAAAACCCGAACTTTTCCTAACCCAACAACAACTTTCCATATATAAATCTTTACCTCCGGACCATTCCGGAACTCCTCGTGACATTCGGGATCTCATCCGGACTCAACAACATTCGGTAACCACATACAAACTTCCTTTATAACCCTAGCGCCATCGAACCTTAAGTGTAGACCCTACGGGTTCGGAGACATGCGACATGACCGAGACGTTCTCCGGTCAATAACCAACAGCGGATCTGGATACCCAGTTTGGCTCCCACATGTTCCACGTTGATCTCATCGGATGAACCACGATGTCAAGGACTCAATCTATCCCGTATACAATTCCCTTTGTCTAGCGGTATTGTACTTGCCCGAGATTCGATCGTCGGTATCCCGATACCTTGTTCAATCTCGCTTCCGCAAGTCTCTTTACTCGTTCCGTAACACATCATCCGTGATCAACCCCTTGGTCACATTGTGCACATTACGATGATGTCTTACCGAGTGGGCCAGAGATACCTCTCCGTTTACGGAGTGACAAATCCAGCTCGATTCGTACCAACCCAATGACACTTTCGGAGATACCTATAGTGCACCTTTATAGCCACCCGATTCGTTGTGACGTTTGGTACACCCAAAGCATTCCTACGGTATCCGGAGTTGCACAATCTCATGGTCTAAGGAAATGATACTTGACATTAGAAAAGCTTTAGCATACGAACTACGATCTTTGTGCTAGGCTTAGGATTGGGTCTTGTCCATCACATCATTCTCCTAATGATGTGATCCCGTTATCAATGACATCCAATGTCCATGGTCAGGAAATCGTAACCATCTGTTGATCAACGAGCTAGTCAACTAGAGGCTTACTAGGGACATGGTGTTGTCTATGTATCCACACATGTATTGCGGTTTCCGGTCAATACAATTATAGCATGGATAATAAATGATTATCATGAACAAGGAAATATAATAATAACTAATTTATTATTGCCTCTAGGGCATATTTCCAACAGTCTCCCACTTGCACTAGAGTCAATAATCTAGTTCACATCGCCATGTGATTAACACTCATAGGTCACATCGCCATGTGACCAACATCCAAAGAGTTTACTAGTGTCTGTAAACTAGTTCACATCATCATGTGATTAAGACTCAATGAGTTCTGAGGTTTGATCATGTTTTGCTTGTGAGAGAGGTTTTAGTCAATGGGTCTGAACCTTTCAGATCCGTGTGTAATTTGCAAATTTCTAGGTCATATTATAAACGCTGCTTCCACGCTCCACTTGTAGCCATTCCAAATGGTTGCTCCACTATACATATCCGGTTTGCTACTCAGAGTCACTCGGATGGGTGTTAAAGCTTGCATCGACGTAACCCTTTACGCCGAACTCTTTATCACCTCCATAATCGAGAAACATGTCCTTATTTACTCCAAGGATAATTTTGACCGCTGTCCAATGATCCATTCCTGGATCATTCTTGTACCCCTTGACTGACTCATGGCAAGGCACACTTCCGGTGCGGTACACAGCATAGCATACTATAGAGCCTACGTCTGAAGCATAGTGGACGACCTTCGTCCTTTCTCTCTTTTCTGCCGTCGTAGAGCTTTAACTCTTAACTTCATACCTTACATCTCAGGCAAGAAACTCCTTCTTTGACTGATCCATCTTGAACACCTTCAAGATCATGTCAAGGTATGTGCTCATTTGAAAGTATTATTAAGCATTTTGATCTATCCTTATAGATCTCGATGCTCAATGTTCAAGTAGCTTAATCCAGGTTTTCTATTCAAAAACATCTTTCAAATAACCCTATATGCTTTCCAGAAATTCTACATCATTTCTGATCATCAATATGACAACAACATATACTCATCAGAAATTCTATAGTGCTCCCACTCACTTCTTTGGAAATACAAGTTTCTCATAAACTTTGTATAAACCCAAAATCTTTGATCATCCTATCAAAGTGCATATTCCAACTCCGAGATGCTTACTCCAGTCCTTAGAAGGATCGCTGGAGCTAGCATACCTTTTAGCATCCTTAGGATCGACAAAACTTTTCTGATTGTATCACATACAACCTTTCCTTACGTAAACTGGTAAGGAAACTCGTCTTGACATCCATCTGCCAGATTTCATAAATGCAGCTAATGCTAACATGATTCCGACGGACTTAAGCATCGCTACGGATGAGAAAATCTCATCGTAGTCAACTCCTTGAACTTGTGAAAAACTCTTCGCCACAAGTCGAGCTTCATAGACGGTGACATTACCGTCCACATCCGTCTTCTTCTTAAAGATCCATTTATTTCAATGGCTTGCCGATCATCGGGCAAGTCCACCAAAGTCCATGCGTTGTTATGGTACATGGATCCTATCTCGGATTTCATGGCTTCTAACCATTTGTCGGAATTTGGGCCCACCACCGCTTCTCCATAGCTCGTAGGTTCATTGTTGTCTAGCAACATGACCTTCAAGACAGGATCACCGTACCACTCTGAAGCAGTACGCATCCTTGTCACCCTACGAGGTACGGTAGTGACTTGATCCAAAACTTCATGATCACTATCATAAGCTTCGACTTCAATTGGTGTAGGTGCCACAGGAACAACTTCCTGTGCCCTGCTACACACTTGTTGAAGTGACGGTTCAATAACCTCATCAAGTCTCCACCATCCTCCCACTCAACTTTCCGAGACAAACTTTTCCTCGAGAAAGGACCCGATTCAAGAAACAATCCCTATTGCTTTCGGATCTGAATTAGGAGGTATACCCAACTGTTTTGGGTGTCCTATGAAGATGCATTTTATCCGCTTTGGGTTCGAGCTTATCAACCTGAAACTTTTTCACATAAGCATCGCAGCCCCAAACTTTCAAGAAACGGCAACTTAGGTTTCTCCAAACGGTGTCGTCTCAACGGAATTACGTGGTGCCCCATTAAAGTGAGTGCGGTTGTCTCTAATGCCTAACCCATGAACGATAGTGGTAATTCGACAAGAGATATCATGATACGCACCATATCCAATAGAGTGCAACTATGATGTTCGGACACACCATCACACTATGGTGTTCAGTGGTATTAATTGTGAAACAATTTGCACAATGTCTTAATTGTGTGCCAAAACTCAGAACTCAGATATTCATCTCTATGATCATATCATAGACATTCTATCCTCTTGTCACGAAGATCTTAAACTTCACTCTGAAATTACTTGAACCATTCAATAATTCAGACTTGTGTTTCATCAAGTAAATATACTCAACATCTACTCGAATCATCGTGAAGTAAGAACATAACGATATTCATCAGATGCCTCAAAGACTCATTGGACTGCACACATCAAAATGTGTTACTTCCAACAAGTTGCTATCTAGTTCCATCTTCTCAAACCGAGGCTTTTCACCATCTTGTCCATGTGGTATGATTTGCATATCTCAAGTGATTCAAAATCAAGTGAGTCTAAACGATCCATCTGCATGGAGTTTCTTCATGCGTATGCACCAATAGACATGGTTCGCATGTCTCAAACCTTTCAAAAACGAGTGAGTCCAAAGATCCATCAACATGGAGCTTCTTCATGCGTTTTATACCAATATGACTTACATGGCAGTGCCACAAGTAAGTGGTACTATCATTACTATCTTATACCTTTTGGCATGAAAATGTGTATCACTACGATCGAGATTCAATAAACCATTCCTTTAGGTGCAAGACCATTGAAGGTATTTATTCAAATAAATAGAGTAACCATTATTCTCCTTAAATGAATAATCAGATTGCGATAGACATAATCCAATCATGTCTATGCTCAATGCAAACACCAAATGACAATTATTCAGGTTCAATACTAATCTTGATGGTAGAGGGAGCGTGCGATGTTTGATCACATCAAACTTGGAAAGACTTCAACACATATCGTCGACTCACCTTTAGCTAGTCTCCGTTTATTCCGTAGCTCTTTATTTCGAGTTACTAACACTTAGCAACCGAACCGGTATCTTAATACCCCGGTGCTACTAGGAGTACTAGTAAAGTACACATTAACATAATGTATATCCAATATACTTCTATCGACCTTGCCAGCCTTCTCATCTACCAAGTATCTAGGGTAATGCTGCTCCAGTGGCTGTTCCCCTTATTACAGAAGCACTTAGTCTCAGGTTTGGGTTCAACCTTGGGTTTCTTCACTAGAGCTGCAACTGATTTGCCGTTTCATGAAGTATCCCTTCTTGCCCGTGCCCTTCTTGAAACTAGTGGTTTCACCAACCATCAACAATTGATGCTCCTTCTTGATTTCTACTTTCGCGGTGTCAAACATCACGAATACCTCAAGGATCATCATATCTATCCCTGATATGTTATAGTTCATCACGAAGCTCTAGCAGCTTGGTGGCAATGACTTTGGAGAAACATCACTATCTCATCTGGAAGATTAACTCCCACTCGATTCAAGTGATTGTTGCACTCAGACAATCTGAGCACAAGCTCAACGATTGAGCTTTTCTCCCTGAGTTTGCAGGCTAAGAAAATCGTCGGAGGTCTTATACCTCTTGACGTGGCACGAGCCTGAAATCCCAATTTCAGCCCTTGAAACATCTCATATGTTCCGCGACGTTTCGAAAACGTCTTTGGTGCCTCAACTCTAAACCGTTTAACTGAACTATCACATAGTTATCAAAACGTGTATGTCCGATGTTCGCAACATCCACAGACGACGTTTGGGGTTCAGCACACTGAGCGGTGCATTAAGAGCATAAGCTATCTACTGTATGCATAATCGCTACTGTCAACTTTCAACTATATTTTCTCTAGGAACATATCTAAACAGTGGAACTAAAACGCGAGCTTACGACATAATTTGCAAAAGGTCTTTTGACTATGTTCAGGATAATTAAGTTCATCTTATGAACTCCCACTCGAGATAGACATCCCTCGGTCATCTAAGTGATTACATGATCCGAGTCAACTAGGCCGTGTCCGATCATCACGTGAGACGGACTAGTCATCATCGATGAACATCTTCATGTTGATCGTATCTACTATCGACTCATGCTCGACCTTTCGGTCTCGTGTTCCGAGGCCATGTCTGTACATGCTAGGCTCGTCAAGTTAACCCTAAGTGTTTCGCGTGTAAATCTGTCTTACACCCGTTGTATGTGAACGTAAGAATCCATCACACCCGATCATCACGTGGTGCTTAGAAGCGACGAACTTTAGCAACGGTGCACAGTTAGGGGGGAACACTTCTTGAAATTGTTGTAAGGGATCATCTTATTTACTACCGTCGTTCTAAGTAAACAAGATGCATACACATAATAAACATCACATGCAATTATATATAGTAGTGACATGATATGGCCAATATCATATAGCTCCATTGATCTTCATCTTCGGGGCTCCATGATCATCATCGTCACCGGCATGACACCATGATCTCCATCATCATGATCTCCATCATCGTGTCTTCATGAAGTTGTCTCGCCAACTATTACTTCTACTACTATGGCTACCGGTTAGCAATAAAGTAAAGTAATTACATGGCGTTGTTTAATGACACGCAGGTCATACAATAAATAAAGACAACTCCTATGGCTCCTGCCGGTTGTCATACTCATCGACATGCAAGTCGTGAATCCTATTACAAGAACATGATCAATCTCATACATCACATATCATTCATCACATTCTTCTTGGACATATCACATCACATAGCATACCCTGCAAAAACAAGTTAGACGTCCTCTAATTGTTGTTTGCATGTTTTACGTGGCTGCTATGGGTTTCTAGCAAGAACGTTTCTTACCTCATAAAACCACAACGTGATATGCCAATTGCTATTTACCCTTCATAAGGACCCTTTTCATCGAATCCGTTCCGACTAAGGTGGGAGAGACTGGCACCCGCTAGCCACCTTATGCACCAAGTGCATGTCAGTCGGTGGAACCTGTCTCACGTAAGAGTACGTGTAAGGTCGGTCCGAGCCGCTTCATCCCACAATACCGTCGAAACAAGATTGGACTAGTAACGGTAAGCATATTGAACATCATCAACGCCCACAACTACTTTCTGTTCTACTCCTGCAAAGAATCTACGCAATAGACCTAGCTCATGATGCCACTGTTGGGGAACGTAGCAGAAATTCAAAATTTTCCTACGTGTCACCAAGATCTATCTAAGGAGAAACCAGCAACGGGGGGAAGGAGAGTGCATCTACATACCCATGTAGATCTCTAAGCGGAAGCATTCATGAGAACGGGGTTGAAGGAGTCGTACTCATCGTGATCCAAATCACCGGAGATCCTAGTGCCGAACGGACGGCACCTCCGCGTTCAACACACGTACAGCCCGGTGACGTTTCCCACGCCTTGATACAGCAAGGAGAGAGGGAGAGGTTGAGGAAGACTCCGTCCAGCAGCAGCACAACGGCGTGGTGGTGGTGGAGGAGCGTGGCAATCCAGCAGGGCTTCGCCAAGCACCATGGGAGAGGAGGAGGAGGAGAATCAGGGCTGCACCAAGAGGGAGAAGTTCTCATGTGTGTTGGGCAGCCCAAACCTCAAGTATATATAGGGGGGAAGGGGGCTGCGCCCCCTTTAGGGTTTCCCTCCCCAAGGGGTGCGGCCAGCCCTAGATCCCATCTAAGGGGGGGCGGCCAAGGGGGGAGGAGTGCCTCCCAAGTCAAGTGGAGGCCTCCCCCTTTAGGGTTTTCCCCTTCCCATGCGCATGGGCCTTGGGGGGGCTGGTGCCCCTGGCCCATTAAGGCTAGGGCACCCCCCTACAGCCCATGCTACTGTATTGGACGTGATGGAACAATTTCGGACCTCCGGACCCTCCGAATCCTCCGAACCTTCCGAAGCTTCCGGTACAATACCGAAAAACCTGAACTTTTTCCGAACCCAACAACAACTTTCCATATATAAATCTTTACCTCCGGACCATTCCGAACTCCTCGTGACGTCCGGGATCTCATCCGGACTCAACAACATTCGGTAACCACATACAAACTTCCTTTATAACCCTAGCGCCATCGAACCTTATGTGTAGACCCTACGGGTTCGAGACATGCGACATGACCGAGACGTTCTCCACAATAACCAGCAGCGGGATCTGGATACCCATGTTGGCTCCCACATGTTCCACGATGATCTCATCGGATGAACCACGATGTCAAGGACTCAATCGATCCCGTATACAATTCCCTTTGTCTAGCGGTATTGTACTTGCCCGAGATTCGATCGTCGGTATCCCGATACCTTGTTCAATCTCGTTTCCGCAAGTCTCTTTACTCGTTCCGTAACACATCATCCCGTGATCAACCCCTTGGTCACATTGTGCACATTATGATGATGTCTTACCGAGTGGGCCCAGAGATACCTCTCCGTTTACACGGAGTGACAAATCCAGCCTCGATTCGTACAACCCAACAGACACTTTCGGAGATACCGTAGTGCACCTTTATAGCCACCCATTACGTTGTGACGCTTTGGTACACCCAAAGCATTCCTACGGTATCCGGGAGTTGCACAATCTCATGGTCTAAGGAAATGATACTTGACATTAGAAAAGCTTTAGCATACGAACTACGATCTTTGTGCTAGGCTTAGGATTGGGTCTTGTCCTTCACATCATTCTCCTAATGATGTGATCCCGTTATCAATGACATCCAATGTCCATGGTCAGGAAACCGTAACCATCTGTTGATCAACGAGCTAGTCAACTAGAGGCTTACTAGGGACATGGTGTTGTCTATGTATCCACACATGTATTGCGGCTTCCGGTCAATACAATTATAGCATGGATAATAAACGATTATCATGAACAAGGAAATATAATAATAACTAATTTATTATTGCCTCTAGGGCATATTTCCAACAAAGAGATCTTTAACCATAGCAATACTAGATTCAACTTTAGTTTGTTCAGGAGGTGTAGGTGTTCTAGTATAACTCTTACGAACCACATCTGAAGCTTTAGAATGTTCCTTTATCCTAATAGGGAAAGGTGGTTTCTCAATATAAGTAGTCGGAATAACATGATCAACATTATAAGTAATAGTTTCCTCTTCAGCTTTAATAGGTTCCACTATTTTTACTACAATGGGAGGATGATATTTAAGCCACTTATCCTTAGGGAGATAAACATGAGTGGAAAATGATTCATAGAAAGATGCTACTATCTCAGAGTCAAGTCCATATTTAGTGCTAAATTCAAAAAAGCATCGGTATCCATAAAACATTTAACACAATCAAACTTAAGGTTTATACCAGACTCTTACCTTTGTCGAGTTCCCAATCTTTAGAGTTGCATTTAATTCTTTCCAATAAATCCCATATGAATTCAATAGTCTTCTTCATAAAAGAACCACTACAAGAAGTATCGAGCATGGATTGATCACTACGAGAAAGCCGAGCAAAAAAATTATGAATAATAATTTCTCTTGAGAGCTCATGATTGGGGCATTAATATAACATTGACTTAAGCCTCCCCCAATCTTGAGCAATACTTTCTCCTTCACGGGGCCAAAAATTATATATATAATTCCGATCACGATGAACCAGATGCATAGGATAAAACTTCTAATGAAATTCCAATTTCAAACAGTTGTAATTCCAAGATCCAATATCATAACATAGCCTATACCATTTTAATGCCTTCTCATTCAAAGATAAAGGGAAGACCTTCTTCTTGACTTCATCCTCGGGCAAACCTACAATCTTAAATAATCTACAAATTTCATCCACATAGATTAGATGCATATTAGGATGTAGTGTTCCATCTCCAACATAAGGATTAGCTAGTAGTTTCTCTATCATACCCGAAGGAATTTCATAATAAATATCTTCAGTAGGTTCAATAGGTTGAGGAGCAACTCTTTGTTCTTCCGGTTGGGGTGAAGATACCCCAAACAAGCCCCTCAAAGGATTATTTTCCATAGCAACAAGTGACAGTAAACTTGAGCATACTATATAAATTTTTCCTTACCAAATTCCACTTACCAAAGGCGCTTCACTCCCCGGCAACGGTGCCATCAAAGAGTATTGATGACCCACAAGTATAGGGGATCTATCGTATACCTTCCGATAAGTAAGACTGTCGAACCCAACGAGGAGCAGAAGGAAATGACAAGCGGTTTTCAGCAAGGTCTTCTCTGCAAGCACTGAAATGATCGGTAATAGATAGTTTTGTGATAAGATAATTCGTAATGGGTAGCAAGTAACAAGTGTAAAAAAGGTGCAGCAAGGTGGCCCAATACTTTCTGTAGCAAAGAAAAAGCCTACACAAAATCTTATATAAAGCAAAGCGCTCCCGAGGACACATGGGAATTATTGTCAAGTTAGTTTTCATCATGCTCATATGATTCGCGTTCTTTACTTTGATAATTTGATATGTGGGTGGACCGGTGTTTGGGTGCTTTCCTTACTTGAACAAGCCTCCCACTTATGATTAAAAACTATCGCAAGCATCCGCAACTACGAAAGAAGAATTAAGATAAATCTAACCATAGCATGAAACATCTGGATACAAATCAGCCCCTTACGAAGCAACACATAAACTAGGATTTAAGCTTCTGTCACTCTAGAAACCCATCATCTACTTATTACTTCCCAATGCCTTCCCCTAGGCCCAAATCATGTTGAAGTGTCATGTAGTCGACGTTCACATAACACCACTAGAGGAAAGACAACATACATCTCATCAAAATATCGAACGAATACCAAATTCACATGATTACTTATAACAAGACTTCTCCCATGTCCTCAGGAACAAATGTAACTACTCACAAAGTATATTCATGTTCATAATCAGAGGGGTAATAAATATCATTAAGGATCTGAACATATGATCTTCCACCAATAAACCAACTAGCATCAACTACAAGGAGTAATCAACACTACTAGCAACCCACGGGTACCAACTGAGGTTTACTGACAAAGATCGGATACAAGCGATGAACTAGGGTTTGAGTGGAGATGGTGCTGGTGAAGATGTTGATGAGGATTTACCCCCTCTCGATGGGAGGATCGTTGGTGATGACGATGGCTTTGATTCCCCCCTCCCTGAGGGAAGTTTCCTCGGCAGAACAGCTCCACCGAAGCCCTAAATTGCTTCTGCCCAGGTTCCGCCTTGAGACGGCGGTGCTTCGTTCTGAAAGCTTCCTTCTAATTTTTCCAGGTCAAAACCCTCCATATAGCAGAAGATGGGTACCAGAGACCTGCCAGGGGCCCACATGCCCTAGGTGAGCGCCCAGGGGGGTAGGGCGCACCCCAGGCTTGTGGCCACCTAGTGGGTCCCCCTCTGGTAGTTTTTGCCCAATATTTCTTATATATTCCAAAATAATTCTCCATAAATTTTCAGGACTTTTGGAGTTGTGCAGAATAGGTCTCTCAGATTTACTCCTTTCGGGTCCAGAATTCCAGCTGCAGACATTCTCCCTCTTTGTGTAAACCTTGTAAAATAAGAGAGAAAAGGCATAAGTATTGTAATGTGTAATAAACAACCCATAATGCAATAAATATCAACATAAAAGCATGATGCAAAATGGATGTATCACTTCGTCACTGGGATTGTCGGAACACGATAACGAGAAAGAAGAACAAAACCAGTTACGAGTATAAAGGTATAGTGAGCATGGTGATGGCTTAGGAGGATACTGATGCATCCTGGGTTTTGTGAAGTACCACGAAGCAAAGGGAACGTCACATGATAACCAAATTTTCACTCAAATATCATTCATGTGCTCATAGGGATCAATATGGACGTCCATGGTTCTGTTGTCGGTCATTGAACGGACAGTTTTGTTCATGTCTATGAGTTACCATACCTACGGGGTCGCAAGCTTAAGGAAATCATATTATCATGATTGTTAGTAGGACGGGAGTGATGAGAATATATTTATAGATTGTTTCATAAATATTTGAATAGTTTCGAGAAGATCCAGAAGCGTTCCAGGGTCACACGAAGGGTTTCAAAGTTTAACGAGCAATACCGGGTATTACCAATAATTAATATATAGGTGCAAAATGTTTCTGGTGATGTTAAATTATATATAAAAGGGTATAGTAATAATTAGAAGGATTTTATATTAATTTAAATATCAACGGGCCTTAAAAGGCGATGAGGTGGAAGGCTACTTGGTCCACACGCGCCCATGTGGAGGAGGGGCCCGCCCTTTCCTTGTGGGGGGGATCCTACTAGGGAGGAGTCCAACTCCTCCCCACCCTTTGGCTGGCTCCCGAAGGAGGCTTTCCCTCCTTGGTGGATTCTTCTCCCTAATCTATATATATTTTAAGGTATTGGCCAGAATTATACACACAACTTTTGGAGCCTCCCCTGGTCCCATCTAGTTCTAGTTCTAGTTGATCCTAGTTGATCTAATTAGAGCTAGAACTAGTTCTTCTAGTCCTCATAATTATAATCCCAGTGTGGTTCTGATATCCTCCCTCTAATTCTTCGGCGAGGATTAGTTCTGGACGACAAAGTGATGCCGGATCGTGAAGGCTGCACGCTTGCAACCAAGTAGAGAGGCCGTGCTTTCGGTCTTCGGTTAGAAGGACTATTCGTGGGCGGTTTGTGGCATCATTCATCGACAGTTCGAGGGACTCCAAGTACGATCTACACCGGCACGTTCTTCATCCACTACAAGTTGGTGACAGTAATGATCGTGATCACAACCCATTATGCCTCTTCATATTGATACTGGTTGTGCGTAGGCGCGATTTTTTTGTTTTCTACTATGTTTTCCAATAGTGAGATATCCCATCCCATCAATAATTATTACAAGAACATACCTTGCTTCCTTTATGTTAGTCTTAGGAAGATAAAATCAACTGTAAATATGACGTTCCAAAACATTCACATGTATAAAGCTATATTTGACCTCTCCTATATGCAATGCATGAACGTGTTTGTTGGTGCATTTACAAATGGTGTACCATGTTGTCCAAAATTGCATACACATACTGTAACCTAAATACCATTGACAGATTGATATAACACACTCATGAGTTCTGACATCGTGGCAAAAGAGGAACAAACTAGTTGAAGCTCCACTAGTTGCCATAATGCATGAACTAGAATATTGAACGTATTAAAAGTATGTCAAGATAGTTTACCATAAATATAAAAATTTACACAAAGGTAACCATAACTATAGGATCATCTACAATTAGATAATTAATAAGGTCTTTATTACAAAAAGTACTTGTAGTGTAAACAATTTGATATGGAACTAATAAAAATTCAACCAGGGTATGATAATGATCAATTGATTCTGATCTGTAATAAATCCAATGTATATCTAAATTTATCATACATAAGATTATCTGACAACTTTTGGTAGAAGAAAATAAGATCTAATGCACTCGTAATGTTAATGGCATAAGTGTAAGCCAATTCAATGAAGGCAGAGTCCACAACTGTCCACCCATCTTGCCATTGGAAAACAACACATCTTCTCCTGAACCTATGACGGTAAGTTACTAGTGGCAGATTATCTTTTTGAAATGAAGTAATATGAGAACATGAACGCTTGCATGCACTCTCAAGATCGACTTGACTTTTGCGCAATGCATATATGTTAGCAAAGTGGCCCGAACACATGCGTACACACAATCATTTCGCTTACTTTTATGTGTGGTACACTTCTTTGTGAGCAATGCATTTATGTTATGAAAGTGGCCCACACACATGCACATGCAATGTCCTAGAACGTCTATTATATTATAATTTGAAATTACTTCAGTTATTTAACTATTAGAATGAAGATAGCCCAATGCTATATGTCTTCATGAAACTCCTTATTTGATTTTCTAATTACTTAACTAATGTGGCCCACTTGTGTATATTTGTTGTCATAGGCCCAAGGGAAAACTATGTTTCTTTACAAACGGGAGGGGCCTAAATTATATGAACTAGGCCAGTTAAACATTGTGAACTAACACAATTTCCTCTAGTCCGACGAGTTTTTTTGCTCCCAACAATTTACTAGCTATAAAGAGTAACGAAAATTTGAAGCTCTACTAATTCCCATAAAGTATGAAATAAAATATTGAATTTACTAAAAGTATATCAAAAGATAGTTTGATTATAATGTCTATTATTTTATAATGTCTATTATTTTATAATTTGAGATTAGTTTTATTAGTTAACTATTAGAATGAAGATAGCCCAACGCTATATGTCTCCATGAAACTCGTTATTTGATTTTCTAACTACTTGAGTAATATGGCCAACTTGTGTATCTTTGTTCTCATAGGCCCAAGGAAAAATATCTTCTTTTTAAAAATGGATGGGTTTTAAAGTATATGAACTATGTCACTTAAACACTATGAACTTACAGGGTTTTCTTTAGTCCGACGTGGTTTTTTTGCTCCCCGCAATTTACTTGCCATAAAGAGGAACAAAAAGTTGAATATCTACTAATTTCCATAAAGTATGAACTAAAATATTGAATTTACTAACAGTATATCAAGACATTTTAACATAAATATAACAAATATTTTTTTGGAACACAGAGGTAGCCCTAACTATAAGATCATGTAAAGTTGGATAATTAATAACATTTTTATTAAAAAAGTACTTGTAGTATAAATACTTTGATATGGAACTAACAAATAGTATAATTAATAAATCAAATGTATATCCAAATTCAGAATTCATACGATTATCTGACATATTTTGGTTGAAGTAAATAAAATCTCCATCTAATATATATTAATCAACTCATACTGTTAATGGCATTACTGTAAGCCAATTCAATGAAGGGAGAGTCTAGAATTGTCTACCCATCTACCAATTGGAGAAACAACACAACTTTCCCAGAAACTACGACGGTAAGTTACTAGTGGTTGATTATATGATTAAAATAAAGTAATATGAGAACATTAACTCTTGCATCCACTCTCAAGATAGACTTGACTTTTGTGCAATGCATATATGTTATCAAAGTGCCCAACGCACATGCATACACACAATCATTTCGCTTACTTTTATGTGTGGTACACTTGTTCGTGAAGATTGCATATATGGTAGAAAAGCGGCCCGCACATATTCACAA
Source organism: Aegilops longissima (assembly GCA_021605205.1). NCBI lineage: Eukaryota > Viridiplantae > Streptophyta > Magnoliopsida > Poales > Poaceae > Aegilops > Aegilops longissima. Next base: position 509,143,840 of record CM038681.1, read on the forward strand.
ACAATGTCTTAGAATTTCTATGATTTTGTAATTTGAAATTACCTTAATTATTTAACTATTAGAATGAAGACAGCCCAACACTATATGTATCCATAAATTTCCTTATTTGATTTTCTAATTACTTGACTAATATGGCCCACCTGTGTATCTTTGTTCACATAGTCCCAAGGGAAAAATGTTCTTTTCAAGAACTGGAGGGGGTTTAAAGTATATGAACTATGTCACTTAAACATGTGAACTTACAGGGTTTTATCTAGTTCGACAAGTTTTTCTATCCCCACAATTTACTTGTCGTCAAGAGGAACAAAGAGTTGAATCTCTACTAATTTCCATTTAGTATGAACTAAAATATGAATGTAGTAAAAGTATATCAAGAAATTTTAACATAAATATAAAAATTTAAAAGTTTGGAACACATAGGTATATAACCCTAACTATTAGATCCTATACAGTTGGATAATTAATAATATTTTTTATTACACAAAGTAACTGTAGTGTAAACACTTTGATATGGAACTAAAAAAATATTCATTGAGGGTATACTAATGATCAGTAGATTCTGATAAGTAATAAATCCAATGTATATCCAAATTCAGCATCCACACGACTATCTGACATCTTTTGGTAGAAGCAGATAAAATCTCCATGTAATATATATTAATCAACTCCTTCTGTTAAATGGCGTTAATGTAAGCAAATTCAATGAAGGAAGAGTCCACAGTTGTCCACTCATCTTCCCATTAGATCAGCAACACATCTTCCCCGAAAATTACAACAGTAAGTTACTAGTGGCTGATTATATGTTTAAAATAAATTTATATGAGAACTTTAACCTTTGCATGCACTCTCAAGATCGACTTGACTTTTGTGTAATGCATATATGTTAGAAAAGTGTCCCGCGCACATGTGTACACACAATCATTTCACTTATATTTATGTGTGGTACACTTGTATTTTAGCAGTGCATATATGCTAGCAAAGTTTCCCGCACACATGCATAGGAATGTCTTAGAACGTCTATGATTTTATAATTTGAAATTATTTTAATTATTTAACTATTAGAATGAAGATAGCCCAACGCTATATGTCTCCATGAAACTACTTATTTGATTTTCTAATTACTTGACTACTATGGCCCACTTGTGTATCTTTGTTCTCATAGGCCCAAGGGAAAATATGTTATTTGTACAAACTGAAGGGGGTTTAAAGTATATGAACTATTTCACTTAAACACTTTGAACATACACGGTTTTCTCTAGTCCGATGAGTTTCTTTTTATCCCCACAATTTACTTGCCATAAATAGGAATGAAAAGTTGAAATTTCTACTAATTGCCATAAAGTATGAACAAATATATTAGATTTACAAAAATTATATCAAGACAATTTAACATAAATATAACAATTAAATGTTTGGAACATAGAAGTAACCCTAACTATAAGATCATGTAAAGTTGAGTAACTGATAATATGTTTTGTTACAAAGAGTACTTGTAGTGTGAACACTTTGATATGGAACTAACAAAGATTCAACCAGGGTATAATAATGATCAGTAGATTCTGTTAAGTAACAAATCTAGTGTATATTAAATTCAGCATTCATACAATTAACTACCATCTTTTGGTAGAAGCAAATTAAATCACCATGTAATATATATAACAATTAATTGCCATAAAGTATGAACAAAGATATTAGATTTACAAAATTATATCAAGACAATTTAACATAAATATAACAATTAAATGTTTGGAACATAGAAGTAACCCTAACTATAAGTATATATATATATATATATATATATATATATATATATATATATATATATATATATATATATATAATCAACTGATAGTGTTAATGGCATTAGTGTAAGGCAAGTCAATGAAGGCAGAGTCTACAATTGTCCACCCATCTTCCCATCGGAACAACAACACATCTTCCTCGGAAAACTACAATGGTATGTTACTAGTGGCCGATTATAGGTTTAAAATAAAGTAATACGAGAACATTAACATTTGCATGCACTCTCAACATCGACTTGACTTTTCTGTAATGTATATATGTTAGCAAAGTGGCGCGCGCACATGTGTACACACAATAGTTTTGCTTATGTTTATGTGTGGTACACTTGTTTGTGAGGAATGCATATATGTTAGCGAAGTGGCTTGCACACATGCACATGCAATGTCTTAGAAACTTTATGATTTTATAATTTGAAATTAGTTTAATTATTTAACTATTAGAATGAAGATAGCCAAACGCTATATGTCTCCATGAAACTCCTTATTTGATTTTCTAATTACTTTACTAATATGACCCACTTGTGTATCTTTTTTCTCATAGGTCCAAGAGAAAAATATGTATTTTACAAACTAGAGGGGGTTTAAAGTATATGAACTATTTCACTGAAACACTCTGAACTTACAGGGTTTTCTCTAGTCCGTTGTGTTTCTTTTTATCCCCACAATTTACTTGACACAAAGAGGAACGAAAAGTTGAAATTTCTACTGATTGCCATAAAGTATGAACAAAGATATTGAATTTACTAGAAGTATATCAAGACAATTTAACATAAATATAACAATTAAAATGTTTGAAACACAGAGGTACCCCTAACTATGAGATCATGTAAAGTTGGATAACTGTATGTTTTGTTGCAAAGAGTACTTGTAGGTATAAAAATGATCAGTAGATTCGGATAAGTAACAAATCCAATCTATATCCAAATTCAACATTCATAGTATTAACTGACATCTTTTGGTAGACGCAAGCTAAATCTCCACGTAATATATATTAACCAACTCATACTGTTAATGACATTATTGTAAGCCAATTCAATGAAGGCAGAGTCTACAATTCTCCACGCTTCTTCCCATTGGAACAACAACATATATTCCCTGGAAACTACAACGATATGTTACAAGTGTGTGATTATAGGTTTAAAATAAAGTAATACGAGAATGTTAACGCTAGCAAAGTGGCCCGCACACATGTGTACACACAATAGTTCCACTTATATTTATGTGCGGTACTCTTGTTTGTGAGAAGTGGATATATATATCTTAGGAAAGTGGCCCACACACATGCACAAGCAATGTCTTAGAACATCTATGATTTTATAATTTGAAATTAGTTTAATTATTTAACTATTAGAATGAAGATAGCCCAATGCTATATGTCTCCATGAAACTCCTTATTTGATTTCCAAATTACTTGACTAATATGACCCACTTGTGTATCTTTGTTCTCATAGGCCCAAGGGAAAATATGTTATTTTTTACAAACTGGAGGGGGTTTAAAGTATATGAACAATTCGACTTAAACACTGTGAACTTACATGGTTTTCCCTGGGCCGACTAGTTTCTTCTTATCCCCATAATTTACTTGCCATAAAGAGGAACGAAAAGTTGAAATTTCTACTAATTTCCATAATGTATGAACAAACATAATGAATTTACTAAAAGTATATCTAGGCAATTTAACATAAATATAAAAATTAAAATGTTTGGAACATAGGGGTAACCCTAATTATAAGATCATGTAAAGTTGGATAACTAATGATAAGTTTTGGTACTAAGAGTATTTGTAGTGTAAACACTTTGATATGGAACTAACAAATATCCAACCAGGGTATAATAATGACCAGTAGATTATGATAAGTACTAGATCCATTGTATATCCAAATTCAACATTCATATGATTAACTGGCATCTTTTGGTTGAAGCAAATAAAATCTCAATCTAATATATACTAGCAAAAGAGCCCGTGCGTTGCAACGGGAGAAAAAACACAACACACACTCTTAACCAAACAACCATCACTCAAGACCACAATAGGTCCATCTCCTTTATTTTAGCGACGCATCATATTTGTGTTGCCGCTTATCCTTCTTCTCACCCTCGCCGACGGTGTCCTTAGTGTTCACACAAACCAAAACGTGTTAGAGTGTGGTTAATCCTAAGAGGTCTCTCTCTCCCTCTATCCTCCCTCTCCCTCTCTCTCTTGCTTTCTCTCACACTCGCCATGAGAAATCTGTTGTTTTCCCCTGCGACGTATTCAGAGGTATGCATGTGTAGTTCTCGATGTTTTCTTTTCCCTATATGATTATAGTGAGTGTTTATTTGCAATCCGGATCGCCGCCTGTATGAAAAAAATGGATCATGCGTTAGTTATAAGTTTGCTTCCAAAACAATATTTAAAAAATATTTAACAGGTAAAATTAACATCATATACAGATTTCACACATTTTTCTAACCAAATTTCATATATAACATATTAAAATCGGAGTTACAGTTTAAAAGATACGTATAATTTAGAAAACCATTTGTTTGAATTAAATATCTTCCAAAATAACATTTATAAATACTTATCAGGTTAAAATAATCTTATATTCATATTCTACATATTTTTCTAATCAAATTTCATATATAACATGTTTAAATCAGAGTTACGGTTTAAAATATATGGATGGTTTAGAAAAGCATTTGTTTGACTTAAATATGATCCGCGGATGGAATACCTAAAACGTCTGGGTTTTTCTTAAAAACTGTAAAATAACGGTTCAGTGTGACTTAAATGTGGACTACGGGTTGATTTCATGAAAACTCTGGGGCTTTTTTGCAAATTGGTATGACGGACGGGTAGAAACCCTACGTGCTTTATTATTAGGTAGAGATTAGGGTTTTCTATTTTTGTGCCCCTGGTTCCTTAGTTGTGCTCAGTTTTGCGCACGGTAAACTTTTGCTCACTTTAGCCCACTCCCTTGTCTAAAACCCTCACAAATGCTCAAACTGGACGTTGCCGTCGGGGCAATGTTTGACCGTTAACTGCTGACAAGTGGGGCTGCGTTGGATATTTTTTCCTTTTTTCGGTCGTTGTTTGAGTCGAGCCGCATTGGACAGATGGGTCGTGGTTCGATGATTCAGTTTACTACATATATATATATATATATATATATATATATATATATATATATATATATATATATATATATATATATATATATATATATATATATATATATATATAGGCTGAACTATTTCATTACTGTAATGAATATTATTCTGTTACCCTCGCCCCCTATAAGGCGCGACGCGTCCACGACCGACCCAGCCCCAATCCGACCTGCTTCCTACCGCCAGAGGCAGCCGTCGCGGGCGAGCGAGCGATGGCGGCAGCCGGAGCGAGGGAGCCCACGGCGCCGTGATTGGCCAGCGACGGATCCGACGCCACCTCCTCCTTCCTTCTGTCGCCAGATCCATCGTCGGGGTCGTCATCCTCGCCTCATGCCTCCCTCCGTCGCCGGATCCATCGTCGGGGTCGTGATCCCCGCCTCCTATCTCGCTCCGCCGCAGGATCCATCGACAGGGCCGTGATCCCCGCCTCCTGCCTCTCTCCGTCGCCGGATCCATCATCGAGCCGCTATCCCCGCCTCGCCTCCCCTCCGCCGCCGGGTCTCCTTCTCCGGGCAGTTATCCCGCAAGGTGCTTCTCAACGAACCTCTTCACCAGACGTCCACCACAAGCAGGTGCTGCGTCAATGGTGCCGCCTCGCAAGAACATGCCAGTAAGACGCCCACGAGAGGTAGAAGAAGAAGACAGTACACTGGAGGTAATGTCTGCTCCCCACGTTTGTGTCACTCCATCAGTTCGTCAGTCCTGCTATGAAGAAGAACCCGATGGTACATTAGAAATGCTAGGATCAGTTCATTGACACCCCTGCCACTTGATGCACGATTAGGATGTCGAGGTTACTGTCAGTGCATCTAATATGCATTGCGCCGCCAAGTTAAAAAATTAAACATATGCGCCACCCGGTATAGTGACAAGGTTCACCGCCGGCGAGAGTTGTATGTTGTTATTCCTAAGAGTACAAGTCATGTAATTGCGCTGATTCGAACGAGTAACAAAACTGTTACCAAAAATATAAAATTGCTACACAATAAGTTCAAGGATACGTAAGCTAGCAAGATTTTTAATGTATATGCATTGATGCATGATTAGGATGTCGAGGTTATCGTCGGTGCATCTAATATGCTATCTTCGCAAGTTAAAAAATTAAACATCGTGTCACCGGTAGATAGTGACGAGAGTGCCACGCTTACACAAGAAGTTCAATGATACATAAACTAGGAGTACTTCTAGTGTAGTTGCATAAGTTACGTAAGAACGAGAGGAGAAGTCATGCATGAGTTCAATGTCCAGTTTACAAAAATAGTGCTAAAAAAAAGAGCATCAGTACATCCATGTTTTGAACATGAACGTTCATCAGTTCGACTGAAAATGAAACCAGATTAATCACAAAAATGTTTGAATGTTGTTTGCAGAAGCATGCAACGCGGCGCACGCAGCAAGCATTTCATGAGCAAAACAGATATGGGGCACCACCTGGTTGGGTAACACCAGAAATACCGCCTGTATATTTCAACAGTACATGCAGATTTGAAGATACACCGCAATCATCAGAAGCACGGATAGGTCCTTCTATACAGCAAACAACAATGTCTGGGAATGCAAGCTTTGCCGCCATCAAGTTGCAACTAGGCCAACAATATCACCAACAACAAACGCTTTCCTTCCCCAACAAGATGCAAAAGCCAAGGACAGAAGCCGTGGATGGGTTGCAAGAAGGCTTCCACCAGTCGCTCCATCAACATCAATCATCCATGCTACAAAAGCAGTTGCGATGGGAAGACCAGGGCAAAAAGACAGAAATTTTGGCCACTCTAGCAGGTTCAAAAGTACAAGATATGAGCCATATACACAGGAGCAACATCACAATGAATCCGAGGAGAGACGTCCGTACAATGAGAGACGGAGATCTTTGTCATTGTTGATCCCTCCAAGAGATGCATTGCTGCATGTGCCGAGGGTGACACCACCGGCGCCCATAAACCAGGGAGAACAACGAACACCAGAGGCAGTGCAGAGCTATACACATGTAAGTATCCATATTGAAAAAAATACAAGCACAGTCCATACCATGGTGCTGTGACCACCCCATCTAACATTTTTGTTTTGTCACTGTTGTGTGCAGCCACCTGACATTGAAGCTTATGTTCTGCCAAGGCTGGAGATGAGGTTTGAAACTTTCGAAGAAACTAAGAACTTCTACAACGTATATGCGAAGCACGCTGGTTTTGCTGTCAGGCAAGGCCCCAAGTTTAAGACTAGAGCCTACATTTATTGCACGTGCCATGGAGTTTATGAATCAAAGGTGTCTGAAGCAAATAGACAGCATAACAAGACGACAGCCGTAACTAATCATGGGCTAAAATGAGGCTGAAGAAGGAAAAGGATGGAACATTTGTCGTAAAAGAGATAGTCTGGGAACACAATCACAGACTACAGCTCACCGCAGAAATGCTTGTCTTCTTGCACTCCCACAAAAACTTTGACAAAACAATCTTGGAGTACGTCAAGTACCTGCAGTTCAAAGGCAGTTCAAAGACATGAACGGAAGTACTATCACGCTAAAAAAAATCAGTTTTTAGTTTCAGACGAACACTAAAAAGACTAAGTTTCAGCCGAGGACAACATTCAGTACTAAAAAGCATCGTGGTAAAAAGTAGTTAGAAATTCACTAAATCTTGCATCGAAAAAGCAAAGAAACACCAGTACGTATTTCCTAGTCACTAGCATCCTAGGACTGAAAAGTTCTGGTACAGTTGAACACACAGTACGTTCATTCTACAAATATGTAAAAAGGAACGGGAAGCTTCAGTTCGCATTCCTTAAAACAGTGACATACTAAGAATTAACATTGGCAATACAACTGAATTCTCAGTACAACTTAGTCTATACAGCAAGTGCTGGGATTATGCCAAACATTGTCTGGAGAAGAACCACAACCTAGAAAAAAAGAAGGCCAAAAACTAAATCAAAAAGATATAAGTTCGACAAAAGAGAAAAATCACAAGAAACACAACAGAAGACATAGTAGCATCAAACAACACAAACAATAAATAATTAATCAAAAGTACTAGCACAATTGGAATATCAGTACAACTAAGTTTATTCGGTAAGTGCTATGATGATACCAATTAATGCATTGATAAAGAAATAGTTTTGAACTTAATAGGACTATCTCTTAAACGTAGCTAATTTAAACCAGTAATTTAACTTTTACTATGAAGTTCAACTACTAAAGTTCAAGAAGTTCAAAAAGAAATTTGGCACTAAAATTTTGAAAACCTTACGCTGAATGAGACTACAAATCAGTACTAACAGAACTATATCATAAGTACAAGAAAACGAGAGTACGTAAACTATAAAGGTCCAAGTTAGGATGGAATCACATAAAATAAAATAAATCTCACTTTCTCGAGCAACAACTCGAAAATACACTTGAAAAAATTGTTTTCAGTTCAACTACTATATAAGTCTTCAAGACAAAAAAACTTAACCAAAACGAATTCCGATGAAACATTGTGCCACACTTAAAACACAAACACAAAATATACTAGTTATTACATAGTAATCGACAAGACATCAAACACTTCAAAATAGAGCCTACAATGTTTTCAAGAGATATATCACACAACTATCCAATTCACTATGCAAATGATGACCATTTATCCTATGCATCAGGAGCCAAAGCCTGAACCTCCTTGGGAAGCTCCGTCACCATAAGATGGTTATTCGGTTGAACACAACTCTATACAGATCCCGAAAGTTCCAATCAACAATGCGTGGCTGCAAAACAATAAAACAAATTATCAAAATCATGACACATAAAAAAAGGATGCACAATAAGCCAAAACTGAAATTGAAAAGCTCAACAAGAAACCCACGCCATTATTTCAATGTTCTCAACGATCTTTTCACCATCATAGCATCCCGCATACTTCACAGTATAATGGCCACATTCATTTTTCCCTTGAAGTGGAACCTTAACAAACGTTGGTTTCTTTGCAAACAGCTCCCAATTGGGCTGCTTGATTGCATTGTACTGAGCATCACCATACACAGCCTTCATTACTTTGACCAATCTAGAAATCTGTAAAAAAACAAGACAACCGACACAGTTTTAGGTCTCAGAAACAGCAGAAACAAAGATGCAGAAATATTAATCCAGTACAGATAATAAATGTCACTCACAATCTTCTCGCAATCTTTGTGGTAGGTGTTATTCGAAGGACGGTGGTTCTTCGGATAAGGTAAAGAGTCAAGGATGTCAACGCTACTTCGGTACCGATTCATGACATATAAGGAATAGTGGTTCACTTTCCTATCCTTTGATAAAACCATAGGCTTGAATAGAGGCATCATGATCTAAAAACAAATGACCAAAAAAGAGATGTTAAATATTCAAAGTAAAAACCAGCATCACAACAAACAAATAAAAACCAAAAATCAGCTAGTAGATCTCACAAGGTCGGCACTGAGCAAGTCTTCATTAGCTTTAACATAGCTCTTGAAATCTCTCGCTGCACTCTCCACATTAAACACTTTATTTTCATCCTCGTAAAACGAACAGTCAAGCACAACCTGCAAAAAAGCCAAAATAGAAAATAGACAGTGGAAAAGAATCAACAAGCAAAGTATTATTAAAAATCATAAAAACAATAGACAGTCTTGTTCAACATAAAGAAACCGATCTGATTGATTACCGTGATGAAATATGGACTCAGCAATATCCTTTTCCCAGATGCGAAATCAGCATTTCTATCGGGATCTTGCTTCCAATCATCAATGAGGAAGTCCATTACATCACCCTCCATCATTTGCCCAGGTGAAAAAACTTCACAGATGTGATTCCTAGTGAAGTTAGTTACGTTTCCATCAGGCTGAGGTATCATTGAGAATGTATTCCTGCAGCACACACAAGAACAAAAAGAAGGAGAAGCAAGATAAGTCATTCATAGCAGTTCGAGTTGTATAAAAAGGAACAGTTCAGGCCATATTTATCTAGCAGTTACAAACAACACAAGAAAAAGAAGAGGAAAAATAATGAGAGATACTCACTCGGCATACTTCTCACGCCATTCATCACTAAGCAACAGATTATGCAACCTGCGAGCCTTGTCCAGGTGAGGGAATTTATAAGGGTGAAGCTGCTGCACAAGGGAGCAAAACTTTATAGGAGCTCTAGGCGCACGCTTCGTGCTTACAACATTGCCAGAATCCAAAGCGGGATCTTTCCTAGCACCACCAGCTCTACGAGCCACTATTCCAGCAAGGGGAGATAAACCTTTGACAGCAGCGCTCCTCGTGACTCTTCCAACGCCAGCAATCTTGTCAAACACATCATCATCGCTGTCTATCAATTCCACAATGGGATTCTTGGGTGTAGTAGGGCTATCTGCACAAGCAGCCGTAAAACCTCTCAGAGCTCCCAACCGCCCCTTCATAACACCAGATCTTGTCTTTTCGGGAGAACGCCCCTGGCTAAGATCAATAGCTACGCGCTCGAGCTCCAAGAACTGGCTACCAAAGAACTTGTAGTCATGCTCACCAAGATCCAGCCACTCACCTGGAAAAAAAAAGAAGACCGCACAAAGCGTAAGTTCAAATACATATTTCATGACAGTACTAATAGAGAAGTACAAGCTGCAAAAAATTTACAAAAGTCCATGCACACGTACAGGGTTCGATGCCAAACAAACCCCGAAAGTCAACATCAAACAAATCGCTAGTTGCGCAGGTATACAACAAAGTCTTCCTAATGTCCAAAATGTCTTCATGGCTGTAATCGACCATTTCAATTACACCATCCTCCCGACAATAATAGGTCTTGCAGTTTTGTAGCATAAAGAATCCAAAATCATGCCTGTAAACAAAGGAAAAATCAAAAAATGGTACAACACAAAATCCAAAAAATACAGGAACAACATCCTCCAGCAACAAAATCAACCAGCAAAAATCATTAAAAACGGATACTCAAATGTTTTCCTGCTGAGGCACCCGCACAAACTCGCAAGAGAAACCATCAATATGCGCCGGTGAGAACGGTTTGGCCCTTTCTACACTGGACTCCCTCCAAAGCTTCTTTATATTATCTGTCATATTCCTTAAGAATCTAACTGCATCACCCGAGGTTTCATCACGGAGTGAATCAAGACACTCGAAACGACGGAACTTCAAATTCAGAACAACCAAGCACCAATGCCAAGATTCTTCACTAGGCTTCATGGTAGCCACAAATGACGGCGGATCAAATGTAGGGAAAAGAAGCTGAAAAAAATCGCAGAGGAAAAATGAATTTACCAAATCATAATGAAACAAAAAATTCAGCCTCCAAACAATAAAATAAAAGAGGGAAATTGAAATTCATATGTACAAACAAAAAATCACATAATCATAAAGAAATTATATCCACCGCCCAAAATTGAGGAACAATCATATCAGTTCAATTCCCTTGCAACAATAAGTACAGCTTTAATAAAAGAAGCACAGATCAAGTTCATTCCCCCCACATCCCAAAACTGCAAAGAAAACATGACAGTTCTAGTTAATGAGTACAAAAAGTCCAAGTTCACCTACTTGGTCAAAACCATCAGCACCTGATCTTGTGAACCAATTTAGCACATTGGAATCAATATTTCCATCACGGATCTTGGTCTGTTGTACAAAAAGAACAACAATAGTTAGAAAATTGGAAAACAAGTTATCATCCTATTTACAAAAAAAGCAAAATATTGACCGTCACCCATCTGGAAACTATCAACTTATCAGTGTCTCGGTACTTCTGACGTAGAGAATATAAAACAACATCATCACTATCTGAGTTGAGCATGCCAGTGGGGACAAACGCTTTAGCAATAGAACCAACACTGGCATCACATTCTTTATTTTGAAACATCCGCTTGTGACTAGAAAAACACAAAAGATTACATGAATTAAAACTACTGCAACAACAACAATAATCAAACTAGAGAAAGAAAAAGAGACAAAAGGTGGTACGGGCAAAATCCCAAACTAACCATTTCGTACGGTTCGTGCGCAACCTCGTAACAGTGAACAAAAACGTATCAACCTTAACAACATTACCACTTTCTGCTTGCAGAAAATGATGAAAAATAATAAGTTCAACAACTACAAGAGAACATGTCCAAAATGCAAAAATTGAGAAGTACACCCCATTTACAAGTCCTTACCTGGACTATCAGGGTTTGACGACGACGGTAGTTCCTGTGATGAGATCATTATGCCTCCAGTTTCAGGGTTTGACGATGGGACATCTTGAGAGGACACCAATATTGATGCGCTTTCAGGGTCTGTAGAAAGAAAATCCTGGGACGACAAGAGCGCCTCCTGCGTCAAGGGGTCAGAAGAAATTGACAGAAGTACATCATCCTCGGATGGCACCTCCTCCACGCTAGAAGCATCTTGCAATGCATCACCGTAATCAAGTCCTCCAGGCGGGAAATTCTCCGGCGGGAAATCTTCACAACCAGAAACATTTTCATTCCCAGCAATACCAACACTAGGCGATTTGGCATCAAGTATGCTGGCAGCACCAGCATCCTCATCAGCAACTTTGGTACCAACATTGCGCCCACTACTCAATGGAACATCATGAGCATCATCTCCACCACTAAGGACAACCTCGCGCTCAACATTAGTAATCTGATGAAAATAAAAATTCAGAAAAAGTGAATAATATGAACAAAACTAACAATAAAAAATAAGCTACCAATAGGTGCACAGAAAAATAAACCTTGGAAGCATTCACAGCAACATCATCGAACTTGCTGCTGCTAACATTCAAAGCGACATCACCAACAGGCAAACAAGGCTCATCGCCAACAATAGGACCGTGATTCAAATGTAATGAGACAAAAAAACAATGCTATTATGAGCAACAATAAATGGTGTGGGATAGAAAAATGAACAAGCAAGACACATCGGTGCGCATGAAATTTTAAGAAAATATTAATAAACACAATGAAAATAAAAATAACCTTGCACTTATCGGTGGATAGATCATTAACTCCACCGTCAATGTAACCCTCAACATTATGATTGGTCTCCTGCATGAAAAGAAAAATTAATAAACAGATGTAGATCGGAAGTTCAACTACAATATCGACAAAGAGAACAACATAGTAAAAACATACAAACAATGAGGACTGACTCACATCAACAACAGGGTGCTGCGAGCCAACATCGTTCGTACGCTGATCAGAAACATTAGCCTCAGTACCATCATCAGCCCTGCTGTTGGTGCCAGCAGCCTCATCGTGATCAATCTGCATGAAAGAAAATTATTAATAAATAGATGAATATGAGGAAGTTCAACTACAACACTGACATCAGGACAACAACATAAAAATTGCAAACACCAACGACTGACTCACATCAACATCAGGACGCTCAGAGCCAACATCATTCATTTCGTGATCAAAAACATTAGCCTCAGTACCATCACCAGCCCTGCTGTCGGTGGCAGCAGCCTCATCCTGCTCAAACTGCTTGATAACAATATTTGCACTTTCTTCATATGGCTTGCAGCGAGAGTTTTATGTAGTTCAAACGCTTCATGTTGTTCAATGATTTAACCGAGCTCGAACTAGATTAGTGGCACCGTCGCAGCATATCACCGATTAAAATCCTCTCCATCTCAATGTAGTCAACAACTTCCTCAGCGTTAAATTGATGACCTTCAGGAAGGATACCATTGATACAACTCAAACGCTCAACTGTCGTTGGGACCTTTTGCAGCTCAGAACACACATTACTTAAGATATGCTCAAGGCCCAACGCTGAAACAGCAACATCAATACCAAAACCCCGCCTCTGTGAAGCACTAGCATTACTAGGGCCGGGGCATAACCAGCACCTCAACACCACGACCATCCTCAACTCATCGGGCAGAGATGAAAACTTGAACTCGAGACGACGGCATCTCCAGACTGGCCGCTTATACACTCGGAAAAAACAACCTCCTCTTGAGTTTTCCACTACAAACAAAAGGAAAAATAGTTAATCAATCAACGCAACACATAGGGAAAAATAAATCATGATATTAACAGATATAAAATCAACACCACTAATAAAACTTTAACTGTCATTGTCAATTTGTTAGTATTTACTAACAGGCCATTGAACAAAGTTATTCAGTTCAACAACACACGAAACAACAAAGACTAAAAACCATACCTAAACCATACAAAATATAAACAGACAACTCTACAGTACACATGTCCACTACAGCAAAAAATAGCTATACCTAAAAATAAAAAAAGGTCTGCAAGACACAAAACAAACAAAACTCACCGGAAGCTTCCCAAACACCCAAGTCTTTGGATCTGCATTGCCTTTTTTTATCAAATCTGCATCAACCAGATCAGAAAGCTTGGCAGGATCCATGTAACATATGCGGGGGACTCGCATGTCAGGCTCCGCAGTTTTGCCACGGATAAGGCAGTCAAGGTACATTAGTACAGGCCCTATGGCACAGCCTGTGATTGCCTTCCCCATGGTATGACCACTTTGGTACTTGGCAACAGCCCTTCTAAGCTCATCAACCATCAGCTGGCAATAATCCATATTTGCCATGTCCTCAAAGACGAGACCCTCAAACATTGTTGCCTCTCTGGAAACACACGGGGCAGATCCAGGCAACACAACCTTCATAAACACAATAATGAAGAACACTTTCAGAGCAAGGTCATCTTTGCTAGGATCCTTGACGAGCACCTTGAGCTTATTCCTCAAATCCTTTGTCTTGATATCTTTGTCCCTGCTAATGTCAAGCTCCGATCTTAACTTCATCAGAGCGTCATCATATCCGTCCTCTGACGGCCTTGGCGCAGAACGACCACCACGAGGGAAACCAAATAATTGATGTATACCATCGCTAGTGATGCGAAGCTTCTTATTAGCCTCACCCATGTCAAGAGTCATTGTATCACAATCTATCCTCAGGTACAAAACTCCCATCAAAGGGCGGGAAATGTTAGACTTCACCCTCCACCTGAAGATAGAACCAAAACCAGATGCATGAACCCTAGCCACATGCCGACCCTCGAGCAATTTAGCACAATCTTCAACCTCTCTCAACGAACATCGCACAGTTAAGTTCAATTTCCGTTGGTCACCTTCATCCAAGGCAACTTTTCCAGCATTGCCTCCCACCGGCTTGACCGGACTCATAACGCTAACAGTCAGTAAATGAAAACAAAAAGCCACACCTTAAAAAATGAATATAGAAAACAACAAAAGCATATGAATGCAAGTAAAAAGAAAAGAAAAGATTGCACAAGTTCAACTATTAAAACAACATCAGTACCACCCTCAATTGATTCAAACAATGATCAACCTAACTCGCCGCAATACCAGCCAAACACAATTAAATCATTGAAAGTACAAATAGTAAATCACATGCAAGACAAAACACAAACCACTCGCAAACAATGAATATAGAAAACAAAACAAGCATATGAATGTAAGTAAAAAAGATTGCACAAGTTCAACTATTAAAACAACATTAGTACCACCTCAATTAGTGAATACAATGATAAGCCTCACCGCCAAAGATACCACCCCAAACACAAATTAAATCATTACAATTACAATTAGTAAGTCACATGCACAACAAAACACATAACACTGCAAACAATGAATATAGGAAACAAAACAAGCATATGAAGGCAAGTAAAACAAAAGAAAAGTTTGCACAAGTTCAACTATTAAAACAACATCAGTACCACAATCAAAATAGATGCTAAACAATGACCAGCCTCACCTGGCCAGCATACCAGCCCAAACACAATTAAATCATTGCAAGTACAACTAGCAAGACACATGCAGTACAAAACACATACCACTGCAAATTCATCTTCTGAATCAACTTCAATATCATCTTCTTCAGATGCAGCATCTTCAGCTTCAACACAAGCACGCTTCTTCACACCTTTTTTCACTTTTGCAGGATGAACTTTACGCTTCTTATTTTCTTTCAACAAAGACCGCTCTTGAAGAGGAGACGAAGAAGGCTTCTTATTTGTCAAACCTCATGGACTCCGACGAACAGAGGAGCCACCAAGTTTGCTTGGACCAATTTTCACAGCAACACTATCCGCATCAGATTTGCTATTACCAGGTTGGGAAACAGCTTTCACACGTGGACTACACCTCTGTATGCCATCAGGATTTCGATCTGACATCTTCCTCTTCAAAACAGCTTTCTTCTCCTTAACTCCATCACGATCGAACACTTGCATCACACGAGTTTGCATCAAGTTTGTCTTCACAGGCATGTCACTTCCATGAGATCCGACATGAACAGTTGAAAAGCCCGCGTCACCACCTTCATCGCCTACACATTTAGGAGCTTGAGCAACATCAACATCACTTTCTGGCACACAGGCAGCCTTTTGACGCCGTTCCAATTCCTTTCTCTTCTGGAATTCATACTTCTTCTTTCTTATCCTTTCGTCCTCGAGCTGTAATCGCATAGGAACATCCTCGGCTTGGGTAACGTGCTCGATGCCATCAACACTTTGAGATCGAGTAATGCATAACCGCAAGTTGCCATCACCATCATCAACGTTATGAATACATTCCATCATTAATATCTTTAACAACATCAGCAATGTCCTCTCGAACACCATGGCTGTCATTAATCGCATAAACCAATAACATAACCACGCACATAAAAAATTAAAACACAATTAACATTGCAGACACAAAGATAAATAAAGCGCATAGCATCAGACACAAAACAAAACGGAACAACTAATGTAACCAAGCATATATATGTATTAAAGGCTGATAAAAATAGAGCAAATATAAGGGAAACACCAGCAACATTCGCAAGTTCTTCTAGAGGATTTGGTGTCTCAAAAATAACATTCACAAGATCTTGAAAGCGTTCTGATTTGTCAGAATCAGGAGGCACCGGCACTCCAACATCTGCAACAACATCATAATTAGCAAAAAAGTACAAGAGCAATCAATCGGTTCAACTATGTGAACACTACAAGTTCACCGAATAAAACAAATATGAACCCACCACTTGCAGAACAAACTTCAGAAAACACAACTCTTTCAACACCATACTAGTTCTTCATTGACTACTACAACCTATTCAAATGCCGTGACAGCAGTTCAAAATACACATGGTGATAAGTACTACATCCGTCTGCGCAGTTGCATCAACTGCCAAAACCATACACGCCATACAACCCAGGACAAAATTAACACATATCAAAATACATACAACTTATAAAGTCGATACGACAACAACTGTACAACATAAAAACCAGATCTATTAAAACATCATACAAAATACAGGGAAAATCACCTGCATTCAATTTGTCCGGACTGGATGATGTACCCATTGAGATCTACAGTCCTAAAATCTGTCGAACCAGATCTGCAAGACACATGAACAAAAATTAGGGATTTGAACTATTTCAGAAACGAAGCACGCCATACAAAAGCAAAACTCTTACCAACAAACACAAAATCCGCCACGCAATCCAGTGTCACTGCCGCCAAATGCTCGTTCAACAGCAAAGGAACCCTAGCGAGTGCAGCCTGGGACAGCAAAGAGAGCAAGAGATTAGAAATAGAGAGAAAATCTAAACATAAGAGGACGCAAGCAAAGTCAATGGCAGAGCAAAAAGAACAAAACAGAACACCCGGACCTCCACCCCTGGGGTTGAGCCCTCCGGCCGACGCTCCCACGGCGAAACAGGAGTAACAACTCCCCCTCCGAGAAGAGAAGAAGAGGGAACGAAGACGGAATCGATTTGGGGACGGAGAGGAGCGGAACGGGAAGATCGGAGGTTAAAAGGTGAGTGGGAGGGTTAAAAGATGACTGGGAGAAAACCGACGGCTAAAGCCCACAACCGTGGGCGAAGCCACTATCTCTAGCCGCCATAAAAGATAATACCAAAAATCAAATACAAATAAAAAAATTAATATAGATGGTAAAAACAAACGCCTAAAGTACAAATAATAACTCACAACAAGACAAAAAAATTATCAAACAAGTACAAATGAAAAATAATTCATAACGGCCATGTTTTTCCCTAAAAATAAAGATAAGATAATGGGGCAAGTCATGTTACGGACTCTCCTCCGCATGCGACGCCACAGCACGCCAAGGTCGTCAGCAGCACGGCTCGTTCTGGCTCGGCCTCGCTGAGATGGGGAGGGGGTCCCACCCCCCCCCTCGGCTCGGCCTCGCTTAACGCTGCAAAGGCGCTTGTTGACAAAGCGCAGGCGGTTATTCTGTTTCCCCACCCCACCCCACGCACCCACACCCCTAAAAAAGATAGATAATGGGGCAAAGTCCATACAAGGAAGATGTGTCAGTACAACTATGCCCCTCGGTACGGTTCGGTGCGGGGGAAAGTCATGCCACGGTACTATATTCAAACAAACAAAAAAAGAAAAATAAAAAATTGACAGCACAAGGACAAAAAAGTACCAGTCCAAGTTACTAGTGTAGTCAAGTACTAGATCCAAAAAAAATTTGACCGCCCAAGGACAGGCGCAGGCCAGACAATGCTAGATACTTGAACTCGAGCCCGTGGGCGAATCCCTAGTAATCCGCACACCCGCAGGGCCTGCCGTCCAGGGCCCACAGGTCAAGAGAGAGAGAGAGAGAGAGAGAGAGTGAGCGTCGTGTATAAGCGCTCTGGTAAGTGTTCAGAGGAGTTCAACCGGTGAGCGTCGGCTGCGCTTATAAACAAGTCTAGAGCCCCCTCGACTAGTGAGGTGGGACTAAACACATAGCTCATGCGCACGCCGTGCTGCACAGCCGCGCGAGAGAAGCTATCCGGGCCGAATACAACGACCCAGGCCGATGGCCCAACAAAGTACTTCGCCCCATTACAAAAATCCAGTAGATCACGCACGACAAAAAATAAAAAATGAAAATAATAAAAAAAACTCACAAGAAAAATCAGTTAATAAACAAAAATATTGTGACAAATTTCAAACACATCTTAATGGTAAGAAGTAAAAAAATACTATATAAGACTGTAAATAAAAATTTCAGAAACGAATTTACAAAAAAGTTCAACTACTACAATTCATAAGGTTCAAGTACAAATAAAAAGAAAGTACTGTGCAGCGAAGATTAATTTTTTATTTTATAAAATACCAAAACTATCATTATTCATCTATAAAAAGGAAAAAAAAAACATGCTCCAAAATTCATGTAAAAAAGTAAGAAAAAAAATATTATACAACAAACAAATATGATTGGTAATTGACAGCCTAAAATAGAGCAGTACTATCATTAACAGAATGTAAGTTCAGCAAACGGTTCTAAAAAAAATCATCAGCGTATAGCACCGTCTCCTAGTTATGAACATGAAAAATATACCAGCCAAAACAAAGGATGCCCATCAGTTCAACTATAGAAATTGTTCCAGTACTAATATAAAGAATGTATAAATAAAACACTTATAATTGAGCAGAACAATAGGAAAAACATTACATAACTAGTTCCATACCATTCTGATAAAACAATACAATTCAACCATCTCACATGCAAATGTTTTAAAAGAAAAAATACTGCAACATAATCAACCATACACAAATCTCAAAGCCGGCGTCATTTGCCACATTTAAACCTACATCACATAAATTCTGAACGTCAGAGAGTCGTCTTCTCTCAAGAACATAACCATAACCACATCACCATCCTCAAATCCAGACTCAGCCGCAAACTCCTTCCACCCAGTAGTTAGGTTGATGCAACCATCAAAGTCGATGTGGTAGGAAACATCCATTAACTGATACCCATTCTTGTCTGAAGTCTCCATCTTCAGAACACCGGAACTAGGAGCAACAATCCTGATCCTGGGTGACATTTTCTGCAAATGGACATGGGAGTACAAAACAAAATGAACACCTGACATAACTGAATTTTTACAAAGATATAGGAACGATTTGCATAAGAAACTAAAATGGAAAAAATTGAACCAAAACAATAACACAAAACTAACTAGACATGTGAACTGACTAAACTGAAAAATATACATATCAATACACCTACAGTAAAAACATCTATTCATAAACAGATCAGGGATTATACAAAAAATGGTTTAAATACTGTTAAGTAATGAACAAATACACACAGAAATCCCTGCTGTTAAAATCCAACAAAACCTAATTAAAAAATATAGACAAGCTATTCATAAGACAAAACTGCAGATCCAGTCCATGGGTTTCGAACAGAAACCAACAAGAAAGTAGAAAACAAAACGAATAGAAACACATACCCATGATTCCTTCAAGTCACCATCCGTCAGGCGACAAACATAGGGTGTACGAAACCCATGGTTGTCGTACAGCAAACAAGAAAGTTTCCCACGCCGCTGAGTCTGAGTGAGCTCCAAACCAGACTCGTACACACAGCCGTCAGCTATGCGCGCCATCTTTACCAGGCATCCGCATGAACAATCCTCCATCGAATACACAGGAACAGAGAAAAAGGCAACGAAGAGAAGAGAGAGGAACCTAGATCTGATTTTGGAAGAATGAATAAAAGGGAAGGGGAAGACTTGGGCACACACCACACATAGATGGATAACGTTTATAGTCAGGGCCACTCGCAGATTATAAAAATAATAAATAGGCAGATGGGTAGCCAGCTGGTAGGAAATAGTTATTACACAAGCCATCCAACATTTGACCGCAAATCAGTTCAACATCTGAAAACCAAGCAGTTCAAAGGTGCACATGTCAAACATATGCAGAAAAAACAAAACATTCAGATACAAAAACAAAGTTGAATTCATTTAGTCATTTGAACATCTGCTCCCTCACAACAAAAATCTTAAAAACATAATATTCACTACTTCAGTCATAACGATCAAAGAAATGACGCCATTTTGCCCTGGTAGATGGATGTGGAGCCGTGGCTGCTCTCGCCCTAGCCCAACTAATGATCTGAATATGGTTCCTTCCCCTGCCCTCTGGGAAAAGAAGCTCCAATTCATTGGAGTTGCAAGTATCCATCACCTCACGCGCAAGTCGTCTGTTGAAGTCTGCCTCCAGTTCCTCCTCGGCAGCATGTCGCGCCATCTGCCTGCGCCTGCGCCTCCTCCTCCTCTGCTCCGCTACTGCAGCCCTCACATCTATGGCGTCCCCCTCCTCCTCTGTAACCTCTCCCAGCTCAGGATCCATCTCCCTTTTCTTTGGTTGCAGCTCGTAGAATGAAACTGACAGAGGGCTTGGGCTTTATAATCAAAGTGCAGAGCCATCGGCGCGGCTCCGATGTCAACACATAGTAACCAAACTTTGACACGGCAGCAGTCCAACTACACATACGGGCATCGGTTCAAAACAACACTGAAAAACACGCAACTTAATTACACAGTTTGACCAGATTACCCGAAATCGCAGCTTACAGTCAGCCGCCATACACAACCTCCGCCAACGACAAAACAACATGGGAATCCGGGGTAGAAACAACTCAAAAAAGCAAAATTGACAACGCAAATCTTTTCATACAGTCCTTATATCTCTCCCAGCAACACCAATTCGAAAGTAAAACAACAGAAAAAGAAGAACAAATTTCCATGGCGGGCGTGGAAAATGACCAAGAACACAAAAACTTGTAATCATAAATTACAGATGAAAAAAATCTTAAAAAACTATAACATACCGATAATTCTCACATCAAAAACGACAAACACGACGTAAATTGAGGCCCACGAACACCACAGTAAACACTGACGCCCAAAATCACATCCGCCGCCAAAATGCCCACGTCGTCACCTCCGGTGACTACAGATCACAAAACTCATCCAGCTGAGCTGCTGGACGCGGAACCCTTACATGTCTCCTCTAGCAACGAATGGCCCGCAGCATCGCGCCGGGGAACGACCGAAAGCTCCATGTTGCATCCCGTGTTTCTGTCCGTCGTGCATGCAGGAAGATTAGTTCTTGTTGAAGAACACGTCAGTCCAAACTGTGAACCACGTCAGTACAGAGAGGGTAACAGAATAATATTCTGTTACGCGTAACAGAATAGTCCATATATATATATATATATATATATATATATATATATATATATATATATATATATATATTACTATTAAAAGGAGGTGATATTCTTGGTTTTGTCCCGCTTGTTTGGTCCCGCAGTGCTGCTATTGTTTTCACGCCTACATTGTTGTTTGGTTTTGTTCGGACTCTATTTTATGAAGTACGTGAAAAGGAAACAAAAGAAGAAACGTAGCAGTCAGCCCATATGTCTATTTTGTTGCCGAAAGGAAATGAACCTGCCGGCCCATAAGTTTATTTTCTCCCTGATATGTGAAACTCAGTTGGAGTTGGAGTCGAACTCTACATCCTACGACCCGAACTCTCTCTGACTAATCCTTCCGTAATGCCTCCCATGAATATGCCGTCGATGAGGAGGTGAAGAAGCAGCATACGAGGCACTGGAGGAGACTTAGGGCGAGGTCAATCAACGGTGCGATTCAACCAGGCCTCCCATGAGCTCAGAACCGCAGGCCGCCATGGGAACCATCACCCTCCTCTCATCCGTTCCTATCCAGCTGTGAGATGTCAGTCTCGGAGGACCGCAAGTCCGTAGCAACAATTGTCGAGGCCAACTCCAGCGATTCCCAAGTCGTCCCAGTCGGGATCCCTTCCTCAGTTCCTCCACCGAGCCCGCACCACAGCATCAGCATCACCGCCTACGCGGCGACGCCGGAGCACACCAACTGGCGTCCTTTGCTCGATCCAGCAAGCCAGCCTCCCCGCTCCCCATCTCCCCACATCCTCCCGAGATGGCGAGACGGTCGGGCAGCCCAGCGGCCGAGTGCCCTGGAGGCCCCACCATACGCTGCAGCTTGGTATGACGAACGTGCATGGGGAGGAAGTCGTGGGGAGGTTCCTGAGTGCAACCGCTGCGACAGCAATGACCGCCGAGTACGAGGAACGAGGCGACGAAGGCGCTCCTGGAGGGAGTCGCGATTGTGTGGACAGCGGAGAAAGAGTTAACTAATCACGTCAGCAGAATCAAAAGTTAATGCAGAACTAACTGCAACATGCAAAGAGATTGAGGCTCGAAGATGGAGAATATCATGCACGTGGAGGAGCTAGAGAAGGTAAGCTCATCTCATTTGGCTAAAATCCGGTTGAAAAGGGCATGAAACGTATTATACATCTTTATTATAGCTTATGCTAAGGTACATGCGGCTAGGAGAGAAATAAAAGAACAACATCGACTCCAAATCATCCAAGTCAAACTTATATGATCTATTTCTCCTGATTAGGAAACTGCATATATGCCTTAGTCAATGCGCAATCAAACAGCCACCAGGTGGTGATAAGAGGACTACTGAAGAAGGGGAAACACACTTCACACTTCAGTTCGTTACCCATGGTTTCTTCAGAAGGTAAATATCAATGGAATCACAAGTGGGCTTGCTCACTGAATCCAAAAGATCCATCATGTTGCAAAGATAACAACAGTGAATCTGACATATCTGAAAGCAGATGACCCGATCTACTACTTTTGTGTAGGTGTTATTTATCTTGCTCTGTGTTGACATATTTTCTTCTTCCGTAGATGCAAAGCATCTAGAATGTGACCGGTCACACACTAGAGAATGGCATCGAGAGCTTCCATCATTGGGTAATGACATCTAATATGCAGTTCCAGTCTTTTCACGGTGCGGGTGAACTGGAGAATTCTATCAAATATAAGTTCCCTTTCCATATTGGCATTTTCCTTTCTTGACTATATGATATTACTCCCTCCGTCCGGAAATAGTTGTCATCAAAATGAATAAAAGGGGATGTATCTAGATGTATTTTAGTTTTAGATACATTCCTTTTTATCCATTTTGATGACAAGTATTTTCGGACGGAGGGAGTACATGATTAAACATGCCAATTGTTTAACTTGATTTAGTTGTCTATATTATGTTCTATGTGATATTACCACAAAAATGTATTTTTTTAGCTTGCAAAGCGACTAAGACTATTCCCAGTGTGGCAATATTGTGTTTGTACCAGTGAAGAGAGAACTTATTTTTTACATTGTAAGAAATGTGTCCTGTTTTTCCCGTCATTTTAGTGTGTCTATGTTATCTTTGTTCATGATTCTGACTGTACATTTTCAATATTCTCAGGATATACCTTATTATGATGATATTCAGTGCTGCTCCTCTGGTGCCGAAACCTCTTTGGACTGCTGGAAGTTTATAGTCAATGAGACTACTTCTTTGGTTATTGGCTCGAGCTATCACTATGATTGAAATCTATTCACTCAACTAAGTTTGTATGGTCACCAAAAACCAATGACATGTCTACACTTCTCAGCAGTTTGTGATTTGTATTAGAGGCAGTATGCCTAAGCCAATGGTTAGACATATGCCCGTGTTGTTTTAGTTAGGAAATGTAGAAATCGTGGTCATGGTTTATGTAGATTGGACATTCCCTTCGAACTGCACTCTTCGATCATTAGTGGAAAATTTGACTATATGTTCCCTTGTAGAAAATTGACTATATGTTTCATGAGATGACTGGTTATTTTGGCCCTATAAGATTAAACTAGGCCTTGATTTGAAAGTACAGTTCAGGCAGCTGTTGCTAGTTTGTTTGTCGTACGAACTATCCTGTTTATGCGCAGACATGTGGCCTTCCTCATTCCTCAAGATATTTTTCTTTGGTATCAAGATTTTCCTTCCTAGCACTACAAAAAAAGACACATCCGTGACATTTTGGGCCGAACGAAATTTTTTCTGTCATACATATGAAACTTCTATGACGATAATTGTGACAAAACCCGGTATCATCATAGATGTGGTGGGCTCCTACTTCTATGACAAAAAATCATGACAGAAAATGGGCTTTTCGTCCTGGGCGGGCCGGAGACGCAGCTGCATGACATTCTTTGGGCCGTCCATGACGAAAAAACCGTGGTAGAAGCGAGGGGGAGAAAAATTTCGGGGAGTTGCCGGTTACGGTGGGAGGTCGGGGGCCGAGCGATGTGCGTTTCTCTCGTACGTACGCGCGTGTGTGCGAGGCATTCGCTCTAACTGAACCCGAGCGAGGCGTTGGGCTCTAACTGAACCCGAGCGATTGCACTGCAGGCTACGTGTTACTGAACCCGAGCGATCGATCGATGGCTGTTAACTGAAACCGATGGAGCGATTCCTTTGCTGCTGCTGCTCACTGAAGCCGATCGATTGGATGAACAGTGAGCGTTGCGGGGGGTTTGGATGAACAGTGAGCTGTGGCATTGCCTCTGGATGAACAGGGCCCCGTGGTGTGGAGGACTGGATGAACAGTAGACGGTGGAGGGGTGGCCGTGGAGGGGTGGTTGAACAGGACCCCGTGGTGTGGAGGGCTGGATGAACAGTAGGCGGTGGAGGGGTGCCCGTGGAGGGGTGGTTGAACAGTAGCCGGTGGAGTAGCGCGCGGTGGAGGCTGGATGAACAGGAGCCCGTGGAGGCTGGAGTAGGTCGACGGTAGCCCGTGGAGGCTGGAGGAGATCGACGGTGGAGATGAACAGTATCCCATGGAGTCCCGTTTTGCGGTACGCTACACCCCTCCCGATGAACAGGACCCTGCTTCAACCGTGAAGCGCCCAACACAGGTCCGTTCCGTCCGTTTTGCGGTACGCCACACCCCTCCCGATCAACAGGACCCCCGTTTCGACCGTAGGAGGTCTGTTTCCTCCGTTTTGCGGTACGCCACAACCCTCCCGATCAACAGGACCCCCGTTTCGACCGTAGGAGGTCCGTTTCCTCCGTTTTGCGGTACGCCAGACCCCTCCCGATGAACAGGATCCCGTTTCGAACGTGGTCGGTTGAACCCAAGGCCGTTTCCTCCGTTGTGCGGTACGCCAGGCCTCGTTTCCATCGCTTGTTCCGTCCAAGCCCTCCCGATGAACACGACCACGCATTCCGTTCCGACCCAGCCGGTTGGCTCCCACGCGTTCCGTTGCCTCCCGATGAACACGACACATTCCGTTGCCTCCCCATGAACACGACTCATTCCGCTGCCTCCCCATGAACACGCACGACGCGCTGTTTCTCCGTTCCGACCTAGCCATGTGCGTATGCGCGGTAGGCATTCGAGACCCTGCCCGTATGTATGTATGCGTGGCGTATTTTCTTTCTTGCACCCTCGCCGCAGTGCGTGACGTACATGCTACGTGCGCGCCTCTACTACGACACGTGCGCGCCTCTACATCCACCAGTATATATATACGTGCACGTTCGCGACCAGAATGACAACGCTACGTACGCTTCAACCTGGTGGGTCCCGACTGTCAGGCACTTCCTTGCCTGCGAAGATGTAGCTGGTGGGTGCCAGCCATCAGGGGGGCGAATCGTTTTGTTTTTTTTTGCCCGGACGCACTTCTTTGCATGCGAAGATGTAGCTGGTGGGTCCCAGTAGTCAGGGAGGCGAATCGTTTTGTTTTTTTTTTGCCCGGACGCACTTCCTTGCGTGCAAAGGTGTAGCTGGTGGGTCCCAGCAGTCAGGGGGAAACGTTTTTTCGCGAAATATGGTGGCCCGTCCGGTGGGTCCCCGCTGTCAGGTCGAGGAATAATTATTTTGCGCGTAATAAGGAGGCACTTCATTGCTGCGGCCGTGGACCCAATTGTCAGCATCTCCACCACTACTAGGAAAAGGGCTATAGATGGATGGATACTAATGGCGCCTTGTACATGTGGTGCGCCATTACTAAATACTAATTGCGCACCATGTGTTGGTGCGCCATTAGTGTGTAATACTAATGGCGCACTACATCCCACGGTGCGCCATTAGTAAAAAAAAATAATTTTTTCAAAACTACTAATGGAGCACCGTGGGAGTGGTGCTCCATTATTAGTTGAAACTAGTAATGGCGCACCACTCCCACGGTGTGCCATTAGTATTTTGGCCCAAACATTCCCCCGAATGCACCCTCCGTGGACCACCTTTTCAGTTTCAAAAAATAAAAGAAAATGATAGAAATGTCAAAAATAAAAGAAAATAAGATTCCCATGTGATATGTGGTCTAGTTGTTAGCAAAATTTACAAACATGAACTTTTGACTTTTTGCAAAATCTCTAGAAATTTGTAAAATGGGCATAACTTTTGCATACGAACTCGGATGAAAAAGTTTTTATATGAAAAATCATCTACTCGAAAAGTTACATCCGAATTTAACGGGGGGAACCCCGTTAAACATTTTCAAAATCCTCAAAAACCTAACAGAAAAAAAGATACGGGGCTTTTAAGATCTGGGGAGGCAAAAAAAAATCGAACTTACTAATGGCGCACCTGCCCATGGTGCGCCATTACTATCTTCCCGCCTTCAAAATTCAAAATAAATCAAAAAAAAGTTACTAATGGTGCACCTGCCCATGGTGCGCCATTAGTATATTCCCGCCTTCAAAATTCAAAATAAAAAAAATAAAAAAAAGTTACTAATGGCACACCTGCCCATGGTGCGCCATTAGTATCTTCCTGCCTTCAAAATTCAAAAAATAGGGAAAAAAATAGTAATGGCGACCTGCCCACAGTGCGCCATTACTATGTCAGATATATGGCTGGGCGTGTCCTCTCCTCCTTACCTCTTCATTCTTCTCCTCCACTCCACCTCTCCTCCACTCCTCCACTCCATCTTCCCTTCTCTCCTCCACCATACTACCCTCCTCCTCTCCGGCGACCTCCTCCTCCTCCTCTCCGGCGACCTCCTCCTCCCTCCTCTCCTCTCCTCCCCTCACATCCCCTCACGGTTTCTCCTTCCTCCTCTCCGGTGAGCTCCTCCTCCCTCATCTCCGGTGAGCTCCTCCTCCCTCATCTCCGGTGAGCTCCTCCTCCCTCATCTCCGTGAGCTCCTCCTCCTCCTCTCCTCCCATCCCTCATGGTTTCTCCTTCCTCCTCTCCGATGCTCGTGAACTCCTCTCCGCGACCTCCTCCTCCTCTCCGGCGACCTCCTCCTCCTCTCCGGTGAACTCCTCTCCAGCAAAAGAACACGGCAAAAGAGCGTACAAGATCCAAAAACGGGAACAAAATTTGAAATAATATCGTGCAAAAAACGAGCAAAAAACAAGCAAAAGTGGGCAAAAATCACGATCCAGATCCAAATTCAAAATTCAAAAATAGCAATGGCGCACGGTGGGGTTAGGCAGTGCGCCACTACTATTTTCCCCTCCAAAATTCAAAAATACTAATGGCGCACCGTGGCCAATACTAATGGCGCACTAAGGCCTATACTAATGGCGCACAGTGGTGCGCCATTAGTATATCGATACTAATGGCGCACTACCGTGCGCCATTAGTAAAAAATACTAGTGGCGTGATACTAATGGCGCACCAGTAGTGCGCCATTAGTAGGCAAAACTGGTGCGCCATTAGTAGGCCTTTTCCTAGTAGTGCACGTACAGTCCACGTCTGATGGAAGCCGTTCCTTGACCACGTTGACCACGTCGCGCCAAGAGCACCAGGCGGTGGACGACGGCGAGGCCTAGGAAGGGACGACGCGAGCCGGGAAGACGCGGCGGTGGATGCCCACGTGTAGAGGAGTACGAGGGTTCACCGTTCGCTGCGGTGTGAGGCTGCCGTCGCCGCAGAATAACAGGGGTGTGGGTGAGTAGAGGATGGCCTGCCCAGCGGTGGGAGTAGTAGGGCGGTGAGGCCTCCGCCGCATCGCAGCCGCCACGGGAGGCGAGGAGCACGAGGCATGACCGGCGCTGGTTTGGGCGGCTGGAGCAAGGAGACCAGAGGTTGAAGAAGCACTACGGCCGTTGGATGGACATCGTACGGTCATTGGAGCTAGAATCGTGCATATTGACTAAGTTGACAAAGCCCTCCGTCCCCGTCAACTTAGTAGGCCCACAAGTCAGCCTGCCACTATACTGGGTCCCAGCTAACAGGGGGAGTACTCAATTTTTTTGTGCGTAATAAGAAGGCACTTCCTTGCGTGCGAAGATATAACTGATGGGTCCGAGCTGTCAGCGGCAGTAACATTTTTTCGCGAAATACAGAGGCCCTTTCGGTGGGTCCCTGATGTCAGCTGGAGGAATCATTATTTTGCACGTAATAAGGAGGCATTTCCTTGCGTGCGGCCGTGGACCCAGCTGTCAGCCTCTCCACGTACAGTCCACTTCAGATGCATGTCGGTCGTTGACCACGTTGACGTAGTAGGCCCACAGGTCAGCCTCCCAACCGGTGCGCCCCAGATGTCAGTGGGAGGAATCATTTTTTTCGCGTAATAAGGAGGCAGTTGATTGCGTGCGCCAGGCCAATGGAGGGAGTAGGGTGGGCGGGGAAGCCTACGCGTATCACAAAGAGCCACAAGAGGAGGGAGCAGCAGTCTCCACAGCGCTAGTTTAGGCGGCCGGAGCAGAAGATCGAGATTGAAGAAGACGTCGGCCGTTGGATGGACATCCAACATCCTTCGCTGCTAGAATCGTGTGTTCACCGACAAAGCCTTGCGTAAACAAGTCAGCCTCAAATATGTGGCGGTACAACCCATTTGCTATTATTTTTATAATTTTACTCATTTTCTAATTCATATGGAATTTATTGCAGCCCGCTTTTCCATTTTTAGAATTGTCGGCCATTTTCTCGTCAAGCATCGAGGTCAAAAATTAACTAAATATGTGGTAAATTTTGAAAATTCGCAATTTTTGCTGGGAATGAAACATTATTAATCCAAAATTAATAGCCATACTAAAACAAATTTAAAATAAATTAGTACTATGTCATGTTAAATCCAATGAAATACGATAAGATATCGATGAAGAACAAAATTAAAAAACTAATATCCCATTTGCTATAATTTTTTGGAATTTTCAACCCTTTTGATATTACTTTTAACAGACATTGACCATACTCTTTGGCCAGGACGGAATGCATCCCTCCTCGCCTTGAATTTGCAGCCCAAGAATTCAAGAAAACAAATAGGCCTAGCTTGGGTATTCTTCAAAAGAAATATTGGGCTACCTATTTTCCCAAAGAACTGATGCATGAGCATTTAGCTTTATTTTTATTTACTTATTTATGTTTAGGGACCATGAGCATGTACCTGCGCGGATTCATGTGAGAGCCTCCTTCCAGCTTAATTATGGGCTTCTCTATTGGGCCTTCATCGATGGGCTGCATGTTATCAACAAGTGGAAAATGTGTTCCGTTTAAAAATAGTATGAGCTACGTGCAAGACGGGCACTAAAGGATCGAACCGCAACGACTTCCAAAACAACACATTTATTCTACCAATGATTTAAATATACTACTGATTGTACATTGAAAACAGCAGAACAAAGAACCAGGGCTCGGGGTGCAATGTAGCGATAAGCAGGCCGTAAGAGTGAAGACGCAGCTCTCTTCCAAACCAAACATCAGCCATCATTACAAAAGGGCTACCAAAAAGAACAAGTGTATGCATCAAACTAAATAAAGATCCTACTACACCAAGTGTACACATCTAAGTAACTGCTCAGCTAGACGTTACTATTTATTAAGTCAGGAGATTGGTCGACGGCTTGAACCAGATGGGTGCTGACGGGGAAACTCCACCAAGCAGTCAAGTCCGATACTTGCACCCTCTCTCCTACTTTGGGCTGCGAGCATGGTGGCACATATCATGGTATGGTGCATGCAGAGACGCATGGTACGCTGTGTACACACAGTTTTGCCTGATGAACGAAACCGCGCTGCCATCATGATCCTTGCCGTCGGTTATCTCCTGGTTAATCGAATAATTCAGTCTGACAAACAGCGAGCGTGTACCAAGGCTACTTACCAGCCTCCAGTCAAAAATTCCTGAAGGCCCAGAGAAGTTGGGATCCTGCTCAAAGACCTGGCAGTGACTGTGATTGTATTTCACGAAACAACATGTCCGGTACATGCGAACGATCATCAATCTTTCGCCGTCGTCTTATCGATCCAGGAACCACCTGCAACTGTCATGCCGCTTTTCTTTGAAAGGTTCTGGGATTAGGAAGGGTAGGGACACCAGGCAGCCTACAACATCATATCAAGTTGGAGTCAAATGAAAAAGGGCTCTTGATTTAGTCAATCTTAAGAACAACATGTTATGAGCATGAATATTTTTTCAGTAAATGTTGACAGTAATATAAGCAAGCCATCATGATATCATAGGAAAGTAACATATTGCTATAACAACCGTTTGTAGCGATGAATGGAGTAGGCCAACATTACGTCCAGCCATAGAAGGAGTCGACAGCGTAAATGAAGCCCTTGTGTTCAATGGCATCAGAAAACCATGGAGGATGTATGATCCTGCAATGGACGTGCAGATTTATCCACTTACCGCAGTGACCTGTCAGATAGGCGAGACCGCGGTTGAAGAACGCAATTAGCCTGAAATCTTTATAATTCGCAGATCTTGTGGGCACTTGGCAGATTACAACCTTGAGAAAATCAAACTTGGTATCATGTTGGCTACTGTAAGATTCCGAGTATTCTGGGTCGTGGTGCCAAAGCAGTGAAGTGTTAATCGAAGGAAGGGGGATCAATCACCGGGTGTAGACCTCCATGAGCATCTAGCTGCCGCGACCATCGACGAGCACCATCCAAGACGTGTTCATGCCGACCCAGTACATACCGTTAATGTAGCTGAGGCTGACGGGGATCGGATCGCAGTGAAGGGGGTTGATGCTCGCCACCCTACGATCGTTATGTTGCGTGACATGCCGTTTCTGAAGATCAGGCGGCATCATCAAGCAAGGAGCTGGCTTAAAAAGCTCCGGCCTGAGGGCTTTGAGTAAACGGTACAGCCCCGACGAGCACGTGGCGAGCGGCATGGTACTGAGATTGTCCACACGCGAAACAATGAGCTTGATTACCTCTGTGGGGAGCGAATTCCAGCCACTCTTTCGGTGGACGTTGCTCGGTTCTGCCATTGTTAGTGCTTGGGTTTCGGACGAGGGGGGGAGGCGCCTTAGCGGGGATGGAAGCTTGGACGAGATTATGTGCGGACAAAGATGGAGAAGCGAATATGTGATGCGGGAAGTGGACAGACGATGATGACTACAGCACACTGCTTGACTTACGAGACACATACCAGCAGTGTAGGGTCATATCGATGCCAGACAACTTGCTTGAGTGATCACAGTACTGGTACTCCCTACAGTACCTACTACAGTACTATGCCCTAGCTTGCGAGTAGAGTAGTAGAGTAGGACTCTGCTCTACTACTAGCACCGGAGGAGTAGTATATTCTAATCTAAAATAGTTACAAAGTTCAATGCCCGAGCGTGGAACGACTACGAACCATGCTCAAAGACCGTGTCTACGTGGTGTTTGGACTTATATGCAAAAAAATAGCAAGATGCCCGTGCATTGCACGGCACACCATCATCACCAACTCGGTTTTTTCTCTAGTCCTACTCCTATAAAAGACTCAGTTGGTGATGATGGAGGCGAGGAGGTGTGTTCAGCCGGGCGTGCAGCGGACGGCGCAACACTATTCAATTTGTTATAAAAAATAGTAGTAGAGATAGAGACATAGGGAGGAGCACGAGGTTGTGGGAGATAAGGATGAACGAGGCAAGGCCTTATCTGTAAATGTGGAGAGAGGTGCGGGTATCTTTTGTAAAATTGTCATAGTTGGCTTTCTATCCGTCAGATATAGATCGGACGGTCTATATTACAAGATGGCAGGCATAGCATCATCACCAGCTCGGTTTTCTATAAGAGTAGATATATATAGATATAGATAGATAGAGACTAGGGAGTACTAGTAAGGACACCATCTACTGCGTGTGCTACTCCTGCGCTCCATTCGGCGGCCGCAACGTCCCCTACCGACACTCCCTCCTGCGCTCCATTCGGCGGGCGCTGTTGAAATATGGGGAGTGCACTCTCGCGACTGATGGCAGCCACGACTTCACCGACGACGACTTCTTCCCTGACCTCGGCAACCTCTTCCTCAACGACATGGGCGACAACCTCAACGCCAACGGTGCTGCTCCCGTTGCACCGTATGTGTTTCTGTCCTTCCTGTTCAAAATAGTGGTAGAATTCATGTTTCTACTCTGTATCCTACTACTACTATGCTAGTCCGCATGATTAGTTTCATCTCTGTTATAGCCGTCATGATTTATTTTGTGCTTATTCAGATTAAATCTCGTAGTAACTTGCTCACATATTCAACTGGCGCAACGTCCCCTACAGCCACTCCCGTTTCATGGACGGCCTGGTCGATGCCTCCAAGGAGCCCTTCGTCCACTGCTATGAGTGCCCGATGCCGTTTTTTGGCTCGCCGGCGGACATGGTGCATCACCTCACGGATGCGTGCAGCGGTCACTGCTGGCCCTTGGCGGATAACATCAAGTATGACACGTGCTACCGGTTCATCATGCCAGAGTCGCTGGAGGATCACCGCCGCCTGCTAGTCTCGCAGGAGGACGGCAGTGTCTTCCTCTTGATCGTGGGCACCGGCGAGGCCCGCGCAGGCCGCCGCCCCGTCTTTGTAGCGTGCGTCAGGGGCGTCGCCGCTGACGCTGACACTGACACGAGGCAGATGTACGGGTGCGTGGTCAATGTTACTACCCCTCCAGGTCACGTGGGCGGCGAAACCGGCCTCATCGGACAGACTTGGACTCTGAGGAGCTGGAACTATCCCGCCAATGTGGACTTGGAAAACCCATGCCATCCATTCTATCCTTTACCCGCCGACTTGATCGGTGCACGGGGACTCCAAGGAGGTTCACCTGGACATACGCATTATCAAGTGCACTTAGAAAACATGTAGTGCGTGTGTGGGCGCTTATGGCCCGTGTCTTTGCCGCTTTTGATTCTGTAAGCTTGTCGTTAAACTTGAGTGGCTTTCGCCACAGTCCTTCCTTTGAACTGCTCCTCTCAGTGAGCTGATGTAAGACACTTTGGGTTTCATTCGATAATGGAACCGGGGAGGAGCCTCCCTGTTCTTCTAAAAAAATACGCATTATCAAGTTAAATGTTGATCATTAGTCTTCGCTCAATGTAATCCGCTGTCTAAGCATGTGGAGACTTCCATGCAGGATCTTGCTCTATTGGAGTATCGCGCATGAATAAAAGTGTATCCGTTTATGGTTTAGTCTAGAATCTTCCGTGTATGGATTTTTACTACAGTACTGGTGAAAGACTTACGATGAACCATTTCTTACATCTCCTCTGCCCCCTTGCAAGTCATCCTGATTTAATCCCTCCATCTAGGTGTATAAGGGCATGGTTAATATTACTTAATAGTATAGCCAACTATTGACTATAAGAAAGTGCCATGTCATCTGTAGCCAACATGTATAACAATCGATACTCAAAAACTAATTCTTAAAGATCATTTCTTCCAAAGCACAATAAGTGTTCTTTCTTCACAAGTTTTGGATGTAGGTTGAACAGTTGAACGCTTTTGTTTGCAAAAGATACCTTTTTATCTATTTCACCCGGATGTTTGTGAGCTCTAGAGATGAGATAATATCTGAAGAAACCTATCGATACCGTTACACATGAGATGACCCCACATCCTTTGTCAAAATAAACAACTCCCGATCAATGCATTTCACTCTTGATTACAACGCACGGGCACCTTACTACTATAGATTAGTACGACCAAAAATTGAACTAACATTATATATAGTATGATAAATACTGATGCATGTCACCTAAAATTATATCATTCAAAACTATGTTCAAATACTGAATCCAACGATATAGTTTTTGTTGACATGCACTAACATTTTGTCAGTTAAATCTTCAGTCAAATTCAATGGGGGACTAATAAACCACGACCGATGTAGTACAAGTGTAGAGGGCGGCACTGCACGGAGTCTCACCTCTCACTCATGGCGCGGCAGTAAAGCCGTCATATCACAAAACCCAACCACTCCCAGTAATAAGTGGCCTGGTAAAATAAACGGACAAAGCAACCATCACATCCCTCCGTCTTTTTTGCATTTCATCTCTCTGCATTTACTTTCTCCGGTTCATCTCCCACACTCGATCCCTAGCTACTACTCCTAGGGCCAGTTCTTTTGGCGGCTTCCCCAGCTTTTCCCACAAGACTAGTTAGAGTGGAGAGTAACAATAAGGCGCCTCACTCATTTATTTGGGCTTCTAAACTACTAATCTGTCCTGGTTTATTCCTCACCATTGTAATTTGTGCTAAATTTTGACCAAAGATTTAACTGATAAAATGTTACTCAAAACACTTAGGCGCGGTGCATCTAGGTGTGTAAGTCATCTTACGAAGACGAAATAATCCCAAAACACTTAGGCACGGTGCATTAACTTCTACCTTGTTTTTTGTTTCTTGACATATCAACCAATAAGAGATAAAGAGTGTGCATGCTTTTAATGACTTGAGATATCAAACACGACATGCAGTGGTTAGTTCATTGCATGCAATACTATTAATTAGAAAATAAACATTAACGTTTCTCGTTTTCTCCTCTTCCTTGGTCACGGTGCACAGCCTAAGATGACTTACTCACATAGACGGATGGAGTAGTGCATGTGACATGCACTAACATTTCATTAGTTAAATTTATGATCAAAATTTGACACAGATTACAATGGGGACCAATAAACCAGGACGGAGGTAGTAGTTATGGGATTACTAATCTAGAAGCCTAAAAGAACTGGCCCCTGGTACTCCTACTAGTAGTAGTACTCACGTTGGAATCGTTTCACAAGCTTGACTAGTGCTGTTTTTCTACTTTTACGAAAACCGCATCGTAA
Source organism: Aegilops longissima (assembly GCA_021605205.1). Classification (NCBI taxonomy): domain Eukaryota; kingdom Viridiplantae; phylum Streptophyta; class Magnoliopsida; order Poales; family Poaceae; genus Aegilops; species Aegilops longissima. The sequence goes on from CM038681.1 coordinate 509,179,455, forward strand.
TGTTAAAACGTACATTTGCACGTACATAAGTAATAGTAGTACTCCCTCCGTCTAGGTGTACAAATCTTCTCTCCTTCTTGGTCATCGTGCACAACCAAAGATGACTTATTGACCTGGACGGAGGGAGTAGAAAAGTCTGCAAGAATATATCGAGAGAGACGTGTAGTCCGATAGTGTATAGTAAAGTTTGTGCTATATGCACGTACTTGCAAAATGTGTAATAATACACAACGTTTCCAAACTTTCCCTTTTACATACTTAATTAAGGACGCTAAAAATTCCTGAACATTCGGGATTTATCATTTGCGTCCCAAAACTAATGAGATCGCCTTACGAAACAAAAATTATACTCCTCCTAAAAGCCACGACGCTCGCAGGAGCACTTGCGGTGCGCCACGAGTGCCCTGGTGCGCGGCCGTTTCCCAGCGCGCCGACACAACGCCTCTTCCTCAGCCTCGCAACCTGCGAGGTGCTGATTGGCGGCTTGCCGGCGGGCGAGCGCGATCTCATCGGTGTGGTGATCCGGCGCCAACAGGTACTCCTCCTGGCTGGAAGCGTGCACCCGGTCCACGTACCGCCAAGCGTAGATGAGGCGCTTGGGCCCGACTGCACTCAGGGCGTCGGCACGGGCGTCCTCTGCCACCCTCACGGCCCTCGCATGAGCCTTCTACCAAAGAACCAATTGCTTGACTCTCTCGGACGAGACATAGATCTCCCAGAAAGCTTGTTGCGCGGTGCGCTTCTCTTCCTCGGCCTTCTTCTCCGCCTCTATTTTGGCGCGCTCTGCTGGAGGCAAAGCCTCCCACAAGGCGACATCCATTTCTTGCCAAAGCTCCTCAAGGCTGGGGGCTCGGCGGCGCGCGGCGTTCTCCTCAGAAGGGGAGCCGAAGCGCCCTTCGACGCTGCTTTGGGGAGATTGGGAACGCCGACGCATCCACCTCGACACGTCGTGGCGAGGAGCGGAACGCCGACGCGTCCTCCTCGACTAGTGGCAGCGAGGAACGGAACGGCGAGGCGTCGCGTCGCGGCGAGGAGCGGAATGCCGACGCGTCCTCCTCGACTAGTGGCGGCGAGGAACGGAACGGCGACGCGTCACGTAGCGGCGAGGAGCGGAACGCCGATGCGTCCTCCTCGACTAGTGGCGGCGAGGAACGGAACGGCGACGCGTGACCATCCGCGCGGTGCAGCGAGGGGCTCCTAGGGCTTGGGAGGGGCGATGCCATGGTGGTCGACGTGAGAGAGAGGGGGAGGAGATAGCGATGAACGTGAGCGTGAGAGGGAGGAGATAGCAATTTCATGGGAGGCGCAGTATTTATAGCGAGAAATGGCACACCTACGTAAGATATGGACTGAGCTGCACTGACTTAACTGCAGGTCCAGTTGCATCACTGACATGTGGGCCAGTACACTGCTGGGCCCGTATGTCAGTGACCTAATGCACCTGAAGTTAAGTAAAAGCTACGTGGGCATATTTGTTGGAGTAAATTACGGGGGAGCGAAGGGGTGGAAATATTGCTGGTCACAATAGATTGGACGAGCATGGGGGGAGGAGGGTCATGCATGAAGATTTTTTCACACGGGGTGGAGTGGTGGGACCGCCGGAGGGAGAAGGAGAGTTTGGCAGGCATATTGTTTCCACACATGGAGAGGAAAAGATTTGGAGACGAATGGGCTTCCTGCAGGTATGGGGAACGGTGCATAATAAGTCATCTTGCATGCCGGGCTAGGTATAGTCTCAAGTCATTAAAAACATACGCGCCCCACACATGTTCATATTTCAAGGTGCACTAAATTATTGCGTGCGATGATTAAGGCTGGCCATAATGGTGGTATCTTAGCTGGTATCATGCACACGGGAATAGAAAACATGCTGATGTGGCAAAGAATTAAAGTAGAGGGGGGGTTAGAGTAACTAGTGTTCATGCATGCGTTGGTAAACACATTTTTTTTGTGAAGAATGACAGCATTAGTTGAGTACTTTTGCAGACTTCAAAAACTATTCCACCGCCTCTACTATCTTGCTAAGAGTAGGTGAAATTTTTGAATCGAGCCCTTTAAACTAGAATGGAGGTAGTGGTACTCTAATAGGTGTGTAAGTCATCTTACGAAAACCAAATAATCCCAAAACACGTAGGCGCGGTGCATTAACTTCTACCTCGTTTCTTGTTTCTTGACATATCAACCAATAAGAGATGAGGGTGTGCATGCTTTTAATGACCTGAGACTATCAAACATGACATGCAGTGGTTAGTTCATTGCATGCAATACTATTTAATTAGCAAATAAACATTAATGTCTCTCGTATCAACATTCACAATGTCAAATCAATATTTTTACACTCATTATAAAACGTAGTTCTTATACTCATTATAATCAGTATTGTAGATATTGATATTTTTAGTATAAATTTGGTCGTGGGATTTCATTGATGCCTGTCAAAGCGTGGAGGAACCGGAGCTTAGGGCTTGCATTGCTGGTCTCTACATAGGTATTTCTCTTCATAATCCTGTAATTTTAGAGACTGATTGCGCTTTTGTGGTAGCGTCTCTTGCATTGAGGGACTATGACATGTCTGCTATGCGTGACCTGAAGATGAAAGCGTTGAGCATCTCAAAGTTGATCAACAATCTTCAATTGTCAAAGATTAGCCGTTCGGCCAATAAGGTGGCACACTTAATCGCTAAGTATAGCTTTGACAATAGATTAGATGGTATTCTTGTAAATAACGTACCGCCCTGTGTGGTGAATATTGTATCGAATGAGTGTACTGGTGTGGCTGCTTAATTAATATAAGGTGGTGTTAAAAAAAGTATATATTTGGTCAAACACTTTGCAAACGGTTGACGGGAGTAAAAAGGACCAGAGGGAGTATCATGCATGCGGAGTAGGCAAAAAAATTGCTCATTTATAGCCGGTCGAAGTCTCAAAGGGTGCGACCGCACGAGGGAGGCGAAGGTCGTGGGAGGCGCGACGGCTGACGGAATTAAGTGAAGTTACATCCACGCGCCGGCATGGCGTGTCAATAGGCAGAAGCTATACCGTCAGGCCTACGATATGGGTCTAGTAGACATGACATCTAGTGGGTCCCGCATAGTTCTCGAGAACTCTTTGGGGGCTTGCAGCCATTTATCCACCGGGCAAGCCAGCAACACCACGCTGTTCGCATTCCCTACTCGTCCCCGTCTTCTACCTCACAACAGTTCGCTCCCAGTCGTCCCGTCCTTTCACATTAGTTCGCTCCTAGTTTTTGCGGGATACAACAGTTCAACTTCTCCTAACCCTCCTCCAAAATCCATGGCCTCCCAAATCTCCATGGTCGCCGCTGAGTACCAGGTTAGAGCATCACCGGCGATCAGTTCATCGTCATCTACACACGTGGATCCGTGACGGTGAAAGCATGGCTTGCTCGCTTCCTACGCATGTTCAACAGTTCAACGGATGAGTGGGTCGCTGGGCTAGATGTTGAGTACACCACAGTCCTTGGACGAGAAGGATCTAAAGGACGAAGAGAGGAAGAAGCCCGCCATGATCCAGGTTTGCGTACATAACGTTTGCTTGGTCTACCACATATGCCATGCCGACGTTGAGTGCCAGGATTTTAAGAACTTCCTCAAGGACAAAAGAGTCAAATTCGTTACTATAGGATTTAAGAACGACAGTGATGTCCTGCGTCGGATAGGTCTCTGTCACGCCCAATATGCGACCCTATCCAAAAGGAACTCGACGGTCCCACCAAGGATAGACCCGCATATTGAAACGCTTTTGCAAGGTGGATATCATTACATCAACATTACATAATAGTGGGAATGCATACATAAGGCATACAATGCCACAAGAATACATCAACATCATATACAAGATCAACATCCGACTACAGATGAAACATAAACAGAAACTCAAACGACATCCACCCTGCTAGCCCAGGCTGCCGACCGGAACCTATCCCGATCAAGAAGAAGCGGAGAAGAACTCCAAACAAGCAAACATCGCTCTCGCGTCATGATCATCGCAAACCTGTACCGCAATCGGTGGTGTAGTAATCTGTGAGCCACGAGGACTCAGCAATCCCATTACCATGGGTATTAAGACTAGCAAAGCTTAATGGGAAAGGAAGGGGGTAAAGTGGTGAGGTTGCAGCAGCGACTAAGCATATATGGTGGCTGACATACGCAAATGAGAGCGAGAAGAGAAACAAAGGAACTGTCGTCAACTACTAATGATCAAGAAGTGATCCTGAACTCCTACTTACGTCAGACATAACCCAGAAACCGTGTTCTCCTCTCGATCAACCCCAAAAGAGACACTCACGATTCGCACACGGTTGGTGTATTTTAGAAGAGTTTGCTTCAAGTTTACTACAACCGGATATTAACAAATTCCCATCGCCTATAACCGCGAGCACGGCTTTTGAAAAATTATACCTGCAGGGTGTCCCAACTTAGCCCATGATAAGCTCTCGCGATCAACGAAGGATATTCCTTCTCCCCGGGAAGACCCGATCAGTCTCAGAATCCCGGCTACAAGACATTTTGACAGCAATAAAACTATACCAGCAAGACCTCCCGGCGTGCCGACATCCTAATAGTAGCCGCAGATCTCGTCTCGAGCCACGACCGGATGAGCGATCGTCTGACAACCGACGATACCCCAAGTTGCCTAGGGGCGGCACCGCAAGTGGCTCTAGTTTGGACCAACACTTAGACAAGCATTGGCCCGGGGGGGCTAAAATAAAGATGACCCTTGGGATGCGCGACTCCCAAGGGAAAAAGGTAATAGGTCAGGCAAATGGGAAAACCAATGTTGGGCCTTGCTGGAAAAGTCTTATTCAAAGCGAACTGTCAAGGGGGTCCCATAAATCACCCGACCGCGTTAGGGACGCAAAATCCGGGAACATAATACCGATATGACGGAAACTAGGGCGGCAAGAGTGGAACAAAACACCAGGCATAAGGCCGAGCCTTCCACCCTTTACCAAGTATATAGATGCATTAATTAAATAAGATATATTATGATATCCCAACAAGTAAACATGTTCCAGCAAGGAACAACATCTCCATGTTCCAACAAGGAACAAACTTCATCTTCACCTGCAACTAACAACGCTATAAGAGGGGCTGAGCAAAGCGGTAACATAGCCAAACAACGGTTTGCTAGGAAGGGTGCAAAAGGTTAGAGGGTGACATGGCAATTTGGGATGGCTAGAGGAACAAGTGATAGGTAGCGCAGCATAGCGATAGAACGAAACAACTAGCATAGCAATGATAGTAGTGAGATCCAGGGTAGCGGTCATCTTGCCTGAAATCCCGCTAGGAAGAAGAACGAATCCATGAAGAAGACGAACGGATGAAGCCGAACCAAGCGTAGACGAACGAATCCTCACGATCGCAACGAAACGGGAACTAACAAGAAGAAGCACACAACATAGTAAACACACCACACATGAACAAGGCAAGATGCACAACAAACATGATGCATGACAAATCTAGATGAAGCTACTCATGGCAAGAGATGATGCAAACAAGAGCAACACATCAAAGCAAGTTTAAATGAGGCCGGAAACAACATATAACAATTCCGGTAAGTCCTCATATGCAAATTTCGAAATTGGTCCAGATCTGATTAACTTTATGTTCAAGTTGTTAAACAGCAAGTTAAGATGCACCACGATGATCTACACGAAATTCTAGTCAAGTTACATATAAAGTTCATTAGATTCGGAGCTACGGCCTAGAAGATATGAGCAAAACAAGTTAAACATGGCATTGATGCAAAATGCATACAAACATCAAGCAAACACCTCAAAACATGGATGCAACATGATAATATGAAACTACATGCAAAATCAAGCAAGTTTCATATAGAGCACACTCAAAACGGAGCAACGGTTCAACACATACACCATATACAAGTCATGACAACAATCTGTCCAAAACAGCAACTAGGCATATGGCAAGCACCAAAACAACATGCTACAGGACCTCAACAAGAAAACAAAAGGCATGGGCATGATGTACAGGTAAAGCATGACAAAACATGAACAATGAGCTATCTCCATAAACTACTAGAACATGCTCAAAATGACATGGCAAGATTGCAAATAATAACAGTTTCCGACTTAAGCAGAAATAACATCAGGTTGCAATGTTTAGAGCTATCAAACAACATGCTACAGGAACTTATCATGGCAAACAAAGGCATGGCATGATACTACTAATTTCATAGAACAAAAGTCCCTTACTGACCATGAGCCAAAAAGGATCAGAAAATATGATGGCACCCATGTAAACATGGCAAGTTATATTACAGATTCATACATGGCAGGAACAACAATAAGTAGGCATGTTGGTGAGCTTGAACCACTCACCACAGAGCAAAACATGGCATGGCAAGGCAACTCACAGTAAGAAGGCATGGCATAGAAGCTATACATGGCAAGAACAACATCATAGCATACACGGATCAACTACAACAAACTTGGCGAAATTGAATAACATGTAAACAACCTGCCAGGAAACATTTTATAGCAAAAGTAGAGCTCGGTTGACTCAAGCTATGGCACTCCATAATTGTAAACAAGGGCATGGATGGATAGAGCATAACCATATGTTCAAAACATCCTTACTGAAGTATCTCAAAATAAGCATGGATCTCTCGGTAGCATCAAGTTAACATGGCATAAAAATATCAGCAAAACAGGGGCTGAAATCAGCAACATCATGAAGCCTAGTTTGCATGCTTGTGCTAGTCAACACATAAATCACAAAAATACATGGCATACACCTCTTTATAGATGGCATGGCATATTACAAAACACATGTAGGACTCAAGTTCATAGGGTGCACACATCAATCATGGCAAAAATGACAAAAGTGCATGTCCTGATAAGAATCTGAAACTAACATCACATAGCCCTCTTCTAACAGCATTTCGGGCATTAAGATGAGCTCAAATGTAAATGATGCAATGAGATGAAATGATGTACTCGTCGATACGAACAATTTGAAATATTATACACACGAAACGGAGCTACATGCACAGAGTTACACCCATCGCCAAAATGCAACATAATGTGATTTTTCAGAAAAAGACTTAGGCAAAAATAGACCTCGCGGGGGGGTTGACTGGACGGACATGTCCGGGCTCCTCCGGACACGTCCGGCGCTGCCAAAAGAGGCAGAGGAGCAACGGGCGGCGCGAGCATCCGGCGACGGCGAGCGGCGGCGGGATCCGGGTCGCAGGGACCGGATCCGCGGCAGGGCCGGCAGATCTGGCGCGGGGAGGCCCGGCGAGCTCGAGCAGGTCGGCGACGGGTTCGGCTCGCCTCGCCTCGCCATGGCGCAAGGCAATCATGGCGGCGGCGGTGCCCTACGAGGGAGAGAGAGAAGGCCATGAGGAAGAGATAGAAGGAAGGAGAAGGTAGGGGAAGGAGGAGCAGGGGAGGTGAGGTCCGGCCTGGGGGCATCACAGCGGGGCTCCGGCGACCCGGCGGCGACATGCCGACGATGGGGTCGGACAGAGGCAACGGGAGGAGCGAGCAGGGCGCTCGGGCTGGCTGCGGCCCTCGGGGCCCAGATCAGGGCCCGGGCGGGCCTGGGACGGGCCTGCGGCGGCGGGAGGCTGCTGAGGGACGTGGGGAGGCCAGGTGGCGCGCCTAGAGTGGCCAGGGGCGACGGCTGGGTGGCGTCGCGCCTGTGGGGAGTCGCCAAGTGTCGCGCAGGGGCTGGAAAGGCGCGGAAATGGAGGGGAGCGGCGGCTGGCGGCTGCGGGGATCCCGAGGGGGAGGCTAGAGGAAGGTGGAGGGGGTTTAGGGTTCCAAAATGGAAGGGGAAGGAGATTATATAGGGAAAGGGGACTAGAGGAGGGGGGTTATCATCCGTTTTCGGGCATCGGATCTCGATCCAATGGTCCGGATCGGAGGGGGCTTAGGTGAGAGGTTGGTGGGCTGCAAGTGACCGTGTAGAAGGTCTCGGGCTGAGAAGAGAGGGGGAGAAGTGCGGCCCGGCAACTGTTTCGGAGACCGGAACGTCCGACGAATAAACCGGCAATGGTGCCGCTATATATTTAACGGTTGGGCTATCGAACGAGCTCCGAATGCGACGAAACTTGACAGGCGCTCTGTCTGCACTATAATAAGACCGCATGCCAAGTTGCATCCCATTCCGAGAACATTTTTGTGCCACTTATAAAATAATATCTCGGAGGTGTCGCGGGCGCGTGCGAGTGTGTCTGGCTCAGAACGGACAACGGAGAGAACCGGCGGAACCCGAACGGATGCAAGTTTTGAAAAACATGCAGATGAAATGCAGATGATGACATGGCAAAGTGCAACACGCAAGCACATGACATGGCAACAATGACGAGTAACTGGAAGACACCTGGCGCATCGAATCCGGGGCGTTACAACACTCCTCCACTAACAAGAGATCTCTTCCCGAGATCTTAGGACCGAGACGGAAGGGAAAAAGGAAGAGGTGAAGCAAGAACTCAAGATAAGAAGCAGAGAACCGAAAGCACTCGAGAAGAAGAGAGGAACGACGAGAATGATGAGAATCGAAAGCTCACGGAATCAGATAGACTCTGAAAACACTCTGGTTAGAACGAGATAAGAAACGAATAAGACTGAAAGGATTTAGGCAGCACTCCGGCTAAAACATGGAGGAATAGAACACGAGGTTGAGAGGATGGAATGATAGTTGATGAAGACATGACACAAAACCTCCGCAAAGAATTGAAAGAGTTGAGTGAAAAGAACTTAGAAGGAAGGATTGAATGGAGTTGTCGAGAAAATCAACAACGAAAAGAATAAGCTTGTTATGGACTTATGGATTACATCCCAAAATTATGAGGTGATAGCCAACCACAAGCGGAAAAGATTGAATAGCTGAGAAGAACAAAGAAATGCAAAACTCCACTTCAAAAGAATACGGAGAATTAATTGCACCTCGAGACGCGACAAGAAAAGATACTTGAACTCCGCCAACAATATCTTGATGAACTCTTGAAGAAAGAATAAGATGAGCCTGCGATGAATTAGATGGAGGATTCCGACGAAATGACCGAGGAAATTTGAACTCCGGAAAAGAAAAGATGAAAACACTTGGAAGTAGAATTTATTCATTACGAACAAACTCCGAAGTAAGGGATTAATCACTTAGATGAAATAAGAATAAGATTTATTATATGCTTATCCTTTATCAAATTAAATTGATGACAAGCAATGGATTTTTGCATACTACTTATTCTTCTTGAAAAAGGATTGAGAAGGGATAGCACAAAACTTGAGAAGTCTTCATGAACCACCGGTAGAATTTGGAAAGAGCGAATGAATGCAGATGATAAACAAGGAAAAAGAATCTTGAACGAACCACCATAAGAATTTGGAAATGGCTGATGAAAGAGAATGAATCACCGGTAAGAATTAGAAGAACCAATATGCTCGAGGGGATTTAGATGCAAAAGAACAAGGAGATCACGAGCTGATTAAAGAACACTTGAACGAAGCACTTGGATAATTGGATAACGGTAGCTGAAATGTGAGGACAAGAATTCTTCTGGAATAAAGGCCTCCGGTGAAAAGAAACGGGAAAAGAACTTCTGACATACTTCAGATAGGTAAGAAAAGAATATCTGACGAATGGAATAATTTGAGAGGATAATATGAAGCTAGAACCACGAAACTTCGCAAGAACGGGCAAGATTGAGAGGGAAAACTCTTCTTCGGTCTTCAAAGCTGATAAGGACGACGAGAAACACCATCGAAATTGTTGAGAAACTCCGGAATAATGAAAAAGAGGAAAGGTAGAACCCGAGATGAAAAGAATTAGAAAGCGATCTTGGAGAAGGCATGTGCCTGATGAAATCCATTCTTACGTCACACTTGAAAAGAATTGAGAATAACTCCGGGGGAAATTAGAAGAGTCAGGTAAGATCCTGGGAAAAGACCTGTGGGTTAGGGCCCACTGAATAGATAACACCGTCGGAAAGGATTGTTGAACAGATAGATGATGCACCGGAACGATTGAAATATTTGAATGAGGTGACAACCTCGAACTAATTGGAACACAGACGAATCTCCTGAGATGACTTGAGCACTCCGGAAGGATAAACTGGCGAGAGGCGAACGAGCAGGAAAAACACTTCGGGGAAAAGAATATGATCAACCTCAAAACTTGAATTGAGTGCACCGGAAAAGAAAGAGATGAAGAATGTCGAACAAAACGAGAATTCACCGGTTGAAATAATTGAGGGAAGACTAAAAAAGGTTCCACATGAATGAAATTGATGGTCAGAAGAAACTCGAACTCCGGGAATAATAGGGTGGGAGGGCGGGAAAAACAAAGGCAACTTGGAAGGGGGAACCAACGACTATTATGAAGAGAAAACACCGGTTGAAATCATTGAGGAAAGAAAGCAAAGACTTCGCACGAGTAGGATGGATACTCGATTACGGACTCCGGTTCCGAGAGGAAGAAGGGAGGGCGGGTGGGAAAAACAAGGACAACTTCGGACAAGGAAAAACAACGACGTCGGAGGAAGAACTGAGGATTGAACTTGGCAAAGATGAAGAGGCTCGAGTCGACTTGACGAGAAATGCGCCGAATGAAAAGAGCTGAGGGCCAACGATCGGGAAACCAACTGCGTGATCCTAAAGAAAATTTGAAGGGGAAGAGAAGTAATTCAAAACACCTACGTCAAGATTCCTCACCAGAGCGACGAAGGGGCAGAGGAGTAAAAAGAATTCCTACTCTCCGATATAACTAAACTCCGAAAACAGTTTTCTTCTAGACTCAACAACGGCCAAACTACACGATCAATCAAGGGGGGCTCCTAGGGTCGGTCGACGCTCTAATACCAACTTGTCACGCCCAATATGCGACCCTATCCAAAAGGAACTCGACGGTCCCACCAAGGATAGACCCGCATATTGAAACGCTTTTGCAAGGTGGATATCATTACATCAACATTACATAATAGTGGGGATACATACATAAGGCATACAATGCCACAAGAATACATCAACATCATATACAAGATCAACATCCGACTACGGATGAAACATAAACAAAACTCAAACGACATCCACCACCGCTAGCCCAGGCTGCCGACCTAGAACCTATCCCCGATCAAAGAAGAAGCGCATTTAACTCCAAACAAGCAAACATCGCTCTCGCCATGATCATCGCAAACCTGTACCTACAACTGGTGGTGTAGTAATCAGAGCCACGAGGACTCAGCAATCCCATTACCATGGGTATCAAGACTAGCAAAGCTTAATGGGAAAGGAAGGGGGTAAAGTGGTGAGGTTGCAGCAGTGACTAAGCATATATGGTGGCTGACATACGCAAATGAGAGCGAGAAGAGAAACAAAGGAACGGTCGTCAACTACTAATGATCAAGAAGTGATCCTGAACTCCTACTTACGTCAGACATAACCCAGAAACCGTGTTCTCCTCTCGATCAACCGCGAAAAGAGACACTCACGGTTACGCACACGGTTGGTATATTTTAGAAGAGTTTGCTTCAAGTTTACTACAACCGGATATTAACAAATTCCCATCTGCCTATAACCGCAGGCACGGCTTTCAAAAAATTATACCCTGCAGGGGTGTCCCAACTTAGCCCATGATAAGCTCTCGCGATCAACGAAGGATATTCCTTCTCCCCGGGAAGACCCGATCAGTCTCGGAATCCCGGCTACAAGACATTTCGACAGCAATAAAACTAGACCAGCAAGACCTCCCGGCGTGCCGACATCCCGATAGTAGCAGCACAGTATCTCGTCTCGAGCCACGACCGGATGAGCAATGACGTCTGACAACCGACGATACCCCAAGTTGCCTAGGGGCGGCACCGCAAGTGGCTCTAGTTTGGGCCAACACTTAGACAAGCATTGGCCCGGGGGGGCTAAAATAAAGATGACCCTTGGGATGCGCGACTCCCAAGGAAAAAGGTAATAGGTCGCAAATGGGAAAACCAATGTTGGGCCTTGCTGGAAAAGTCTTATTCAAAGCGAACTGTCAAGGGGTCCCATAAATCACCCGACCGCGTTAGGGACGCAAAATCCGGGAACATAATACCGATATGACGGAAACTAGGGCGGCAAGAGTGGAACAAAACACCAGCATAAGGCCGAGCCTTCCACCCTTTACCAAGTATATAGATGCATTAATTAAATAAGATATATTGTGATATCCCAACAAGTAAACATGTTCCAGCAAGGAACAACATCTCCATGTTCCAACAAGGAACAAACTTTATCTTCACCTGCAACTAACAACGCTATAAGAGGGGCTGAGCAAAGCGGTAACATAGCCAAACAACGGTTTGCTAGGAAGGGTGCAAAAGGTTAGAGGGTGACATGGCAATTTGGGATGGCTAGAGGAACAAGTGATAGGTAGCGCAGCATAGCGATAGAACGAAACAACTAGCATAGCAACGATAGTAGTGAGATCCAGGGTAGCGGTCATCTTGCCTGAAATCCCGCTAGGAAGAAGAACGAATCCATGAAGAAGACGAACGGATAAAGCCGAACCAAGCGTAGACGAACGAATCCTCACGATCGCAACGAAACGGGAACTAACAAGAAGAAGCACACAACATAGTAAACACACCACACATGAACAAGGCAAGATGCACAACAAACATGATGCATGACAAATCTAGATGAAGCTACTCATGGCAAGAGATGATGCAAACAAGAGCAACACATCAAAGCAAGTTTAAATGAGGCCGGAAACAACATATAACAATTCCGGTAAGTCCTCATATGCAAATTTCGAAATTGGTCCAGATCTGTTTAACTTTATGTTCAAGTTGTTAAACAGCAAGTTAAGATGCACCACGATGATCTACACGAAATTCTAGTCAAGTTACATATAAAGTTCGTTAGATTCGGAGCTACGGCCTAAAAGATATGAGCAAAACAAGTTAAACATGGCATTGATGCAAAATGCATACAAACATCAAGCAAACACCTCAAAACATGGATGCAACATGATAATATGAAACTAAATGCAAAATCAAGCAAGTTTCATATAGAGCACACTCAAAACGGAGCAACGGTTCAACACATACACCCTATACAAGTCATGACAACAATCTGTCCAAAACAGCAACTAGGCATATGGCAAGCACCAAAACAACATGCTACAGGACCTCAACAAGAAAACAAAAGGCATGGGCATGATGTACAGGTAAAGCATGACAAAACATGAACACTAAGCTATCTCCATAAACTACTAGAACATGCTCAAAATGACATGGCAAGATTGCAAATAATAACAGTTTCCGACTTAAGCAGAAATAACATCAGGTTGCAATGTTTAGAGCTATCAAACAACATGCTACAGGAACTTATCATGGCAAACAAAGGCATGGCATGATACTACTAATTGCATAGAACAAAAGTCCCTTACTGACCATGAGCCAAAAAGGATCAGAAAATATGATGGCACCCATTTAAACATGGCAAGTTATATTACAGATTCATATATGGCAGGAACAACAATAAGTAGGCATGTTGGTGAGCTTGAACCACTCACCACAGAGAAAAACATGGCATGGCAAGGCAACTCACAGTAAGAAGGCATGGCATAGAAGCTATACATGGCAAGAACAACATCATAGCATACACGGATCAACTACAACAACCTTGGCGAAATTGAATAACATGTAAACAACCTGCCAGGAAACATTTTATAGCAAAAGTAGAGCTCGGTTGACTCAAGCTATGGCACTCCATAATTGCAAACAAGGGCATGTATGGATAGAGCATAACCATATGTTCAAAACATCCTTACTGAAGTATCTCAAAATAAGCATGGATCTCTCGGTAGCATCAAGTTAACATGGCATAAAAATATCAGCAAAACAGGGGCTGAAATCAGCAACATCATGAAGCCTAGTTTGCATGCTTGTGCTAGTCAACACATAGATCACAAAAATACATGGCATACACCTCTTTATAGATGGCATGGCATATTACAAAACACATGTAGGACTCAAGTTCATAGGGTGCACACATCAATCATGGCAAAAATGACAAAAGTGCATGTTCTGATAAGAATCTGAAACTAACATCACATAGCCCTCTTCTAACAGCATTTCGGGCATCAAGATGAGCTCAAATGTAAATGATGCAATGAGATGAAATGATGTAATCGTCGAGACGAACAATTTGACATATTATACGCACGAAACGGAGCTACATGCACAGAGTTACACCCATCACCAAAATGCAACATAATGTGATTTTTCAGAAAAAGACTTAGGCAAAAATAGACCTCGCGGGGGGGTTGACTGGACGGACATGTCCGGGCTCCTCCGGACACGTCCGGCGCTGCCAAAAGAGGCAGAGGAGCAACGGGCGGCTGCGCTGAAGGGTCCGCGACGGCGCGCGGTGGGATCCGGTCGCAGGGACGGGATCATGGCAGGCCGGGCAGATCTGCACGGGAGGCCCGGCGAGCTCGAGCGGGTCGGCGACGGGTTCGGCTCCGGCCTCGCCCGGCGCGCGCGTGGCATCCATGGCGGCGGCGGTGCCCTGCGAGGGATAGAGAGAAGGCCATGAGGAAGAGAGAGAAGGAAGGAGAAGGTAGGGGAAGGAGGAGCAGGGGAGGTGAGGTCCGTCCTGGGGGCATCACACCGGGGCTCCGGCGACCCGGCGGCGACACGCCAACGACGGGGTCGGACAGAGGCAACGGGAGGAGCGAGCGGGGCGCTCGGGCTGGCTGCGGCCCTCGGGGCCCAGATCGGGGCCAGGCGGGCTGGGGCAGACTGCGGCGTGGGAGGAGGCTCTTGAGGGGCGTGGGAGGCTGTGGCGCGCCTCTGATGGCTGGGGCGGCGGCTGGGTGGCGGCCTTTGTGGGGAGTCGCCAAGTGTCGCGCAGGGCTGGAGAGGCGCGGAAATGGAGGGGAGCGGCGGCTGGCGGCTGCGGGGATCCCGAGGGGGAGGCTAGAGGTAGGTGGAGGGGGTTTAGGGTTCCAAAATGGAAGGGGAAGGAGATTATATAGGGAAAGGGGACTAGAGGAGGGGGGTTATCATCCATTTTCGGGCATCGGATCTCGATCCAATGGTCCGGATCGGAGGGGGCTTAGGTGAGAGGTTGGTGGGCTGCAAGTGACCGTGTAGAAGGTCTCGGGCTGAGAAGAGAGGGGGAGAAGTGCGGCCCGGCAACTGTTTCGGGGACCGAAACGTCTGACGAATAAACTGGCAACGGTGCCGCTATATATTTAACGGTTGGGCTATCGAACGAGCTCCGAATGCGACGAAACTTGACAGGCGCTCTGTCTACACTATAATAAGACCGCATGCCAAGTTGCATCCCATTCCGAGAACATTTTTGTGCCACTTATAAAATAATATCTCGGAGGTGCCGCGGGCGCGTGCGAGTGTGTCTGGCTCAGAACGGACAACGGAGAGAACCGGCGGAACCCGAACGGATGCAAGTTTTGAAAAACATGCAGATGAAATGCAGATGATGACATGGCAAAGTGCAACACGCAAGCACATGACATGGAAACAACGACGAGTAACTGGAAGACACCTGGCGCATCGAATCCGGGGCGTTACAGTCTCGTTGTAGGCCAGCCCTTCGATCTCCAGAAGGCAAGCCTGGTGTCCTCCTCTCAACCTTCAATGCTGACCCTGGCAGCAGCCATGATTGATCCTTCGTACGCTAAACTGAAGAAACCTCATCACGAGTTTCATCATGCATGGGAGTCGAAGACATTAGATGAAGATCACATCCATGCGCAGCAATGGATGCCTACCTTTGTTTAAATATCTACATTGGTTGGATGAAGAAGCGAGCCCATTATGCGTTCAAGCAAAGAAGCGTCGGCGAAGAGGAAGAGGAAGAGGGACGAGGACAAAGTCGAGGACATGGACTCGGACTCGAGTAGGTGGCGAGTGCGTCGCTCATGCTGGTTCTCTCTGCAGTGTCAAGCAGACTAGTTGCTTAGTTTATTTTCAAGGGTGTGTTGTCTTTGAGGCCCCAGCAGAACTATGTTTATGTTCTTTCTCGTTATTTGAACTCTTTAGTACATAGAGTAGTACTAGTACTATGTCTTACTACTGTTCTTCTTGCAGTTGGTACTACTGCTCGTATCTTCGTGTTCCTACTTTACTTAATACGTTCGTACTAGTAGTATAATTTGGGTCAGTCGATTTGTGAAAGAAGTTCGACTGAGCGAAGGAAGAAGACGGCAGAAGAGGTGGAAGAAGCCCTTCTAGCCATCCATGTTGCATCAAACGGCTCACATGAGTCGACTGACCCAAATTGCTCCTTCAGATTGCAGGATCCACGTGGCATTCAAGGTCTCGAAGGTAGATTCCGCGTCCGCACCCGGTTTGCGGGCTCGACGCGCGCGTGACCGGCTTCCGCCGCGACAGCCACCATGCGTGCCTCCTCCGCGCGGGCAGAGACGACAATGACACGCTAGTTCCTCCTCACCGTCGTGCTGGAGCACGCGCTCGTCCTCCTCTTCGTACGCTGCGTGCATAGACGCGGCTCCACCAGCTGCTCGCGTGCTTGGCAGCGCGGTGGCATGGCGAGGAGGGATCAGAGACGACGTGGAGCGGCGAGCCTTGACTTCATGGCACGAGGATGGCGGCGACACGGCGGTGATGGGCGAGAAATTGTTGGCCGGAGCAGGCGGGCGCCGGCATGCGCAACGGCAGCAGCGGCATATTGATGAGTGCGCGTATGGGAGCTTACTTTAGTTTTACTAGCAAAAAGGCCCGTGCGTTGCAACGGGAGAAAAAACATCCTCCCATATCTTTAGATGGGTCAGTTGGACAAACTGTGCGTGGCTGGTTGGCGGGTTATGAGGTCGAACCCTGCCATCGGCTAATTTATTTTTTGCCAGTTCTCCGGACGTGAGCCATCGTGCGTCGTCAAATGGCTTCCTCCGTTGGGCCAAAACGGGTGGCAAGTAACGAAACCAAATAGCGTACGTGAAATTAATTGAAGCGGGACCAAACAAAGTGGGACGAAACTAAGAATATCACCTCCCTTTAATAATAGGTATAGATATAAGGTTGGTCAAACTTAAAAGAAAACAGTACTAGTACACGTAAACATTAGACTTAGGCAGCGCTTTTATTAAAAAAATTAAGTTAGTACCACAGCCACGTTACGGAATCCTGTGCAAGCACGTGAACCGCGGCCGCGTGGTCGATCGAATGGTGCATCACCGTGTCGCGCTCGAAGGACATCCACCGAACCTTTTTGTGTGTGTGAAAACAATCCTCGAATATTACTCAAGTTTTTTTTCCTCGGAAAGTTCTTGACTGCTGCAATATTTCCATATATTTGAATTTAGCTCCAGTTTGTGTTTATTTGGATTTGGACGTTTTAGGTGTGCCCTAGTTTTTTCTAATACTTATTTTGTGTGTGTGACTGAGAGAGAGCGTGTGTATGTGTCCATATGTGTGTTGTGGCGGAAGGGCAATGTGGAGACGGTGTGCGTGTGATACAGACATAGAGAGGTGTGAATGTGCAAATGATCATGCATGAGTGAGACATAGACAGATGCCGATACGTTGTGTATACATGAGAGAACGGTCTTCTAGTTTACTTGTGTGTGTGTGTGTGAGAGAGAGAGAGCGAGAGAGAGAGAGAGGAGCATCCGTAACACAACAACCATCTCTCTCGATTCGTCCGTCCCTCGCACGATCGCATGCAACACATGCATCAACGCGCACATTTTGACACCCTCACTCGGCCCCTGCCCCCCTCAAGGCCCGCACAATCTCTTCGTGAATACCCATTTCTCTCCTTAGGTTTGTTTTCGCTCAATATCTGACACACACACACACATACAAGTGTGACACACACACACAGCACAACACAACACACACGCACACTCCCCCGAGCACACAATTCATCCCCATCCAAGGTTATACGGCAACCACTCTCGCTTGTGCTTCTTTGCACCCCAACATGCACAACACCTCAATCTTCAAAGAGGGCATTGTAACGCCCTCGATGCGGCTATATCTCCCACGTGTCGAGGCACGACTTAGAGGCATAACCGCATTGAAAGCAATGTCACAAGTGAGGTAATCTTCACACAACCCATGTAATACATAAGGGAATAGATACATAGTTGGCTTACAGTCGCCACTTCACACAGTACATAAATAAACATCCATCATTCAGAGTACACTCAAGGTCCGACTACGGAACCAAAATAAAAGAAGATACCCCAAATGCTACACAGATCCCCGAATCATCCCAACTGGGCACCACTACTGATCATCAGGAAAAGACACATAGTAACAACCACGTTCCTCGTCGAACTCCCACTTGAGTTCGGTTGCGTCACCTGCACTGGCTTCGTCGGCACCTGCAACTGTTTTGGTAGAATCTGTGAGTCACGGGGACTCAGCAATCTCACACCCGCGAGATCAAGACTATTTAAGCTTAAAGGAAGGACATGTTTGTAAAGTGGAGCTGCAGCAAGCGACTAGCATATATGGTGGCTACATTCGCAAAAGAGAGCGAGGAGAGAAGCAAAGCACGGTCGTGAAGCTAGTAGCGATCAAGAAGTGATCCTGAACTACTTACGTCAAACATAACTCCAACACCGTGTTCACTTCCCGGACTCCGCCGAGAAGAGACCATCACGGTTACACACGCGGTTGATGTGTATTTTATTTGAGGTCAACTTCGGGTTTTCTACAACCGGACATTAACAAATTCCCATCTGCCTCATAACCGCGGGCACGGCTTTGAAAGATATTACCTGCAGGGTGTCCCAACTTAGCCCATTATAAGCTCTCACGGTCAACGAAGGATATTCCTTCTACCGGGAAGACCCGATCAATCTCGGAATCCCGGACTACAAGACATTTTGACAGCAATAAAACAAGACCAGCAAAGCCGCCCGAATGTGCCGACAAATCCCGATAGGAGCTGCACATATCTCGTTCTCAGGGCACACCGGATGAGCAGTACGTACGGCAACCGAAGATGCCCCAAGTTGCCTCGGGGTGGCACCGCAAGTGGCTCTAGTTTGGACCAACACTCAGAGGAGCATTGGCCCGGGGGGTTAAACAAAGATGACCCTCGGGCTCGCGAAAACCCGGGGGAAAAAGGCTTAGGTGGCAAATGGTAAAACCCAAAGTTGGGCCTTGCTGGACGAGTCTTATTCAAAGCGAACTGTCAAGGGGTCCCATAAATCACCCAACCGTAAGGAACGCGAAATCAAGGAACATAACACGGTATGACGGAAACTAGGGTGGCAAGAGTGGAACAAAACACTGGGCATAAGGCCGAGCCTTCCACCCTTTACCAAGTATATAGATGCATTGATTATAGCAGATATATATTGTGATATCCCCAACAAGTAAACATGTTCCAACAAGGAACAACATCTCCATGTTCCAACAAGGAACAAACTTCAACTTCACCGCAACTAGCAACGCTATAAGAGGGCTGAGCAAAGCGGTAACATAGCCAATCAACGGTTTGCTAGGAAAGGATGGTTAGGGCTGACATGGCAATATGGGTGGCATGATATAGCAAGTGGTAGGCATCGCAGCATAGGCATAGCAAAAGAGCGAGCAACTAGCATAGCAAAGATAGAAGTGATTTGAGGTATGGTCATCTTGCTCGCAATGTTCTCGAGAGATGTCGAAAGCTTGATCCTCGTAAGCGTTCTCAACAGGTTCCTCGTTCACGTACTCATCTCCCGGCTCTACCCAAAGCAACAACACAAACAAAGGAACCACAATAAATCACGGTGCAATGCACAAGCAACATGATGCAAAACATGACATGATATGCGAGATGTGATATGCAAAGCGTATAAAGGCTCCGGAAGGAAAATGATGAACCAGGCATCAAATTGGCAAACCAAGTATGCCACTGGAAAGATGAGATGATTTCGGTTGAAATCGATATAAAGATCACGGAATCGGATGCACGGTTTGCAAATGACAAGCAAAACAAGAATGGCACAAATCTGCCATTAACAAGATGATGCCACTTAGCAAGCAACAATAAATTAAGCTACTGCACCCAAACGTACCAACAAAGTATATGGAAGTGATCTACACAAGATGCTTGACAAAAGATGAGCACTGAGCTACGGCTAGTTCACATCATAACAGGTTCAAACAAGCATGGCAAAAGTGCACAAAATAACAGTGGGCATGGCAAAAACAGCATCGAGTTGCAATGTTCAGAGCAACAAAACTACATGCTACAGGAACTTATAATAGCAAAACAAGGCATGGCATGAATCTACTCAAAGCATAGAACAAAAGTACCTTACTGACCATAAGCCAAAAGGATCAGAAAAAATAGTAACACCCATGTCAATATCGCAAGTTTCGTTAACAGATTCAGCAACATGGCATGTCAAAAACTGATAACAAGTAGGCATGTTTACAAGCTCAAAGCACTCACTACAGAGCCTTATATTATAAACTAATCATACATACATCAAGAAGACATGGCATAGAAGACATACATGGCAAGAACAACATCATAGCATATATGGATCAACCACAACAACCTTGGCAAAATTGAATAACATGTAAACAATCTGCCAGGAAACATTTGATAGCAAAAGTAGAGCTCGATTGACTCAAGCTATGGCACTCCATAATTGCAAACAAGGGCATGGATGGATAGAGCAAGACATGTAGAACAAAACATCCTTACTGAAGTATCTCAAAATATGCATGGATCTCTTGGTAGCATCAAGTTAACATGGCATCAAAATATCAGCTAAACAGGGCTGAAAACAGAAACATCAGGACACCTACTTTGCATGCTTGTGCTAGTCACCACATAGGTCACAAAAATACATGGCATACACCCCTGGAAATATGGCATGGCATATTATAAAACACATGTAGGACTCAAATTCATAGGGTGCACACATCAATCATAGCAAAATAACAAAAGTGCAAGTTATGTTAAGAAACAGAAACTAACATCACATATCCCTCTTCCAACAGCATTTCGGGCATCAAGATGAGCTCAAATGAAAATGATGCAATGAGATGAAATGATCTACTCTTCGAGACGAACATTTTGACATATTATACGCGCAAAATGAAGCTACAGATGCAAAGTTATGCCACGTTGAAAATGCCACAAAACAATTAACGGAAAAAAAAACTTAGAAGAATTTCGGGGGGAGAGAGGAGAAAGTCAACCGCGCGGCTCCCGATCGGATCGAGGCCGGATCCGAGGTGCTCGGCGGCGGCTCGCCGGAGCGGAGGGAAGGGAGGCCGGGCCGGAGCTGGAGGTGGCGCCGCGGCCGAGAGACGGGCGGCGGGCCGGGGCAGCGCGGAGGCGCGGCGGGGAGGCCCGGTGGCGGAGAGGCGGCGGCAGAGGGAGCCGGGCGGCCGGCGGCAGCAGCCGGCGGCGCGGCGGCGGCGGCGCGGCGGCGGCGGCGGAGGCGCTTGCGGAGGCGCGGCGGCCTGGCCCGGCGGGGCCGGCCGGGGCCGGCCGCGGCGGCGGCGGCGGCGGCGCGCGGCGGCGCCGACACGTGGCGGTGTCGGATTGTGCGACGCGGCGGCGTTTTCGTCCGCGGCGATGATGATGATTTTTTAGGGTTTCGGGGAAGAAGATCCGGATTTGGACGGGGGAGATGTTTAAATAGGCATAGAGGGAGCTAGGAGAGTCCAAATGAGGTGTAGTTTTCGCCCACACGATCGTGATCGAATGATGGAGAGCATGGAAGTGACTTAGATGGGTTATTGGGCTGTTTTGAAAGGGTGTTGGGCTGCAACTTAAAAGAGGCCTTTGCGAGAGTGCGGTTAACCGTTGGAGTACCAAACGAGCTCCAAATGACCGAAACTTGACCGGTGGTCTACGGTGGTAAACCAAGGCCACTAGACAAACCTCGGTCCATTCCGAGAAGGTTTAGTACCGCACACGGAAAAAGCGTAAAAGGGCGCCGGGGAGATAGGAGTGCGGATTGCAAAACGGACAACGGGAAAAATGCTCGAATCATGAGACGAACACGTATGCAAAAGCGATGCACATGATGACATGATAAAAATGCATGACATGGACAAAATGCAAAATGAAGAAAACCCAACCACGGAGGGAATATCATATCACAATGCGAAAATGGGAAGAGTTGGAGTTACAAATATGGAAAGTTACGTCCGGGTGTTACAACACTCCACCACTACAAGAGGATCTCGTCCGAGATCTAGGACTGAAAGAACTCCGGATATTCGAACGGAGGTGATCCTCGCGCCCTGGTGGCTTCTCGGTCGGAATGGTGTGACCACTTCACTTTCAGGAATTTGATTGACTTGTTGCGAGTCTTGCGCTCGGTTTCTTCAAGAATAGCAACGGGTGCTCATGATAAGAGATCTTCTTGAAGGTCAATTTCTTCAAGTTGATAGTGCGTTCAGAGTCTTGAAGCACTTGCGAAGGGTGTGACACGTGAAACACATCGTGCACGCTTGCAAAGTTGGATGGAAGCTCAAGTTGATAGGCGAGATCGCCTCTTTTGCCAATGATCTTGAAAGGACCCACGTATCTAGGGGCAAGCTTCCCTTTGATACCGGGCGACGAGTGCCTTTCATTGAGAGACGCGAGGTAGACATGGTCTCCGATTTCAAAAGCCACATCACGGTGCTTATCATCATAATAGCTCTTCCGCGCGATTATGCTGCTTTGAGATTCTCACGAATGACTTTGCACATTTCTTCCGCTTCGTGATCAAGTCATTGCCAAGAAGTTGGCGTTCACCGTCTCGCACCAATTGAGAGGAGTACGCACTTTCGCCATAGAGAATTTCGAATGGGGCCTTGCCGAACTCGCTTGGAAGCTGTTGTTGTAGGAGAACTTCGGCATATGGAAGGCAATCTTCCCATTTCATACGAAGGAAATGACACAAGCCCCGAGCATATCTTCAAGGATTTGATTAACTCGCTCGACTTGGCCACTTGTTTGAGGATGGAAAGCTGTGCTGAAACGAATGTTGGTGCCCATGGCCTTCGAAAAGAATCCCAAAACTTGGAGGTAAAGATGCTGCCACGCTCAAGAGATCACTTGTGGAATGCCGTGCAAGGAGACAATCTCGATGTGTATAGCTCGCCAACCGAGCTGTTGTGATCGATTCTTTGATAGGAAGAAAATGAGCCACTTTAGTAAGCTTGTCAATGACAACGAAGATAGCATCATTTCCACGCTTGGACTTTGGAAATCCAGTCACGAAGTCCATTTCAATATGATCAAACTTCCATTCGGAATAGCAAGAGGTTGAAGGAGACCAGCTGGTCGTTGGTGTTCTGCTTTCACTCTTCTGCAGACATCACATTCATTCACGAATTGAGCAATTTCTCGCTTCATTTGAGTCCACCAATATGACTGCTTGAGGTCCTGGTACATCTTCGTATTTCCGGATGAATAGATAGAAGCGAATTGTGAGCCTCGTTCATAATGACTTTTCTCAGATCACCCTTAGGAACCACAATCCGTCCTCAAAGAAAAGAGTATCTTTGTCATCAATGTGGAAGCACTTGTACTTGAAATGCCCTTGTCGATACCACGCTTTCACCTTTTCACCATGGCATCCAAGTTGAGCCTCACGAATCTGATCTTCCAAAGTAGGAGAGACTATGAGGTTGGCAAGAAAGCCTTGAGGAACAACTTGAAGATTCAACTTGCGGAAAGCTTCACAGAGATCCGGCTGAAAGGGCTTGAGTATTAAGCTGTTGCAGTAAGCCTTCCTGCTCAAAGCATCTGCAATGACATTGGCCTTGCCCGGAGTATACTCAATACTTGGGTTGTACTCTTGAATCATTTCGACCCATCGAGTCTGCCTGAGGTTGAGGTTGGGTTGAGTGAAGATATACTTGAGACTCTTGTGATCGGTGAAGATGTCCACTTTCCTTCCCAACAAAAGATGTCTCCATGTTATCAATGCATGGACAACTGCCGCCAACTCAAGATCGTGAGTGGGGTAGTTCTTTTCGTTGGGCTTCAGCTGGCGAGAGGTATAAGCCAGAACTCTCTTCTCTTGCATTAACACAGCACCGAGACCTTGAAGAGAAGCATCACAGAAAACCTCAAATGGCTTGGATTCGTCAGGAGGAGTCAAGACAGGAGCCGTGACGAGTTTCTCTTTGAGAGTATTGAAAGCAACGTCACACTCAGGAGACCAGACATACTTCACATGCTTCTGGAGGAGGTTGGAAAGAGGATTTGCAATCTTGGAGAAGTTCTCAACGAATCTTCGGCAATAGCTTGCAAGACCAAGAAAACTGCGGAGCTGCTTGACGTTCTGAGGAGGTTCCCAATTCACAATTGCGGACACCTTCTCGGGATTAACAGCGATGCCCTTGGCGGAGATGATATGACCAAGGTAAAGCACTTCATCAAGCCAAAATTCACATTTGGAGAACTTAGCATAGAATTGATACTCTCTGAGCTTGTCTAGCACCAATCGCAAATGTTTGGCATGATCCTTCTTATTCTTGGAGAAAACCAAAATATCATCAAGATAGACCAAGACGAATTCATTGGTGTAGGGGTTGAAGATGAAGTTCATCATCCGAGAGAAAGTTGGAGGAGCATTGACAAGGCCGAAGACATGACAAGATATTCATAAGAACCAAAGCTTGTTCTGAATGCTGTCTTGGGAATATCTTGTTCACGAATGCGAATCTGATGATAACCCATACGAAGGTCAAGCTTGGAGAACACTTTAGCACCTTTGAGTTGCTCGAAAAGATCATTGATGTTGGGAAGTGGATACTTGTTCTTGATAGTCTTCTTATTCAATGGACGGTAATCGACGCAAAGTCGGTCCGTGCCATCCTTCTTCGGACAAAAGAACACCACAACCCCAAGGAGATGAACTCGGTCTGATCAAACCCAGACGCTCTTGTTCATCGAGCTGCTTCTTCAATTCCTTCAGCTCATCAGGTCCAAGCTTGTATGGACGCTTGCAAACGGGTTCAGTGCCAAGCTCAAGATCGATAACGAACTCAAGCGGCGATGAGGAGGCATACCCGAAGCTCTTCCGAAAGACATCTTGGTACTCACAAACGATCGAATCGAGAAATAGCATCCAATTCGCCCTTCTCATTGAGAGAAAACAACCGAATGGTTTCATCACGAGCGGCATAGATGATCACATCATTAGAAGAGTGAGTCAATTGAATTTCTCTGGCAGCACAATCAAGCTGAGCTTTGTGCTGATAAAGCCAGTCCATCCCAAGAATAAGATCAATATCCGAGTCACCAAGGACAACTGGTTTGGCCAGAAATCTGTAATCACCCATCTTGATACCGACATTCGGAACCAAAACTCGAGAAGTCATTTGCTTACCCGGGGACACAATCTTTAACGGAATAGGAATCTTTTCCGTCACAAACTCATGCTTGGCAACAAAAGGTCTCGAAATGAAAGAAAGCGATGCACCAGTATCAAATAAGACTTTTGCAGGAATATCATTAACAAGAAGATTACCCATGATCACATCTGAAGAATCCTCTGCCTGAGCTGCATTCATCATATTGACCTTGGCATGCTTTGGATTATGCTTGACCACCGCATTGCTGGAAGATTTCACAGAGGAGGAGGCGGAAGGCGCCTCGGTTGAAGCATTTGTTCGATAGTGACCTTTCACGACATTTGTTGCAAGTCACCTCGTAGAGCGGACGGTGGTAAGGAGCACTTGACCTTGGAGCTTGAGAATTAGACTTGTACGATAGCTTGGGTTGGGTGGGTGGGAAGATCCACGCCACCGAGTTCTTCTGCGATAAGGCCGACGGAACGGAGGAGGAGGAAGGTAGAACTTCGCTGCTTAGCTGCCACTTGAGAGGAAGAAGAAGACTGAACTGCATCCCTGATTCTCTTCTTAGAAGCCTCACATTTGAGCTGGGCAGCTTCTTGCTTCATGCCATGTTGTAGAATTCATCATACTTTTCTCGCTCAAAAGCACAAGAGCTAATTGCAGATCTTCTCTCGCACCACCTCTGAATTGATAGATCATACTCTTTTCATCGTGGACGCCTTGCTTAGCAAAGCGAGCGAAGTTTCGAACTGGATATTGTATTGATAGACAGACATGTTGCCTTGCTTGAGATTGCGGAACTCCTCACGCTTGCTCTCAACAACACTTTTGAATGTGGTGAGCTCAAATCTCGGCGGAACTCATCCTGTAATGACACGACCTCCTCTGGAATCTTTGTATTGCTGGTACCACTCAGCAGCTTGGTCCTTGAGTTGAAACGATGCAAACTTGACAAAGTCCTCAGGTCCGACATTGCTACAATCAAAATGCTTGCAGATGTCCACAAGCCAATCGTCAGCGTCTGTGGCCTCGACACAGAAACTGAAAGACTTCGGCTGATTAGCGAGGAACTGACTAAGAGTAGCAAAGTGCGGCTGGTTGTTGCCTTGACCTTGATTGCCTTGATTGCCTTGCCCCTGAGTACGTTCTTGCAAGAGCTGCAAAATCATCTGAGCATTGGCATTGGTGGCTGCCATGATAGCTTGCCAGACCTCCGGAGGCGGAGGTGGAGGTGGAGGGTTCGACTGATTCCCATCATTCCGCTCCGGATTCGGACGCTGGCGGAGCCATCTCAAGAGGGTGACATCCGTTAGCACTTGATAGACAAATAGACAAGTTGAATCAACGGATAGAAATTGCAACATATAGTCTTCACAATAAACATTCGAACAAGAATGAACGAATGAATTCCAAAAGTTAATCATCACACGCCCATTAAGGTGAGAAGCCACTTAGATAAAGGTATGAAATCACCATCCGCCTTTGAAACAACTCGAATATCACAATCAAAACAAAAGATTGGCTTCGAATGAGCGGAACAAACACATGATAGAGATTTCGCCCAAAGTGTTAGTGGTGGGGCCCACACGGCACGACGATAGCGGACGTCACGAATGACAAACAAGGCGTCCCCGAATCAGCATAGCCAAGGATTCTTTAAGACGCCTCGCGACCATCAGAATCGACCGTGAATGGGCGGACCACTAGACGTTGAACCCCAATCTCAAATCATACATCCGTCGGAAAGATTATCCCGTAAGCTACTAGAATTCCCACCTATAAACTCCCGAAACTTTCGGTTATGCAATCTGGTGTTGGGGATACAGGGGACACAAAATATATCACCCAAACTAACAATACCTAGATCCAGTTGTATCCATCCGTCAACACATAACCAAGAAATCCTCGGAAATCGTGTACCTCGACCTTCAAAAAGCATCCGTTATACGAGTCATGGCAATACTCCCGAGCTCGCCCCAGTACTGGGTTATCGGGGTTATCTCACCAACAACTGCACAAAAGAGATTTCGATGTCAGCAAAACTCGGTATTCCAGAATCGCAACGATAAAATTGTGACGACAACACCTCGAGCTCAACTCCCGGGACACCGCCACAACCCCTAAATGTCGAGGCACCAAGAACAATGTTCTCGTCACAAAACCATCGGACCGATTCCAAGATACCCACGTGATCCTAAAAAAATTTAGTGAAATTTGAGGAGAGAAGAGTCAAAACTCTCGTCGGGATACCTCACCAGAGCGGATTTAAGGACTGGGGAGTAAAAAGAATCCTACTCTCCGATATATATAATCCTAAGACTCAAAACATTTTCCATTCTAGACTCAACAACGCCAAACAAACAATCAAGTAGGGGGCTCCTAAGTCGGGAAGGCTCGATTACCAACTTGTAACGCCTCGATGCGGCTATATCTCCCACGTGTCGAGGCACGACTTAGAGGCATAACCGCATTGAAAGCAATGTCGCAAGTGAGGTAATCTTCACACAACCCATGTAATACATAAGGGAATAGATACATAGTTGGCTTACGATGCCACTTCACACAAGACATAAATAAACATCCATCATTCAGAGTACACTCAAGGTCCGACTACGGAACCAAAATAAAAGAAGATACCCCAAATGCTACACAGATCCCGATCGTCCCAACTGGGCGCCACTCTCGATCATCGGGAAAAGACACATAGTAACGACCACATTCCTCGTCGAACTCCCACTTGAGTTCGGTTCGCCACCTGACCGCTTCGCGTCGGCACTGCAACTGTTTTGGTAGAATGTGTGAGTCACGGGACTCAGCAATCTCACACCAGCGAGATCAAGACTATTTAAGCTTAAAGGAAGGACAGGTTTGTAAAGTGGAGCTGCAGCAAGCGACTAGCATATATGGTGGCTACATTCGCAAAAGAGAGCGAGGAGAGAAGCAAAGCACGGTCGTGAAGCTAGTAGCGATCAAGAAGTGATCCCAACTACTTACGCCAAACATAACTCCAACACCGTGTTCACTTCCGGACTCCGAGAAGAGACCATCACGGTTACACACGCGTTGATGTGTATTTTATTTGAGGTCAACTTCGGTTTTCTACAACCGACATTAACAAATTCCCATCTGCCTCATAACCGCGGGCACGGCTTTGAAAGATATTACCTGCAGGGTGTCCCAACTTAGCCCATTATAAGCTCTCACGGTCAACGAAGGATATTCCTTCTACCGAAGACCCGATCAATCTCGAATCCCGGACTACAAGACATTTCGACAGCAATAAAACAAGACCAGCAAAGCCGCCCGAATGTGCCGACAAATCCCGATAGGAGCTGCACATATCTCGTTCTCGTGGCACACCGGATGAGCAGACGACGGCAACCAAGATGCCCCAAGTTGCCTCGGGTGGCACCGCAAGTGGCTCTAGTTTGGACCAACACTCAGAGGAGCATTGGCCCGGGGTTAAATAAAGATGACCCTCGGGCTCGCGAAAACCCGGGGAAAAAGGCTTAGGTGGCAAATGGTAAAACCAAAGTTGGGCCTTGCTGGACGAGTCTTATTCAAAGCGAACTGTCAAGGGGGTCCCATAAATCACCCAACCGTAAGGAACGCGAAATCAAGGAACATAATACCGGTATGATGGAAACTAGGGTGGCAAGAGTGGAACAAAACACTGGGCATAAGGCCGAGCCTTCCACCCTTTACCAAGTATATAGATGCATTAATTATAGCAGATATATATTGTGATATCCCCAACAAGTAAACATGTTCCAACAAGGAACAACATCTCCATGTTCCAACAAGGAACAAACTTCAACTTCACCGCAACTAGCAACGCTATAAGAGGGCTGAGCAAAGCGGTAACATAGCCAATCAACGGTTTGCTAGGAAAGGATGGTTAGGGGCTGACATGGCAATATGGGTGGCATGATATAGCAAGTGGTAGGCATCGCAGCATAGGCATAGCAAAAGAGCGAGCAACTAGCATAGCAAAGATAGAAGTGATTTCGAGGGTATGGTCATCTTGCCTGCAATGTTCTCAGAGATGTCGAAAGCTTGATCCTCGTAAGCGTTCTCAACAGGTTCCTCGTTCACGTACTCGTCTCCCGGCTCTACCCAAAGCAACAACACAAACAAAGGAACCACAATAAATCACGGTGCAATGCACAAGCAACATGATGCAAAACATGACATGATATGCGAGATGTGATATGCAAAGCGTATGTGCGCTCCGGAAGGAAAATGATGAACCAGGCATCAACTTGGCAAACCAAGTATGCCACTGGAAAGATGAGATGATTTCGGTTGAAATCGATATAAAGATCACCGGAATCGGATGCACGGTTTGCAAATGACAAGAAAAACAAGAATGGCACAAATCGCCATTAACAAAGATGATGCCACTTAGCAAGCAACAATAAATTAAGCTACTGCACCCAAACGTACCAACAAAGTATATGGCAGTGATCTACACAAGATGCTTGACAAAATATGAGCACTTAGCTACGGCTAGTTCACATCATAACAGGTTCAAACAAGCATGGCAAAAGTGCACAAAATAAAAGGCTGGGCATGGCAAAAACAGCACCAGGTTGCAATGTTCAGAGCAACAAAACTACATGCTACAGGAACTTATAATAGCAAAACAAGGCATGGCATGAATCTACTCAAAGCATAGAACAAAAGTCCCTTACTGACCATAAGCCAAAAAGGATCCAAAAAATAGTAACACCCATGTCAATACCGCAAGTTTCGTTAACAGATTCAGCAACATGGCATGTCAAAAACTGATAACAAGTAGGCATGTTTACAAGCTCAAAGCACTCACTACAGAGCCTTATATGATAAACTAAGCATACATAAATCAATAAGACATGGCATAGAAGACATACATGGCAAGAACAACATCATAGCATATATGGATCAACCACAACAACCTTGGCAAAATTGAATAACATGTAAACAATCTGCCAGGAAACATTTGATAGCAAAAGTAGAGCTCGATTGACTCAAGCTATGGCACTCCATAATTGCAAACAAGGGCATGGATGGATAGAGCAAGACATGTAGAACAAAACATCCTTACTGAAGTATCTCAAAATATGCATGGATCTCTTGGTAGCATCAAGTTAACATGGCATCAAAATATCAGCTAAACAGGCTGAAAACAGCAACATCAGACACCTACTTTGCATGCTTGTGCTAGTCACCACATAGGTCACAAAAATACATGGCATACACCCTGGAAAGATGGCATGGCATATTACAAAACACATGTAGGACTCAAATTCATAGGGTGCACACATCAATCATAGCAAAATAACAAAAGTGCAAGTTACATTAAGAAATGAAACTAACATCACATAGCCCTCTTCCAACAGCATTTCGGGCATCAAGATGAGCTCAAATGAAAATGATGCTATGAGATGAAATGATCTACTCTTCGAGACGAACATTTTGACATATTATACGCGCAAAATAGAGCTACAGATGCAAAGTTAAGCCACATTGAAAATGCCACAAAACAATTAACAGAAAAAAAACTTAGAAGAATTTCGGGGGGAGAGAGGAGAAAGTCAACCTCGCGGCTCCCGATCGGATCGAGGCCGGATCCGAGGTGCTCGGCCATGGCTCGCGGAGCGGAGGGAGGGAGGCCGGCCGAGCTGGAGGTGGCGCCAGGCGGCGGAGACGGGCGCGCGGGCGGCGGGGCAGCGGTGGAGCGCGGGCGGCGGGAGGCCGGTGGCGGAGGCGGCGGCGGCGGAGGGAAGCCGGGCGGCCGGCAGCGCCAGGCTGGCAGCGGCAAGCGGCGCGCAGCGGCGGCGGCGAGGCGCTGCGGAGCGCGCGTTGGCCGGGCGTGCCTTGGCCGGGCGGCAGGCCGTGGGCGGGCGAACGGCGGCGGCGGGCGGCGGCGCGACACGTAGCGGCGTCGGATTGGTGCGGACGCGGCGGCATTTTCGTCCGGCGGCGGCGGACGCGTCCGGTGGCGCGGGGATGAATTTTTTTTAGGGTTTCGGGGAAGAAGATCCGGATTTGGACGGGGGAGATGTTTAAATAGGCATAGAGGGAGCTAGGAGAGTCCAAATGAGGTGTAGTTTTCGCCCACACGATCGTGATCGAACGACGGAGAGCATGGAAGTGACTTAGATGGGTTATTGGGCTGTTTTGAAAGGGTGTTGGGCTGCAACTTAAAAGAGGCCTTTGCGAGAGTGCGGTTAACCGTTGGAGTACCAAACGAGCTCCAAATGACCCGAAACTTGACCGGTGGTCTACGGGTGGTAAACCAAGGCCACTAGACAAACCTCGGTCCATTCCGAGAAGGTTTAGTACCCTTTGCGGAAAAACATAAAAGGGCCGCCGGGGAGATAGGAGTGCCGATTGCAAAACGGACAACGGAAAAATGCTCGAATCATGAGACGAACACGTATGCAAAAGCGATGCACATGATGACATGATAAAAAATGCATGACATGGACAAAATGCAAAATGAAGAAAAACCCAACCACGGAGGGAATAACATATCACAATGCCGAAAATGGCAAGAGTTGGAGTTACAAATATGGAAAGTTACGTCCGGGGTGTTACAGGCATCGAGCACCGAAGACGGCGACCACACCGCGCTAGAGAATGCGGGGTCATTTGGAAGCAGGGTGATGTGACGACGGGTGACTGACTCCTCCCCCCACCCTCTCTCTCTCTCTCTCTCTCTCTCTCTCTTGCAAAATTACCAATCCCTCTCCCCTTTTACAAAATTGTCAATCCCTCAACCCATGAGATCCTTCCCTCTCGTCCATGTTTTTCCAGCTCTCTCATCAAACATGTTGGCTCTTCTCCTTCCACGTATGCAGAATCCGGATGCACACGCATCTCACGTATATTACATGTCTCCATCTTTCTCACAGACCTAACTTCTTCCTCTCTCTCTTTCTCTGTCACATCCCAGATAGACCATGCATTAGGGTGTGCATCATGTTTAAATTTCATCTGAATTTGAAATGGGGAAGGCAGGAAACCCCAGAACACCCCCCTCTTAAAATAACTAGGGTTTACTAAAATTTAATTCAATGAATCCGAAATGCCCTTCAAAATGATCATCCTCTTTGTTTGGGTTCAGGATCCATGTCAAAGAAGGTGGAACATTTTTTAGGTCACCTAAGGGTTCTAAATTTAATTCACAAATTTCTGAAATGGGCATTTTAAATTATGGAAAATATTTTAAGTGTTCAAAAATTGTTAAACTAAAATGTTTCATGTTGGGAATATTCCAACTAGTGACCAGGAGCATTTTGGTAATTTTTGAAAAGGTTTTGGTATTTTAAAAAACCCTAAACAGAGTTGCATAAATAGAAAACGTTAAAAATGGAAAACACTTACATCATGAAGACCCGCCCACCCGCCGCCCAGCCCAAAGAGCAGCAGCAATGGCTGCTTGCTTGGCTCGCCAGCAGCAGTCGGTGCCGGCAGCCAGCGAGCGCAGGCGCGCCACGCAGCCGCCGCCTGCCTCACCCCTCGCCGCCTCGCCGACTCGGGGCGACCCACGCGTCGTCGCCCGACCCCCAGACACCGCACTTTCCCCCCTCTCTCTCTCGCCCGCCCTCGACACGACGCCATCGCCGACACACCACTGCCGACGCCAGGTGCTCCCCGCCGTCCACGCACCTCCCCGTCATGTCTGGCAGCTCCGCCGCACCCCGTTACCCCTAGCCAGCTATTTCCCCTCGCTCCAAGACCCCCCAAGGCCACTACTCCGACCTCGACCGAGTCCAAGGCAGCCGGAGATCCCCATCGTCGCCGCCGTCGCATCACCCACCCCGACCCGACGAAGCTTCCCGCAGTTCACCGTGAGCCTAGCTACCCTCCATCCTCTCCGTTCTCTTCTTCTTGCACCACAATGAAGCGGTCGATGATCGCTGAACCCACCGCCCGCGCTCGTCGCCGACGAGCCTCCGGTCACCTATTGGCCACACCACTATGCCCATCGCACTCACCACACCTCCACGAGGCTAACCGTGCACTCCCCGCGCCTCGCCGAGGCCGCTAACCCCTAACCCGTCGGTGGCCGAGCCCCGGTCGCCGCCGCCCAACTCGTCGCCGGCGCCCACTCCGGCCATCCCGACCTAAACTAACTCCACCACTAACCGCGGCTCACCTCTAGCTACCCGTAGATGCTCCCCGCGCTCCATTTGGAGCCCGGAAAGTGCAAAAGCACTTGCTCCGCGGTCACTGCCTCGCCCGGCGGCTAGACGCCGGCGAGTTGACCTCACCAGGGGCCCTGTTGACCCTCGGGTCGATGGCAGTGGACCCTCCACTAATCTAATTAGGATTAGTTTTAATTAAAACTAATTAGTTAAACTAACTCGACATGCGGGTCCCACTGGTCAGTTTGACCTGGACGACCCGTTGACCCCTCGACGTCATGTTGACCTCATGTCGACGATTAATTTAAATTCTGGAATTAATTTTATATAATAAAATCCAGAATATAATCCAAATTTCAAATGCTTATAACTTTTTATCCATAACTCCAAATGCAAAGATTTATATATGAAAAATTATCAGAAAAATACACTCTATCCGTTGGTACAGGTTTCATGCATGTTAAAACAAGTTAACCATGCTGAATAACCAGATTAAGATTTTGCACCATTAGGACTAACTCACATGATCTATCATTTGAACCTTTGGTTCAAATGAGATCATCCCCTGTCCTTTCAACTTGCATTAGGCCAACACACATTCATCTTGCCATGTCATAGCATGCATCATATTGTTGCATATTGGTTGTATGTTTATTTTGGTGTGTTTCCATGATAGGTTCTGCCCCCGAAGATAACCTCGATTACCCATCTGAAGGGCAGTTCTCTACCCCAGTTCCACCAGCAAGCAATTCATTGAACATTCCGATACAAACCCATGTTCTCGCTTCGCTCTCATTTTATCTGCATTAAGACAACGCGATTCAACTGCTTGTGTGCTGCGGTAGTTGAACCCACTTCCTTTGCATGACTGTCATTGCCACGAAGAACTAGATGAAACCCACTAGTATGTGTAGGAGTTGATTGAGCCATGTTTGTGATTCCTACCATGCTATGCTTGCTATGCTTAGAGTTGTGTCGTCCGGCTCATCGGGATGATGAACTGGAGTGAAAGGTTGTGTTGGTTCGAGAGTGTAAGTGTTGAACACGATTTGGTAAAGGTATCGATGAGAGGCCATGTAGGAGTACATGGTGGGTTGTTTCATTGAAGCCGAACTTAAGAACTGAGATCTGTGTTTGTGATCCATGAACTAGCTACTACCACACATTGGGATCCTTAATTGACCCTCTCGGCTTCTTAACCACCCCTGCTCATAGTCCGGGAGTTGCAAGTAGTTTACGGTGTTTGTAGTATCTTTGGGGCACGCAACGCTGACCTTAGGGGTGGGTTGTGTTGCGGTAGGCACCGTGGCCTGTGTACCGAAAGTGCCCGTTTGGTATCTCGGGAACCCTGCACACATCGTTCGGGGCTGTATGGGAAACCTCGGCGGACTCCTGCGGATGGAACCCGAATAGGCGATAACTGGACTAGGGACTTGAGTGTTTAGGTAGGCTGTGGCCGACACCCACGTTGGGCTTCCGCTTGAAGGTTGCCGAGTACATGTCGTAAACGCATTTATAAGTGGTGAGCGTGTGTGAAGAAGTATACCCTGCAGGTTAAGTATGATCTATTCAATAGCCGTGTCCACGGAGAAGGACTTCGGGTTACCTATACCAGTTCATAGACAAGTAAATGGATACTACTAAAAGCCTCAAGATAAGTGTGAGTATCGTGGATGGCCCTCTCGGGGATGACGAGAGAGGATCCACGGTGGAGTATTGTGATGGTGAATAGTGGACTCGCGTACGACAAAAATGCTTTACAAGGTGTGTCACGTAGGATAGCTTAGCCAAGAGTCAAAGCTGGCTTGCTGCAAATAACTCCACTTCCTTCCTTGAGAATGTGCATGTATGATAGGATTCTGTGGTAAGACTTGCTGAGTACTTTTGTACTCATGTTTGCTTAATCAATATTTTTCAGAGGACTATACTACCCCCTCCGACGGATTCTATGTAGATGTTGACTTCGACGAGTAAGCTAGCCACCCAGGTGGCGATCTAAGACTTGTGAAGGGCCATGTAGATAGAAAGGCTCCAACAAGCTTTCTTTCTTTCTAGAGTCTGTACTCAGACTACTTTGCTTCCGCATGTGTTTGTATGATTGTATGACCTGAGTGTTGGGTCATGTGACCCCTACCTGTATGACTATGTTATGTATGGCTCCTCGGAGCCTCTTAAATAAAGTACTTGAGTTGTAGAGTTTTGTTGTGATGCCTTGTTGTATTTACTCATATCGGGCATATTATGTGTATGATTGAAATGCTTGGTATGAGTGGGATCCGACAATCTAGTTGTTTATCCTTGGCAGCCTCTCATATGGGGAAATGTAGTCTAGTGCTTCGAGCGATAGTAGTCCGCTCTGCCCGGTTCACGGAGTCCTGCTAGCCAAAGACTACTGCTTGGACACTTGACTGGCCGGCATGTGATTCATTTCGTTCCTATCTGTTCCCGGGAAATGTCACGCGGTGATACTTGGAGTCCTGCCTAGCTCGCTACAGCCGGGATACCGAGTCCTGTTAACCCAAAGCTACAGCCCCGAGTTCATACGTTGATGACCGACATGCTCGAGGTGTTTCATGTATGCTGTCCCCATAGGTTAGTGCCGCTTTGGGTTCACGACTAGCCATGTCGGCCCGGTTCTTTGTCATGTGGATGCTAGCGACACTATCATATCGTGAGCCAAAAGACGCAAACGGTCCCGGCCATGGTAAGGCGACACCCGTGGGAATACCGTGCGTGAGGCCACAAAGCGATATGAGGTGTTACCAGCTAGGTCGATGTGACTTGGAATCGGGGTCCTGACATTCTCTCTCTCTCTCTCTCTCTCTCTCTCTCTCTCTCTCTCTCTCTGTCTCATTAGGTTTGTCTCCTACTCTCTCATCCACATACATACAATCTTTCCCGCCCTATCTGCTCCATCTTCAAAAGCTCTCTCTACACGTTTCATTCACACAATGGGATATGTCAAAATATTGCTTCTATAATGGCTAATGTAGAGTTTTGGTTGTTTTTGTTGCATCCTACAAAGTAATAACCATGAAATGCATTTAGATTCTCATTTGACCGGGATTATGTGAGTTTGAGCATGTTGTGAAGTACTATAGACCTTGTATACATCTTGGGATTCGACAATGATTGTAACTATTGAATTGTATAGACCATTACATTCGAAGTCAATAGCCTAATATATTTATTTCACAATTTCAACAAATGATTAGTTCACTACAAACTAAGAAAACAAATGTGTACTCCCTCCAGTTTTGTTTTAAGTCCGTGTATTAGCATTGGTCAAAGTCAAGTTTTGTAAACTCTCAGAAAGATTATAACAAAAAATATTAACATATACAATAACAACTAAATACCATTAGATTCATTATTGAATGTAATTCCACATCATACATATTTATTATGGTAAATCTTTATATTTTTATATAAACTTGGTCAACTTTAGGAAGTTTGACTTTGGTCAAACCTAATATGCAGAGTTTACTACTACTACTCGCTAGTTGCTTAGCGAATCACTCAACACGCCACACGGGAGTCCAAAGTGTCACAAAATTTTGAGGTCGGGGAAAATCTCCCGCGACCCTGATTCAGCGAAGGGAAGTTACCATCATAGCCTTCGAACAGGCCTACGGACGATGCTTGGTAGGGGCTATTTTCAGTAACTCAGTTCACCCTACCCAGCCAACCCCACCCCGCACCCAGAGTAGTACACCTGAATACTCCCCATTTTCTATCCCCATTGCAAAATAGACTTCTCCACGGCACCGCGCCTTCGTGTCCTCCCTTTACATCGGCGCACTCGTCCACCGCAGCGATCTCGCCTCATAGACGACCTCAGACGCGCCGACCGGCCGGTCCACCGTCGTCGTCAGAGACGGAGCCTCTTCCCGCATCATCTTCCACGGTCTCGGATCTGCTTCCCGGAAGCCGACGCCAAGCGCAGAAGTACCACCGTCGTGGACAATGAACTGACTCCCGTTGCCGACCATGACTCACAGAGGCCGCCGCGACCACCGTTCTCCTCCTCGATTGGTAATGTGTGTATTGAATCACTTAGCAGTACATGTGCAGTTCCAACTTTGTTCATACCTACCCTTCAATTTTCCTGGGTGCTATTGTTCCCATAAAAGTAATTGGTTATAGCCTCCATTGTACAACAGAATATCAGCTGGTAATTGTGCGTCGCTCCTGTATCGCGCTGTGCTTGGGTAGGTTTTTCATCTGCAACCTGTAGTGTGGAAAATGATGGAAAGGTTTTTAGAACTAGCAAGATACCCATGCGTTGCACGCATCAAGATGCATTTGTATGAGTAGTTTATCTTGTGGGAGAAAAGGATGAACGAGGAAAGGCCTTATTTGCAAATCTGGAGAGGGGTATGGGTATCTTTCTGCAAATTCCCATTTGTTTCCTTCCTATCTGTCAGATATAAATCGGACGGCCTATATTGCAAGAAAAAAAGTATAGAGAAAAAAGTAGACAGTAAAGGAAGTAGAGATAAATATTAAATATTAAATATAAAATAAATATAACCGTAGAAAGTGAGTAGAGATAGCAGAGACGTCGGGAAAGGATCACGCTGCTGGAAAAGCGGCCGGCGTGCGCTAGTTTTGGCGCCTTGCGTCCGGCGCTTTATAAAATCAACGCCCCCCCGCTCAGGCCTCGCCACCGCTCTCTCCCGCTCTTTTAGCCTCGCGCCAAGGCCACCATGTCCCGCGTCGCCGAAACTTGGGGATACCGCGGCGTCCGCGCGCGCCCCTCTGGCGGCTTCTCCGCCGAGATCCGGTTCCGCGGGATGCGCCTCGGCCTCGGCAATTTCGACACCGCCAACGAGGCCGCCCGCGCGTATGACGCGACGGCGTGGCGCCTCCGGTGGCCTCATAGTACATTGAACTTCCCCAACGTGCCGACGCGGGAGCGGGTGCAGGAGCTCGCGCCTCTGCCGCGGCTTAGCACCGACGAGGATTGTCGCGACAACCGGAGGCGGGAGCACCGTCTCGGCATCGCCGAGATGGACGAGGAAGCCATGGCACTGTGGCGCCAACACTTCCCGCAGGACATCATCAACGAGCGCGAGTTCTACGCGCAAAGGAGGGCGGAGCGAGCCGCCTATCGCGAGGACAAGCGTAGGCGAAAAGCGGACGCTCAATTCAACATGAGGCTAGGAGCAGCGTCGCCCTGGGAATCCGATGATGATTGGTATCTTCACGCCTACAGTCAGACGTCGGAAGAGGACATCAACGAGGATGAGTCGGACGATGAGGAGTAGTTGAATTATCTTTTTTTTATCTATCTATGCTGAGAACTATCCTCTACTCTCTAATATCTACTTCTCGATCCCAGCACTGTAAACGCTTTTTCAAAGTGCTGCGAGTTGCGATTCTATTGGAGATGCTCTAACATGGCAGACGAGTGCTTTAATGTTGCCCACAAGATGCGCGAGTATTACTAGTAGTATTTTTCTTGCCATGTTGACATTTTAGAACCACGAGTGTGAACATGCAGAGGAGCAATGAAGACCAAACACGGGATATTTGGGACATCTTCAAGGAGTGTGACAAGTTAAAGAGGAGCTGCACCGAACCTGTAAAACGAGCTTTGGTAAGTAACACCCTTTCAATTACTTTCGTTTAGCCTCGTGTTCTTCGATGTGTATATGTTGTAGTTTCTGTTTCTCTTAAGCGTGGTGTTCTTCAATGTGTAATAAGAAGAGTCTTAATCGTCCTAATGCTTTCGTTTTTAACTTGATGTAGGAAGTGGGTGTTCTCACCTTGTAGTCTGTTTTTATATTTCTTTTCCTTTTGAATTCACTTCTCCAAGTTCTGTCTAACTGGCTTCTACTAAATGGATCTAGGTTTCTCTCAGTATTGATCTAAAAAAGAAGTAACTTCATGTCGGGATGCAGTTCTGCGAGGAGGAAGTATGGTCAACCTCGAGATCATGTTTCCAAAATGAGGCTGGATTACACACAAGGTGCCGTTCCTAATGATGCTGGATTAGACACAAGGTGCAAATTCCCGATGATGCTGGATTACACACAAGCCGGTGGAGTCGCCATTGTTCGTGTCCTTGTGGAATTAGTAAAGGCTGAAAGAAAGCGTGCAGCAGCCCTTGAGAATGTAGCTGAGTTCTGAAGAAACGAAAAGAGCAATCAGATGCTCTCTTCACCCAAGCCAAAGAAGAGATGGAAGAAGCTAGAAATAAGCTAGCGAGGCAGAGCAGCTAGGCGTCTCCTGCTATCTAAAACTGTTGTCAATACAAAATTTCCTTCATAATAGCTAGGTTCAAATGTTTATCCAACAAGCATGACTATTGTGATGTCTGTGCATCTACCGATGTGGCACAAAATGTTTTTTTTTGGGTCATGTAATAACAACAATTACTTTCGAGACAATAACAGATAAAGCATTGGACATGGTATAGTTCACGCGCAAGCCCGACATTCCAAGTTCAACTTCCACATCAAACTCATGTTCACAGATATCTGCACATTCATACATAATGTCCACAACCATGATTCATTTTAAAGCCAAAAAATGTGAGGAGAGTTATAAATAAAGAAAAACCTCTACTAGTTCCTCGCTACCAAAGGCGAGCACAACAAGTCAAGACCATGCGTAAATTAATTATATTTTAGTCATGTTTTCTGTTCTAAAATGCCTGCCGCTCATGGAAGGGCGTGTTGCCGCACACACGCTGGATTCAATGAAGGCAAGCGGGCAGTCTTAAGCTGGTTGCACGCGGCGAGGGCGGCTCACCGGCTGCAGCCGAAAAGGCCCTCTTGGCGGGCGCTACGGTTCAATGCTCGCGCTATGAGAGGTCGCGTCGTGTCGAGCAATCACTCCCTCCAGTCCTTTTTGTTTGGGTATAACAAAATCTCGTTTTCCATTCACATTTTACAAGTAAAATTCATGGACAAACTTTGACCCAAAGTACGATGGGGACTAGTAAACCAGAATGGAGGTAGTAGTTTTTTAATCAAAGAAGGGTTTCCCCCGATTCTCGAAAACCAGCATCTAAATCTAAACCATAGTATTTGCCCTAGAACTACCAGGTTCAACATCTCGCAACATAGACCCATACAACCATACGCCAAGGAGGTATGTAGTACTATGAATTCCATTTTTGCTCCATACCAATCGTTCTAAAAACTACTTACTACTTATAACGTGCCATTGAAAATCAGAACTCTTAACCCGCTAAAAAAACGATATTTTAAATGTGGCTACTCGATCTGTGGCAACTGATGAGCCACCGCGCTCCAAGTTGTTCACCTGTGGTCCCGACCATCAACTCCTACAAAGGTGCTCCACCACGTACCCGGTACCCGCGAATGCAGCAATCGTGCGCCTAGGGTTTTAGGGTTTATTTGTTAACGTCGCCTTTACGTAACACTCATGTGTGCGAGACAGCGAGAGGTCGATCGCGTGCGTCGCCTCTTCTCTTCGTATATGTACTCCACCGTTTGTCTGGTGTCCAAAAAATTATAATAACTACTAGCAATGTGCCAATGCATTGCCACACAATCAAAGTAGATTAATACATATTCACCGATTTGATAGAAAAAAAAGTCTTGTTTTGAAATAAGTATATCACTAAAATATGTATTGTTTCACTCAAAATATATTCCTTTGGCGGTTTTGATGAGATAAGGGAGGAATGTTGTTGGTTTCAAGATTCGAGAAGTGGTATATGTCTAATTTCTACTCTTACTAGCAAGATGCATGTGCGTTGCATGGAACATCAAGATCTTGTAGGAGAAAAGGATGAACGAGGGAAGGCCCTATCTACAAATGTGGTGAAGAGTGCGGGTAAATTGCCATATTTTCCTTCCTATCCGTCAGATATAAATCGGACGACCTACATTGCAGGATGGCAGGCCCACCATCATCACCAACTCTATTTTTTATCCCTACTCTTATAAAAAGCATTGTCGGTGATGATCGTGTGCCTTCCATCCTGCAATATAGGCCGTCCGATCTATATCTGACGGATAGGAAGGAAACTATGGCAATTTTGCAAAAAGATACCCACACCCCTCTCCACATTTGCAAATAAGGCCTTCCCTCGTTCATCCTTTCCCCCGCAAGATAAACTACTCATACAAATGCATCTTGATGTTCCGTGCAACGCATGGGCATCTTGCTAGTTGTTGCAAAAGGACCACGTGTGTGTGAGAGAGAGGGAGAGTGAAGGAGGACAGAGTGCATGTGTGACAAAGACACAAGTAGTGTGTGTGATAGGTATCAGCTTAAAATGAGGCGATAGTGTGTGTGTGCACGATCGAGAGGGCGTGTCTCAAGAAGGGAAGAAAAAGCTGCATAGATACAAGGAGCGGAAGAGAGACATGTATGCGATGGTGGAAGCACGAGTGTGTGGGTGTACAAACCTATCTAGAGGCTAGCCAGGCGATAAATGTTTGTGAGAGAAATACGAGTCGGGGTGCGAAAGCGAGAGTTTTGTGTGTGAGAGAGAGAGACGGTAGTCGGGAAGGGGAGTGGAAGCAGGAGTTGTGTGTGTGTGTGTCTGTGAGAGAGAGAGAGAGAGAGGAGACGGTAGTCGGGGTTGTCTGATCGGTAAACAAATGAATAATGTCAGTCTGGGATGGAGACGAAAAGAGACCGCAACAAATGTTGTGTCTACAGGAGAGAGAGAGAGTAATTTTAGTGGTATGAGTCATATGTAGAGACATATTGGGTGTGTGAGAGAATCACATAGAGATAAAGACAAAGTGAAAGACGAGTGGAGACTGTGTGTGTGGCGGTGAAAAAGAAAGCTTAGGTACCGAGTGATACTAGAGAACAGTAGAGATGTGAGAGATAATGAAAACCGTGTAATGTATAATGATAGGGAGAGTGTGACACTTCTCAAGGGAGACGTCGAGAGACCATGTTTGCGAGGATAGGAGAAACATGAAGTGAGCGTGCGGGTGAGCTGGAGAAAAGAGAGTGATAGCTACCTGAAGGAGCATGCATGCGAGAGAGATGGGCGTGAAAGGAGTGAATAAAAAAGGGATTCAAATATTTGAATTCGAGATGATGATACATGTAATCCATACTCGAACCAAAATTGATCTATCAAACATGCATACTCATATGAATTCACGCACATCTATGTTATTTAATATGTAGATATTACTGATCCATACATTTTAGTAGAACATAATTTGGTCAAATTTTTTTGAATTCAACCTTAAGATTTCGAGATCGTTGTATTTGTAAATCATATTATACATATAAAGGAGCAGAATTCTTTGTTGTGCTTTTGAAAGTATATATAAAAAATTGATGTATATAGAATGTAATTCCAATTGAAAATGGATCCCGCCCGAAAAAAATAGTAGAATACAAACGGGATTCGAATTGAGTTGGCACGGTAAACGTGCACTGTGCAAAATTTGAACGAAGCGGGGAAAGTCGCAGTAACCCCGCCCGAAACCAAAATCTGCGAGATGGAAATCACTACTGCCTATCCCTGCCACGCAAAGCCTATCTGCTGGATTTCTATAGGTTTCGATAGGGGTAGGTTTGTAATTTCACCCAAACGTGACGTAACCGACTCTCACCCGGATTCATACACGGTGGGCGCCAAAACACAGTGTGGCCTTGGCCGAAATCGACTCCCTCCCTGATTCATATTCATACACGGTGGGCGCCAAAATCAAACTCTCGTTGGCAAATATTCGATGTATGCGAGATTACCGTCCTATCCCCAACCGACTAATGTTGCTGTGATGTAGTAGAAATTTGAAACGGGGGCTAAGTTTGTAAATTTCCTCGCATTTGAGACAAGCGTGCCCTGAATACATGGTTCCCCCTTCCTCTCTACCTCCCTTTTCCCCATTCGTACTCCGTGGGCGCCAAAACACCCTCTCTGCCCCACCCTCCTCCGTCCGCCGCCGTCCGCCACCCATCCACCGCCGTCCTCCTCCACCATGCCGGAGCTGATACCCCGACGCCACCATCCATTACAAGAGATCGACCTCTCTTATCCATGCCTTCGGACCGGGAACCTTGCATCCCGTCCTCTCGCTTCATCCCCGCCGTCGTCCACCTTGCCGGCGCCGCTCCTACGACCGTCTCGTCCACCGCGCCCCACCGCCACCGTCTACCCTCCTAGATCTGCTTCCATGCCGCAGACAGCCATCGCTATCGCAGCACCGTCAAATTCTCAGCAGATGCGTACACGGCACCGCACCAGAGGCGGTACTCTTTCGTATCTGCTCAACTTATTTATCGCAGCAAGAAAATAGATCACCACTGCTTTACTCTGATTTCTTGTCTTGGTTGCTAAGTTGCCTTTGTCCGGTTTGCACCTTCAGATCCGCCATGGCACGCTCAACACTATACTCCCAATGCTTATGGTTTTCCCCTTTTATATTCCACACTAGTTAAATCACAGTAGACTAAATTTCAAAATTGGGTCACTCGATTTTTCAGAGCTCGCGGAGTTCGCGGTGCGATCCAAGGGCTCGGGTGGTTGTGGGGCCTTGCCGAACGAAGAAAACTCAACGCTGGTGGGGGTGGGGTGGCGGAGGAACACAAAGGGGGGGCGGTGGTCGCCCGGCGTCGTGCAAATGTTCTCAGATGGGAAGAATTAAGAGACGAGGAAGAAGAAGGGTTAGGAGACGTAGGATCTTCATCCAACCGCCTGAAATGGTCGAGAGACAGCTGGGAGTTGCATTCTTAGTGCGCTCGAAAGATCACAAGAAACCAACATTTTATTATCCAAAATCTGCTTGCTCTTCTTTACCATGTTCCTCTTCCGTTCTTCTTTAATATGTACTCTCTCCGTTCCTAAATACAAGTCTTTGTATAGATTCCACCATGGACTACATATGGAATAAAATGAGTGAATCTACACTCTAAAATGTATCTGGATACATCTGTATGTGATCCATAGTGGAAACCTCTACCAAGACTTATATTTTGGAACGGAGGGAGTATGCTAGTAGTACAGTATGTTCCTTGTACTAAAGATGAGCAGGGACATTTGCAGTGTAGAGGTATATACGGTCGATTGTGA
Organism: Aegilops longissima; assembly: GCA_021605205.1. Taxonomy (NCBI): domain Eukaryota; kingdom Viridiplantae; phylum Streptophyta; class Magnoliopsida; order Poales; family Poaceae; genus Aegilops; species Aegilops longissima. Next base: position 509,223,897 of record CM038681.1, read on the forward strand.
TGGACACTTTGAGCCTCTTTGATTCGTAGGATCTTGTAAACATAGGAATAGGATTTGTAGTGGCCTGCCCACTTGAATCCTATAAGAATAGCAAGGAAATGCGCGGAGCTGTGTCGCCTTTGAGAGTTACATCGATATTAACAAAGACCGCACCTTCACTTGAAGAGAGCTGGTATCCGAAGCCTTTCTAGCCATACCGGCAATACTAGCACATATATTCCAGCAAGTTCCACTTTGTTGATTTTACTCTGATGCTTAAGGTTTTCCTGTGATATCTACACTATGATCTGTGTAGCTGCTTTGTGTCGCACTAGCAGCAGTCCACTCTTGAAGTTAAACACTGCAATGACTTACAAAATTTGCACCAAGGCATTGATTGCCATTTTGGATGCAATGAAACTCATACGCTCCCCACCTGTTGACTCTTGTTCAGAATATGATCCTAATGACTATTCTAACCTCGAGGAGTCAAAGGCAGATGGCCTGTCCTGTTCACCCATCAAGGTGCATGTTCTAATTTGGCAATGTTTTATTGATTGCGGGTATCTTGCATATGTTGTCTTGCATTTCTTCTACTTTGTTGCACCACCATCTGCTTAGTTTACTCATCATATATGTCGAGATGCCATGCCCATCCATTATCAATACATATTCTATCTGTCATCATACCATGTTTTTCCACTCAAATGTTGTTCGTGTGCATCAGACATCAAAAAGGAAGAGGGTGATTGCCGAACCTGAAGGAGCACCAGCAAAGTCCTTGAAAAACATGGTGGTGCCGAGAAATCGACAAAGACCCCACTTATATTGGCTGTACAACCAAGACACAAAACGTAGGACCGACTCCAGCAGACTGTACCCATACTTCTCTGCCACACCACTAGCCCCACCACACAGGACCTGCACTCCAAAGAAAAGGTATACCGATTTCATTTGCCATAGCACCAGCTGTACCACGAAAAATCCCACTCCAGAAAAAAGTACAAAGAAGTCCACCGGCGAAGACCTATCCCAACTGCAGAGACGGCCAATTCCAGCAGATTGGAACCCCATTCCATTTATTCCCAGTTTAAAAGACAATGCTTTCAATGTTGTTAGGGACTACGTGCATATATTCCCATCACGGGAAGATTATTGTGAAGACAAACACCATTTTCACATCTTCCTGTCCAACTTACGTGTAAGTGCTATTATTCATGGTTATTATTTTCCTGTTTTCTGCTGATTGAACACATCAATGATTTACATTACATTGTTGTAACTAGATGAGGGTCAATCTGGATAGTCATGACGAGCAAAGCTTGCTTGTGCTTTTCAAGGAAGCATTGCAGCAGTATCGGTGTTACCTGAGGAAATCACACTTTGGTGGCAAGTCTATAACGAATTTCCGGTGAAGTCTCCTGTGCTAAATTTAGAAGACATTGAATGGAAAAACCTTGTTATGCACTGGTCTCGTTCCCAGGATGAGGTACTATCTATGAAATCACATAACAATTTGAACTTCTACTTTTCCGCATGTGCCTTACGGATCTTTTTTGCAGGAAATCTGCTCGAAGAAGAATTTCGGTATGAAAAGAACGACAGGATATCGCAAATATGTTGCCCGCTGCTTTGCTCTTGTTAGTACCTGTTGTCCTGTATCACTGTACTTGCATACATAGCTGGTTCATTATGTGACAGCAGTATGCATGATAGCTTGCTTATCAATTGTTCGCTCCAAATTATCTGATCTGTATGAATGGTTACATTAGTGTAGAATATATCCAATGCCAATGTTTTTTTAGCTCTGCATTGTTCTTGTAAGTACATGCTGTCCTTTATCAATGTACTTATAATGACAGGTAGTTTTTCATGTACCATCACTCTGCAGCTTATTTTCCTTTGCCCTCCATTTTCTACACATCAGATCTATATTTACTCTTACCATAAGGTTGGTATTGAAGAAGTTTAGCTGTGCATTGCTCTTGGTTGTACCTTTTGCCTGTATCGCTGCAGTTACATTTATAGCTACTTGGTTATGTAGCATCACTCTTCATCTTATCTTAAATATTATCCATTTTTTCGTATATTATCACATCTATATTTACTCTTAAGAAAATGTAGAATAAAGGCAATGCTTTTGAAGAAGATTCTGTGGTAAACTTCTTGAATTGCCCCCCCCCCCCATCAGCATGAACAAGGCCTTTATAGAGCCTGTCTTCACCAATAATGTAAGTTTGTCCATCTCAAGCCTTCAAACTTTGTTGTATATATTTGGTTAGGCATGACTGCAATAACTGTTTATTTTGGTGTTTGCATCAAATTGCTTATTTAAAGTTTATTATGTAGTTCATAAACAAAAGTTTGTCCTTCCTCAATTTAAGTTTTCAGTTGTACAACCAAGTTCCTTCTTCATACCATGTAAATTAAACTATCTGAGCAAGTGATCTTCTTTTGCACCGCATGTATGCTTCATTCTTCATCCGTAATCCGGTGGTGTGGTGAACCTACCCACTACAACACAATGTCATATTCTGCAATGTCTTAACTATGAACAATGTCATATCATTCTACTATTATTTAAACCGTCTCTTTATTTGCCAATTTGAAATGGTAGAAATTGACAGCACACTAACCATTGACACTTATGAGTTCTTGATCTGTAATCTAGAGTTGTCGTGAAGCTGCCAACTCCTTCACAATGTCATTTCATGCCATGTCTTGACCTGAACAATACCATATTGTGTTAATGCAATTTTAAACTGTGTCACTTTATTCGTCAGTAAGAAATGTGATGAATTGTCAAGACTAATACTTTTACGTGCAAAACCTGTCATCTGCTCGCTTGTTTATCTTTCGAGTGAGGAAGATATAAGTGTTGAACAAGCGCAGATCTCATCATCTTGCTCACTGCTTGCATGCGCTGCAGCTCCCAATAGGCTAACCTTTCTTGAACTCTATTGAAGTGTTGTCGGTTTTGTATATTATTTTGTCGGCGTGTTTATTTGCACTGGTGGCGATCTTTGATGCCCAGTGTATGTAATCTGCTGTTTGCTTGTGCTTTATTATCATAGTGGCGAACTTTGATGCCCAGTGGATGCAAATCGGGCCGTAGTTAGGCCCAACTATATGATGGGCTTTTAACAGCCAAAATTAATATAGGGCCGAAATGTTAAACGGGCCCTTAACAGGCCAAAACTAATATCAGGCCGAATTACTAAGTGGGCCTTTAGCAAGTGAGCCCAAAAGCATAGTGTCCAGTTGTCGGGCCGAATTTGATATGGGCCATAATTGAGCCCAAAGCCTCTTAAAGGGCCGGACCTGATCTAGGCCGTAATTTGGCCCAAAACGTGGTAGGCTTATAACGGGCCGGATCTCATATGGGCCACTTTTAGGCCCGGAACGTGGCAGGCCATCAATGGATCGGATCAGATATGGGCCGGCATTTGGCCCAAAACATGGCAGCCAGTTAATGGGTCGGCCTACTAGGGTCCTCAAAATCTTGTGGGCCTACAGCTGGGCCGGCCCATTAATGTCGGCGAAATCTCATAGGCCTTTAGCTAGGCCGGCCCATTATGATCCGCAAGAATCTTGTGGGCCTTTACCTGGGCCGGCCCATTATAGCACACAAAAATCTTGTGGGCCTTTAGCTGGGCCGGCCCATTATGGCCCGCAAAATCTTGTGGGCCTTTACTTGGGCCGGCCCATTATGGCCCGCAAAATCTCGTGGGCCTTTAGCTGGGCCGGCCCATTATGGTCCGCAAAATCTTGTGGGCATTTAGCTGGGCCGGCCCATTATGGTCCGCAAAACTTGTGGGCCTTTAATTGGGCCGGCCCAATTAAACTTGTTTGGCCGTGCCACGTGTCGACGTATCATAGGCGCCTTCTGTCCAATGAGTGGATGACATCTGTCCCAGCGGTGAGCCGACGCGTGTTTCCTCCAGCCAATGATGATTTTACACGTGGAAAATCCCCATTGGTCGGGGCTGTTAATGGGTTATCGGATCCAAAACCCGACCCAATAGCTTAACGGTGTTCCGTTACGGTGGATGCCACGTGTCGGTCACCCTTGACGAAAGCACTTCTGTGACGCGCGATTTATCGTCATGGAAGTGGACACTTCCGTGATGATAATTTTCATAATGTCATGGAACACTTCTACGACAGCACAAGTATGACTATCTTGATTCTGTCATAAATTTGTCATGGATGTACATGCAGGACAAAAAACGCGACCTACTGTGACAAACACGTATCATCACGGAAGTGTATTTTTTTTGTAGTGTAGGTTATGCAAAAAATGGATCTAGCAATCCTTCCACAAGTCGTCATGAGCTGGGACATAGTCGACCCGACCAATCCTGGTTCTTGCAACATTTGTTTTCTACAGACAGGTCTAAACAATGCAATCTCTTCTTAGGCTGTGCAAATATGAGCGGAAAGGTGTGACTACTCTCGGGTGTAGTACACCCAAATTAGCAAAAAAATTGAAATAATGTGATAAAACAAAGTCCAAAAAATCTGAATTTTTGTGACAACTTCATCCAATGTTTGAGCTTCTTGCAAAATTTCAGCCAAAAAAATCATCCGCGGAGCTCGCATAAAAAAACAAAAAATGTTCAAACAGTGCAGAAAACTTTGAACATTGATTTTTTTTTTTGGTGTGAGCTCCTCGGATGAAATTTTTGGCTGAATTTTTGCAAGAAGCTTCAACATTTGATGAAGTATGATGTCCCAAAATTTTCGATTTTTTCGACTTTGTTTATCATGTTTTTCGATTTTTTTGCAAACTCGGGTGTACTACACCCGCCAGATGGAAGGAGGGCGACGATGACGTTTTCTTCTCCCGTTGCAATGCACGGGCATATGTCCTAGTACACACACACACAGACACACACACACACACACACACATCTGGGCTATTCTGTTTCGCGTAACAGAATATTATTCTGTTACCCTACTTAAACTGATGGTTTCAGGCGGTTGTACTGATGATTTTCATCTCGTCGAAGTGATCGTCTTTTCATCAGAATGGGGGTGTAATATATCATTGGAAAGCTTTTGACATCTACATTAAAAATATATAGGATTTTTTTTTTTTGCAAAATCATCACGGTTTATGAGTAGTTTTGAAAAAACCGTTTTTTTTTTAAACCAAAAACGTGAATCATACTTTGGACTCAATTTTCAAACCGTTTGTCGGAATTGAGCAAATAAGATGGCGTTGGAAAGCTAGTAAAAATCCGCATCTTCAATGTATCTAATGTTTTTCAAATTATATACAATTTAAAAATAATTTAAAAAATGGTGAAATTCTGGGCGAAAAGTATTTTTGCGTTTTTTTGCAAACGGCTTGTCTGATTGATGCAAATGATACGGCATTGGAAAGCTATGAAAAATGCGCAACTTTTTCGTATAGAAATAATTTTCGAATTCCTTAAGGTTTAAAAATGAATTCAAATATGGTCAAATTTTATTTTGAACGCGATTTTTTTAAGAAGTTTGTCGAAATGGCAAATAATATACCGTTGTATAGCTATCGAAAATGCGAAACTTAGTCATGTTGAACGTTTTCTCAAATTCAGAATTGTTGATGAGTAATTTTGAATACAGTGAGACATGTCGTGATGTTTTTCCGTCATAAAAAGCAGAGTACTTGTACTGAACTATGTATGTGTCCGTAATGATTTATTTTTCACAGAGTAACTTTGAAAGGTTCCAAAAAGAGAGTACTTGAACGGATGTCCATATGGATTTGTACTGAGCATGTTTTCATAGACTAGACTTTTACCCTGTTTTTTCGGTATGATTTCCCTCGTAACGTTTCAATGGTACATGATATCATAGTCACCAAACTTGCATGGTTTATATGCTGAACTGAATGATATTTATTTGAAAAGAAAATTTGCATGTGTTTTATTTTTTTGAACTCAACTTTTTTTGCAATGATGTGTTGGACTATGTTTGAACTCATTTATGTGTGTGTTTGTACTGATATATTTTTCATAGAGTAGTTTTGAATGGTTCCGAAAAATAGTACTTGAACTAATGCCCATATTACTGAGTGTGTTTTCACATACTAGATTTTATTGTTTATCTTTGATATGGTTTTCCTCGGTTTACGGTATCATAGTCCTCGAACTTGCATGGTATATACTATTGAGTTGAATGATATTTTCTCATAAAGAAAAGAGAAAAAAATCATGTGTTTCTTTTTGCAACGATGTTTTGGATTTCTCTCGTCTCAACTACTGTTTTCCATTAAGACATGTTTATCATTTGATAAAAAAAAGTTCTTACTAAACAAAATGTTTTGAAAATTTTCACCGACAACACATGAACTTCTGAGTTCTGCCGATCATACAATATAATACATAGAATAGATCATGATAACATTTATCACAAAAGGAAGTGTTGAGCGGTCACAAAAGAAAGTGTTGAGCGTCAAGAGCAGAAGAACATGGGCTCACCGAGGAAGGAGGTGGATAGATGAAAACAACATTAGTTCAAGATCGAGACATTAGCGGGAGAAGGGCCTTTTGAGGCCCGGCTTGCCGACATGCTTCAGTTCGGCTGGATTCATCAAACATGTCAAGATTATAAGCACTGTAAGAACAACCAAGATTGAGAGAATACACTGAGCACCATGTCTAATTCTTATGTTAGTGGTTGGTCCAATAAAATTACGAGGTCAATGCTTCCATAGAAGTAACAAGATGCAAGCTGAGTTCTTAGGTTACAAATTTGTAAATACTAGTACTGCTACCAGCATTTACAAAAACTAGTGAACTTGAACTTGTGGTCTATCGAGATCTGAACTGATTGTGTTACAAGCACTAAACAAAATCTAATGAAGCTGGTATAAGTACATGTTAGAAAGATAATCAAGTTCGGGTATATTAATTAGGAGAAGTTCAAAAAGAAACTTTTAAAACAATTGTATTAAAAAGATGTGTACTACATGACATCTGGTGAGAAGGACCAGACTATTGAGAAACTAAGTACTTTTAACTTGTTCTAATCTAGAGTAGCCTGGAAAGAAACAACATATGTGCTGCATCAGTTTATGCACTAATCATCATTAGTTCATAACCAAAAGTATGGATGTCACATCCTGGCAACCTTTGCAATTGACATGGGGATGGTTCCATATGCACCTTCGATCATGCACCAAGACATTTTATTTTATGCTTTTAACCATGAATGCTTCTAAAGACAGTAGGAATTGCTTAAAAACTTGTTTGTACTTTTCGACATGTGGGTTCTCTCAGCTGGGCCAAGAAGTAGTGCATACATCTTATTTTTATTCTACAAGAACGAAACACTACAATAATTAACAACTAATCTATCAGTACATCCAGAACAATTTTAGTTTTCAGAACAAACTTCCATTGATGTGTTAAACTTTGAATCTGTATATAGGACATGATGGGTCTCAGGCTACTTTACAAAATAGGTTGAATTAGGGGAGAAATTACCTCTACCTCATGATCGGATAGAGGATAACTACTTCCAATACACAAACAACAGAACTGAAGTGGTTCTTGTCACTGATCTGCAGTTGCTCCAGCCTCCCTCGTGCTGCATTTAGAGAGAAAATAAATTAGTGACATAAAGGGGATTTAGAGAGGAAGAGAAACAGAGGGGGAGTGCATTATAATGAAGTGCAAGATCATTATTTACTTGCAGCTGAGAAATGGATCAATGGTTAACTATAACGAAGTGCAGACATAGTGAAAAAGCATCAAAATGTTGATCAACTAATACTAAATTATCTTAAAAAACCAACACTAACATGTATTGTTTGCTTAGTCTGGGATGGACTGTCAGAATTTCTAAAGGCACTTAATTATCTTTATTGCACACATAATATTTTAGGATTTCCTCAAGATTTTGCACATTTAAAGCACAATGCAACGAAAAGAACACACAAGTTGAACTGAGAATCAAAATGAAAGTTGGGGTAGCATGCCTGTGAGAGGGAGGTCGAGGGCAGCAGGGCGCGTAGTGGGCCAAGGACTTAGCTATACGGGGCCGGCAGCGGTGCTAGCGCACGAAGAACCCCAGCCACAGTTCAAAGAGTACAAACTAAATGAATAGTAGCTGATCCATCAGCGAGCATGCATCAGAAAGAAAATGTTCAAAGAAAAATGAGATGGAGTTCTCACTGTGTGGGTGCTCTATGGGTGTGTTGGGCATGCAGTAATTTAAAAAAAATTCCTACGCACACGCAAGATCATGGTGATGCATAGCAACAGAGGGGAGAGTGTAGTCCACGTACCCTCGTAGATCGTAAGAGGAAGCGTTATGACAATGCGGTTGATATAGTCGTACATCTTCACGATCCGACCGATCCTAGTACCGAAATTACGGCACCTCCGCGATCTGCACACGTTCGGCTCGGTGACGTCCCACGAACTCACGATCCAGCAGAGTGTTGGGGAAGAGCTTTGTCAGCACGACGGCGTGATGACGGTGATAATGAAGCTATCGGCGCAGGGCTTCCCCTAAGCACTACGACGTTATGACCGAGGTGGATTATGGTGGAGGGGGGCACCGCACACGGCTAAGAGATCAATGATCAACTTGTGTGTCTTCATGGGGTGCCCCCTGGCCACGTATATAAAGGATGGAGGGAGGAGGAGGCCGGCCCTCATAGGGCGCGCCCAAAGTGTGGAGTCCTACTAGGACTCCTTAGTCCTAGTAGGATTCCACCTCCCACATGGAATAGGAAAAGGGGAAGGGAGAAGGAGAAGGAAGGAAGGGGGCGCCCCCTTTCCCTAGTCCAATTCGGACCAGTCCATGGGGAAGGGGCGTGGCCACCCTTGATGCCTTTTTCTCCTTTCCCGTATGGCCCATTAAGGCCCAATACGAATTCCCATAACTCTCCGGTACTCCAAAAATACCCGAATCACTCGTAACCTTTCCGATGTCCGAATATAGTCGTCAATATATCGATCTTTACGTCTCGACCATTTCGAGACTCCTCATCATATCCCTGATCTCATCTGGGACTCCGAACTACCTTCGGTACATCAAAACACATAAACTCATAATACCGATCGTCACCGAACGTTAAGAGTGCGGACCCTACGGGTTCAAGAACTATGTAGGCATGGTCGAGACTCATCTCCGGTTAATAACCAATAGCGGAACCTGGATGCTCATGTTGGTTCCTACATATTCTACGAAGATCTTTGTAGGTCAAACCGCATAACAACATACATTGATCCCTTTGTCATCGGTATGTTACTTTCCCGAGATTCGATCGTCGGTATCTCAATACCTATTTCAATATCGTTACTGGCAAGTCTCTTTACTCCTTCTGTAATGCATCATCCTGCAACTTACTCATTAGTTACATTGCTTGCAAGGCTTATAGTGATGTGCACTACCGAGAGGGCCCAGAGATACCTCTCCGACAATCGGAGTGACAAATCATAATCTTGATCTATGCCAACTCAACAAGTACCATCTGAGACACCTGTAGAGCACCTTTATAATCACCCAGTTACGTTGTGACGTTTGGTAGCACACAAAGTGTTCCTCCGGTATTCGGGAGTTGCATAATCTCATAGTCATGGGAACATGTATAAGTCATGAAGAAAGCAATAGCAATATACTAAACGATCAAGTGCTAAGCTAACGGAATGGGTCAAGTCAATCACATCATTCTCTAATTATATGATCCCGTTGATCAAATGACAACTCATGTCTATGGCTAGGAAACTTAACCATCTTTGATCCAACGAGCTAGGCAAGTAAAGGCATACTAGTGACACTCTGTTTGTCTATGTATTCACACATGTACTAAGTTTCCGGTTAATACAATTCTAGCATGAATAATAAACATTTGCCATGATATAAGGAAATATAAATAATAACTTTATTATTGCCTCTAGGGCATATTTCCTTCAGTCTCCCACTTGCACTAGAGTCAATAATCTAGTTCACATCGTTATATTATTTAACACCAATAGTTCGCATTGTCATGTGACCAACACCCAAAGGGTTACCTAGAGTCAATAATCTAGTTCACATCGCTATGTGATTAACACCCAAAGAGTACTAAGGTGTGATCATGTTTTGCTTGTGAGAGAGGTTTAGTCAATGGGTCTGCCACATTCAGATCCGTATGTATTTTTTCAAATTTCTATGTCTACAATGCTCTGCACAGAGCAACTTTAGCTAATTTCTCCCACTTTCAATATGTATCCGGATTGTGACTTAGAGTTATCCATATCGGTGTCAAAGCTTGCATCGACGCAACTCTTTACGACGAACTCTTTATCACCTCCATAACCGAGAAATATTTCCTTAGTCCTCTAAGGATAATTTTGACCGCTGTCCAGTGATCAACTCCTAGATCAAAATTGTACTCCCTTGCCAAACTCAGGGCAAGGTATACAATAGGTCTGTTACACAGCATCGCATACTTTATAGAACCTATGGCTGAGGCATAGGGTATGACTTTCGTTCTCTCTCTATCTTCTGCCGTGGTCGGGCTTTGGTTCTTACTCAACTTCACACCTTGCAACACAGGCAAGACCTCTTTCTTTGACAGTTCCATTTTGAACTACTTCAAAAACTTGTCTAGGTATGTACTCATTAAAAAAACATATCAAGCGTCTTGATCTATCTCTATAAATCTTGATGCTCAATATGTAAGCAGCTTCACCGAGGTCTTTCTTTGAAAACCTCCTTTCAAACACTCATTTATGCTTTCCAGAAAATTCTACATCATTTCCGATCGACAATATGTCATTCACATATACTTATCGAAAAGGTTGTAGTGCTCCCACTCACTTTCTTGTAAATCTGAGCTTCACAAGAAGTCATTGCTTTGATCAACTTATCAAAGCGTATATTCCAACTCCGAGATGCTTGCACCAGTCCATAGATGGATCGCTGGAGCTTGCACATTTTGTTAGCACCTTTAGGATCGACAAAAACTTCTGGTTGCATCATATACAACTTTCTTTAATAAATCCATTAAGGAATGCAGTTTTGACATCCATTTGCCAGATTTCACAAAATGCGGCAATTGCTAACATGATTCGGACAGATTTTAAGCATCGATACGAGTGAGAAAATCTCATCGTAGTCAACACCTTGAACTTATCAAAAACCTTTTGCGACAATTCGAGCTTTGTAGATAGTAACACTACTATCAGTGTCAGTCTTCCTCTTGAAGATCCATTTATTCTCAATGGCTTGCCGATCATCGGGCAAGTCCACCAAAGTCCACACTTTGTTCTCATACATGGATCCTATCTCAGATTTCATGGCCTCAAGCCATTTATCAGAATCTGGGCTCATCATCGCTTCCTCATATTTCGTAGGTTCGTCATGGTCAAATAACATGACCTCCAGAACAGGATTACCATACCACTCTGGTGCGGACCTTACTCTGGTTGACCTACGAGGTTCGGTAGTAACTTGATCTGAAGTTTTATGATCATCATCATTTGCTTCCTCACTAATTGGTGTAGGAATCACTCGAACTGATTTTTGTGATGAACTACTTTCCAATTCGGGAGCAGGTACATTTACCTCATCAAGTTATACTGTCCTCCCACTCACTTCTTTCGAGAGAAACTCCTTCTCTAGAAAGGATCCATTCTTAGCAACAAAGATCCTGCCTTCGGATCTGAGATAGAATGTGTACCCAACATTTTCTTTTAGGTATCCTATGAAGACGCACTTCTCTGATTTGGGTTCGAGCTTATCAGGTTGAAACCTTTTCACATAAGCATCGTAGCCCCAAACTTTAAGAAATGACAGCTTAGGTTTCTAGTCAAACCACAGTTCAAACGGTGTCATCTCAACGGATTTAGATGGTGCCCTATTTAACGTGAATGCAGCTGTCTCAAATGCATAACCCCAAAATGATAGTGGTAAATCGGTAAGAGACATCATAGATCGCACCATATCTATTAAAGTACGGTTATGATGTTCAGACACACCATTATGCTGTGGTGTTCCAGGTGGCATGAGTTTGTGAAACTATTCCACATTGTTTTAATTGAAGGCCAAACTCGTAACTCAAATATTCGCCTCCGCGATCAGATCGTAGAAACTTTATTTTCTTGTTACGATGATTCTCCACTTCACTCTGGAATTCTTTGAACTTTTCAAATGTTTCAGACTTGTGTTTCATTAAGTAGACATACCCATATCTGCTCAAATCATCTTGTGAAGCTTAGAAAATAATGATACCCGCCACAAGCCTTAACACTCATCGGACAACATACATCAGTATGTATTATTTCCAATAAGTTAGTTGCTCGCTCCATTGTTCCGGAGAATGGAGTTTTAGTCATCTTGCCCATGAGGCATGGTTAGCAAGCATCAAGTGATTCATAATCAAGTGATTCCAATAGCCCATCAGCATGGAGTTTCTTCATGCACTTTACACCAATATGACCTAAACGGCAGTGCCACAAATAAGTTGCACTATCATTACTAACTTTGCATATTTTGGCTTCAATATTTATGAATATGTGTATCATTACGATTGAGATTCAATAAACCATTTATGTTGAGTGTATGACCATAGAAGGTTTTATTCATGTAAATAGAACAACAATTATTCTTTGACTTAAATGAATAACCATATTGCAATAAACATGATCCAATCATATTCATGCTCAGCGCAAACACCAAATAACATTTATTTTAGGTTCAACACTAATCCCGAAGGTAAAGGGAGTGTGCGATGGTGATCTTATCAACCTTGGAATCACTTCCAACACACATCATCACCTCGCCCTTAACTAGTCTCTGTTTATTTTGCAACTCCCGTTTTGAGTTAGTACTCTTAGCAACTGAACCAGTATCAAATATCGAGGGGTTGCTATAAACACTAGTAAAGTACACATCAATAACATGTATATCAAATATAATTTTGTTCACTTTGCCATCCTTCTTATCCGCCAATTATTTGGGGTAGTTCCGCTTCCAGTGACTATTCCCATTTGCACTAGAAGCACTCAGTTTCAGGCTTAGGTCTTTAGCTTTGGGCTTCTTCACGGGAGTGACAACTTTCTTGCTATTCTTTTTGAAGTTCCCTTTCTTTCTCTTGCCCTTTTACTTGAAACTAGTGGTCTTGTCAACCATCAACACTTGATGCTTTTTCTTGATTTCTACCTTCGCCGATTTCAGCATCGCAAAGAGCTTGGGAATCATTTCCATTATCCCTTGCATATTATAGTTCATCACGAAGTTCTAGTAACTTGGTGATAGTGACTAGAGAATTCTGTCAATCACTATCTTATCTGGAAGATTAACTCCCACTTGATTCAAGTGATTGTAGTACCTAGACAATCTGAGCACATGCTCACTGGTTGATCTATTATCCTCCATCTTGTAGGCAAAGTACTGTCAGAGGTCTCATACCTCTCGACACAGGCATGAGTATGAAATACCAATTTCAACTCTTGGAACATCTTATTTGCTCCGTGGCATTCAAAACATGTTTGAAGTCCCGAACGGAATTTCTTCTCTTTGAACTGATGATAGAATACATACCGAACGGACAAGAGAACAATTTCTATTTGTGTTTTTGCTTTTTTCATGAATTGACGATATTTTACAAAAAAAACATGTACTGACAACACTTCTTCAGCTTAGTGCACAATTTTCAGTATTCTTTTGTTAGGTTATTTCAAGAAAGGCAGTACAAGAAATCAGTGGCAATAATCAGAGTTCACTTTTCAATAGCAATAGGTGTAGTAAGTGAAGTTGAACTTACCTCGTCCACGGCAGGAATTTGGTTGGAGGGGGATCCAGGGCCGGGGCCGGCGGGTGATGGTGTGGAGGCGGGCGGATCTGAGGCCGGTGAGACGCAGCCTCGTTGGATCCAGGCGGTGCGGCGGCCGGAGAAGCTTGTGCGGCGCCGATGACTACGGAAAATGGCGTGCGGAGGCCCGGGGTGAGACGCCGAGCAGCGTCGATGCAGGAGAGGTGGAAGAGAGGAGCGATGCTTGCGCCGGGCGGATCAAGGCGGCGATGCTTCGGTGGTAGGTCGGAGAGCGTCTCGTCACCAGAAGGTGGAGGGAGCGGCACGTCGGTGGGAGGTGGTGGGCGTCTGCTGAAGGTCGGGGGCGGCGCGTCGGCTGGAGGTAGCTGAAGGTCGGGGGCGGCGCGTCGGCTGGAGGTGGAGGGCGGCACGTCGGCGGAAGGTCTGTCGGATCTTACATCAAGATCCGTGCAAAACTGTCTTTTCAGATTTTCATTTTTCTCTCTTAAATCTCAGTCCAGTGAGACATATATATAGCCACATCGTAGAACAGGGGCTCGGGCGCCATTAATGGAGACGTTGGGAGGGAGGTGCACGGCGGGTAGCAATCAAAGGGCTCTCCCCCCGATGAGCACGCGCATGGGTCTGAGCGCACACCTCCCGTACTCAAATAGCTACCCTGCACGACACCTCCTAGCCAATAAAAAAAGCGGACGCGTGGTGGCACGTAATTGGTAAGTAGAACGTCCACAGTTTCGATAATACTTGTGTTTCCGATTTGTAACGTGATAGCACTTGTTCCAAAATGACTTTGTTGATTGTAATGTGTGCGCCTTCGCAAATCGGACAGAAAAATTACCACAGCATGTTGGTGCCATGTCATGACACCATGCCAAGTTTCATGATTTTCAGGCGTGTTTTGGATTTACAGGAATTAAAAAACCAAGTTTCTCAATCTTTCCGGCCGAGCCACGACACCCACATGTTTGAATTTCATTCCCATCTCTTGCATGGGACCTAGAAATTCACCCAAGGACACACATGTGATTTTTCAACAAACTTTGGTGCACTGGAGCATGTGCTTGTAGTTCAAATTTGAATTATGCACATTAAATGCCCAGAAACTCAATTAATGTATAAAAGGCCAAACGAACCCCCAAAAATTCCAAAATAAAACACAACACTCCTGTTGCTCTATGTTGACACTAGAAATTTTTTAAAAGCAATAAGAGGCAATGGATATCGTTCCGTCACCAAAGGTGGCACGTTCCCTACCGAAACCATCACACTTGTTGCTAGAAGCTCTGGTTTGTGAGAGGCTTATACCCAAACCTGCCCCAAATGGGATTTTATTACCACTGCATGTTGATGCTGCTCCATGATAGCATGCCAAGTTTCATGAATTTCAGACGAGTTTTGGGTTTACTAGAATTTGAAAACCAGGTATCTCAATGTTTTGCCGGCAATCAACAGCGCCCTGGTGTTTGAATTTCATTCCCATTTCTTGCATGGGACCTAGAAATTCACCCAAGGACACACATGTGATTTTACAACCAACTTTGGTGCACTGGAGCATGTGCTTGTAGTTCAAATTTGAATTATGCACATTAAATGCCCAGAAACCCAATTAACGTATAAAAAGGCCAAACGAACCCCGAAAAATTCCAAAATTAAACACAACACTCCTGTTGTTCTATGTTGACACTAGAAATTTTTTGAAAGCAGTAAGAGGCAATGGATATCGTTCCGTCCCACGTTCCCTACCGAAACCATCATGCTTGTTGTGAGAAGCTCTGGTTTGTGAGAAGCTTATACCAAAACCTGGCCCAAATGGGACAAAATTTTTACCACGGCATGTTGATGACACTCCATGATACCATGCCAAGTTTCATGAATTTTAGACGAGTTTTGGATTTACTAGAATTTAAAAACCAGGTATCTCAATGTTTTGCCGGCAATCAACAGTGCCCTGGTGTTTGAAATTCATTCCCATTTCTTGCATGGGACCTAAGCATGCACCCAAGGACACATATTTGATTTTTCAACCAATTTATATGCACCGGAGCATGTGCATGTAGTTTAATTTTGAATTGTGCACCTGAAATGGCTAGAAAACCAGTTTAATGTATAAAATGTCCACACGAACCCTGAATAATTCCAATTCTTTTACGACACACATATAGTTGCATGTTCACTGCAGATAAAAGGTCTAGCAATTCAAACACTGTCCATTTCCGCTGTGACCCCATTATGTAATTCAAATCAACATAAAAAATCAAGTAGATCCCACACAGCTTATTATCACCAACCGTGTGAGATGTATTACAAAATATCCTGGAGCACCGTTGGTGTATAGTACGCCTATGGCTTACGTGAGAAGGTGCGTCGGCTACAGTCCACAGCGGCATGTTAAGCACACTAGCTCACTCCCCAAATACTCCCACCTGTGCATCCCTCGCAATCTCGAAAATATTACTGCCTCGTAATCTACAAAATATCTACCGCCTGGAAGGTTTTAATGTTTGATAGCACACGATTAGTATGTGTGGACTGTGTGCGATGTCTGTTACTCCCTCTCTGCTTCAGTCCCTTGATTCAAATTTTTAGTAGCCCCGGCATTTTACTCCCGCCTCTGTATTCCTTGCAGTCTCAAAAATACCTGCTCGCCCTTGATCCAAATTTTCAGTAGCCCCGCCTTGTTTCTCCCGCCTAGTAAAATTTTTAGTTGCCGCAGTATTTCCGCAAACACCACCTTGCCCCCCCCCCCCCGACCCCTTCGCACACACCACACACTCCCAAAAACCTCCGCTCACACAGACACACACAACCCTCGAAACCATTGGTAGGTCGCCGCCATCGCTGGCGCCTCCATCCTAAACCTTTGCTAGTGTGCCGGGGAGCTCGAGGAGCCGATGGCCAAAAAGAGGTTTATCGCGGCCTTTTCACCCGACGCCGGCAAGGTGGCGAGGTGTCCCCGTCGTCCTCCGCGGGCTCAATCCGCTTCGCCGGTCCCCCGATCCGCCTGTCGCCGCGCCCCTACGCCGGTTCGAGGACTTCCCCATCCTCCCTCGGACCCGGCAGCCGATGAGGTCCTACCTCGGGGTCCGACAGCGGAGGTGGGGGACGTGGGTCACCGAGATTACTAATCGGGAGACCCACACCCACCGGTGGCCCGGTAGCTTCCACATGGCCGAGCTCGCGGCCATGGAATTCGACCGCTGGCAGGTCTGCTACCACGGCGTGGCGACTCGGCTCAATTTCCCCTTCGGCACACGTCCGGTGGATCTCGTTCGCCGGGCGAAGTCTTGAGCTCGGCTATAACGCAGGGAGGACCACGAGGCGTGGGAGCGCCTCAAGGCCGAGGCCGCCGACGAGGCCTACATGCAAGAGCTCTGCTGGCAGCATCCGGAGCTCGTGGAGGCGGAGCGATCGATCTTTGCCGGCGCAGAGGGCGGCAAGGTTATCGCACTCTCCTCCGATGATGTGGTTGAAGGCGGCGAGGACGGCGGCGCAAAGGGCGGCGAGGTTATCACGCTCTCCTCCGATGACGAGGTTGAAGGCGGCGGCGACGGCGGCACGGAGGGCATCGAGGTGGGCCCTGAGAATGAGGAGATCGACATCAACGAGTGGAGGAGTGCTTTCCCCAACGACCCCGACGACGGCACCGGCCCGGACCCGGCTCGCGGCACACCGTACATGACGAGGAAGGATTGGCTCGACCTCTACTTCGACCGAAAGTAGTTTAGCTTAGTTTAAATTTATGTTTTGTGTTCGGTAATGCAAAACTATCTATGTTTATGTTTGAATGCATGCTACTTTCAGTTGAACCTGCTTTGAGCTTGATCAAATTGAAGCTTACAACGTTAAGTTTAGGGGATCGATTAGAAAAGGCCAAAAATTGCTATGTGATACTCTATATGTGATATCCACTAAGGGTTTTAGTCCTTTAACTTTTAAAGGATCAGCTAGAGATGGCCTTATGACTTGTTTATTTCAGTTCTTCACAATGTGATACTCTATATATGCAACTATTTGTCGTGCAGTTCAATTTCATCAATAAAAGTTTCAACAATACCACTTTCCATTATGATATTTGGTTGCTGTTTAGGATATTGCAGTTAACATGCCTTTTCTTTTTTTTAACAATAACTAGTGTACTTTAGACCTTCACAATACCAGTTTGAATGACTATTTGCTTGTTTTCAAATGTTATGCCTGATGAAGTTAACACACCTTTCCACTTCTTGTTTTGCTTAATTAGCGTGCTTAAGCCTGCACACTGAAGCTATCATTTGTAGATTCTGTTGTCTACCATGGATAGATTTGGTTGATGTTTAGCCTGTTGTGCTTAACATGCCTTTATATGTACTCATGCAGGACAATATTAAGAACAGTGTTGTTTTCCATCGAGGTTATTTTCATCTCATTGCTTATATGTACTCACTATTCAGGATAACGGTAGCTGGTACCATGTAGCCTATGGCTGATAAGGGATTAATCGCCGAATCAGACATTTCACTGAATATATTTGTAACCCATTTATCAGTAGGTTAACTAGGGCCATATTTAATAAATCTGAGGCTACATAGCAACATACATTGTACTGAATGACTAAATATGCAATCTCAGGCTACATAGCAACAAGGAAGAGTGTTACCTTAATGTTCTAATGATGTCTAGATATACATGTAATAAAATCTTATATAATGGGATGGAGGGAGTGTTGTACTACATCATTTTTCAATTTTTGTTTAGCTTCTAATATTAACTTGGTTCTTTTAGGTACATATATCATTGCCAAAGTTCCACACTTTGACCCTTTCTGGGGCAATGAGATATTCATGAACAAACATCAAGTGAGGAAACTGATAAAGATTGTTATTAAAATGGGTCCAAAGACGTCAATCGAACTATTTGTTTACACTTTATGCAAGACAACAGTGAACTGCAGGATGGTAAGCAAGAACCCTGTAGCCTTCTTTTTACTGCCCATAAATGAGTTGTGTTAGATGACAATGTCTGAATCTTTTTTCCTTTGTAGTGGATCCTGAAGCAGTTTACTCAAGATTACCTCTCAAACTACATGATTGGCGACCGGCCATCACAAGGGGTTGGACTAGAATCCTGCATGCCTTCTGCATCAAGGGGAGCACAATAGGGCCATTCGGCCGCTTCACCTTGTTTAGCAACCGGAATGTCCGTCGCCTCTTTCTTTACCATCTTTAATACTACAAGTATAGAACCCTGGTTCATCATTCTTTATTTGGTGCTTATGTAATTCTTAAACATATGTACCTGTGAACCGAATAATGCATTGGTTTTTTGAACCTGATGGATATGAATAAAGCTAAAGCCTACTTTCAAGTTTAAACTAGGTACAATTTTAAATAGCAGCAATTAAATTAGGACGAAATTAGGGTGTGCAGGTCATTACGGCGCACAAGGTTAATAAAGCACAGCGTGTGCGATGTACATCATAATGTGACACGGTTCACGGAGAGGAAACGTGTGAAACAATGCACATAGTTGCTGTTTGCAAAGCGTGTGTGATGTCAGACACTATCGCATACAGTGCAGGAAAACTAAATATGTGTGATAGTCTACCTATCGTACACGGTTTATAATCATGAACTGTTTGTGATGTGCCAGGCATCGTAAAACTCTCGTTCCTGGAATCTGCATGGAAAACTCCCGTGCCTGAAATCTGCCTGGTAAACTCCCGTGCCTGGAATCTGCCTGGATTTATGTAAAACCACAAAACTCCGACTGCGATGGCAATGCGAGCACAAACGAGTAGCAAGGATGAAGCGTTTGGGATATTCGAGATATCAGAAACAGGTATATACGGACAACTGTATGCATCAAGGCTCCCTATCCTCGACGGTTTCTGGGTCATGTGGGAAGGACCCCCCAATCGCCTTCACTCACTAGGTGACGGTTCCAAATGCCGTCGTGGAAAGGGGTTGAAAACCATTTGTATAGCACCGACGCGAACTAGTGTGTCCTCTCCATCTTCCATTCAAAGCAGTTGCGTCGACAGCCAAATAGGGCCCGCAACCATCCAGAAACCCCTGCTAGCAAGCCTTGAAACAAACAAAAGCCCTCCTGAAGGATTTCTTCTCAAATGACTTCCCTCTTATTTTGTATGAAACTGTATGCTTGTCAATCTCTACAACACTCCCTGGACTAGCCATCTCCACTTCATCTTCGTAAGTGTAAAGCAACTGAAAACTCTCATTCCATGGACCATTTATCCTGTCAAGATACATTTCCCTACCATAAAAAATCCTCATGTAAGGTATATCAATTTTGTACTTCTCAAAAAGCTTCCAATGGTGTTGTTGGACCAAGTGTTGGTGTTTCTCTCAGCCAATCCAAGATTGCATCTGCCACCCACCTAGTGTTTGCTAGCTTTGTTTTGGTCTTTCCCCCCTCCTCGTCCAGGTGGATAACTGTGCTGGTGTGGGTTTTATTTTATCTGAAAGAAAATAAAGTACAATTAAGAAACATTACACAATGATCTGAAAATATAATGGATCAATAAACTGAAACCCACAATGAGGTGTAATACCTGAATCAATTTGCTCTTTCGCATAAGGGATGCATGCAGCCTCCACCTACACCTATCACATGGGCAATAAATAGTGAAACTTGTTGGCTCACTCCTATCAATAACATAATTATTTCAAGTGAGAATGCAATATGTAGTCACTGCTATCGGTGTCAAAACCGGCGGATCTCGGTTAGGGGGTCCCAAACTATGCGTCTAAGGTCGATGGTTGCAAGAGACGGGGGACATGATGTTTACCCAGGTTCGGGCCCTCTCTATGGAGGTAATACCCTACTTCCTGCTTGATTGATCTTGATGAATATGAGTGTTACAAGAGTTGATCTACCACGAGACCGTAATGGCTAAACCCTAGAGGCCTAGCCTGTACTATGGTAATGAGTATATCCTTTCCGGACTACGCCCTCCGGTTTATATAGACACCGGAAGGATCTAGGGTTACATAGAGTCGGTTACATAAGAAGGAATCTTCATAGTTGGTCGCCTAGCTTGCCTTCCACACCAAGGAGAGTCCAATCCGGACACGGGTAAAGTCTTCAGTCTTCATGTCTTCACAGCCCACCAGTCCGGCCCATGGATAACAGGCCGGACGCCCAAGGACCCCTTAGTCCGGGACTCCCTCAGTAGCCCCTGAACCATTCTTCAATAACGAAGTGTTCGGCCCACAAATTGTCTTCGGCATTGCAAGGCAGGTTCCTCCTCTGATGACCTCCAAGTGATGTATTCGGCCGTTGATCAATGTCGCTCCCCTCGGCTTCTGCGCGTCAAATAACTTCGTCTTCCACGTGTCGAGCGAATGCGGAAGGTTAGGGTATTTTTGCAAATATCACCCCGTCTCGGCAAGGAAGAGCGCCTATTTAAAGAGATTGGATCCTAGATCCATTCGGCACCCCACAGAGAAAAATCCCCGGAGACTGCTAGGAGAAACCATTCCAACATGGCTAGCGTTCCCAGCTCCTCCCCCCATTCCGGCCCAAAGAAAGGCGGGTGTGAGAGGTGTTCTGTGTCCCATAGTCAATTGACGAAGCTGCAGACGCAGGGATTTCTTCCTCCTGCAGATCTAGTCCCTGTTCGAGCGGGGCTAGCTTCCTTTAATGGTGAGAATCAGGCAGAGGGCTTCCCCAATCCATCCGGGAAGGGCGGGTGTGTTTCGTCCCCTACCTGCTAAGAGGCGTCGGATTTCCAAGCCATTCGTTCCTCCGAGGGCTTCTGGAATATTATGGCCTCCAGCTGCACAACTTCACCCCTGCCTCCATTCTACACATCGCAGGTTATGTTGCCTTATGTGAATTATTTCTGGGCATCGAGGCCCATTTTGAGCTGTGCAGGAAGTTGTTCTATCTTGTCCCGCGCAATCATGAGGGGTCAATATTTGAAGTGGGCGGAGCCGAAGTATGGTGTATCGCCGATACCGGATATCTGTCCGGCACACCAAGGAAGGCATCTGAAGAATGGCCTTCCGAATGGTTCTACATTGAGGACGTCGCGCTTCCCGACCCAGTTCGAAAGGGTCTTCCTGTATTTGCGAGTGTTCCACTGAAGAAACACCACAGTTAATGTCCCCGGAGTCTTGAAGAGGATGACATCGCGGAAGTTCGTCAGCTCATGAGCAAGGTAAAGATGTTCGGTCAGTCCGGACTCACAATAATCGAGGTAATGGCGACCTCCATAGTGCGAGGGGTTCAGCCGCTACAATATAGAGGGCTGCCAATGTGGCACTATAATGGAGAGGATGACGCCTCCCGTTGTGGCCGGAAAGGTCCGGATACCCCCGCCGCTCTGGCCAAGATATTGGTCGGGCTGTTTAATGGGGAGGAAGAGGAATTTCTTCGCATTAAGCGCAGAGATGGGTATTCTATGTATGATCCTCCAAGTTGGGTAAGCCTCAACCCCTCTGTTTCACTCATTCCACTTCCGGATTACTTTTGATAAATTTCAGATCCGTTCGTTATGATAGCACTAGCGAAAGGTCACCGAAGGACTTCATAGTCCCGCCCCACAGCCGGAGAACCACAACCGGGAGCTTGATCCTGGGTTTTAGGAGGATCCGGATATATTCGTGGTGCTCGCGGAGGGAGTGTTTTACCAGACGATCTATTGGCACAGAAGTGGCCATCACCGCCGACTACCCTGGCCTTCTTCCTTTTTCGCGTGTAAGTAATCAAGAGACACATCCTCTAAAAGAGTGCTCGTATTCTACCTTACCCACCGTACTGTCTTGTGTTCCAAAGAGGAGGCGTTCGGTGATTCCGAGGAGATCGGCTCCCACACCGGGCCAGCCTGCGAAGAGGAAGGCCGGTGAAGACACAGCCAAGCTTTCATCGAAGAGGTACGGATCCATAAATATGTTTTCAGCGGCCGCACCCGACTGTGACTTTGTGCGTTTGTCTAGTTCCAAGAAAAGGGTCCGCCGGACTATGTCCGGGGGTCCGGCCAGCCGTACTCCCAACAACCGGGATTTAGACCCGCTAGAAAGCGGGAACGATGCAGAACAGCGGGACTATCCTTCGGCCGAGGGTTTGGAAAATATGTCCGTTACCAACTCGGAAGTAGAGAGCGCCATGAACCATCGGTGCTGCAGGGCTGCTTTACGAGACCCCGAGTTCACGGAAGAGGCATTCAATGCCTTCAGCTCGGCTGAGCATACATCCGAGCTACTCGAAACGGGCTTAGCAGAGACACAAAGCAGCATTTAACAGATGTGCAGGTAAGTTTACTGTGCCCAAAATATGATAACCATGTGCCAGTAGCCCCCGAGACTTAAAGTAGTTGGCACAACTGATTTTAGGATCGTTGTATAACCAGGCTCTTACGGAGAAGAACGTCTTGTTAGCCCAAGAACTAAAAAGGTGTCAGACACAGCTAACTGTTGTCGCCGCCGAACTGGAGGAATCCAAGAAGGCGTCACCTGGTAATATTCCCCTCCATCGAGAAAATATGATTATATGCCATTAATGCTAAAAGTGTTGCCTATACCATGACATAATTGTCAGTGGAACTCAAAGAGGCGCTAGAAGTCGCGCAAGCGAATGAACAATAAGCCAAAAGGCTACATGCTACGGGCGTACGTGTGCTGAAGTAGGTCATTGTTGAGAAAAACCAACTCCAGGATTGCAAGACCCAGCTGGGCGAAGAGCTGAAGGATGTGTGGGCCCAGCTAGCCGATTCCGTAAAGGAGAACAAGAAGCTGTGGGGCGGCATATTTAGTATGTGTCTGAACTATTTTTAAAGTAGTTCGGAGATAAATGGAACTGATATAGTTATGATTGCAGACATATTGACGGGCCGTCCTGAAGAGGAGGTGCCCGGATCATCAAGTGATCTGCTGCAAAGGTTGTCGCAAGTGCACGAGCATGCTCGGCTAGCCATGCGGAGTGTTGCCAAGGCTTTATGGCCATCCGCCTCCTATCCAGGAAGTATGGAGGAGCTTGTAGAGCTGTTCAAGGGAGCGCGGCGGCGTATCCAACTATGGAAGATATCGGCCTGCCGAGAGGGTGCACGAGAGGCCTGGGCCATGGTGAAAACACGAAATACCATGCTGGATCCTAATCACATGACCCGGGTTGGACCGCTAGGGTCAAATGGGGAAGAAATTCCCGTTAGTTTAGTATATGACCAAGTAGAGGTGGCCGCCAAATATTCCCAACAGGATTGTAAGTTGGACACTTTGTTGGACGGTATAGAGGGAAGTGTTTGAGTCCAAGTGACTATGTACTTTCCTTACCCTGTGTAATTCTAGCTGAATTGTATAGCATTTGTCATGGAAGACCTTTTCGCTTCAACCTCCGGACCCGAGGGTGCGGAGTGTTTCCGAATACCCTCGCGGCCGAATAGATCGGGGTATGCCTGGAAAACTAGGCGTAGGGGTCATAGTTGCTTGAACAAACAAGCTGTATCCTGCTAGTTATGTTATATTACATTGAGATCGTAAGAAACATCCTCCAGAGAGAATAGTTCCGTTAAGGGTTCCTTTCCCTGGGTGTGCACGTATTAATGTACATGTCTGAATTGTGATGGAAAAATCACAGTGTATGTAACTTCTGGGGGTTCGCAATGGAGTAAATGCAAAAACATCTTTAATTCACCGACCGAATATTCCCTTAAGAACGCTAGCTTTCGGCTTCACCCAGTCTGAGGTACACATCCGGATGACCCGGCAGTAACAATCGCAGAGGTGCTCCCTTTATTCCCTAGTCGAACTAACGGGAACGTAGGTAGGGATGGCAATGGGGACAATCCCCTATGGGGATACCTACAACATCCCCATCCCCATCTATTCTCTGTCATCCCATCCCCATCCCCGTTTACATGACTGGGGATGAAATTTCCCCATACCCATGCCCCACTGGGGAACGGGGCCCCATTAGGGTCCCCATCCCCATAGACAAATACTCATATACATAATATGACACCCTATAATCAACATACATACATGGTGTTGTCCTTGTCCTGCTAATGCCTATCTAGGTTGTATTGACTTCTTGGTCATGGTGGTAGCTGAGGTGAGGATGTGAGACAGGTTTAAGGTTTTTTCCAGAGCTTTTTTTTTTGTTTTCGCAAGTTTGTTTGTGAATATTTTAAGGTTGAACGCAGTATCATAGTTACTAACCGGGTCCCGATGGGTATTGGAGTGCAGGGAATAGGATATCGTCCCCATCCCGTTGTACCCTATGGGGAATAAAATAGTTTGGTAAATATCCCCATGGGGATGTTTTTCGCCCATCCCCACCCCCTAATAGATGAAATCCCCACGGGTTTGGCGGGTATGGGGGCCCGTTGCCATCCCTAAACATAGGGCATAAGCACATGAGCCAGGCAACCCAGCTTGGACAAAACTTAAGTCATATCAATGCATATAGTGGCGAAGAAAAGGTACATATGGAAGAACTCATATGTGAAGAGCTTGGTGCTCGAGGAGTAATAATAAAAAGCTTCTGTCCAAGAAGCCCCCAGGTATAATGGACATACATATTTTAAATGTGTATGTGTCAGGGGTGCGCGGTCTAGCCATTCCAAAGCTTTAAAGCGAGAAAGGAAAACAGTAATCGGAAAAGAGAGAAAAAATAATGGAAACTACAGGGGAGAAGGAGACGAACAAGGAGTTCGGCGCTAGGCATAAAATCTTCGGAGTCTAGCCGCGTTCCAGTGGTTCGGCTCGAGATGATTGTTCGATGCATCACGAAGACGGTATGCTCCTCCGGTGAGAACTTCGTCAATTATGAAGGGACCCTCCCATTTGGTCTTGAGTTTGTCCTTTTTCTTCTCTAGCAGGCGTAGAACGAGTTCGCCAATGTTGTAAGTCTTGGCCCGTACTTCTCTGCTTTGATATCTTGAGCCTGCTGTTGGTAAAATGCTGAGCGGGCCTTTGCGACGTCGCGCTCCTCCTCCAGGGCATCAAGGCTATCCTGCCGATCTAGCTCGGCTTCTCTCTCTTCGTACATACGCACTCAAGGTGAGTCATGAATAATATCGTAGGGCAAAACAGCCTCTGCATCATACACCATGAAGAAAGGTGTGTATCCGGTAGTACGGTTGGGCGTGGTCCACAGCCCCTAGAGTATGGAGTCGAGCTCCTCAACCCAGTGCTTGTCTGATTCTTTCAAAGACCGCACTAGTCTGGGCTTGATGCCGCTCATAATAAGACCATTGGCTCGTTCAACCTGACCGGTGCACTACTAGGGAAAACCCTAGTAGTAGCGCGGGTTTTGAGGCTATCTGCAGCTGGCTGCTGCGCTTACCAATAAGCGCTACTGACTAGCTGTTAGTAGTAGCGCAGCACTGTACCAGCTACTACTATTGACTATATTAGCAGCGCTTTTCCGGAACGCGCTACTATTAGTTAGTTGTAGCGATTTCCTAGCCCCGTGCTACTGCTACATCTTTCATCATTTCAACCCCGTTTCAGCTTCAATAAACTGCAATTTCCAGATACTAGGTACTACTAGATATCAATTTCATAAAGCATTATAGGTACTAGGTAGTATTCCCTCGGTTCCAAATTACTCGTCATGGTTTTAGTTCAAATTTGAACTAAAACCACGACGAGTAATTTGGAACGGAGGGAGTACTAGATAACAATTCCATATATACTCAACATGCATCCTCAAGCAGTACTAGTTGATATCGGCCACGATCATCATATGTAGTTCTAGATGATATCGACGACAATCATCATATGTAGTTCTACATGATATCGGCGACAATCATCATATGTAGTTCTAGATGATATAGCCACACACACATATGTAGTTATAGATGATATCGACGATGATCATCATCCTCAAGCCTGGGCGGTGGGTGTTCCTGATAGTAATTAGGATGGCATGTCCAACACGAAGATTCTTGCCAACGAGGAATCTCTTCCACCCAACCGAGTTTAAGTGTGTGCGACCGTGCGTGTCCATGCGGTAAATGCAGGTGGTGTGAGCCCCTTGCGGTAAGGTGTAGTCCAGCTGAGCCTTCTTCATCAGGCTCGATACCACAACTCACAGATAGGTTCTTTGGCAATTTCTGAATAAGAAAAACATATCAATTAATAAATAGCCTCGCACATACTCTTGCAAATATATTTCTATTAAGTCTAGATTTCTACACTATCAAAAGACACAGTACTACGCATTTGTACTAACTAATCATGAATTCTACTAATAAGTATATATGGATTATCTACACTATTAGTAGTTCCTTGGATTCTATACTAATAAGCATGTGATCAGACTCTACAGTAAAGCATATCATCGACTAGATTCCACAAAGCATATCATTGGACTCTACACTAAGCATATCATCGGATTCACTAAGCATATCATCGGATAATTTGCATTTGTAAGTATAACAATAAAGCATATATATATCATCAAATTACTACAGTCAGTACGTATAACATACCATTTCATTCCGATCGACCATGGTACTTGTCAGGCGGGTCACGAATGGCACCCCTAAAAGTCATCACGTGGCGGAATTATGTCCCATAGGTTGCACACCTCCTCCTCACTCAGCCTCATTCTTTGAGCTACGATGGCTTCATGAAGTGGGTTCTCATCATCTTCATCG
This sequence comes from Aegilops longissima, assembly GCA_021605205.1. Classification (NCBI taxonomy): domain Eukaryota; kingdom Viridiplantae; phylum Streptophyta; class Magnoliopsida; order Poales; family Poaceae; genus Aegilops; species Aegilops longissima. The sequence goes on from CM038681.1 coordinate 509,251,241, forward strand.
AGTGGGTCCTCATTATCTTCATCATCTTCGTCATCTTCATCATCTTCGTCATCTTCATCATCTTCCACCAGGTTGAGATAAATGACAGCCAGCTTAGGTCTTTATGCTCTGAAGGAGAAGCTGATCAACTCACCACCAGTAAGACGCATGCGGGCAAGGAAACGGGCCCATCCATCTCCTCCAATCTGCGACATATTGTGTCCTTTCTCAACCTCCATAGTGTACGGCCCCCCAGGAGCCTCAAATGTCACAGTGTCTCCTGTCAGCTTGTTGAATTTCAACCTCACATTGCATGGGACGACCTGTGTAAAAAAGGCAAAATGACACAATGCAGCAATGCCAACACTAAAAATAAAATAGTTGTTACATTTCATCTAATTTCTTACCGCCGCATGACAAAAACTCGACTGGAAGTAGATGCCGAACAGCTTGCCAGTTGCAAGGCTGCTGGCGCACCTTGACTTGCACAGTCGACATAGTGGTGGTGGTGGTGGCTGATGACCCACAAGTATAGGGGATCTATCGTAGTCCTTTCGATAAGTAAGAGTGTCGAACCCAACGAGCAGCAGAAGGAAATGATAACCGGTTTTCAGCAAGGTATTCTCTGCAAGTACTAAAATAAGTGGTAACAGATAGTTTTGTGATAAGATAATTTGTAACGAGCAACAAGTAACAAAAGCAAATAAAGTGCAGCAAGGTGGCCCAATCCTTTTCGTAGCAAAGGACAAGCCTGGACAAACTCTTATATAAGGAAAAGCGCTCCCGAGGACACATGGGAATATCGTCAAGCTAGTTTTCATCACGTTCATATGATTCACGTTCGGTACTTTGATAATTTGATATGTGGGTGGACCGGTGCTTGGGTGTTGTTCTTACTTGAACAAGCATCCCACTTATGATTAACCTCTATTGCAAGCATCTGCAACTACAACAAAAGTATTAAGCTAAACCTAGCCATAGCATGAAACATATGGATCCAAACCAGCCCTTACGAGCGGCGCATAAACTAGGGTTTAAGCTTCATCACTCTAGCAACCCATCATCTACTTATTACTTCCCAATGCCTTCCTCTAGGCCCAAATAATGGTGAAGTGTTATGTAGTCGGCGTTCACATAACACCACTAGAGGCTAGACAACATACATCTCATCAAAATATCGAGCGAATACCAAATTCACATGACTACTAATAGCAAGACTTCTCCCATGTCCTCGGGAACAAACGTAACTACTCACAAAGCATATTCATGTTCATAATCGGAGGGGTATTAATATGCATAAAGGATCGACATATGATCTTCCACCAAATAAACCAACTAGCATCAACTACAAGGAGTAATCAACACTACTAGCAACCTACTAGTACCAATCCGGACTTGGAGAAAGAATTGGATACAAGAGATGAACTAGGGTTTTGAGAGGAGATGGTGCTGGTGAAGATGTTGATGGAGATTGCCCTCTCCCGATGAGGGAGCATTGGTGATGATGATGGCGATGATTTCCCCTCCGGAGAAGTGTCCCCGCGAGCAGCTCTGCCGGAGCCCTAGATTGGTTCCGCCACGGTTCCGCCTCGTGGCGGCGAGTTCGTCGAAAGGTTGCTTATGAGTTTTCCTTGACGAAATACCTCATATAGCGAAGATGGCCATCGGAGAGCCAACAGGGGCCCACGAGGCGGGGATCGCACCACAGGGGATAGGGCGCGCCCCCACCCTCGTGGCCAGGTGGGTCCCCCTCTGGGGAACTTCTTCCGCTCAATATTTTTTATTATTTCCAAAAATGACTTCCGTGGAGTTTCATGACTTTTGGAGTTGTGCAGAATAGGTCTATAATATTTGCTCCTTTTCCACCGAATTCCGGTATCGGCATTCTCCTCCTTATGTAGACCTTGTAAAATAAGAGAGAATAGGCATAAGTATTGTGACATAACGTGTAATAACAGCTCATAATGTAATAAATATCGATATAAAAGCATGATGCAAAATGGACGTATCAACTCCCTCAAGCTTAGACGCGGGAGCCGATAACGATAAATATGTCCGCATGTTTAGAGGTAGAGGTGTCGATAAAATAAAATACGGACATGAGGGCATCATGATTATTCTCATAACAGCAACATATATGGATATTGTCATATGATTTCTTATGCTCAAGTAATAATCTATTCACATTGCAAAAGTACGAATCATAAACTTTATTGAGAACTAACAAACTATAATCTCAGTCATTGAAGCAATTGCAATTTATCATAACATCAGAAAGAGTCTATGTCAGAGCTTTATAGAAAGTCCACATACTCAACTATCATTTAGTCTTTCATAATTGCTAACACTCACGCGATACTTGTGGTTACGGAGTTTTAATCGGACACAGAGAAAGATAGGGGCTTATAGTTTCGCCTCCCAACCTTTTACCTCAAGGGTAATGTCAACAATAATAACTCATGCTCCCCTACATCCAATTAGATATATTTATCAGGATCTTTCCAACATACTGTGTGAAAGGGCATTTCCCTACCTTATGTTTTGGATGATGATGACAACCCTTTGTTGGTCTAATCCTGTGCTAAATGTTTCAGGTTCTCGATGCTTAGACCTACATCGGATAGTTGTTCTCTCTCGAAGGAAAAGATTGAAGACGGAGTCCTCTACGCTTTTTATCTCTTTGGTCGTAGGGAACCCGTTCTATCAAGAGGGAATCCACATTGGAAAGAGTAGGGGAATCCGTTCACATACACCCTTTCACCCCTCTCTTGTCTTCCTCAGGTGTGAGAGAGAGTGTCTCCCTTTTGATTTTACTGCTGATGTGTTTTCCCAGCGGTTGTACCGCTCGTCCGAGCGGTTGTACCGCTGGCTCTTGGCGTTTCCATGTCTTCATCGAGTGGTGGTACCTCTACCTCCGGGCGGTGGTACCGCCACCAGGCTCAGCAAAAGACCTGCGGCGGTGGTTCCGGCCATGCACCGCCCAAGTACTGGTCGAGCTTCTGTTTTTATGCGGTTCTCGGGCGGTGGTGGTCCGGTTGGTCCGGTTGTTCCTCGTCAACCGGTACCACCGGAGGTTCAGCAGTTCTTCGCTCGACCTTAACCGCTCAAGCGGTCAAGGCCAGCGGTTGCACCGGCCCGTACCGCCTAACCACCCTCGGGGTGACTCCGTTACTTTTGGTCACGGTAGTTGTGCGGTGGCAGGCGGTTGTTCGGTTATTTTCTTTAACGGTACTACCGCTGGTGGCCCATTATACCGCTGGTGGGGTTCTGCCGATACACGTGAGCCCCGTTGTCTGGGACAAGGAGCGGTTGTACCGCTGCGGCTGAAAACGCTGATAGCAGTTGGATTTATTAGGGTTGCTATATAAGGTGGTTCTTCCACCTACCACTCTACACCTCTTACCTCTCTCACTCCACCATTGATGCTCTCAAGCTCTCTTGCCCGATCTCTCTCTCTAGCCACTCAAACTCGTTGATTTGCTAGGGATTGAAGGAGGAGACCTAGATCTACACTTCCACCAAAGGATATTTGCTTCCCCCATACTTTCTAGTGTGGATTTTATTACTCTTGGGTGTTTGAGCACCCTAGACGGTTGAGGTCACCTCGAAGCCATATTCCATTGTGGTGAAGCTTCGTGGTTTCGTTGGGAGCCTCCAATTAAGTTGTGGAGAGATCCCCAACCTTGTTTCTAAAGGTCCGGTTGCCGCCTTCAAGGGCACCAATAGTGGAATCACGGCATCTCGCATCGTGTGAGGGCGTGAGGATAATACGGTGGCCCTAGTGGCTTCTTGGGGAGCATTGTGCCTCCACACCGCTCTAACGGAGACGTACTTCCCTTGAAAAGGAAGGAACTTCGGTAACACATCCTCGTCTCCACCGACTCCACTCTTGGTTATCTCGTGCCTTTACTTTTGCAAGCTTAATTGTGTTGTATCCCTTACTTGCTTGTGTGCTTGTTGTTGTTGCATCATATAGGTTGTTCACTTAGTTGCATATCTAGACAACCTACTTTGACGCAAAGTTTAATTTGGTAAAGAAAAGTTAAAAATTGTTAGTTGCCTATTCACCCCCCCCCCTCTAGTCAACTATATCGATCCTTTCACTATGCTTGCCAAAGGATAAAATAAAAGGGAAAGGTGAAGATCACCATGACTCTTGCATAAGGTAGAAGATAATAGTAATGGATAGGCCCTTCACAGAGGGAAGCAGAGGTTGCCATGCGCTTTTAGGGTTGGATGCACAAAATCTTAATGCGAAAGAACGTCACTTTATATTGCCCCTTGTGATATGAACCTTTATTATGCAGTCTGTCGCTTTTATTTCTTCCACATCACAAGATCGTATAAAGCTTATTTTCCCACACACTAATAAGTCATACATATTTAGAGAGCAATTTTTATTGCTTGCACCGATGACAACTTACTTGAAGGATCTTACTCAATCCATAGGTAGGTATGGTGGACTCTCATGGCAAAACTGGGTTAAGGGTTTTTGGAAGCACAAGTAGTATCTCTACTTGGTGCAGAGAATTTGGCTAGCATGAGGAGGAAAGGCAAGCTCAACATGTTGGATGATCCATGACAACATACTTTATCTCAGATATAAGAAAACATAACCCATTACGTTGTCTTCCTTGTCCAACATCAACTCTTTAGCATGTCATATTTTAATGAGTGCTCCCAATCACAAAAGATGTCAATGATAATATATTTATATGTGTAACCTCTCTTTCCTTATTACTTCCTATTAATTGCAACGATGACCAAAGCTATGTTTGCCAACTCCCAAGAACTTTTAATCATCATACTCTTTCTATGTGAAGTCATTACTCTCGATAAGATCAATACGATCTCTTTATTTTTTTTATTCTCTTCTCTTTTCTTTTATTCACTCAAGATCATGGCAAAATAATCAAGCCCTTGAGTCAACACTAATCTTTATTATATATAGCTCACAGACTCGATTACATAGAGAGATCACAAAGCAAAACTCAAGACTAGATCATGCCATAAACTTTATTCTACTAGATCAAGATACTACTAATAGGATCGAACTAAGAAAAACGGTAAAGATAGGAGTGTGATGGTGATACGATACCGGGGCACCTCCCCCAAGCTTGGCAGATGCCAAGGGGAGTGCCCATACCCATGTGATTATGTCTCCTTCTTTGTTGATGGTGAAGAAGGTGGAGGTGTTGTTGATGATGTAGCCTTCTTCCTTAATTTGCGCTTGAGGACAGAATTTTGATCCCTCAAGTCATTAATCTCCTGTTCCAGGCTTAATATCTTTTGCATAATTCTGCTTGTTTCCTGCAAGAGGCGAAAAGGATAAACTCGATCTTAAGTTTCTTTGCTCTATCAGGGAGGCTTGACTTTTTGAACTCCACATGCATGTCCCCAGGTTGAGGTAGTGGGACTTCATCTTCATCCGAGCTCATCTCCTCCTTTCTCTTAGGTTCATAGTCTTCTTCTTCTTTCGTGGTCCAACCATAGTGCTCCACATCTCCATAGACCTTAGGATTTGCAAGGTAATCATCCACATAACTTCCTCCTTTAGAATCCTGGGACGACATGTTGCTCTGATTTGCAGTAGGACAGCTCGAAACAAGAACAGAGGATATTTGCGTGATACAGGAGTCAAAACCTTCGGGAGAATATATGATGAATTTTTACCGACCAAAATACGTATCGTGCAAGAAAACGGAGTCCGGAAGGCACACGAGGTGCCCATGAGGTAGGGGGCGCACCCAGGGGGGTAGGGCGCGCCCTCCACCCTCGTGGGGTCCTCGTGTCCTTCCCGGACTGCTACTTATTTTTCTATTTTTCTAAATATTCCAAACGAAGAAATATTGCCTTAAAATTTGTTTTGGAGTCAGTTTACTTACCGTACCACATACCTATTCTTTTTCGGAGTCTGAAACATTTTGGAAAGTGTCTCTTATGTATTCCTCCGGGGTTACGGTTTCAATAACATTGGTTTCAACATTTATATGATTACCTGAGATATAATGTTTGATTCTTTGACCGTTTACCACCTTCGGATTTGTGCCTTCGAAGTTTTTGATTTTTATGGCACCGGAACGATAGACCTCCTCGATAACGTAGGGGCCTTCCCATTTAGAGAGAAGTTTTCCTGTAAAATATCTTCAACGAGAGTTGTATAGCAATACATAATCACCTACATTAAACTCACGCTTTTGTATCCTTTTGTCATGCCATCTTTTAACTTTTTCTTTGAACAACTTGGCATTTTCATAAGCTTGGGTTCTCCATTCATCAAGTGAGCTAATATCAAATAACCTCTTCTCACCGGCAAGTTTGAAATCATAGTTGAGCTCTTTAATAGCCCAATATGCCTTATGTTCTAGTTCGAGAGGTAAGTGACATGCTGTACCATAAACCATTTTATATGGAGACATACCCATAGGATTTTTATATGCAGTTCTATAGGCCCATAATGCATCATCAAGTTTCTTGGACCAATTCTTTCTAGACCTGTTGACAGTCTTTTGCAAAATTAATTTGAGCTCTCTATTACTCAATTCTACTTGACCACTAGACTGCGGGTGATAAGGAGATGCAATTCTATGATTACATCATACTTAGCAAGCATTTTATGGAAATCACCATGAATAAAGTGTGAACCATTATCAGTCATTAAATATCTAGGGACTCCAAACCTCGGGAAACACTACACCACGCCCCATTATAGCTCACATGTCGTCTGTTGGTAAATGTTTATGTAAGCCATCATACAGTGTATCCATAAAAATATTGACAATCTGTCTGTTGGTAAACCTTCATATATGAACGCATCGTGTGTCTGTAAAAATATAGGCACATTGTATGTCAGCAAACATATAAAGGGAGGCAGAGTATGTGACGGCAATCACGCAAACTATCAACACCATGTATGTTGGCAAATATTTGCGGGCCAAATGAAAATGAAGGCGCCAAGTTAAAAGTTAAATGAAAATTGAAGCGGGCATATTTCGGACGAAATTTTTGGCACCGAGAGTGTGTCTGAAAATTGAGGTGGCTAAATATCTCCGCCGCCGAACCAGTGCCCCCAAACCTAGATCTCACGGAGCCCTCCCAAATCCTCTTCTCCTCAAGCACACAACCCCGCCGCGGATGTTCCTCTCCTCCGTTGCCACTATGTTCATCTCCGCGACCGCCTCCCTCCAGCCACTGCCACCCTGCGTTGCATCGCCGGCCCTTGAATCCCGCCGCACACTCCATCTCGCCGCTCCACGGGTGCCTTGCATCTGCCCGCCGCTCCCCATCCACCTGAAGGCGGCCACCACTGACGAGCCCTCATCTCTCAAGGCCGCCGCTGCTCCCCATCCACCTGAAGGCGGCCACCGCTCATGAGCCCTCTTCTCTCAAGGCCACCGCTGCTCCCCATCCACCTGAAAGCCGCGAGCGCTCACGACCCTCCCCTCTCAAGCCCGATGCCGCTCACATCCGTGCTTCTCCCCTGACCAGCTAGATCCCGACCTCCCCACTAGCGAGCTCCGCCGCCCCTCTGCCATATTGCTCCTCCGACCTGCTCCAGCCCGCCGCCTTGACCAGTGAGCTCCACCACCGGCCGCTGTTCCTCTGTCGTGCTGCTACGTACTCGGTACTCCGGCCTGCTCCACCGATTAGTGAGTTCGGCCACTGAACGCAGCTCCTGTGTCGTGTTGCTGCTCTAGCCAAAGGTTTTCTCTCAATTTTTATACATCTACATCCCCTCGTATGATGCTAGCTGAAGTGGCTTGTTTAATTACTCTGGAATCTTTTATGCGCTTTTCTATCAAGTGACTTTCAACTAGGAGATGTGCCTATGTTTAATTCTGAAATCTAAATGCAATCTTATGTTGTTCCATCGAGATTGATTTTTAGAAGGTGTATATCTAATGTTTCTTACTGCAGCTTTAAGCTTCACTGTCATCTAACTTTGTATAGTTAATTTTTGTTGTCTGTCTTTGAACCTAAAAAAATTGGGTGATCTGTACATTTGTCGTCTCCTGCATGTGTTTCCTAAACATGTCTAAAGTTTTTATAAGAAATGCAGCTCTGAAGTCGGGCAATCGTAGGATGACTAGACACATAGTACATATGATTTGAGATGTATATGTATGCAATTTCACCCTTTGCTAAAAAATGTGCTATACAATCTCAGATTTTGTGAAGCCACAGTGAGCTAGGGGTTGCACCGCAGGAGCATAGCCTGTACAAGTACTGCACATTGAAGATTGCATTGCAGCCTGTACGAGTATGCCTTCCTTGCAATCTTTGAAGCCTATTAAATTCTGAAATGTTATTTTTTTTCTATACAATTTTTTTTGTGTCAAGTACTTGTTAATTGATGTGTTGAGGGGTGCTCATATACTTCCTCAGTAAAATGGGAAGCTGAAGATGTTAGTGGATTGTGTTGGGCATTCTAGCTTCTATAGCTTGGCCACACTTAAGTGTACAGGTTAGACTCTGATTATTTCCTTGCATGTTTGGGTACTGATACACACATGATTCATTGCCTTAGTATTGTTCATCCTCTTTATTTCAGATTGTGAATGAAGAAAGGGCAACAAAGATATCTAAGGTTCAGCATGGTCAGCAAAGTATGTTTCCTTTGCTCCCTTCTTTAGTCTAAAATCATTACCTATGGTGCATGGTTTACCTTTTCTTTTACTGAATGGGTTAATGGAGTTCACTGAAAACTTGACATTATAGTTGGATGTGACATAGTCACTTTTTCCTGAAGTAGCAACAAGTGACCTTTTTCTTTGAGTTTCAATCTTGTGGCCCCTGACATTAACAAATAGATTTAACATGTTATTTGTGTATATGATATGCATTATTGCTAAAGGTGTATATTTAGTCCATTGGAGGAAGAATTTCAATTATTTCATTAACAAAAGACCACACTATCCTTGGCCAGTTTCTTTTGTTGGACTGGGTTATCCAAAAGGACTCGTGCAGATGGCAGTGTAATAGTGTGATCCTGACTATTTTGTTGCATGTTAACCATTTCTCCTGTTTGAATGGTTAATCACCGATCTCTAGGCATTGAATACCAGTGATCTGAAACCTTATGAAGCTACAACTTGAGTAATTTAGATAAAACCTACTATCTAGAACACACACATCTCTAGATATTGTAGAAAGGGACTGGTTGGGGGTATCCCCAGCCATGTGGTTCAGGGATATCATTTGTTTCTTGTTTTGTTGAGATCAAAGGTAGAGAGGATAGCCTAGTGTTTTTGTTTGGTTAAAGGGATAACAAGTGGATGGGTTATTGTGATGATTTTTTATGACATGATGAGATTACCTTTTTGCACACAACCATTATTTCTGCAAACCAACTAAGTCTCACATTCATACATGAGCTCTCAAGCACAAGATAGGTCAATTAGATACATGTATAAGCATCAAGAAAATAAAATTACACACACACACACACACACACACACACACACACACACACGAAGACATGCAAGTGTACATCTGGTATATCTCACATACATGCACATGTTTGGCTAAGAAATATATGTGCGTCCATTTAGTACAGCGGTCTATTCCTAAGTGTGCATTTACATGCATCGTGGTCGTCAAGCTCCTATCCTCTCTTGTGGCCAGAAAGATGTATATCTATATGTTATGAAACCCTGATAAAAAAAATGTAGACTTTTGAAGTTGTGCTCCTTTCAGTGTTCAGTATATAGAAACTACAACCTGAACATGGCTGTGTGTGTGTGTGTGTGTGTGTGTGTGTGTGTGGCCGTGCGGCTGTGTGGCTGTGTGCTGTGCATACTGCTTACTCATTCCTAGCTGCTCGTGCGCGCTCGTGTGCCTTCTATGGCCGTTTCTTGCTGGTTGCATATTTCTTGGCTGCTGTAACTAAGGTTGTAAGAAACTAAATAGCCTATACTCTATCCTTCCGGCATTCTGCATGCTTCTTCTATTGTGAACTTTGAATCAGGGACATCAATGGCTTATTACTATCATTTTCATGGTTTCATGTTGTCATTTTTTTTCTTAGATTTGTTAAAATGCTGCTAAAATTGAATCTTATATGTCTTTTTCAGATGATAACTGAAGAATGGTGACTCTGTTGTTGATGCCTAGACACTACTTTTGGGAACGTGGTAGTACTTGGCAATATGCAAAATGTATTATCATATTTTGTACTTCTTATATGGTGTCAATCAGAGTTGGATTTGTGAGATATGCCATAAATGTACGAACTTCATCAGATTTATAAATGATGGTTGAATTTGGTATGAGTTGTGTGCTGTGGTGAGATATAGATTTAATCATTTCAGTACCATGCTGAGAATTTGGTATCGGTTGTGCTGAGAGATGGACTTGTTTGTTGGCAAGCAAACGACACTTACCAATGCACTTTCTGTTAGCATGCAAAATACTTAGTGGCACGTTATATGTTGGGAAGCGAAATGATTTACCAACTCACGATCTGTTGGCAAGTGAAAGACTTACATTGCTTGTTGGGAAGCAAACTAACTTACCAACGCACAGTTTGTCGGAAAAAGAGACACTTAGTTACACACTCCGTCGGCAAGCCATTGACTTGCCAAACGCATAGGCTGTCGGCAAGGGAGACACTTAGCGACATACAGTTTGTCAGCAAGTTAACTATCTATCGGTAAATCTGACTCTTGACAGCTCAGATGCGGACAGACGCGTTCTAACAATTTGTGTGTCAATAAAGGTTCATGCAGACATATTGTGTGTCGGGAAAACCCTTTTTTGCCAACACACACGTGTTTTAGCTATAGTAGGGCGTGGTGTAGTGAAAATAACTTCTTTAAGCATCTTAATAGAAGTGTTATGATCAGCATTACTAGTTGGAATAGCTTCTACCCACTTGGTAACGTAATCAACAACAACTAAAATATGTGCGTAACCATTAGAGGCAGGAAAAGGTCTCATATAATCAAAGCCCCAAACATCAAATGGTTCAATAACAAGTGAATAGTTCATAGGCATTCTTTGACGTCTACTAATATTACCAATTCTTTGACATTCATCACAAGACAAGACAAACTTACGGGCATCCTTGAAGAGAGTAGGCCAATAAAAACCGGATTGCAATATCTTATGTGCAGTTCTATCTCCAGCGTGGTGTCCTCCATAAGCTTCGGAGTGACACTTGCGTAGGATCTGTTCCTGTTCATGCTCAGGTACACAACGTCTAATAACATCATCTACTCCTTCTTTATAAAGATGTGGGTCATCCCAAAAGTAATGTCTCAAATCATAGAAAAACTTTTTCTTTTGTTGGTATGTGAAACTAGGTGGTATGAATTTAGCAACAATGTAATTAGCATAATCAGCATACCATGGAGTACTATGAGAAGTATTTATGACATTTAATTGCTCATCAGGAAAGATATCATTAATAGGTAGTGGGTCATCAAGAACATTTTCTAACCTAGACAAGTTGTCTGCAACGGAGTTCTCAGCTCCCTTTCTATCAACAATATGCAAATCAAATTCTTGTAGCAAGAGAACCCATCTAATAAGTCTAGGTTTAGCATCTTTCTTTTCCATAAGATATTTAATAGCAGCATGATCCGTGTGAATAGTTACTTTAGAATCAACAATATAAGGTCTGAACTTATCACAAGCAAATACAACTGCTAAGAATTCTTTTTCAGTAGTAGCATAATTTCTTTGAGCATTGTCTAGAGTTTTACTAGCATAATGGATAACATTTAATTTCTTATCAACTCTTTGCCCTAGAACAGCACCTACAGCATAACCACTAGCATCACACATAATTTCAAAGGGTAAATTCCAATCAGGTGGCTGAACGATAGGTGCAGAGATCAATGCTTTCTTAAGTATTTCAAATGCTTCTACACAATCATCATCAAAGACAAATGGTATATCTTTTTGTAATAAATTAGTCAGAGGCCGAGGAATTTTTGAGAAGTCCTTAATGAACCTCCTATAAAAACCAGCGTGACCAAGGAAACTTCTTATACCTTTGATGTCCTTGGGACATGGCATCTTTTCAATAGCATCAACCTTGGCTTTATCAACTTCAATACCTCTTTCAGAAACCTTATGCCCCAAGACAATACCTTCATTGACCATAAAGTGGCACTTTTCCTAATTGAATACAAGATTAGTTTCTTCACATCTCTACAAAACTCGATCAAGGTTGCTCAAGCAATCATCAAAAGAGGATCCATAGACGGAGAAATCGTCCATGAAAACCTCACAAATCTTTTTCACAAAAGTCAGAGGATATAGCCATCACGCATCTTTGAAAGATAGCAGGTGCATTACATAAACCAAAAGACATATGTCTATAAGAAAAAGTACCAAAAGGGCAAGTAAAGTAGTTTTTGATTGATCATTAGCTGACACAGGTATTTGAGAGAAACCAGAATAACCTTCTAGAAAGCAATAGTGTGTATGTTTGCATAATCTTTCTAGCATTTGATCGATAAAAGGTAAGGGGTAATGATCCTTTTTAGTAGCCTTATTTAATTTACGGAAATCAATTACCATCCTATAACCTGTAATAATTCTTTGCGGAATCAATTCATCTTTATCATTAGGAACAACAGTAATACCTCCCTTCTTAGGGACACAATGGACAGGACTTACCCACTGACTATCAGCAACGGGATAAATTATACCTGCCTCAAGGAGCTTTAGTATTTCCTTTCTTACCACTTCTTTCATTTTAGGATTCAGCCTTCGTTGATGATCACGAACTGGTTTGGCATCTTCTTCCAAATTTATTTTATGTTGACATAGAGTGGGACTAATGCCCTTAAGATCATCAAGAGTATATCCAATAGCAGCATGATGCTTCTTCAGAGTTTTCAATAATCTCTCTTCTTCATGTTATGAAAGGTTAGCACTAATAATAACAGGATATATCTTCTTCTCATCAAGATAAGCATATTTAAGATTATCAGGCAACGGTTTAAGCTCAAACACGGGATCACCCTTAGGTGGAGGAGGATCCCCTAGGATTTCAACAGGCAAATTGTGTTTCAGAATAGGTTCCTGTTTAAAGAATACTTCATCTATTTCCCTTCTTTCATTCATAAACATATCATTTTCATGGTCTAGCAAATATTGTTCTAAAGGATCACTAGGAGGTACGGCAATATAAGCAAGACCAATAATTTCATCCTTACTAGGTAATTCCTCTTCACGGTGTTGTCTACTAAATTTAGAGAAATTAAACTCATGAGACATATCACCCAAACCAATAGTAACAACATTCTTTTCGCAGTCTATTCTAGCATTGACAGTGTTCAAGAAGGTTCTACCAAATATAATGGGACAAAAGCTATCTTGTGGGGAACCAAGAACAAGAAAATCAGCAGGATATTTAGTTTTCCCACACAAGACTTCAACATCTCTAACAATTCCCATTGGTGAAATAGTATCTCTATTGGCAATCTTAATTGTGACATCAATATCTTCTAACTCAGCAGGTGCGATATCATGCTTAATTTCGTTGTATAAGGCAATAGGTATAACACTAGCACTAGCACCCATATCACATAAGCCATGATAACAATGATCTCCTATTTTAACAGAAATAACAGGCACACCTACCACATGTCTATGTTTATCTTTAGCACAAGGTTTGGCAATTCTAGCGGTTTCACCGCAGAAATGAATAACATGCCCATCAATATTATCAGACAAGAGATCTTTAACAATAGCAATATCAGGTTCAACTTTAACTTGCTCAGGAGGTGTATAAGTTCTAATATTGCTTTTATGAACCACAGTTGAAGCTTTAGCATGGTCCTTTATCCTAACAGGGAAAGGTGGTTTCTTAACATAAGAAGTAGGAACAATAGGATCATTATAAGTGACAGTCTCTTCTTCAACTTTAGTAGGTGTAGCTACTTTTACTTCTATGGGAGGATGATATTTAAACCACTTCTCCTTGGGGAGATCAACATAAGTAGCAAAAGATTCACAGAAAGAAGCTACTATCTCAGAGTCAAGTCCATATTTAGTGCTAAATTTACGGAAAACATCGGTATCCATAAAAGATTTAGCACAATCAAACTTAGGTGTCTTACCTGACTCCTTACCTTCGTCAAGATCCCAATCTTCAGAGTTGCATTTAATTCTATCCAATAAATTCCATTTGAATTCAATAGTCTTCATCATAAAAGAGCCAGCACAAGAAGTATCGAGCATGGATTGATTTTTTTTTTTGACTATGTACTGCAAGGCAACAACCTCACAGCCCTTTATTAAAACAAATATAGACACTGTACAAAATTAGAAAGGAAAACAAGAGGGGAAAGAAGGCTACTTACAGGGGGGGATTAGTGTAAAGAATCTATCCAATCAGTTAATCTATCTCTATATTTACACTTGATTCTATGAGCTAAGAGAGTAATATCATGAATAAAATTCCTCCTCCAAGCTCGAAAGTGGGCATCTCATTTCAAGATCCTTCCATTCCTTTGGGTCCAAATATTCCGTGGCCGTAAATACTACCTCGGTGAAAAACGGTTGACCAAATTCCTCCTGGCCTCACAAGCCATTTCAAAAGTGGTCGATTAGGTTGAACATTCCATGAAATGCCCAAATAATTCCGATATCGCTGGCTAAAGTTGCAAGCAAAAAGAGATGAGCTCTATCTTCATGCAAACCTGAAAAGCAAATGGCACAAGTATCATCCTGGATAATCCAATGACGTCTCGCATCATATCCCCGGTGTTCGGACGATCCATCAAAAGAAGCCATCCAAACACCTTGAGCTTGAGGGTGCAAGCACATTTCCGATCCACCGAAAAGAGGGTCACCACGACTTGAAAAACAGGACAAATAGTAGATCCCGGATTGATAGTCCCCGCTTTTAGAAGGCCATTTCCAAACGTCACTAACTCCCTCACGTAAGTTTATGAGAGGCATTATAGCCTCAAGCTGATTGAATTCCTCAAAAGCTTCAACCGATAAAGGCAGTGAAAATTGTCGGTTGGGACAGCAGCTCCATCACATTTTTAATGGTAAGTGTGTCATCAATGACAAAAGAATGAAGCCGCGGAAAACGCTGTTGCATGAAGACCACCTCGTTATTAAGTTGCCACCGATCCAGCCAGAAAACCACCGAGTCTCCGGAGCGAACATGAGGGATGGCCAACTTACAAAATTTGCCATAAAGTTTCATCACATCACGCCACCAAAAGGAACCACAACTTTATGTTACTTGGGGTGGAGCAACAACATAATATGTGTCCCGGATAAGTGAAACCAGGGTACATCCAACTTATTATAAAATTTGAAGAGGTGCTTGATCAACAAGGCTTCATTTTGTTTACCAAGGTCCAAAACCCCAAGTCCTCCCTGGTTCTTGGGCCGACAAACTAACTCCCAAGCTGCTAAAGATTGTCTTGGCGTGTCGAGTTGCCTCGCCACGCACATTGCCGCATGATACGTTCTATCTGCTTCAAAATTCCTTGAGGTAATGAAAGGGAACACAAGAAGTATATTGACATGGAACATAAAACCGATTTCAAGAGTTGCAGCCGCTACCCCGATTCAACAAACAGGATGAGGCGATAATCGCCTCACAATGCGGTCCACTAAAGGTAGCAAGTCATATATTGTGGGTCGAGTAGTACCCATTGGCAATCCTGTAAGTAAATGGCATAGAGCCAACATCACATCCAAGCAAAGCCGCCATCGTTGACCCTCTTCATCGGACATATTCAATGGAATCAAAGATGACTTACTAAAATTAACCTCAAACCTGTTGACTTAGCAAAGGTCTCAAGCATCTCCTTGAAAGCAATGAGTTGGTCATCCACCGCAGGAAGGACAATTAAAGTGTCGTCCGCATATTGAACAATCGGATAATCCCGTGAAGAGGTAGGTATGGGCAGTGTGAGAATGTTCCTTGCACACATCTCATTGACCACGATCGCAATAAATCCACCGCAATCACAAATAACAAAGGAGATAAAGGGTCTCCTGTCAGACACCCGAACGGCAAACAAAGTGATTACCAGCACCCCATTTAAGAGGATCAAGAGGAACCAGAGGACAAGATGTCATCAATCCAACCTGTCCAACGGTCATCAAAACCCTTGCATTTCGAATCCCGAGAATCGATCATGTTCGATGGTATCAAACGCCTTCGTGAAGTCCAGTTTAAGAAGGATTATAGATCTTTTGGATGCCTTACACCGATGTATATATTCAAAACACCATGCAAGGCAATCTTGAATGGATCTACACCAAGAAACCCATATTGATTGCGATGAATACATTTGAGAATCACACTCTGCAACCGATTTGCCAAAAGTTTAGTTAAAACTTGAGGCAAGTGTTTGTCAATGATATGGGTCTAAAATCACCAATATATTCTGGCTCAACTTTTTGGAATGAGTGTAATGAGAGATGTACTCGACACTCCAGGTTGCACTTTCCATCATAAAACTCCCCGACCAAATTCATAAAATCTGTCCTCAATATATTCCAAAGAAGTCTTGAGGAAAAGACCAGAACCCATCGGGGCCGAGCACGGTCAAGGCATATTCTTAATCACCGTATCCACCTCACAATCCGTGAAAGGTAAGGATAAGCTCTCCAGCCCATCAATACGGTCAATTAATGTGTCAAGGTCAAAACCCATCAGATACCTTTTGCTTGGCCCATTCTACGATTGAAATCCGACCAAAACATCCCAGCTAACTGTTGATGATCGAAACCACTTCCCCATCCTCGATTTGATTGAAGAAATAGTGTTTATCCTATATCTTTCGGTTGCCATTATGTGGAAGAACTTTGAATTCTCCTCACCAACTTTAATATTTCGATCGTGCAACGTTGCTTCCAATAAATGAACCGCCAATGAAGTATATCTTCAAGATGTAATTTGACAATCTTCCGAAAGTTGAACTCCGGCCAACTCAAGGGCCTAAATTCCTCAATATTATCCAAAAAAACAATTACTTTGTTGCAATCAGCAATGAGCGCCTTAACTGTGGATAGATTAAGATGCCATTTCTTAAGAGCATAACGAAGAGATTTGAATTTAGCGGAGATGATTAAAGCAGTTGAGGATTTATCCACGAGCGATTCCAAACCTCGATACACAATCCATAAAGCCGTGCAAATCAACCCAATAGTTTTCAAATCGAAAAATCTTTGCCTTGGGTATAGCAAAGGCAATTGAAACCACACACGGGACGTGGTCAGAGGCAGTGCGAGCAAGCGGAATGACCATTGTGTTGGGATGATCATGTGTCCAAGCAACAGATGTAAAAAACCAATCAATTTGTTCGAGGAGGGGTGTGGATTGCATATTAGACCATGTGTACTGACGACCCTTGATTGGAAGTTCAACAAGACCCAAATGGCCAATTATTTCATTAAACAAAAGATATCATTCACATCACCACCGGCTGGTTTCGATTCTCAATGGAACGATAAAGTTAAAGTCACCTAAAAGCAGCCAATTGTCCTCTAGCTGAATATCCAAATTATATAACCATTGCACAAAATCATCACGCGCAGGTCCCTGACACGGACCATATATGGAGACAAGAAACCAAGACTCAGATGTATGTTTAGATTGAAACTTCACAATAATGCCATATGATTTAGCCTCAATTAAGCTGCCTATGAAGAGAGATGAATTCCATATGACCACCATACCAGCAGATGCACCAACCGATGGTACATAAACAAAGTTATCAAAGCGCCGTGGACAGAATTTTCTAATGAACCGATGATCAATATGCATGCATTTGGTTTCTTGGAGGCAAATAACAGAGCATCCACTTTCATTAATCTTTTGCCTAACCGCAAGCTGACGCGCTTCAGAATTCAGACCCCTAACATTCCAACAGAGTACTTTCCAATCTCTAAACGAGGTTTGATTCATTACGCACCAAAAGAGGGTAAAGCAAAAGTAAGCCACACAATGGCCTACATCCCGTAAGATGATGCAAACCGCAAAGTTCCAAACATATAAAACATAAAAAGGCGATTATGGTACGCCATGGACCTAAACCCGGATGATTAAACTAATCATCGAACTTGCATCGTTGTTGGAGCGGAGGATCAGCTACAAGCTTATCCGTAGAGATTTTCTCCGTGCAATACGTAAGACGAGCACCAATTCACTGAAGATCAACTATCGCCGCCGAGGAGGCACTGCAGATATCATCGCTGGCCTTGGGAGGTGCAGTTTTGCGCTTCTTCCCGTGTGTGGCTTCCTAGGAGATGACCCAATAACTACTCGACGGTAGCCATCTCAAGATCGCACTTAGGCGAAAGCATCGCGCCGACCTCGATTCCACAATGACTCTAGAGGCTTTGGGCTTTCTTCCACGCTCAGAGTGACTTTAGGAACAGCAAGAAACTCAAATGCTTCAAAGAATGTGTTCATCAATATCACAAAACAAAGAGCTCGAGCTATGTGCCTTTTAATCGATGACGCTTCTCAAACCGAGACATAGAGACAGTGCGTGCAGGAGCTGCAATTTTGGAGCCGGAGCGGGAATCGTCCAAGACTGATTGTTCAAAAGAGCACCGAGATGAGACCGAAAGACAACCTTTGGAATGTCAGAGATCCCAAAAAGCGGCAATACTTTCTCAAACGAGCGCTTCCATTGCATCACAAAGGTGACAGCCCAAAACAGTTAACACTTGTCCGATCATTAAAGGATGCTGTTGAGGTCCCATTGGCTGTTGGAGCACGGCAACTTCATCAGCAGCGATGCCATTGTTTACTGAATCATCAGATAACTGAATCACAATTGACTCTTGAGACTGAATTTCCTCGATATTAACTCGCCGCTCCACTTCCCGAACTTGTGGAGGGTCATCCTGTGGCTGTTCATTGGGTGCAGCACATCATTCCAACCCAGCTCCGGAACTCGTAAAACCCAATTGTGATTATTGAATTGCATGTTGCCGGGGAGGGGTGGGGATTGCCATTGAGGGCATTGGGTCCTCATCGGTAGGTAGGATATCCGCAAAGTCTGCAGATAGAATATAAACTGAGCAGACCAAGAAATCCAACCCCACCAAAGTCGAAAATTCTCTCAGATGTCACCGATCCGGGGACCATAGAAGGTGCAGGAAAAGACGATAAACCAAGGAGCGGACCTTCATTGGATCATCCCGTGACAATGGTGGAATCGGCCAAAAGTACTAATAACATCTGCAAGATATTGAGAGCGCCTTTAATCCAAAGGGACTCCTAGCAGCATTATCCATCCCCTTCGAAAACCTTGCACAGCTCTGTAGTTAATACCCTCATCATGCGGAATAAACCTGACAAATCTATCGTTGCCCAAATCGAAAGGAGGGTGGTCGACTAATGCTTGACGGGCCAGAGCACTGCGTAGCTGAAACAAACCAACCCCTTGGATCCATGGCTGGGCATCTAACACGGCTCTCTGCAGAGTATTGACGACAAAATCACCGACCGATTCCTGTAGATGGCGACTTCTTCAGCAGAGGAACAGGTTCGACAATGGCGACAAGATACGCCTCATGTCCGCCGATCCGAGCCACCGCCGCGCAAAGAAAGTGCGAGGCAATCGTAGCTCCCTCCATCGATGATATCGAATCCATGCGGAGGAAGTCCATCGGGTCCAACTGAAAGTTGGCCATTGCCGGAGCAGCGGAGGGATGAACCGTAACTGAGGCGAGGTGGTGGTGAGGGAGGCGGCAGAGGCGCCAGGGGGCGGTGGCTCAACCGGCAATGGTGGGGATGACGGGCGGCAGGCTTGATGGGATGGGCATAGACCCCTCCGGCTAGCTATGGGAGAAAACGAGAGTCCCGCCCCAAAAACCCGCCGACCGGTTAGATACGGGGGATTTGGACCGCGGGACCCACCTGTAAGAGGGAGATAGGCTAGAATCGAACAGCCCTTTGCCCTGTGTCCCAACCGAAAGCATATACGGCACCTAACCCTGCTGGTGCACGCGCTGGATAAATGCTTCATTGACAAGCAATTTTGACATTTCCAAACTTTGAAAACCATGTCATCCACAAGATCATTAAATCCATCACAATCAACAGGTGATTCCAATGTCTTAGGATTAATAAGTTCCTTATTTCCAAAAACAGATGAAGATGCAGGTTCGGAAGCAACTTGGGCCAAAGGCATCGGGCCGAGAAACGCCCCGGGGCGGGAAAGTTGGGCCGCCACCGGACTGGCCTGCTCCATCCCATGCACATGCAGATTCACGTCCAAGAAGTTGGCTTAATCCCGGATATTCGCCAAGGAAGTAGCGTGGGCGTTGACTGTTCGAAAATAATTGGTGGTTCGCCACCGTCCATCGGAGTTCGGGCCGCCACGGCGGAGGAACGATGACTCTTTCACGGGGCAGCACCTTGTACCCAGCATCCGAAACCGCCTCAACAAGACCTGGCGAAGCAGGAAAAGAGTATCCCTTGCAAACATCATACTGTTGGAAAGTGGCAAAAGAAATCCTCTTCGGAGGTCCAGAGGTCGAACGTAAGGCAGATTTGGAAGGAGGTTTATGCATAGCAAGTAAACCCAAAGCAGCACGCTTTTTAGAAGGGCTAATGATAATCCATTCGGCATCACACTCTTTCTTCCAAAGAACAAACTCGCTTTCCAATTAGGGCCGCCATTACCCCATAGGTGAAAGTAGCATTTGAATTGCGGACACACAAAAGATCGCAAGTGAAGAATAAGAATACCAACACGTTTGCATGATACCATAAATGAGAATACCTTATCCGCAATGAATTGCACAGATAGGTCAATTGCGGATCCTCCAATTGCACATTCCAAAGCCGCAGCCGCCGAGTCCTCATCAAGACGAAATCGATGTCTGCTGAAAGACACAACCATAATAAAATGGCTCGTGTCATCCGAGGGATGAATTGTTTTCCCACAAGATCTGGAAACTTCCTCCGCAAAAGCCACACCTTTGGAGAAATCCAGATCCAAAGTCGATCCACCATGCGGACCCATGTGAGATGGGTATAGGGTGGTAGATCAGAGAACGCCGAAGAAGATGGATGGAGAGAAGACCAGATTTACTGGCTGAGGAGGAAGATCGCCGGAGAGCCTAGGGCGCCGGTGGGAGGCGAGGTGGGAGCCATCACTTTTTCCCTTTAACTCGCATGGATTGATTATTATGAGAAAACCGAGCATAATTTTTTTGAAGAATTATTTCTCTTGAGAGCTCATGATTGGGGCATAAATATAACATTGATTTAAGACTCCCCCAAGCTTGAGCGATGCTTTCTCCTTCGCGAGGCCAAAAATTATATATTTAATTGCGATCACGATGAACAAGATGCATAGGATAATACTTCTGATGAAATTCCAATTTCATTCATTTATAGTTCCATGATCCCGTGTCATCACATAGCCTATACCATGTCGATGCATCTCCTTTCAAAGATAAAGGGAAGACCTTCTTCTTAACAACATCATCGGGTATACCTGCAAGCTTAAATAATCCACAAACCTCATCCACATAGAGTAGATGTTCATCAGGATGCCTTGTTCCATCTCTTGTAAAAGGATTATCGAGCAGTTTTTCTAACATACCCGAAGGAACTTCAAAGGGAACATTTTCATTTTCAGTAGGTTCAGTAGGTTGAGGAGCAATTCTTTCACTCTCGGGGTGAAGATACCCGAACAAGCCCCTCAGAGGATTACTTTCCATAGTAACAAGAGACAGTAAATTTCAGCACACTATATAAATTTTTCCTTACTAGATTCCACCTACCAAAGGCGCTTCACTCCCAGTCAACGGCGCCAGAAAAGAGTCTTGATGACCCACAAGTATAGGGGATCTATCGTAGTCCTTTCGATAAGTAAGAGTGTTGAACCCAACGAGGAGCGTATGAAATGATAAGCGGTTTTCAGCAAGGTATTCTCTGCAAGTACTTGAAATAAGTGGTAACAGATAGTTTTGTGATAAGATAATTTGTAACGAGCAACAAGTAACAAAAGTAAATAAAGTGCAGCAAGGTGGCCCAATCCTTTTTGTAGCAAAGGACAAGCCTGGACAAACTCTTATATAAGGAAAAGCGCCCCGGGACACATGGAATATCGCTGTTAGTTTTCATCACGCTCATATGATTCACGCTCGTACTTTGATAATTTGATATGTGGGTGGACGGTGCTTGGGTGTTGTTCTTACTTGAACAAGCATCCCACTTATGATTAACCTCTATTGCAAGCATCCGCAACTACAACAAAAGTATTAAGGTAAACCTAACCATAGCATGAAGCATATGGATCCAAACCAGCCCTTACGAAGCAACGATAAACTAGGGTTTAAGCTTCATCACTCTAGCAACCCATCATCTACTTATTACTTCCCAATGCCTTCCTCTAAGCCCAAATAATGGTGAAGTGTTATGTAGTTGAAATTCACATAACACCACTAGAGGCTAGACAACATACATCTCATCAAAATATCAAACGAATACCAAATTCACATGACTACTAATAGCAAGACTTCTCCCATGTCCTCGTGAACAAACGTAATTACTCACAAAGCATATTCATGTTCATAATCAGAGGGGTATTAATATGCATAAATGATCTGAACATATGATCTTCCACCAAATAAACCAACTAGCATCAACTACAAGGAGTAATCAACACTACTAGCAACCTACTAGTACCAATCCCGGACTTGGAGACAAGAATTGGATACAAGAGATGAACTAGGGTTTTGAGAGGAGATGGTGCTGGTGAAGATGTTGATGGAGATTGCCCTCTCCCGATGAGGGAGCGCTGGTGATGACGATGGCGATGATTTCCCCCCACGGAGGGAAGTGTCCCAGCAGAATAGCCTGCCGGAGCCCTAGATTGGTTCCGCCAAGGTTCCGCCTCGTGGCGGCGGAGTTTCGTCCCGAAAGGTTGCTTATGATTTTTCCCTTGACGAAAGACCTCATATAGCAGAAGATGGAAATCGGAGAGCCAACAGGGGGCCCACGAGGCAGGGGGGCGCGCCCTGGGGGGTAGGGCGTGCCCCCACCCTTGTGGCCAGGTGGGTCCCCCTCTGGTGATATTCTTCCGCTCAATGTTCTTTATTATTTCCAAAAATGACTTCCGTGGAGTTTCATGACTTTTGGAGTTGTGCAAAATAGGTCTCTAATATTTGCTCCTTTTCCAAAGACAGAAATTCCAAATGCCGCATTCTCCTCCTTATGTAAACCTTGTAAAATAAGAGAGAATAGGCATAAGCATTGTGACATAACGTGTAATAACAGCTCATAATGCAATAAATATCGATATAAAAGCATGATGCAAAATGGACGTATCAGTGGCGCCATTTTCCTAAAGCAATATGAGCAAAGGATTAACGGTCCACTTCACAGGAAAGAAAAACAGTAGCATGTGATATTTTTGGTTCTTCCGCGAGAAGCAATTTTATGGACAAAGCATTTCGGTGACACCTATTGCCGAAAAAACTTTTGTCGGTGTGGAACGACACCTATGGGATCACAAGAATCCCTACTACGGTTGCCGGGGCGCAGGGTTGCAAGAAGAGCATGATTAGTAATCAGCACAAGGATCGTTTACCCAGGTTCGGGCCACGAGGATGCGTAAAACCCTAGTCCTGCTTTGGTGGGTGTATTTCAGAGAGTTCTTGAGCTCTCGAACTAGCTATGGTGGGGTGCGCGGTCCCAAAGAGCCGAATCCTTCTCCAGTATGCCATGGGCCTCCTTTTATAGTCGAAAGGGGCTGCCACAGTGGCATACAAGAGGTGGAAATGCGTATAGTATTGCGAGCTTATCGCTCGTATTACAGGACAAGACGCATTTAATGTGCCGCTGAGGTGTCCCCTAGCTTTATCGGGGACGGGGGCGAGGCCCGTCCCGTCCATCGCCACTCCTCCTCGCTTCGACACGCGCCCCGATTAGTGATGCATGCGGCACCATGTAGGTAGGCAGGCAGCTGAGGTGGCGCAGTGGTGGAGCCTCCACGAAGATCTGCACGCCGCCATGCAGGCGCTTTCGAGTTGGCCCGGGAGCTGCATGTTGCCACGCAGGTGCCTGCCCAGCTGGTTGAGCTGGCAGCTGCATGCGAACGGCGGTGGAAACTTGGTTGGTGCGGGCCTGGCAGTGGCCCTGCTGGTGTCCTTGGTGAGAGCCTTGCCGTAGCGCGCTGTCGTCCCTGGCAAGGATCTTGCCGGGGGTCTGGTCCCTTC
The DNA here is from genome assembly GCA_021605205.1 of Aegilops longissima. Classification (NCBI taxonomy): domain Eukaryota; kingdom Viridiplantae; phylum Streptophyta; class Magnoliopsida; order Poales; family Poaceae; genus Aegilops; species Aegilops longissima. Next base: position 509,275,397 of record CM038681.1, read on the forward strand.
CTCGGCAAGGATCTTTCTGAGGGTCTTCGTCTTCTAATCCTCATCTGATCTTGAGTGTTCCTTGTCTTCACAAAGATCTGCATGCCACCACAGAGGTGCCTCCCGATGTCGGTGTCAAAACCGGCAGATCTCGGGTAGGGGGTCCCGATGTGTGCGTCTTAGGCTGATGGTAACAGAAAGCAAGGGACACAATGTTTACCCAGGTTCGGGCCCTCTCGATGGAGGTAAAACCCTACTTCCTGCTTGATTAATATTGATGATACGAGTAGTACACGAGTAGATCTACCACGAGATCTTAGAGGCTAAACCCTAGAAGCTAGCCTATGATGATTATGATTGTGATTGTGATCGGCCTTCTAAGGACCAACCTCTCCGGTTTATATAGACACCGGAGAGGGCTAGGGTTTACATGGAGTCAGTTACAAGGAAGGAAATATATTATCCGGATCGCCAAGCTTGTCTTCCACGCAAAGGAGAGTCCCATCCGGACACGGAACAGAGTCTTGAGTCTTGTATCTTCACGCTCCAATAGTCCGGACAAAGTATATAGTCCGCTGTCCGGATACCCCTAATCCAGACTCCTCAAGAGTAGCCCTTGAACCAGGCTTCAATGACGGCGAATCCGCGCGCAGTCTTGTCTTCGGCATTGCAAGGCGGGTTCCATATCTGAATACTCCAAAGTAATTATCGAACACTTAAATCGTGTCCGGATCTGCAAAAATGATCTTCACATACTATCGTAGGGGGCATAACATAAATCTGATCTGCTGGCAATTTTTAGATAACGTGACATGTCGCCATGGTCGGGTCATTATTCGAACCGTTTCCCCACAACCAGCCTCAGCGCATATCACGAGGCGGTTTCCTCTGCACGTTTTGCCATAGCAGAGATCATGTCCCCTTATTGCGAGATTCTCATCAATACGGGTATGGGTAACCCAACCGCACCGCTAATCACGGCGAGTGGGGAACGAGCGGGTTCCACCAGGAAAGTGGGGAGGTGCAAAAAGCTTTTACCGTCTCTATAAAGAGACAAGGTCTCCTCTTCTTTACCCACGCCTATTCCCCTCTGTTCGAGCCCTAGTGCGCAAGCACTCTTCTTCTCCATCGAAGAGAGGTTTCCCAAAGATGTCCAGATCCAGAGCAGGAGGCAAATGGATGGCCTCTACTGTCCAGGAAAAGGATATCAAGAGGCTCCGAGAGGTCGGGTACCTGGCCAAGAAGATCGGCCACCGTCTCCCACCGGCGGGACAGGTCGTCCCTACTCCGGAGCCCCATGAGAGAGTCATGTTTCTTCCTCATTTTGTCCACGGGCTTGGGTTTCCCCTTCACCCATTTGTTCGCGGAGTCATGTATTATTACGGGATTGATTTTCATGATCTTTCCCCCAATTCCTCCCTTAACATCTCGACGTTCATCGTTGTGTGTGAGACTTTTCTCCGGATTTCGCCTCACTTCAGCCTGTGGCTGAAGATTTTCAATGTGAAGCCCAAGGTGGTGAGTGGCGAGCACGCCGAGTGCGGCGGTGCCATGGTGAGCAAGATGCCCAAGGTCGTTTGGCCAACGGGTGCCTTCAACGACTCCGTCAAGGAGTGATAGCAGCAATAGTACTATATCACCGAACCACGCGGCAAAAAGTGGGCTGCAGCTCCCGAGTTCAGATCCGGAGCCCCACCGCGATCACGCCCCGCCCAAGAAGGGCTTGAACTGGTCCTCGTCCAAGAGCTGTCATCGCCCTCACGCTGGCCCGTGAGTGTGGTTGACAAGGACGCCAAACTCGCCGACGAGTACAGGTGATGTTAGTTCGCCTGGTTCTCCCGATGCCAGCGCCGAAGCGGCAATTTGTGGGAATACGACCCAACCGAAAGCACCGATTCTTCGGGAGCTCTATGACTCCTCCCACAAGGATATCTGGAAGGTGCTCTTTAAGTCCGGCAAATCATGGCCGGGCTCCTCCGAGGACTGTGGGTATCAATTATCCCATTCTGCAAGCCCGGTAAGTTATTGCTATGTTCTGTCCATCTATGCTTCAGTTGGCATGTCCTGAGGGGGACGCTTTTATCATGCTTTATCACAACCCCAGGGATGGATAAAAAAAGTGGAGCGGATACATTGTCCGGCCCCGCTGCCGGAGGAACCGGCCGGACCTCTTCTGACGAAGATGCTAGTCCCAGCGCCCTACGAGGCGCCAAAGAAAGAGGCCTCCAAGAAGGTCAAAAAGACCCGAAGTGGCCTCCATCGTCGCAACGCTACGGACGCAAAATCCGAAGACTCCAGCGACCATCCTTCTTCCGAAGACGAAGAGGAGGAAGCAGAGGAGGACGAGCCTCCCGCAGGAGGTAAGAAAAGGACGGCCTCCTCATCCCCGGAGGCCGAATCGCCCAAGAGGGGGAAAGGTTCCCTCCCAGAAGCATCCACCACGGCTGCCGACCGCAGCCCGGAGTGGGATCCCAGGGCCCAGCCCCTGGAAAAGTCGTAAGTATACGAAATGCGAACACACATATGCGTCCGGGTTTTTTGGGTATAGTAGTTTTAACTGTTGCTATATTAAAGCCCGGCGAGGTCTCGCGCCGGACAGTCCTCATCGGAGGATTCCCTGAGCTCAGACGCTTTGGCAAGCGAGACGCCTCCAGCGGCCCCTTCACTAAAGTCCAGGCGCGGCACTGAGGTGTCGTCTCAACGGGACCCGGACCAGGGGGGCATATCTCTGGGGCCGGACACACGGGAGCGGTGGCCCCCAGGCGTGTCGACGGTGAGGGCGATCTCGAGTTCGGGCCACAGCCGGACACGGTCCTGGAGACTTTTAAGGCTCTAGGATCGAGCAAGCAGCCACCTTTAACGGGGGTAGGCTTGCCTAGTTCGCCTGCAACCTCTGTCCAAGCAGAGCTACCGGGCGGCCTATCGACAGCGTTGAGGAGCGCGTCTATTGTCGATGAACATCGGACCCTCATGGGTGCGGTGATTGAAAAGATTCAGTCCGCCGAGAGCGGGCTGAATGAGTCCTGCCTTGGCCTTATAAAGTCCTTTGAGGTATGTTTTCTAAGAAACCTTTGAGGAATTGTCATAATATGAGTAGTAGCCCCTGATGCACTGTCCGGCGGAAGAGATAAAAAGCCGGACAGGGGATCAAATCATCTGCTTTTGCAGGAGCCTTTGTTAATGATGTATATCCTTTGTCCAAAAACAAAGGCTCGCAGAGAAGACCGCCGCTCATAATGCGGAGGTGTCCGGACTGAAGCAGAGCCTGGGACGGGCCGAAGAGGAACTTGGCCGTGTGAGGAAGCAATTGAAGGACAAGCAAGGTAAGTTGAAGCATTGTCTTGAATTCGGCACGAATGAGTAATTGTGCCTGATGAAAAGTATTTGTATTGTATGCTCTAGGAGCGAGTGCCGAATTTGAGGCGCTGAAGAAGGCTGTGGCCGAAGCCAACGGGAAGGCTTCCGCCGAACAGGCTCTTCGTGAGAAACATGAGGCCAGGGTCATTGAAGCTGAGCGAGAGCTCCAGGAGGCGGTGAAGAAGAGTGAGGATTTGGAGCAGAGTTTAGTAGGGAAAGAATCCGAATTCGCCCAAGCCCTCCAAGCCGCGGAGGATGCTCGGGAAGCATCCCGAGGTGCTCTGAAGGATATTCAGGAGGCATAGAAGGTTGCGGCTAGTAAGGCCTTTTGTACTCAAAGCCATTTTTTTGCATAGTAATAGGGGCGCTAAGCGACGAACATAATTCTTGTTCCTTCAGGTGTGTGTGCGGACCTGCCACGCAGCATATCAGATGCTACCCAATTATACCGTGCGGAGGAGAAGAAGTCTGCGGAGAAGGATTTCTGGTCGCAGTATTTGGCGCCGAATTATCCGGTGCCATTTATCGATCAGCTGAAGCAGCTGGTCGAACTGCACCAGGCGGCCGAACTGGCCATGAAGGACTTGGTTGTCCGGCTGTGGCCCTTGGAGCCAATTCCAAGCAGTTACTTCAGACTCGTGAAGCGGGTTGTTAGTGCTTGCCCTCGGCTTGATGTCATCAAGCGATCGGTTTGCATAGAGGGTGCGCGCATGGCGTTTGCCCGCGCGAAGGTGCACTGGGGGAAGCTTGATGCTGAGAAGCTAATGACTGAGGGGCCACCCCAGGGTCAGGAGCATCGCATGCCTAAGTTGTACTATGAAGGTGTACTAAAAGGGGTCCGCCTTATGGCGGACAAGTGTGCTAAAGACACTATATTTACCTGAAGGCCGTCGTGCCGTTGTAATGCGGGGAAATGACATTTTCATTAATTATTCCCTTTTTATGTGAACGCTTGTTCTTCCTGTGCGGCCGTTTAGTGTACATAAAACCTGAGAGTTGGCCAGTCGTCGGCTTCTGCCCCCACGTAAAAAGTACGGGGGTGTTCGGGACATATCTGAACACTCTTTATCCCATTGTTGGGTCCTTTTAAGGAGGTGTTCCTCGCTACGAACCAGGCAATCAGACTATAGGGCTTTACCACTCTCACTTAGCCATAGGAGTTCGAGTATGGTCGGCGTAGCGCCTAGTGTTCTAAGGTCAACTGGGGCTCTATCGGCGCTGATCGAAAAACCGATCCTTCGTGACTTTGCATTTATAATGGCATTGTGCAGAATAAATCTTTAAGGATTTTATAACCTCTCGAAAAGCTGATCAGCTCTCCAGATCATGACAGTCAGTTTTGGCTTTCATCGAGGTGCTCGTCCGAAGAACCGGACACAATGGCAGTAGTTCTCCCAGTGCTACCTTAGCCGATAGAGCGAAACGTAAGGTACCAAAACATGGGAGCCGGGCAAACCCAACTAATGACCCAAGACATGATTCGGAGCTGATGCATATAGTGCTATAAGTTCGGGGAGCCGAGCGACCGGGAAGGTGGCTGGACTTTGCCGTATTAGGAGTATTCTGAAGCCCCTGGCGTAGTGGGGCCTAATACGACGTATGGGTGCCGTTTAGGGCGAAAAAGTGGCGTCTAATGAAGAATGACAGCCGGTAAGTGTTGTTTAAATCTACGCGCTGTAGTAGGATGATATGTCTATGCATATGAGTACGATTTATGATTATGAAAAGAGGTGTTTTTGGCGGAACCTGTCATGGCCGGACTGGAGGGGGCTGTGAGTGGATCTGCCGTGAATCCGGACTGCCTTCTTTGGGGGCGGGGTTCGCTTGTGTGTTCCTGCCCTTGTGTGTCCGGGCTGATTCCACGTCGCCAATCCTGTTCTACATCAAAGTTAGTTTGTGAAGGCAAATACTCGAGGGCAGCTGAATGTCCTCTTGTGGTTGGACCGAGGGTGCCTGATCGGAACCTGGTTAACCCAGCCGTTATATCATAAAGTAGCGCGGACTCCTCAGTTGGTGTCTGGATAGTTGGCTGCCATATCAAAATTTTGATAGGCAGGCACGACTCGCTACTCCGGCAGCGGTATGATTTCCACTTTAAGGGTGGGATTCGGCCTTGCCCATAGGTGTGACTATATCACACGGGGCTGGCCTAATGGTTTGCCATGTGGAATCTAGTCAGCGTGGTTCGTCCCGTTAACATATGGTAATTACTGTATGTGGGGAAAGTGCCGAAGACTTATTCTCTGGCGTGGTATTTGTTTGGTGATCCGAAGACAATCATTAGAGTGGTAGGCCAGTAAAACTTGGCCTTTGCACCTAGCATCTTTTAGAAGATGTTACTTGTGGTCTCATACCCGTGGGGGCTTTATGTGAGATGGAGCCCCCAGACTACTGTGTCCAGAGGCAGTGCAATTAAATTGCTGTGGTTGATATTGTCCGGACGGTCGATATGATCGGGGGAGATCGGCCGTACTTTTATGCTCTGGGGATCTTTTGACTAGACTCCTCCCCTCATTGTTTCCGGCACACGACCGACCACTTTGTTTTGAGGATCCGACATTCTCTATTGGTATGCTTGGCCGTCCTTCTAGGAGTACCATGAATTTCACATGGTTGATTGAGTATGTGGCTCGGGCCGGATAGGATTGAGCTGTTCTTTGTCCGCTGAACGGACTGGGAGTTGTTGGACTTGGCGCCAACTTCCCTGACTTGACGTTTATGACCATTGCGCCGAGGCTTGAGGATGCCTCTTCGTGTATCCTTCATATTGTCTTGGACCGTGGTGGTGTGTTGACGTTGGGGTATGTGCCTTGGGTTCTCCTGCTTAGGTTGAGGTAGCCAATTATGCCGTGTGTGCTCTTTGTCGGGGCGGTCGAGTACGTATTTTTCGGTGGCCAGGACCTTGGTCCACCTGTCCACGAGCAAGTCTTGGTCAGTTTTAAGCTGCTGTTGCTTCCTTTGCAGGCTCCTTGCCGTGGCCATGAGCCGTTGCTTGAAGCGAACTTGTTCCACTGGATCTTCAGGCACGCCGAATTCGTCATTGCCGAGGCTTACCTCGTCTTGGGAGGGGGGCATATAGTTGTTCTTCTCCAAGTATCCCACCGTGGCCAGTCCGGCCTGCTTGAGGGCGGGCTGATCAGGGTTGTATTCATCTTTGGTGCCATCCGGATTGTTTTCGTCTCCTGTGCCGGTATTGCTGTGGCGGGGCTTGGAGCGGCGTTGACGACACCCATGCTTTGCTTTCTTCCCTGAGGGATTATCCTCCGTTGCCTCATCGCCATTGGTTTCCTTCGGAGTGTCCGCCATATATATATATATATATATATATATATATATATATATATATATATATATATATATATATATATATATATATATATATATATATATATATATATATATATATATATATATATATCGTATGAGGAGGTGGCTGTCCGCCTTGAGGAGCGGTGGTTCCTGTTCTTCTCCTACATCGTCGTCCATACCGTCGATGTCTTCAGAGTCGAAGTCAAGCACGTCGGTTAGATCATCGACCGTGGCAATGAAGTGGGTGGTGGGTGGGCAACGAATTCCTTCGTCACCTGCTTCCCACTCGAGCCGAACATAGTTCGGCCACGAGCCTCCTGACAAAGAGAGAGACTTTAACGAGTTCAGCACGTCGCCAAAGGGCGAGTGTTGGAAGATATCCGCGGTGGTGAACTCCATTACAGGGGCCCAACCAGGTTCGGCGGGCTCAGGAGAGCGCGGAGTGGAACCTACTGCCGGATACGAGTCCGGGGGTCCGGTGTCACAGGCTTCTTTGGGGGCGAGGCCTGTGTTCGGCTCTACCGCCATGAGTGTGCGGCCTGCGGGGCGGCGTCCATCCCTCCGTCCTTAGGCAACGCGGTCTGCTCCAGATTTAGGTCCGGATCTGCCACAGGGATGACATCCCAAGCATTGTACGACAGCAGGTCTAAGCCGTGCTTATCGTGACCGTCCAGCACTCCTGGCACAGGCCCGAATACGTTGAAGATCAAGTCTCCGCGGATATCAGCCGTGTAGTTCAGGTTTCCAAACCTGATCTGGTGGCCAGGAGCGTAGCTGTCGATCTGCTCTAGATGGCCAAGCGAATTGGCCCGCAGTGCGAAGCCGCCGAACACGAAGATCTGTCTCGGGAGAAAAGTCTCACCCTGGACCGTGTTGTTGACGATTGAAGGAACCATCAAGCCTTGCAGCGGCGACACAAAGGAACTCTCAATGGAAGCACCAATGTCAGTGTCAAAACCGGCGGATCTCGGGTAGGGGGTCCTGATCTGTGCGTCTTAGGCTGATGGTAACAGAAAGCAAGGGACACAATGTTTACCCAGGTTCGGGCCCTCTCGATGGAGGTAAAACCCTACTTCCTGCTTGATTAATATTCATGATACGAGTAGTACAAGAGTAGATCTACCACGAGATCGTAGAGGCTAAACCCTAGAAGCTAGCCTATAATGATTATGATTGTGATTGTGATCGGCCTTCTAAGGACCAACCTCTTCGGTTTATATAGACACCGGAGAGGGCTAGGGTTTACATGGAGTTGGTTACAAGGAAGGAAATATATTATCCGGATCGCCAAGCTTGTCTTCCACGCAAAGGAGAGTCCCATCCGGACATGGGACGGAGTCTTGAGTCTTGTATCTTCACGCTCCAATAGTCCGGACAAAGTATATAGTCCGGCTGTCCGGATACCCCCTAATCCAGGACTCCCTCGCCCGAGCCCTGGCCCAACGTGGTTAATGGTGTTGGGGACGTGGGCTCAAGGGTGGCTCGCTCTGTTGGTGTTTGGGCGTGCTGCCCCGGCAAGGGCCTTGCCAGGGTTGCTGAGGCCATCCCCGACAAGGGTCTTGCCGGGGGAAACTGCTCCGCCCCTCTGCTTCTTCGCGTCCTTGGTCTTGGCGTTGCTCTGGCTGCCTCGGTCTTTGGTTTTACCTTGGTTCACCTTCCCTGCTCTGCTTGGTGTGGCCGTGGGCGCGGCTCCGACTGCCCGTGCACAGGTAAAGGGGTACAAAGGTGCACTCCTTCATTTGTACACCGACAGGAGCCCCCGGGCCTGGGCCACACATAAGCGCGACACGTTGTTGGGCCAGGGCCAAAACGGTGCGTGGGTAGGCGAGGCGGTTTTTATCGCGGTAAAACTTTTCGCGCGCTGCGCTTCCCGCGACCCGCCCGCGGTGTGGCGCGGCGTGGAGCGCGTGATGTGGGCGGCATGCGTGGGGCAGTTTCCGCATGCATGCGTCACATCGTGGTAAATAAGCGGCTCGAGTCTTCCCCATAAAAAGAGGGAGGCATGGCTCATTTACTACGCGGGGCCGGGTCGCGGTCTTCAAAGCGTCCACACCCCACGATCACGGGGCGGGGAGAGGTCACTTCAGCCGTCCCCTTTATTCTGCACGTTCGCCACGCGTCCTTCATGCGCTTGGGGTGGCAAGCAGTGGAGGCGGGAAACCGGGTCGTCGCTTATTGGGGCAGTGGGTCGGTCTCGATTCCCTGCGCCCCTGGTGGCTGGATTGGCCGAGCGGGGCGGCCGAGCCCTGACCCCGCCCCTCTATAAGGAGGGGGAAGGTGGGATGGCATCCCGCACTCTTCTGTCATCTATCTCCTCATGCTTCTGCTTCTTCCTTTCACTCGCCATGGAGAAAGGGAATCCCGATCCCTCGACGGTGGCGGCAAGGGTCGCTTCTCGACAGCGCGTCCCTCCTCCTCCTGAGCCTGCGGTGGTGGAGCCGGCCGCAAGGGGAAGGGGGAGGGGGCGAGGCCGGGGCAGAGGTCATGGTGCTCGGGGAAGAGGAGGACGGGGCGGCGCGCCGGCTTCGCCCCCGCCAATGATGCCTTTTCCGATGGAAGGCCATGTCGGAGACCAGCCCCGCGAGTTCTTCATCAGGCTGCGCCAGCCTCCGCGTCGCCGTCTTCGTATTCCTGCCCCGTTCGCTCGGGAGATGGAGCGTGACCCGCCCCAATCCCTCAGATTGCACATGAGGGGCTGCGGGAATGGTGGCACGCGGGTCGACGTCGACTTCCTGGCTCCTTGGGTCATGTACCTCCGTCGTGGATGGAAGACGTTCGCTCGCATCCACAGCCTGACGGCAGGGCTCATCCTCTACTTCAAATTAGTGGAGGATGGCCTGCTCTTCGTCAAGGTCTTCGGAGACTTCGGGACTCGCCTGAAGTGCTGCGTGGAGAGCTCCTCCGACGGAGATTCCGATGACGGAAGCTCTTCCTCAAGCGAAAGCGATGAGGAGGACAGCAGGGAAGATGAAGGGGACGAGTCCGACTAGGCGTCGGACGCCCCGTGCCTTGGCGGGTGCGGCAGCAGCAGCATCTGCACCTGGCCGCTCCTCCAGCAGAGTTTTGCCGGGGGAGGGGCCAACTCCTTGAACTTCTCGGGGCCGTCTCCTTGGGCGGCTGGCGTCGGGAGGCTGTGGAAGAGGAAGAGGGCGGGCGGCAAGGCCGTCAACTCGGAGTACGCGGGCATCGGCCTTCATCATGTATTGCCGGTCCTGCCGCCTCGTCTTCCAGCTCCTTTCCCGGCACCGTCATCACAGGACCATCCGTGGGCGGCCACCGAGGTGTTCCCTTGGCGCTTTCTGCTGCTCATAGCTCACCTAGGCGCCCCTTTTGCCCTTTTGCCTCCTTGACCTGCCTCCTGAGGAGAGGGACAAGAAAGGGATTACGGGCATCTTATCTCTTTTTAATCTGTAAGCCCTCGGGCATTGTTAAATTTAAAGCTTGTAAGCCCCCTTGTTCATGTTTTTCATTTCGTATGAACTGTACCTGTACGGGATGTTTTTAATGAAAAAGGGGTGTTTGCCGGGGGTTTTCGTTCATGGATGGAGCCCACGACAAGGAGTGAATCCTTGTTACTATTCTAGATAAACGTTTTCCGCCCGGCAACAGGCCTTGCCGTTCGCCCACTTCGCTCGACCATTCTCGCGCCCTTGGCGGAGGCAGGGATGAAGCGGGCTTAGGCTCCTCGTCCTATTTCCTTGCCGCCGCGACTACAACCAAATTCGGGCCCATGAGATAATCCTTGGGTATAGAAAAGGGGAGCACGGTGGCCTAGAAATAAAACAAGGTTTCACATATCCCAGTTCATAACAAAATGCATGATAGGGGATAAAAGACTTATCTGGATCTGCGGCCCCGACTACCTCATCTCGCCGCGGTTGGATCCTTGTACTTGCAGCTCCCAGAAACTTTGGTTTGCTGGGTTAGGACGCCGGTCCGTGCCTTTTCTTCCAAGTGGCTCAGCAGAAGTGCTCATGTGCCATGCGAACCAAAAGAGGATAGAAAAGAACAGAGAGACGCGCACTCGACCTCTAGGCTAGGGTTTAGTCGCTGCTAAGCACTATCAACCCTCCAAGGAAGAGACTCGACCTAGCATGCATGCTATAACTTAGGGCGCCAACGCTTCATTTATTTATGCTCAGGGTCTGCGCCTGGCTTTGTACAAAGGGTTACATGCCTTGCCGGCAAAGCTTGTACAAAAGGTGTCTTGCCGGGAGGCCCGCAAGCCGCTATTTATGGGTAAAACTTGCGAAGATGCTCGATGTTCCGTGAGTTGCTCATCGACAGCATCTTTGGTCTCCGTAGGATCGCGCCGGCCCGTGACTCAGACACCGTTAAGGGCCTTCCCACTTTGGCGTCAACTGGTTGGAATTCTTGGCCGACTGAACGCGCCGAAGAACGAGGTCGCCTTCCTCAAAGCTTCGGGCATGAACCTTGCGGCTATGGTAGCGGCGCAAGGCTTGCTGGTAGCGTGCTGCTCTCACAGCCGCCCGAAGGCGATCTTCCTCAAGGAGCGTCACGTCATCTTGGTGCAACTGCTCTTGCTCAAGCTCATCATAAGCGAGCACTGGAGGTGACCCGTATATGAGTTCCGTGGGGAGAACTGCTTCTGCCCTGTATACCAGGGCAAAAGGTGTCTGGCTGGTGGCTCGATTTGGTGTCGTCCTGATCGACCAAAGAACCGCCGACAATTCATCAATCCAGCGCCTTCTGCTCATGCGCAACTTGTCAAAAGTCTTTGTTCTTAGGCCTCGCAACACTTCAGCATTCGCCCTCTCTGCTTGGCCGTTGCTCCGGGGGTGTGCCATGGAAGCAAAACAGATCTTGCTGCCGAGGTCTTGGATGTATTGCATGAAGGTGTGTCTTGTGAACTGCGTGCCGTTGTCAGTGATGACTCTGTTTGGCACACCAAAATGGCAGATCAGTCCCTTGAAAACTTGACACCGATCGAGCAATCACCTTTCTCATCGCTTCCACTTCCGCCACTTTGTGAACTTGTCAATTGCGACGTACAAGTACTCAAAGCTCTCGACAGCACGGGGGAAGGGGCCCAGTATGTCGAGCCCCCGGACTAAGAATGGCCAGGAGAGAGGGATTGTTTGAAGGGCTTGAGCTGGTTGATGAAGTCTCTTTGAATGGAACTGTCACGCTTCACACTTGGTTACTAGTGCCATCGCATCCTGGAGGGCGGTGGGCCCGAAGAAACCTTGCCGGAACGACTTCCTGGCAAGGGCCCTCAACCCTATGTGGGAGCCACATATGCCTCCATGTATCTCTTCCAACAGCCCCAGTCCTTCCTCCCGGGGGATGCACCTTAATTTCACGCCGTTCGGCCTTCTCCTATACAGGACGTCATCGACGAACTGATACAGGGCGGACTGGCGGGCTACTTTTTCTGCTTCTTCCTGCTCCTCAGGAAGTTCCCCTGTTAGGAGGAATCGGACAGTATGCTGCGCCCACGCCGGAGCCTGGGGCTCGAGGCAAGGACCAAAGGCATTTCCTCAGCCATGGGCGCGGCTGTCTCCATGGCCTGGGCTTGACGCCCTGCCGGAGCGAGTTGCCCTTTGGCAGGCTAGGTGTCCGTGGCAGCACCCTTGCCGGCAGCCCCAGGGGGCTCGCTAGGAAAGTACTTGCCGGGACCTGACTTCCTCCGCTTGTTCTGCCCCGTTGATGGTTCGACGGATGGTTGAGTTAACCGGAGCAAGAAGGTACCTGGTTCCACAGGTAGCTTGAATGCAGCACGCTTTGACCGGTAATCGGCGATGTCGTTCTCCACTCAGGGGACGTGCTCCGCTTGGATACCGTCAAAGCGCTCCTCCAGCTTCCTCACCTCATCTACGTAAGCCTCCATCAACGGGCTCTGGTAATCCTTGTTGACCTATCTGACAACAAGCTGCGAGTCACCCCTGACGATGAGCTTCTTAACCCCGAGGTCCGCCACGATCCTGAGACCGGCAAGCAGCCCCTCGTACTCCGCAGTGTTGTTGGTGGACATCTCCCTAGGAAAGTGCATCTGGACCACGTACTTGAGGTGCTCTCCGGTGGGTGCGACGAGCAGCACGCTGGCACCGGCGCCTTGCAGCGAGAAAGCCCCATCAAAGTACATGATCCAGTCGCGGTCTGCTTCCTTGCCGGGGAGAGCAGTCTCCTGGATTTCTTCGTCGGGCGTTGAGGTCCATTTTGCAATGAACTTTGCCAGGACTCTACTCTGAATTGTCGAGGTGCTTTCAAACTTCAAACCAGAACTTGACAACTCCAAGGCCCATTCCACAATCCTTCCGGTTGCATCTGGGTTATGCAGTATCCGTTGCAATGGGAGGCGAGTGACGACAGTGATCTCGTGGGCTTGGAAGTAATGACGCAGCTTCCTCGAGGCCATAAGGAGGCCAAAGAGCAATTTCTGCACACCGGAGTACCTCGACCTAGCCCCCTGCAAGAGGGAGCTGACAAAGTAAACCGGGTGCTACATCATCTTCTTCCGCACCACCTCAACCGACTGCGCAGGTGATATGTCTCCAACGTATCTATAATTTTTGATTGCTCCATGATATATTATCTACTGTTTTGGACAATATTGGGCTTTATTTTCCACTTTTATATTATTTTTGGGACTAACCTATTAACCGAAGGCCCAGCCCAGAATTGCTGTTTTTTGCCTATTCCAGAGTTTCGAAGAAACGGAATATCAAACGGAGTCCAAACGGAATGAAACCTTCGGGAACGTGATTTTCTCACCGAATATGATCCAGGAGACTTGGACCCTACGTCAAGAAAGAAAGGAGGTGGGCACGAGGTAGGGGGGCGCGCCCTCCCCCTAGGCGCGCCCTCCACCCTCGTGGGCCCCAAGTTGCTCCACCGACGTACTCCTTCCTCTTATATATACCCACGCACTTCAAATGATCGATACGGAGCCAAAAACCTAATTCCACCGCCGCAACCTTCTGTACCCACGAGACCCCATCTTGGGGCCTGTTTCGGAGCTCCACCGGAGGGGGCATCCATCACGAAGGGCTTCTACATCATCACCATAGCCTCTCCGATGAAGTGTGAGTAGTTTACTTCAGACCTTCGGGTCCATAGTTAGTAGCTAGATGACTTCTTCTCTCTTTTTGGATCTCAATACAATGTTCTCCCCCTCTCTCGTAGAGATCTATTCGATGTAATCTTCTTTTTGCGGTGTGTTTGTTGAGACCGGTGAATTGTGGGTTTATGATCAAGATTATCTATGAACAATATTTGAATCTTCTCTGAATTCTTTTATGTATGATTGGTTATCTTTGCAAGTCTCTTCGAATTGTCAGTTTGGTTTGGCCTACTAGATTGGTTTTTGTTGCAATGGGAGAAGTGCTTAGCTTTGGGTTCAATCTTGCGGTGTCCTTTCTCAAAGGATGAGGGGCAGCAAGGCACGATTGTATTGTTGCCATCGAGGATAACAAGATGGGTTTTTTATCATATTGCATGAATTTATCCCTCTACATCATGTCATCTTGCTTAAGGCGTTACTCTGTTTTCTTGAACTTAATACTCTAGATGCATGCTGGATAGCGGTCGATGAGTGGAGTAATAGTAGTAGATGCAAGCAAGAGTCGGTCTACTTGTCTCGGACGTGATGCCTATATACGTGATCATACCTAGATATTCTCATAACTATGCTCAATTCTGTCAATTGCTCAACAGTAATTCGTTCACCCACCGTAGAATACTTATGCTCTTGAGAGAAATCCACTAGTGAAATCTATGGCCCCCGGGTCTATCTCCATCATATTAATCCTCCATCACTTTATTTATTGCCTTTGCCTTTTACCTTTCTTTTATTTTACTTTGCATCTTTATCATAAAAATACCAAAAAAATTATCTATCATCTCTATCAGATCTCAGTCTCGTAAGTGACCGTGAAGGGATTGACAACCCCTAATCGCGTTGGTTGCGAGGAGTTATTTTCTTTGTGTAGGTACGAGGGACTCATGTAGCCTCCTACTGGATTGATACCTTGGTTCTCAAAAACTGAGGGAAATACTTACGCTACTGTGCTGCATCACCTTTCCTCTTCAAGGAAATCCAACGCAGTGCTCAAGAGGTAGCAAGAAGGATTTCTGGCGCCGTTGCCGGGGATTCTATGCAAAAGTCAACATACCAAGTACCCGTCACAATCCCTTATCTCCCGCATTACATTATTTGCCATTTGCCTCTCGTTTCCCACTTCACCCTTGCCGTTTTATTCGCCCTCTCTTTTCCGTTCTCCTTCTTCTTTTTGCCCTTTCGCTTGCTTGTCGTCATGACTAGTTTTATATCTTCTCCGTTGTCTCCCGAGAATGAAGTTCTAAATTTTAAGCAAAGGGAGGGAGAAAATCTAAAAGACGCTTGGTATAGAATTTGCAATGCTCAAAATAGATCTACCAGGAAGCAATCTACTTCAGTTCTTCTCCGCAATTTTTATGTAGGTGCTAATCCTTGGTATAGATATACCCTTGATACCATTACCGGAGGGAATTTCTTGGGTAGCCATACTTTTGATTCTTATAATGCTATGATAGATTTATTTGGCTCACCACCTCTTTTGGTTAATGGAACTATGTTAACTTTGGAGCATGTAATGCAAAGACGTGAAATTATTGAAAATAAGGTTGCTACCATAGAGTTGATTGAAAATTTGGATAAAAAGATCCACAACCAAATTACACAATATGGATCTAAGGTAGGAGTAACTTTGAAAAATATTAAGGAGAAAGAACCCATAGTTAATGAGAGAATTAATCAAGATTCCACTAGAATCGATAAACTTGAGGGTATCATTACCAATTTGGGAACCGCATTTTCTTCCGTAAAAAAGACTCCAAGTCCTCCTACTAAAGTTGCCAAGCTTATGTATGTTCCTAAAAATAAGGGTGAATCCTCTAGTAAGGAAACTACGGATCTTAAATCTATAAGTATTCATCCCAATCTTTTTGCTATCATTAAGGAACCATTTGCTATGAATGAATTTTTCGATCTTGTGCCTAAAAGTTTGATAATAACTAAAAAGAAAGAAATTCCTAAGGATAATAGATGTCTCATTGAAGAATTGCCTACCAAAGATGGCAATACCTAGATCTATCCTTGCTTTTATGCCTAGCTAACGGCGTTAAACGATAGCGCTTGTTGGGAGGCAACCCAATTTTATTTTTAGCTTTTTTGCTTTTGCTTCTGTTTAGAAATAAATCTTTGTTATAGCCTCTGGTTAGATTTGTTTTTATGTTTTAATTAGTGTTTGTGCCAAGTTAAACCTATAGGATCTTCTTGGATGATAGTTATTTGATCTTGCTGTAATTTCCAGAAACTTTCTGTTCACGAATTTTTTTATTAAAAATCACCAGAACGTGATAAAATATTGATTCTAATTGCTTCTGATCAATAAACAAATTGCCTAGGTCTTCCTATTTTTTCTGAATTTTTGGAGTTCCAGAAGTTTGCGTTAGTTACAGATTACTACAGACTGTTCTGTTTTTGACAGATTCTTTTTTTCTCGTGTTGTTTGCTTATTTTGATGAATCTATGGCTAGTAAAATAGTTTATAAACCATAAAGAAGTTGTAATACAGTAGGTTTAACACCAATATAAATAAAGAATGAGTTCATTACAGTAACTTGAAGTGGTCTTTTGTTTTCTTTCGCTAACGGAGCTCACGAGATTTCTGTTGAGTTTTATGTTGTGAAGTTTTCAAGTTTTGGGTGAAATCTTTTGATGGATTATGGAACAAGGAGGGGCAAGAGCTAAAGCTTTGGGATGCCCATGGCACTCCCAAGATAATCTAAGGACACCAAAAAGTCAATGCTTGGGGATGCCCCGGAAGGCATCCCCTCTTTAGTCTACTTCCATCGGTAACTTTACTTGGAGCTATATTTTTATTCACCACATGATATGTGTTTGCTTGGAGCATCTTGTATGATTTTAGTCTTTGATTTTTAGTTTACCACAATCATCCTTGCTGTACACACCTTTTGAGAGAGCCATACATGATTTGGAATTTATTAGAATACTCTTTGTGCTTCACTTATATCTTTTGAGCTATATAGTTTTGCTCTAGTGCTTCACTTATATCTTTTAGAGCACGGTGGTGGATTTTTTATAGAAACTATTGATCTCTCATGCTTCACTTAGATTATTTTGAGAGTCTTAAATAGCATGGTAATTTTCTTAAATAATCCTAATAGGCCTGGTATTCAAGATTTGTAAAACTTTCTTTTGAGTGTGTTGAATACTAAGAAAAGTTTGATGCCTGATAATTGCTTTGAGACATGAAGATGGTGATATTAGAGTCATGCTATTTGAGTAGTTGTGAATTTGAGAAATACTTGTGTTAAAGTTTGTGATTCCCGTAGCATGCACATATGGTGAACCGTTATGTGATGAAGTCGGAGCACGATTTATTTATTGATTGTCTTCCTTATGAGTGGCGGTCGGGGACGAGCGATGGTCTTTTCCTACCAATCTATCCCCCTAGGAGCATGCACGTAATACTTTGCTTTGATAACTTGTAGATTTTTGCAATAAGTATATGAGTTCTTCATGACTAATGTTGAGTCCATGGATTATACGCACTTTTCTTTCTCCCACCATTTCTAGCTTCTCTAATACCACTCACTTTTCGCCGGTATCATACACTCACCATATACCTTCCTCAAAACAGCCACCATACCTACCTATCATGGCATTTCCATAGCCATTCCAAGATATATTGCCATGCAACTTTCCACCGTTCCGTTTATTATGACACGCTCCATCATTGTCATATTGCTTAGCATGATCATGTAGTTGACATCGTATTTGTGGCAAAGCCACCGTTCATAATTCTTTCATACATGTCACTCTTGATTCATTGCATATCCCGGTACACCGCCGGAGGCATTCATATAGAGTCATACTATGTTCTAGTATCGAGTTGTAATTGTTGAGTTGTAAGAAAATAAAAGTGTGATGATCATCATTATTAGAGCATTGTCCCAAGTGAGGAAAAGGATGATGGAGACTATGATTCCCCCACAAGTCGGGATGAGACTCCGGATGAAAAAGAAAGAAAGAAAAGAGGCCATAAAAAAGAGAAAAAGGCCCAAATAAAAAAATGAGAGAAAAGAAGAGAAGGGACAATGTTACTATCCTTTTGGCACACTTGTGCTTCAAAGTAGCACCACGATCTTCATGATAGAGAGTCTCTCATTTTGTCACTTTCATATACTAGTGGAATTTTTCATTATAGAACTTGGTATGTATATTCCAATGACGGGCTTCCTCAAAATGCCCTATGTCTTCGTGAGCAAGCGAGTTGGATGCACACCCACTTAGTTTCTTTTGTTGAGCTTTCATATACTTATAGCTCTAGTGCATCATTGCATGGCAATCCCTACTCACTCACATTGATATCTATTGATGGGCATCTCCATAGCCCGTATATACGCCTAGTTGATGTGAGACTATCTTCTCCCTTTTTTGTCTTCTCCACAACCACCATTCTATTCCACATATAGTGCTATATCCATGGCTCACGCTCATGTATTGCGTGAAGATTGATTTTTTTTAGAATGTCAAAAGTATGAAACAATTGCTTGGCTTGTCATCGGGGTTGTGCATGATTTAAATACTTTGTGTGGTGAAGATAGAGCATAGCCAGACTATATGATTTTGTAGGGATAACTTCCTTTGGCCACGTTATTTTGAGAAGACATGATTGCTTTGTTAGTATGCTTGAAGTATTTTTTATGTCAATATGAACTTTTGTCTTAAATCTTTCGGATCTGAATATTCATACCACAATTAAGAAGAATTACATTGAAATTATGCCAAGTAGCACTTCGCATCAAAATTTACCTTTTTGATCATTTACCTACTCGAGGACGAGCAACAATTAAGCTTGGGGATGCCTGATACGTCTCCAACGTATCTATAATTTTTGATTGCTCCATGCTATATTATCTAATGTTTTGGACAATATTGGGCTTTATTTTCCACTTTTATATTCTTTTGGGACTAACCTATTAACCGAAGGCCCAGACCAGAATTGCTGCTTTTGCCTATTTTAGAGTTTCGAATAAACGGAATATCAAACAGAGTCCAAACGGAATGAAACCTTCGGGAACATGATTTTCTAACCGAATATGATCCAGGAGACTTGGTCCCTACGTCAAGAAAGAAAGGAGGTGGGCACGAGGTAGGGGGGCGCGCCCTCCACCATCATGGGCCCCATGTTGCTCCACCGACGTACTCCTTCCTCCTATATATACCTACGTACCCCCAAACGATCATATACGGAGCCAAAACCTAATTCCACCGCCGCAACCTTCTCGCACTCCACGAGATCCCATCTTGGGGCCTGTTCCGGAGCTCCGCCGGAGGGGGCATCCATCACGGAGGGCTTCTAAATCATCACCATAGCCTCTCCGATGAAGTGTGAGTAGTTTAGTTCAGACCTTCGGGTCCATAGTTAGTAGCTAGATGGCTTCTTCTTTCTTTTTGGATCTCAATAAAATGTTCTTCCCCTCTCTCGTGGAGATCTATTCGATGTAATCTTCTTTTTGCGGTGTGTTTGTTGAGACCGATGAATTGTGGGCTTATGATCAAGATTATCTATGAACAATATTTTAATCTTCTCTGAATTCTTTTATGTATGATTGGTTATCTTTTCAAGTCTCTTCGAATTATCAGTTTGTTTTGGCCTACTAGATTGGTTTTTCTTGCAATGGGAGAAGTGCTTAGCTTTGGGTTCAATCTTGCGGTGTCCTTTCCCAGTGACAATAGGGGCAGCAAGGCACGTATTGTATTGTTGCCATCGAGGATAACAAGATGGGGTTTTTATCATATTGCATGAATTTATCCCTCTACATCATGTCATCTTGCTTAAGGCGTTACTCTGTTTTCTTGAACTTAATACTCTAGATGCATGCTGGATAGCTGTCGATGAGTGGAGTAATTGTAGTAAATGCAGGCAGGAGTCAGTCTACTTGTCTCGGACGTGATGCCTATATACATGATCATACCTAGATATTCTCATAACTATGCTCAGTTCTGTCAATTGCTCAATAGTAATTCGTTCACCCACCATAGAATACTTATGCTCTTGAGAGAAGCCACTAGTGAAATCTATGGCCCCCGGGTCTATCTCCATCGTATTAATCCTCCATCACTTTATTTATTGCCTTGCCTTTTACCTTTCTTTTATTTTACTTTGCATCTTTATCATTAAAATACCAAAAATATTATCTATCATCTCTATCAGATCTCACTCTCGTAAGTGACTGTGAAGGGATTGACAACCCCTAATCGCGTTGGTTGCGAGGAGTTATTTGCTTTGTGTAGGTACGAGGGACTCGCGCGTAGCCTCCTACTGGATTGATACCTTGGTTCTCAAAAACTAAGGGAAATACTTACGCTACTGTGCTGCATCACCTTTCCTCTTCAAGGAAATCCAACGCAGTGCTCAAGAGGTAGCAACAGTCACTGCCTCGGTGGCATCAGACTCTGCCGGGGGCCTTGCCTTGCCGGCATCAGGCCCTGCCGGGGGAATCTTTGTCTTGCCATCCTCTGGTTCTGCCATCGCCACTGCCTCTTCCTCGACCTCCCTCTGCGCCACCAGTGCGGTGTTGACCACTTGATTCGTCGCCACTAGATAGAGCAGCAACGGCTCTTGTGGTTTAGGCGCAACCAGTATTAGTGTGGAGGAAAGGTATTTCTTCAGATCCTGCAACGCCGCCTCGTCTTCTGGGGTCCACTCCATTGGGCCTACCTTCTTCAAGATTTTGAAGAAGGGAAGGGCACGCTCGGCGGATTTGGAGATGAATCGGCTCATGGCTGCGACGCAGCCAGTGAGCCGACGCACATCTTTAATCCGCTTGGGCGCCTCAATCTGCTCAATACTTTGATTTTTTTTTGTCTGGGTTTGCCTCGATCCCGTGCTGCGACACAAAGAACCCGAGAAGCTTGCCGGACGAAATGCCGAAGACACACTTCTTAGGGTTTAGCTTAAGGTTGATCTTGCGCAGGTTGGCAAATGTCTCTTCTAGATCTTGCACAAGAGTTGGCCCGTCCTTGGTTTTGACCACTATGTCATCCATGTATGCCTCCATATTTCTATGGAGCTGAGGTTCAAAACCAATTTGGACTGCTCTTGCAAACATCGAGCCAGCACTCTTCAACCCGAAAGGCATCTGTAAACAGCAATATGTACCACATGGGGTGATGAATGCTGTCTTCTCTTCATCCTCTCTTGTCATGGAGATTTGTTGGTAGCCTGAGTAGGCGTCGAGGAATGACAACAGATCGCACCCGGCCGTGGAGTCAACAATCTGGTTGATGCGCGGCAACGGAAAGGGGTCTTTAGGACAAGCCTTATTGATATCTGTGTAATCAATACACAGCCTCCACTTCCCATTTGCCTTGCGCACCACTACCGGATTGGCCAACCACGTCGGGTGGAGCACTCCTCTCACCAAACCTGCCGCTTCCAACTTCCTAATCTCCTCTGTGGTGAACTCCTGCCTCTCCAGAGCCTGCTTTCTGACCTTTTGCTTGACGGGCCGTGCATGAGGGCAGACAGCTAGGTGGTGCTCAATCACCTCCCTGGGAACACCGGGGATGTCGCATGCTTGCCACGCAAACACGTTGACATTCGCCCGCAGGAAGGTGATGAGCGCGCCTTCCTATTTGCTGTCGAGGGTGAAGCCTATGGTGAAGGCCCCTCCCATGCCGTCCTCCCTGGCGGACACCTTCTTGGTCTGCGGCAGCTCGGCTCTGGATTTCTTGCTCTTGCCGGTAGAGCTCTCTAGCACGTCCTCGACGGTAGCGCAACACTCAGAAGAGGTGTGCTTGCCGGAGTGGGTGCGAGAGGTCCTGCCGGGCTTCTTCTTCCCTCCCGGGCCTTCAGCGGCAGGAGTAGGTGCCTTGACGGCAGCTGTTGTGACTGCTTCCCGATAGAGTTGGTCGGCGCAAATCAGCGCGTCCTTCTTGTCGGAGGGGACGGAGATGATGGTCAACGGCCCGGGCATCTTTGGCATGTTGTAGGCATAGTGTGACGCCGCCATGAACTTGGCTAGTGCCGGGCGGCCGAGGATCCTGTTGTAGGGCAAGGGGATCTCGGCCACGTCGAAGATGATCCTCTCTGTCCTATAGTTCAACTCTCCTCCAAACGTCACGGGCAGTGTGACCTTCCCCTTCAGATGGCTCCTCCCCAGATTGACCCCTTGAAACGTGCCCGTTTCCTTGAGGTCTCCATCAGGAATTTGCAGCCTTTTGATCACGACAGGCGAGATCTAGTTCAGGCCGGCCCCACCGTCAACCAACATCTTGTTCACCTTGAGGTTGCGTATCGTTGGTGAGACCAACAACGGAAAACACCCGACCGCGGTTGTGCGGTCAGGGTGGTCCTCGGCGTCAAAGATGAGGGGCATGATGGACCACTTCAACACAGGCGTCGAGCCGAACGACGGTTCATTCTGTAATCTCACACGGCCACTGTTTGAGCTGGCGGTGAGAAGTATGCAACGAGGCGCCACCATCGACGCACATGGCCTCCGTAGCCTTCTGGAACTCTTGCTCACCGGACTCGTCGTCCTCGTCGTGATCATTGTCTTCTTGTTTCTTGTCACGGCCCCGGGCGGGCCTCTCTTGCTGGTTGTCTTTGCCGGGGCGGCTTACTTGGCTGCCACGCTTCTTGCCGGATCCCTTGGCACCGTCCTGACCCTTCTCCTTGTCCCGCCTCTCGTACTCAGCTTTTTGCTTCTCAGCAAGCAGCTCGACTTGTTGGCAATTATGGAGGTCGTGGCCCTTGGTGCGGTGGATCTTGCAGTATTGCTTGCCGGAGCCCCCTGGCTTGTCAGTAGCTGCTAAGGCCCGGCAAGTGGCGCACCCTGCAATCTCCTTGCCGGGGCCATCTGCCTTGACCTTCTTGGCAGCACTGGTGTCGTCAGACCCCTCGACGGCAAGTACGGCCTTGCCCTTGCGTTTCCTATTGCGACGCCGGGCCTTCTTCGTCGGGGTGGCAGCGTCTTCGTCAGTAGAGTTGGTTTCCGCACCGGCGTATTTGCCGGGGTACTTCCTTCCCTCTTCGGCCCGGGCACATCTATCGGCAGAACATAGAGCTCGGCCACATCCTTAACCTTGGTCATCGCCAGCTCTTTGCGCATCTTGCGGTTGCGCATGTTCTGATGGAACACGCTGATGACAGCGGCGGGATGAACGTCGGGGATGTTATACTGCACCCGGCTGAATCTCTGGATGTACTGGCGCAGGGTTTCCCCTTCCTTCTGGGGAATGATGTGCAGATCACTGGCCTGGCCATGAGCTTGGTGGCCTCCTGTGAAGGTGCCAATGAACTCATGGCACAAATCCGACCAAGAAGAAATGGAATTCACCGGCAAGTGCATCAGCCAAGACATAACATTGGGCTTCAGTGCCAACGGGAAATAATTGGCAAGCACCTTGTCGTCGCGAGCTCCGGCCGCCTGCATCACGATGGTGTAGATGCTGAGGAACTCGGACGGATGGGTCTTGCCAGTGTACTTCTCTCCGACGTCAGGCTTGAATGTGCAGTAGGACGGCCACTGGAACTGCCGCAGCTCACGGGTAAAGGCCGGGCAGCCCACCTCGTAAGGCAGGCCGCCGGAGCCCCCCGGTGCTGGGTGGTCAATAGCGGGTCCGGCCCGCTTGTCTGACTGGTGGCGTGTATCACGCCGACGCTCAATAGTGGTCTGAGCATCTTCGTGAGCTCGTTCTCGAAGAACTTGGCGCTGGTCGCGGCGGGTCCGCGGGTCGGACGACGCTATAGAGATGTTAGAGCAAGCGTCGTCTCGACGGGCAGACGCCCATGGCGCCTGGCAAGGAGGAGGAGAGTGCATCGTGGCCACAGCTCCCCCGGTCCTCCCAGTGCCATCATGTGGTGGCTCGGTGGAGCGCCGACCCGAGGGCCCCGCTGTTTGCGGATCGTCTTTGTTGGCGATGGCGACGAGGCTCCGGATGGTGGCCCTCCACTCATCGAGCTAATCTGCAGCGGGAGGGAAGTCGAGGAGCAGCTGTGCACACGCCAAAGCTTCTGCACGGCGCGCTTCGAATTCTAACCACGTTAGAAGGAGCGCCGTCATGACCCAGCGGCTGCGCGCCATTTTCGCCAGCATTTCGGCGGGCAGGCTGAACTCCTTCATCCCGCGGACGACGCACATGGCTCTTCCCATGGCGGTGCCCAGGGTCACCGGCGTGGTGGCGCTACTCGTCGCGCACATCATGGGAAGAGTGCGTAGTAGTCATCGGCGTGGGCGTCTTGGAGGTCGTTGCGCCACCCGGGGGTGGCACAACAACACTCCTGGAGGGCCTCGCGCCGCCTGCTGGGGGCCCAGCTCCGTCTTTGGATCTGGCGATGTGCGGCCGGTCGTCTGGTGCGCGAACGACGCCGCTCGCCAAGCTCTGACTACCAGGGCGATTCTGGTGCTCGCGGACCGCGGCCCGGGTCCTGTCCGCGACCGGCTCACTGCTCACCCGCACTGGCACGGGCCGTTTGGCTCCTAACGAGCCGACCGCCGCGGCCGTCTTCTTGTTGGGAGCCATGGCGACGAATAACCGCTAGGCTAACTACTAGACCATATTCTCACAATCGCGCCCCCTACCTGGCGCGCCAAAGATGTCGGTGTGGAACGACACCTATGGGATCACAAGAATCCCTACTACGGTTGCCGGGGCGCAGGGTTGTGAGAAGAGCAGGATTAGTAATCAGCACAAGGATCGTTTACCCAGGTTCGGGCCGCGAGGATGCGTAAAACCCTAGTCCTGCTTTGGTGGGTGTATTTCAGAGAGTTCTTGAGCTCTCGAACTAGCTATGGTGGGGTGCGCGGTCCCAAAGAGCCGAATCTTTCTCCAGTATGCCATGGGCCTCCTTTTATAGTCGGAAGGGGCTGCCACAGTGGCATACAGGAGGTGGAAAGGCGTCTGATGTGCGAGCTTATCGTCAGACATGTGACAAGACGCATTTAATGTGCCGTTGAGGTGTCCCCTAGCTTTATCAGGGACGGGGGCGAGGCCCGTCCCGTCCATCGCCGCTCCTCCTCGCTTCGACACGCGCCCCGGTCAGTGATGCATGTGGCGCCATGTAGGCAGGCAGGCAGGCAGCTGAGGTGGCACGGTGGTGGAGCCTCCATGAAGATCTGCACACCGCCACGTAGGCGCTTGACGAGTTGGCCCGGGAGCTGCATGTTGCCACGTAGGTGCCCGCCCAGCTGGTTGAGCTGGCAGCTGCATGCGAACGGCGGTGGAAACTTGGTTGGTGCGGGCCTGGCAGTGGCCCTGCTGGCGTCCTCGGTGAGAGCCTTGCCGGGTGGCCCGACAAGGGTCTTGTCGTGGCGCGCTGTCGTCCCTGGCAAGGATCTTGCCGGGGGTCTGGTGGCCTTCCTCGGCAACGATCTTGCAGAGGGTTGTCGTCTTCTTATCCTCATCTGATCTTGAGTGTTCCTTATCTTCAGAAATATCTGCATGCCACCACAGAGGTGCCTCTCGAGCCCTGGCCCAATGTGGTTAATGGTGTTGGGGACGTGGGCTCAAGGGTGGCCCGCTCTGTTGGTGTTTGGGCATGCGGCCTCGGCAAGGGCCTTGCCGGGGCTGCTGAGGCCATCCCCGGCAAGGGTCTTGCCGGGGGAAACTGCTCCGCCCCTCTGCTTCTTCGCGTCCTTGGTCTTGGCGTTGCTCTGGCTGCCTCGGTCTTTGGTTTTACCTTGGTTCACCTTCCCTGCTCTGCTTGGTGTGGCCGTCGGCGCGGCTCAGACTGCCCGTGCACAGGTAAAGGGGTACAAAGGTGCGCCCCTTCGTTTGTACACCGACAACTTTTCACAAATATCTACCAAATAAGGGTACCACCTACCAAGACATTTCGCCTCATTTGGCCCATATTGCCTAAGATAATTGATTAAAAAAACAAGTGGCAAATTTAACTAAATTGGCACCTACATTTTGCCAAAAAATAACTTATTACAAAAAATCATCTACCTATCCATGTACAGAAAAAATAACAATAAAATGGTGCATACTAAATCAACAAAATCAACTAGCCTACTAAATCCACTAGCATACTAAATCAACTAAATCAAAATGTTCTAAATCAACAAAATCAACTAGCCTACTAAATCAACTAAATCAAAATGTTCTAAATCAACTAAATCAACTAGCATACTGAATCAACTAAATCAACTAGCATACAAAATCAACTAAATCAAAATGTTCTAAATCAACTAAATCAACTAGCCTACTAAATCAACTAGCCTACTAAATCAAAATGTAGCAGGGAGGAGGGGTTGTGGATGGAGGAGGGAGGAAGGAGAAGGAGGGGCGACTCGAGGAGGGAGAAGAGAGTAGGACGGAGGAAGAAGACGGAGCGAGGAGGGGCCGGTCGGCGGCGAGTGGAGGGACGACGGAGGAGGAAGGCAGAGCAAGGAGGGGCCGGCCCGCGGCGACTAGAGGGAGGACGGAGGAGGAGGCCAGTACCGAGTCCAGTGAGGAGGAGGAGGTGACGGCGGCGCAGATCGGAGGAGGGGCGACGGGGGAGGACCAGCGTGGGGGGTTGAGGGGGAGATCGAGTGAGTGTGAGTGGATCGGATAAAGGAGAGTGGGGGGATATGGAATGGCTTAGCAGTAGCGCGCTATAGAAAAAGGCACTACTGCTAAACGACCTAGCAGTAGCACCTTTCACAAAGAACGCGCTACTGCTATGTGTCAACATGTAAAAATAGACATAAAAATACATTGATCATCAATGATCTTTTTGTGTACAATCTGATTTGTCAATATGAGTCATCACCAGTTTAGGTACTGGTGAAGGCTCGTATTGCGGCCACAAATTCTACACATAGAGTTCAATGAAGACCAAGTGCTTGTGGAAGTTTGAGAAGTAACATATTTAAGGTGGTACAAACTCTCTTCACGGAGCGAGGTGGGACTAATTTTTTAGTAAACTTAGCAGTAGCGGTTATTGTGCAAATGCCCTGCTGCTATGATCCGTAGCAGTAGCACTCTTCATATTAATGCGCTGCTACTAGAACTAGCCTCGCGGCGGCGTCGTGGAAATTATAGCAGTAGCGCATCTTAGACCGGGCGCGCTACTGATACATTTGTTTCAGCAGCGAGTTTTGTGCGCACGCGCTACTCCTAGTTAGCAGCAGTGCCTTATTTTAAAGCGTGCTGCTGGTAAAATTCTGTGTATAGGCTTTTCCCTAGTAGTGTTGGTTTGCGGGTGGTAGACGGAGGCGTAATCGAGTTTAATGCCAAGATTAGTACACCAGGTTTTTACCTCATTGGCCGTGAAATTAGAGCCGTTGTCGGTGATGATGTTGTGTGGGACACCATAACGGTGCACAACGCCGGATATGAATTCTATCACCGGGCCGGACTCAGCCATTGTGACCGGTTTAGCCTCTATCCACTTAGTGAATTTGTCCACCATGACCAACAAATATTTTTTCTTATGGCTTCCCCCTTTAAGAGGTCCAACCATATCCAGTCCCCAGACCGCGAGAGGCCAAGTAATGGGGATAGTTTGTAAGGCAGTTGGGGGCATGTGGCTTTGGTTGGCGAAGAGTTGGCATCTGACGCGGCATTGGACGAGGTCCTGCGCGTCTGTTCTTGCTGTCGGCTAATAAAATCCAGTGCGGAAGGCCTTGCTAACAAGGGCCCGAGCTGCGGCATGGTGTTGACCGAGACCAGCGTGAATTTCCGCTAAAAGCTGCTGCCCCTCTTCCTCGGAGATACATCTTTGAAGTACTCCTATAGCACTTTTCTTGTAGAGCTCTCCGTCGTGAACCTTGTAGGCCTTCGAACACCGGACAATGCGGCGAGCCTCATTTTAGTCTTCGGGAAGCTCCTTCCTATTAATGTAGGCCAAGAAGGGTTCGGTCCATGGGGAAATGACTGCCATAATGAGATGGGCCGACGGTGTTATTTCGGTGGCTGAGCCCCCGGTACCGTCTATATGGTCGGGATTTGAGGTTCTGTTCGGATCTGGACTGTTGTTGCCGCCCTCCCCTTGCCATACCACGGATGGCTTGAAAAGCCTTTCCAGGAAAATGTTGGGTGGGACAGGATCGCGCTTGGCGCCGATGCGAGCAAGGACGTCCGCTGCTTGATTGCTTTCCCGGGTGACATGATGAAATTCGAGCCCATCGAACCGAGCCGATATTTTTAAGACGACATTACGATAAGCTGCCATCTTTGGATCCTTGGCGTCAAAGTCTCCGTTTATTTGATATATTGCGAGGTTTGAATCCCTGCGCACCTCTAGGCGTTGTATGCCCATGGTTACGGCCATCCGAAGACCATGCAATAGGGCCTCGTATTCGGCTGCATTGTTGGAGTCTGTGTATAGTATTTGGAGTACATACTGGACAACATATCCAGTGGGGGATGTTAACACGACTCCTGCTCCTAGCCCCGCCAGCATTTTGGAGCCGTCAAAATACATAACCCAATTGGAATATGTGCCGTACTCTTTAGGGAGTTCGACCTCTGTCCATTCGGCGACGAAGTCAGCCAGTACTTGGGATTTGATGGCTCGACGTGGCTTGTATGTTATGTCAAATGGAAGTAGCTCTATTTCCCATTTGGCTATCCATCCCGTGGCATCGCGGTTGTTTATTATGTCATTGAGCGGGACTTCAGAAGGCACCGTGATTGAACACTCCTGGAAGTAGTGTTGTAGCTTTCGGGATGCAATGAAGACCGCGTATGCTATCTTTTAATAATGGGGGTACCGGGATTTGCATGGTGTGAGGACAGTAGATACGTAGTATACTGGTTTCTGAAGTGGGAATTTGTGTCCGTCCTGTTCTCCTTCGACGACGAGCACGGTGCTCACCACCTAATGTGTTGCCGATATGTATAGCAACATGGGTTTGCCAGCGTTTGGTGAGGCCAGGATTGGGTTGCTTGCTAGGAGGGCCTTTATTTCCTCCAGTCTGGCAGTCGCCGCGTATGTCCATTCAAAGTTATCGGTGTGCCGTAAGAGGCGATAGAGTGGCAGTGCCTTTTCTCCTAATCTGGAGATAAAGCGGCTTAACGCTGCCACGCAACCAGCTAGTTTTTGGACTTGCTTGAGTACGGTTGGCGTGGCCCACTGTGACAAGGCTCGGATTTTGGCTGGGTTTGCTTCTATCCCTCTATTGGAGATGATGAAGCCTAGCACTTTTCCCGCGGGGACGCCG
This sequence comes from Aegilops longissima, assembly GCA_021605205.1. Lineage (NCBI taxonomy): Eukaryota > Viridiplantae > Streptophyta > Magnoliopsida > Poales > Poaceae > Aegilops > Aegilops longissima. The sequence goes on from CM038681.1 coordinate 509,304,236, forward strand.
AAGACACACTTTTCCGGGTTGAGTTTAATGTCATACGCACGGAGGTTGTCAAATGTAAGACGTAAGTCGTCTATTAGTGTTTCGACATGCTTAGTTTTGATGACGGTGTTATCGACGTAAGCTCCTACTGTCTTGCCAATCGGCTTTTCCAGGCAGGTTTGAATCATACGTTGGTATGTGGCGCCGGCGTTCTTGAGCCCGAAGGGCATGGTGTTGAAGCAGAATGGCCCATATGGGGTAATAAATGCTGTTGCAGCTTGATCGGACTCCTTCATTTTGATTTGATGGTATCCGGAATATGCATCGAGGAAACACAGTGAATCGTGTCCTACGGTGGCGTCAATGATTTGATCAATGCGAGGTAGTGGGAAGGGATCCTTAGGGCAAGCCTTGTTGAGGTCTTTGAAATCGACACACATGCGCCAGGATTTATCCTTCTTTGGTACCATCACCAAGATTGCCAGCCAGTCCGGATGTTTGATTTCTCTAATGAATCCGGCTTCGATAAGTTTGGCCAGCTCCTCCCCCATGGCTTGTCGCTTGGGCTCGGAAAAGCGCCGCAGTGTTTGTTTGACCGGTTTAAATCCCTTTAATATATTGAGGCTATGTTCAGCCAGCTTGCGTGGGATCCCTGGCATATCCGAAGGGTGCCAGGCAAATATGTCCCAGCTTTCACGCAGGAATTCTCGTAGTGCAGCGTCAACTGTTGGGTTCGGTTGTGCTCCGATAGATGCTGTCTTCTTGGGGTCCGTTGGGTGGACCTGGAATTTGACTATTTCTTCTGCTGGTTTGAAGGAGGTGGATTTTGGGCGTTTGTCGAGTATCAGGTCGTCCCTGTCCACCGTGGAGCGCACTGCAGTTAACTCTTCGGCCGTGAGGGCTTCGGATAGCGCCTCAAGGGCCAAGGATGCGGTTTTGTTTTTAGCGCGGAGTGCTATGTCCAGATCACTGACGAGAGTGATTATACTGTTTGGTCCGGGCATTTTGAGCTTCATATACCCGTAATGAGGTATAGCTTGGAAGCGTGTAAAAGCATCCCGCCCCAACAGGGCGTGGTATGCGCTGCTGAAAGGGGCCACTTGGAAAGTGATTTCTTCGGATCGATAATTCTCCGGCATGCCGAATACCACGTCAAGTGTGATTTTGCCCGCGCACCGTGCCTCCCCGCTGGGAATGATTCCGTGGAAGGTTGTGCTACTTTGCTTGATGCGGCTCCTATCTATTTCCATTTTGTGGAGTGTGTCCTCGTAAATGAGATTTAGTCAGCTGCCGCTGTCCATGAGGACCTTAGTAAGTCGAAACCCGTCCACGATAGGACTAAGGACTAATGCGGCTAGCACTCAGACTGTCCTGTACCTCGGTTTGTCACCGACATTAAATGTTATAGCCGTGTCGTTCCAAGGGTTTATTGCAGCGATTTGGCAGACTTTGGCGAGGTCGCGAAGTGCCCTTTTGCATTTGTTGCTAGAAGCGAATGTCTCGTCGACCGTCACTACTCTTGTGTTGTCGTTTTCTAGAGGGTGCTGTTCTGGGGTGTCCTTGATAAGGATGTCCTCGCCGCTCTTGGCTACCTGCTGAAATATCCAACATTCTCTAAGGTTGTGGGTTGCCACGGTATCTGGTGCCGTGTGTATTTTGCATGGGCCATCGATCCATCCCTCCAGAATGGTGCCGTGCCGCGTAATGGGCTTATGTTTCTTGACTATTGGACTGGGCGTGCCACGGGGGTGCACCCTCTTCGCCTGTAGGAGGAGTTGAGTTGGGACCGACGGTTCCCAGCAAGCTGCCTGAGTTTTCCAGGCGCTTTCCATCGCGCTGTACTTTTGTACGATAGTTGCTAAGTTAGCGAATTTTAGTATGCGGTGGCGATTGATAGCGTTAAGGATACCTTCGTCCGCGCAGTTGTTGCAGAACGCTAATATCGCATCCTCGTCGCGGCAATCTTTTACCTTATCTTTGACAAGGAGGAATCTGGCCCAGAAGTGGTGGACCGTTTCCTGAGACTGCTGTTTGATGCTCATGAGAGCGTCTATGTCCAGGTGGGCGGGTGGAATTAAACCCGAACCCTAACACAACCGATTAGCCAGAGTCTGAAGACCTTCTGGACTGAACAGTCCAGGTCCCGGAGTATCTTCTGATTTTTTAGGACTGCCGTCTGATTCTATGTTCGGAGGGCCGGTCGCATCCTTTCGCTGGTGGGTATCCGGTTCTTCTAGATCGGTGACCCAGACATAGTCCATCTTCGGTATAGAAGAGGAGGACTCACCGTCCTGCTCCTCGAATACTGCTATTTGGTGGGTGACCGGTGGAGTTTTAATCTCTCCTTGATCGGTTTTAGGCCCGATCCGATCGTAATCTGTAGCGATTCCCAAAGCGGCGATGCGATCTAGGAGCTCGTTCAAGGACGAAAACTCTACCGGATCCATCTGCTTGGAGTCCTGGATTCCCCCAGGGTACTCTCAATGAAAGCACCAATGTCGGTGTCAAAATCGGCGGATCTCAGGTAGGGGGTCCCGAACTGTGCGTCTAAGGTCGATGGTTGCAGGAGACGGGGGACACGATGTTTACCCAGGTTCGGGCCCTCTCTATGGAGGTAATACCCTACTTCCTGCTTGATTGATCTTGATGAATATGAGTGTTACAAGAGTTGATCTACCACGAGATCGTAATGGCTAAACCCTAGAGGCCTAGCCTGTATGACTATGGTAATGAGTATATCCTTTCCGGACTACGCCCTCCGGTTTATATAGACACCGGAGGGATCTAGGGTTACATAGAGTCGGTTACATAAGAAGGAATCTTCATAGTTGGTCGCCTAGCTTGCCTTCCACGCCAAGGAGAGTCCAATCCGGACACGGGTAAAGTCTTCGGTCTTCATGTCTTCACAGCCCACCAGTCCGGCCCATGGATAACAGGCCGGACGCCCGAGGACCCCTTAGTCCAGCACTCCCTCAACTGCATTACGACAATCCACCATCGATTTGAATATGGTTCCTGGAGTAAGCTGAGGATCTTCCTTGTTCTACTCAATTGTTGGCATGTCATCACAATCGTATTCATCTAAAACTAAGCTCTCAATGTTCTCATCCCTCTGTTGATCATCAGTGTCATCAAATCTAGCATGACTGCTGGGCTCCTCCGGATATTCATCTTCCATTGCCTGTTGACTGACTGTACCTACCACTTCATGGTAGATCATCTCATACTCATCATCAAGTCGAGGCACTTTCTCGTCAGGCTCTGCATCTACTTCTACAACAGATGTAGAAGGGGCAGCAGAAGCGGCAGCAGACATGTTGTGGCTTTCAGAACAAATAGGTTTACTTGGTATCGACCTACAAGGAGTGCTGGGGCGCTCCCTATTATCACAGACATATGATGCATGAACACTCTTCCACTTGTCTCGTTGTTTGCGTGGCTGAAGCATCTCGATACGTATTTTACCGAAACATCTGTCAACATTCAAACTCAATAGCAATTCCAGATGCTCATCGTAAGTTAGTGGGAGAAATCTTTGCTCGTTACTGTTGAAATATTTCAGTTCAACAACATCGACAGAGCTCCAGTTATACACAGAACAGAGTGCACCACAAAAATATTTGAACGAAATGCTGGTTTCTACCACCTCCGGGTAGAAAAATCTAGAGATTATAAGCGGTTTAGTACCACACAGAACGCTAGTTTCCATTCTAACCGCTAGCCAAAAAGCAAGCGCAGGATCAATCCTATTCGATCGAAATGAAGGGTGAAAAATGAAACGACCCAAATTGGTACGATTCAAGCGAGTAGTGGTCAAATTAATACTGCCTAATTGACGAGTTTTCTCATAAACTCGAGGGGAAATGATGCTTACCCAGATGGAACCCATAAATTATTCGCCTCCGATTTGACCCAATCATCTCCAAGATCGATAGGCCGAAGGACGTCTAGCCCCTACATCGCTTCTTAATCCCAGATTGGGGGGAGGGGGTTGATGTGGCGGAGGCGCGGCCTTGCCGATAGATGTAATAGGGTTAGAGGGTGGAGGGCACGACAGCAGCGGCAACGACGACGGAGGAGGCGCCACGGGAGTAGCTCGATCTGTTTCTGACAAGCTGCTCCGACGTGTCTCCTTACTACCCCACTCGTCAGGATGTAATGTCAAAGGAGGACCCGACCCTAGCCCCACTCGTCAGCAGTTAACGGTCAAGCCGTTGACCCAGCGACAAACGTCCAATTTGACCATTTGTGAGAGTTTCAGTTAAGTGTGTGGGGAAAAGTGAGCAAAAGTTTAGAGCGTGGGGACAACTGAGCACAAGTAAAGAACCAGGGGCACTATCATAAAAAACCTATATATTAATCAACTCATACTGTTAATGGCAATAGTGTAAGTCAATTCAATGATGCTAGAGTCTACAATTATCCACCCATCTTCCCATTGGAACAACAACACATCTTCCCCGGAAACTACAATGGTATGTTACTAGTGGCCGATTATAGGTTTAAAATAAAGTAATACAAGAACGTTAATGTTTGAATGCACTCTCAAAATCGACTTGACTTTTGTGATGCATATATGTTACAAAGTGGCCTGCGCACATGTGTACAACAATAGTTTCGCTTATATTTATTGTGGACACTTTTTTGTGAAAAATGTATATTTTTTAGAGAAGTGGCCCGCACACTTGCACATGCAATGTCTTAGAACGTCTATGATTTTATAATTTAGTTTAATTACTTAACTATTAGAATGAATATAGCCAAACACTATATCTCTCCATGAAACTCCTTATTTGATTTTCTAATTACTTTACTACTATGGCCCTCTTGTGTATCTTTGTTCTCATAGGCCCAAGGAAAAAATATGTTATTTTTACAAACTAGAGGGTGTTTAAAGTATATGAACTATTTCACTTAAACACTTTGAACTTACAGGGTTTTCTCTAGTCTGACGGGTTACTTTTTATCCCCACAATTTACTTGCAATAAAGAGGAACGAAAAGTTGAAATTTCTACTAATTGCCATGAAGTATGAACACCGATATTCAATTTAGTAAAAGTATATCAAAACAATTACACGTAAATATAACAATTTTAATGTTTGGAACCCAAAGGTAACCTTAACTATATGATCATGTAAAGTTGCATAACTGATAATATATTTTGTTACAAAGAGTACTTTTAGTGTAAACACTTGATATGGAACTAAAAAAAATTCTAACAGGGTATAATAATGATCAGTAGATTCTGATAAGTAACATATCCAATGTATATCCAAATTCCGCATTCATATGATTAAGTGACATCTTTTAGTAGAAGTAAATTGAATCTCCATGTAATATATATTAACCAACTCATATTGTTAATTGCATTACTGTAAGCCAATTCAGTGAAGGCAGAGTCTACAATTGTCCACCCTTCTTCCCATTGGAACAACAACACATCTTCCCCGGAAACTACAATAGTATGTTACTAGTGGCTGATTATAGGTTTAAGATAAAGTAACACGAGAATGTTAACGTTTGCATGCACTCTCAAGGTCGACTTGAATTTTGTGTAATGCATATATGCTAGCAAAGTGGCCCGCGCACATGTGTAAACACAATAGTTTTGCTTATATTTATGTGTTGTACACTAGTTTGTGAGCAATGGATATATGTTAGCAAAGTGGCCCACACACATGCACATGCAATGTCTTAGAACGTCTATAATTTTAGAATTTGAAATTACTTTAATTACTTAACTATTAGAATGAAGATATCCCAATGCTATATGTCTCCATGAAACTCCTTGTTTTATTTTCTAATACGGCCCACTTCTATATCTTTGTTCTCATAGGCCCAAGGGAAAAATATGTTTTAGTATATGAACTATTTCACTTAGACACTATGTACATACAGGGTAGTCCGACGTGTTTCTTTTTATCCCCACAATTTACTTGCCATAAAGAGGAACGAAAAGTTGTAATTTCTACTAATTTCCATAAAGTATGAACACCGATATTGAATTTAGTAAAAGTATATCAAAACAATTACACGTAAATATAACAATTAAAATGTTTGGAACGTAAAGGTAACCCTAACTATATGATGATGTAAAGTTGGATAACTAATAATATGTTTAGTTACAAAGAGTACTTGTAGTGTAAACACTTGATATGGAACTAACCAATATTCAACCAGGGTATAATGATGGTCAGTAGATTCTGATAAGTAACAAATCCAATGTATATCCAAATTCTGCATTCATATGATTAACTGACATCTTTTGGTAGAACAAAATTGAATCTCCATGTAATATATATTAACCAACTCATACTATTAATGGCATTACTGTAAGCCAATTCAGTGAAGGCAGAGTCTACAATTGTCCACCCTTCTTCCCATTGGAACTACAATAATATGTTACTAGTGGCTGATTATAGGTTTAAGATAAAGTAATACGAGAATGTTAACGTTTGCATGCACTCTCAAGGTCGAGTTGACTTTTGTGTAATGCATATATGTTAGCAAAGTGGCCCGTGCACATGTGTTCACACAATAGTTTCACTTATATTTATGTGTTTGTACACTTGTTTGTGAGCAATGGATATATGTTAGCAAAGTGCCCGTACACATGCACAAGCAATGTCTTAGAACGTCTATGATTTTATAATTTGAAATTATGTTAATTATTTAACTATTAGAATGAAGAGAGCCCAATGCTATATGTCTCCATGAAACTCCTTATTTTATTTTCTAATTACTTGACTAATATGGCCCACTTATGTATGTGATGGAAAAGACCCAACCATAAGCTTAGCAACATATTGTATCGCTTAGTTATTTGCTATAGCTTTCTTCATGTCAAGTATATGTTCCTTAGACCGTGAGATCATGTCGCTCATGAACACCGGAGAAATACCTTTTGTGCTGTCAAATATCATTTCCTAATTGGGTGATCATAAAGGTGCTCTAAAGGTATCTCTGAAGGTGGCTGGTTGGCACTGAGTAATAATTGAATACCTTTTTTTGCTGGTAGGGTAATTACTAAATATACTGCGCGTTCTTTTTTTTCTATGTCTAAGACTGCTTGTTATTCTTTGCTTCTATGTAGAGTCAGGTTCAACAAACTACAATTGCTTCCAAAGAACTCTTATCTCTTTCTCTAATCAGCTCCATAACTCTAATCAACCTCAGTTTGAGCTCTTGGTTCGGTAAAAAAAGAGCTTTAATGTGAACTGCTGCAAGTACGTCGGTGTTGCAGCATTTTTCTCTGGCGACTCTACAAAAATTCACTTGACAATCCTTCAAATATTTTCTGCCGTGACTTCGTAAAAAATTCACTTGACAGAGGTAACCCTAACTATAAGATCTTGTAAAATTGGATAAGTGATAATATGTTTTGTTACAAAGGGTACTTGTAGTATAAACACTTTGATATGGAACTAACAAATATTCAACCAGGGTATAATAATGATCGGTAGATTGTGATAAGTAACAAATCCAATGTATATCCAAATTCAATATTCATACGATTAACTGACATCTTTTGGTAGAAGAAAATTAAATCGCCATATAATATATTCATTAATTAACTCATACTGCTAATGGCATTAGCGTAAGCATATTCAATGAAGGCATAGTCTACATTTGTCGACCCATCTTCCCAATGGAACAAAAACACATCTTCACAGGAAACTGCAATGGTATGTTACTAGTGGCTTATTATAGGTTTAAAATAAAGTAATATGAGAACTTTAAAATTTGCGTGCACTCTCAATATCGACTTGACTTTTGTGTAATGCATATATGTTAGCAAAGTGGCCCGCGCACATGTGTACACACAATAGTTTCGCTTATATTTATGTGTGGCACACTTGTTTGTAAGCAATGCATATATGTTAGCAAAGTGGCCCGCGCACATGCACATGCGATGTCTTAGAACATCGATGATTTTACAATTTGAAATTATTTTAATTATTTAACTATTAGAATGAAGATAGCCAAACGCTATATGTCTCCATGAAACTCCTTATTTGATTTTTGAATTACTTTACTATTGTGGCCCACTTGTGTATCTTTGTTCTCATAGGCCCAAGGGAAAAATATGTTATTTTAACAAACTGGAGAGAGTTTAAAGTATATGAACTATTTCACTTAAACACTGTGAACTTAGAGGGCTTTCTCTGGTCCAACAAGTTTATTTTTATCCCCACAATTTACTTGCCATAAAGAGGAACGAAAAGTTGAAATTTCTACTAATTGCCAAAAAGTATGAACAAAGATATTGAATTCAGTAAAATTATATCAATAAAATTTCACATAAATAAATTAAAATGTCGGAACACAAAGGTAACCCTAACTATAAGATCATGTAAAGTTGCATAACTGATAATATGTTTTGTTACAAAGAGTATTTGTAGTGTAAACAATTTGATATGGAACTAACAAATATTCAACTAGGGTATAAAAATGATCAGTATATTCTGATAAGTAACAAATCCATTGTATATCCAAATTCAACGTTCATACGATTAATTGACATGTTTTGGTAGAAGTAAGTTAAATCTCCATGTAATATATATTAATGAACTCATACTGTTGGCATTAGTGTAAGCCAATTCAATTAAGGCAGAGTCCACAATTGTCCACCTATCTTCCCATTAGAACAACAACACATCTTTCCAGGAAACTTCAATAGTATATTAATCGTGGCTTTAATTATATGTTTAAAACAAATTAATATGAGAAAGTTAATGCTTGCACACATTCTAAAGATCAACTCGACTTTTGTGCAATGCATATATGATTGCAAAGTGGCCCGCCCACATGTGCACACATAACCATTTTGCTTACTTTCGTGTGTGGTTCAATTGTTTGTAAGCAATGCATATATGTTAGCAAAGTGGCCTACCCACATGCACAGGCAATGTCTTAGAACGCCTATTCTATACCTACTAATAAAGAAAGGTGCGTTTCGCCAAATTTTTCATCCATTTGCCATCACAATTTTTTCCCTATCCAAGGTGGTACTAAATTCTTATGCTTTTGTCTGCTAGAAAAGAATTTACATAAGTGGGCCGCGCGCTGTGGCCCAGGGAAGCCAGCCCACTTTTTTTTCTGACCACCCAGCTGGAAAAATTCTATTTTCCGTGCTGGGCGACAAATAGTTGGAGCTTCACACAGGACGGCCAATAATGGGCCGGCCCATTTTACTTCTTTGTTGTGTTTTACATCTATTTTCATTCTCCTTTCCCTATCTCTTTTTTCCCTTCCAATTTATTTTTCTTCTAGAGTTAAATTCGTAATTTTTTTAAATGTTCAGAATAAAAAAATCAAATTTAGGAAAATGTTCAGAGTTCCAAAATTTTGTTGCTATTTTTAAACATTTTCGGAACTTGCAAAAAGTTTCCCTTTTTCCAAAAAACTATTGTTTTCAAAACTTCTAAAGATCTCAAAAAAGAAAATGGCATTTCAAAAATTGCTCCATATTCGAAAAATATTCTTGTTTTAGTGAAATTTTCAAATAAAAAAATAAAATTCATGTATAAAAGATACACATTTTTTAAAATCTTATGAGTTTCCAACACATGTTCTCGTCTTAAAAAAATATTCACAAATTCAAATAATGAACATGTTTTTATAAAAAAAAAGTTGTTTTTTTCAGAAAATATTTGTGAGTTTTAAAAGATATTCCCTTTCATATTTTGTTCGCGTTTTTTGGAGAGTGTACATAATTTTTTAAAAAATTGTTCAGGGTTTAGTGTTTTCATCTTTCCTAGAATACTCAGAAACTTGATACCTTAAAATCCCATCGATTGAAACGATTGAAAGGAAGAGTAGATTGAATAACTCATGGGCCTTCTCCAGCGAACAATTACGTAACAAATTTCTTAAATGCCCTCGATCAATGGATGGAAAAATAGCGGATTGATTTCTTCACACGCGGCGAAACCGAGAAGCTAAATGTTCCTGTTTCGTGTGCACACAGGATTTTGCTTCCACATATAATTCTCACTTATCTAAAATACATACTATTTTATCTCTCGTTGTAACGCACGGGCATATGTGCTATTATTTTATAATTTGAAATTAGTTTAGTTATATATCTGTTGGAATGAAGAAAGCCCAATGCTATATGTGTCTCCATGGAACTCCTTATTTGATTTTTTAATTACTTGAATAATATGGCCCACTTGTGTATCTTTGCTCTCACGGGTCGAAGGAAAAAATATGTTCCTTTTACAAACATGAGGGGGTTCAAAGTATATGAGCTATGTCAGTTAAACACTGCCAACTTACACGATTTTCTCTAGTCCAACGAGGTTTTATTTGCTCCCCACAATTTACCTGCCATAAAGAGGAACGACAGGTTGAAGCTCTACTAATTGCCATAAAGTATGAACTAAAATATTGAATTTACTAAATGTGTATCAACACAATTTAACATCAATATAACAACTAAAATGTTTGGAACACAGAGGTAACCCTAACTACATGATCATGTAAAGTTGGAAAATTAATAATAATTTTATTAGAGAATGTACTTGTAGTGTAAACACTTTGATATGGAACTAACAAATATTCAACCAGGGTATAATAATGATTAGGAGATTCTGATAAGTAGTATATCCAATGTATATCCACATTCAGCATTCATACGATTATCTGACAACTTTTGGTAGAATACAATAAAATCACCATGTAATATATGTTAATCAACTCATACTATTAATGGCATTAGTGTAAGCCAATTCAATGAAGGCGGAGTCCACAGGTGTCCACCCTTCTTCCCTTTGGAACAACAACACATCTTCCCTGGAAACTACAGCGAAAACTTACTAGTGGCTGATTGTATATTTCAAACAAAGTAATATGAGAACGTTGACGCTTGCATGCACTCTGAATATCAACTTGACTTTTGTGAAATGCATATATGTTAGCAAAGTGGCCCGCGCACATGCGAACACACAATCATTTAGCTTACATTTATCTGTGGTACACTTGTTTGTGATCAATGCATGTTAGCAAAGCGGCCCGCACACATGCACATACAATGCCTTAGAACGTCTATGGTTTTATAATTAGAAATTAGTTTAATTATTTAAATATTAGAATGAAGATAGCCCAACGCTATGTGTGTGTCCATGAAACTCCTTATTTTAGTTTCTAATTATTTGACTAATATGGCCCATTTGTGTATCTTTGTTCTCGTAGGCCCAAGGGAAAACTACATTATTTTTTACAAAATGGAGGGGTTTAAATTTTATGAACTATGTCACTTAAATGCTATGAACTTATGGGGTTTTCTCTAGCCCGACGAGGCTTTTTTGCTCCCCATAGTTTACTTGCCGTAAAGAGGAACGAGAAGTTGAAGCTCTACTAGATGCCATAAAGTATGAACTAAAACATTGAATTTACTAAAAGTTTGTCAAGGCATTTTAACATAAATATAACAATTAAAATGTTTGGAACAGAGATATCATGTAAAGTTGGATAATAATAATAATAATAATAATTTTTATTACAAAAAGTACGTGTAGTGTAAACACTTTGATATGGAACTAACAAATATTCAACTAGGGTATAATAATGATCAGTAGATTCTGATAAGTAATAAATCCAATGTATATCTAAATTCAGCATTCAAACGATTGTCTGTATCTTTTGGTAGAAGCAGATAAAATCTCCATGTAGTATATATTAATCAACTCATACTGTTAATGGCATTAGTGTAAGGCAATTAGATGAAGGCAGAGTCCACAGTTGTCCACCCATCTTCCTATTGGAACAACAACACATCTTCCACGAAAACTACAACAGTAAGTTAATAGTGGCTGAATTTATTGGGAATATGACCTAGAGGCAATCATAAATTAGTTATTATTATATTTCCCGTTCGTGATAAATGTTTATTATTCATGCTAGAATTGTATTGCCTGGAAACTTAAATACAAGTGTGAATACGTAGACAACACCGTGTTCCTAGTGAGCCTCTACTAGACTAGCTCGTTGATCAAAGATGATTATGGTTTCCTAACCATAACATGAGTTGTCATTTGATAACGGATCACATCATTACGAGAATGATGTGATGGAAAAGAACCAACCATAAGCTTAGGAACAGATCGTATCGCTTAGTTATTTGCTATAGCTTTCTTCATGTCAAGTATATGTTCCTTAGACCGTGAGATCATGTCACTCACGGACACCAGAGGAATACCTTTAGTGCTATCAAACATCACTTCGTAACTGGGTGATCATAAAGGTGCTCTAAAGGTATCTCTGAAGGTGGCTGGTTTGCATCGAGTAATAATTGAACACCTTTTTTGCGGGTAGGGTAATTACTGAATATACTGCGCGTTTTTTTCCTGTGTCTAATACTGCGTGTTATTCTTTGCTTCTACGTAGGGTCAGGTTCAACAAACTCCAATCGCCACCAAAGAACTCTTATCTCTTTCTCTAATCAGCTCCATAACTCTAATCAGCCTCAGTTTGAGCTCTTGGTTCGGTAAAAAAAAGAGCTTTAATGTGAACTGCTGCAAGTACATCGGTGTCGCAACATTTTTCTCTGCCGACTTTGCTAAAATTCACTTGACAATCCTTCAAATATCTTCTGCCGCGACTTCGTAAAAAATTATTCAAAATCTTTGGTATCTCAAAGCGGCTCAAGATGGCAACAAGGATGAAACCCGTCGGGTTTTGCCTGTCCAAACCCATCCCCACCAGAAAATTTCAAACCCATCTCCATCCCCGTCAGTGTGCGCGGGTTTAGTTTTTTGCCCGTCCCCTAAACCCATCGGGGTTTCTAAACCCACGGGGAAATCAACATATTTAAGAAAACATAGTAGCAATAAAGAATAGCTTTTCAGCAGCAAAAAGAGCATATTTTAGTAGCATAACTTGAGCAAATTTCAGCACAATACAATAGTACATGGTTCGACAGTACGAGGAGCATATTTTACCAGCATAACTTGAGCAAAAAGAGCAATAAAAACAGCCACAAGGAGCATTTTTCATCACAATACAATACCCCATTTCAGCAACAAAGATAAGCATATTTCAGCAACAAGTAGGAGCATATTTTGCGGGGTATTGTCGGGTTTCGGGTTCGGGGAGTACCGAAACGGGTGTAAACCCCAGAAACATGTCAGGCTATGTGCTCAGCAACAACCCTGCAGGGATGAAAAGACGCCCATATCTGTCCCCTAATAGGGTAAAAGCTCGCGGAGACGTGGGTTTCGGGCCCCCGATGCCATCTTGAAACGTGGCACCGGAAAATCATTGCAACATTTTACTCAGGTGAATCCATCAAAATCATTTGAAAACCATATCAATGTTAAAATATACACGTGCAACAAATCCAAGTTTTGCTTCGGTACAACCCTCGCCCCCAAGAAGTTTACACGAATCATAAATTTACTTAAAGAGGTACTTTTGTACATACAGGATCTACTAATTCTACCAGCGAAAAAACTAACTCTAATTCCTATTCTTCCAATGGATCACACAAGAACTAAGAACAATCTAATCTTTTTGATTAAACATGTAACTTCTAATCTCCACCTTTATTCTGCTTCAAAATCTTCAAAATTTGTAAAATTTTCTAGGTGGGGGGGTTGATACGTCTCCAACATATCTATAATTTTTGATTGCTCCATGCTATATTATCTACTGTTTTGGACATTATTGGGCTTTATTTTCCACTTCTATATTATTTTTGGGACTAACCTATTAACCGGAGGCCCAGCCCAGAATTGCTGTTTTTTTGCCTATTTCAGAGTTTTGCAAAAACGGAATATCAAACGGAGTCCAAACGGAATGAAACCTTCGGGAACGTGATTTTCTCACCGAATATGACCCAGGAGACTTGGACCGTACGTCAAGAAAGAAAGGAGGTGGGCACGAGGTAGGGGGCGCGCCCTCCCCCCTAGGCGCGCCTTCCACCCACATGGGCCCCACCTTGCTCCACCGACGTACTTCTTCCTCCTATATATACCTACGTACCCCCAAACGATTAGATACGGAGCCAAAAACGTAATTCCACCGCCGCAACTTTCTGTATCCATGAGATCCCATCTTGGGGGCTGTTCCGGAGCTCCACCGGAAGGGGAATCCACCACGAAGGGCTTCTACATCATCACCATAGCCTCTTCGATGAAGTGTGAGTAGTTTACCTCAGACCTTTGGGTCCATAGTTAGTAGCTAGATGGCTTCTTCTCTCTTTTTGGATCTCAATACAATGTTCTTCCCCTCTCCCGTGGAGATCTATTCGATGTAATCTTCTTTTTGCGGTGTGTTTGTTGAGACCGATGAATTGTGGGTTTATGATCAAATTTATCTATGAACAATATTTGAATCTTCTCTGAATTCTTTTATGTATGATTGGTTATCTTTGAAAGTCTCTTCGAATTATCAGTTTGGTTTGGCCTACTAGATTGATCTTTCTTGCAATGGGAGAAGTGCTTAGCTTTGGGTTCAATCTTGCGGTGTCCTTTCCCAAAGGATGAGGGGCAGCAAGGCACGTACTGTGTTGTTGCCATCGAGGATAACAAGATGGGGTTTTTATCATATCGCATGAATTTATCCCTCTACATCATGTCATCTTGCTTAAGGCGTTACTCTGTTTTCTTGAACTTAATACTCTAGATGAATGCTGGATAGCGGTCGATGAGTGGAGTAATAGTAGTAGATGCAGGCACGAGTCGGTCTACTTGTCTCGGACGTGATGCCTATATACATGATCATACCTAGATATTCTCATAACTATGCTCAATTCATCAATTGCTCAACAGTAATTGCTCACCCACCGTAAAATACTTATGCTCTTGAGAGAAGCCACTAGTGAAATCTATGGCCCCCGGTTCTATCTTCATCATATTAATCTTCCATCACTTTATTATTAATTTGCTTTTTTACTTTGCTTTTTATTTTACTTTGCATCTTTATCACAAAAATACCAAAAATATTATCTATCATCTCTATCAGATCTCACTCTCGTAAGTGACCGTGAAGGGATTGACAACCCCTATTCGCGTTGGTTGCGAGGAGTTATTTGCTTTGTGTAGGTACGAGGGACTCGCGCGTAGTCTCCTACTGGATTGATACCTTGGTTCTCAAAAACTAAGGGAAATACTTATGCTACTGTGTTGCATCACCTTTCCTCTTCAAGGAAATCCAGCGCAAGCTCAAGAGGTAGCAAGAAGAATTCCTGACGCCGTTGCTGGGGAGGTCTACGAAAAAGTCAACATACCAAGTACCTATCACAATCCCTTATCTCTCGCATTACATTATTTGCCATTTGCCTCTCATTTTCCTCTCCCCCACTTCACCCTTGCCGTTTTATCCGCCCTCTCTTTTCTGTTTGCCTTTTATCGCTTGCTTTTTGTTTGCTCGTGTGTTGGATTGCTTGTTTGTCACGATGGCTCAAGATAATACTAAATTGTGTGACTTTACCAATACCAACAATAATGATTTCCTTAGCACTCCGATTGCTCCTCTTACCAACACTGAATCTTGTGAAACCAATACTGCTTTGTTGAATCTTGTTATGAAAGATCAATTCACCGACCTTCCTAGTGAAGATGCCGCTACCCATCTGAATAGCTTCGTTGATTTGTGTGATATGCAAAAGAAGAAAGATGTTCATAATGATATTGTTAAATTGAAGCTATTTCCTTTTTCACTTAGAGATCATGCTAAAGATTGGTTTTCGTCTTTGCCTAAAAATAGTATTGATTCTTGGAACAAGTGCAAAGATGCTTTTATCTCTAAGTATTTTCCTCCCGCTAAGATCATCTCTCTTAGAAACGATATTATGAATTTTAAGCAACTTGATCATGAACATGTTGCGCAAGCTTGGGAGAGAATGAAATTAATGATACGTAATTGCCCTACTCATGGTTTGAACTTCTGGATGATTATACAAATTTTTTATGCCGGATTGAATTTTGCTTCTAGAAATATTTTAGATTCGCCATGGAGGCACTTTTATGGAAATCACTTTAGGAGATGCTACTAAACTCCTAGATAATATTATGGTTAATTATTCTCAATGGCACACTGAAAGATCTACTAATAAAAAAGTGCATGCGATAGAAGAAATTAATGTTTTGAGTGGAAAGATGGATGAACTTATGAAATTATTTTCTACTAAGATTGTTTCTTCTGATCCTAATGATATGCCTTTGTCTACTTTGATTGAGAATAATAATGAATCTATGGATGTGAATTTTGTTGGTAGGAATAATTTTGGTAACAACGTGTATAGAGGGAACTTTAATCCTAGGCCTTATCCTAGTAATCCTTCTAATAATTATGGAAATTCCTACAACAAGTCTTATGGAAATTTTAATAAGATGCCCTCTGAATTTGAGACTAGTGTTAAAGAGTTTATGAATTCACAAAATAATTTTAATGCTTTGCTTGAAGAGAAATTGCTTAAAGTTGATGAATTGGCTAGGAACGTTGATAGAATTTCTCTTGATGTTGATTCTTTAAAGCTTAGATCTATTCCTCCTAACCATGATATCAATGAGTCTCTCAAAGCCATGAGAATTTCCATTGATGAGTGCAAGGAAAGAACCGCTAGAATGCGTGCTACGAAAGATGCCTTTATTAAAGCGTGTTCTTCCGATCCCTATGAAAATAAAGATGAAGATCTAAAAGTTATTGATGTGTTCCCTATTAAATCTTTGTTTTGCAATATGAATATTGATAATGATGAGACTGAATATGATCCACCTTTACCTAGAAGGCGTTCCAAAAATTCGGAGTTTATAGACCTTGATGCTAAAATTGATAAAAGTGGGATTGAAGAAATCAAAACCCTAGATGTTGCTAAACCCACTATTTTGGATTTCAAGGAATTTAATTATGAAAGTTGCTCTTTAATTGATTGTATTTCCTTGTTGCAATCCGTGCTAAATTCTCCTCATGCTTATAGTCAAAATAAAGCCTTTACCAAACATATCGTTGATGCCTTGATGCAATCTTATGAAGAAAAAATTGAGTTGGAAGTTTCTATACCTAGAGAACTTTATGATGAGTGGGAACCAACTATTAAAATTAAGATTAAGGATCATGAATTTTATGCTTTATGTGATTTGGGTGCTAGTGTTTCCACTATTCCCAAGACTTTGTGCGATTTGCTAGATTTCCGTGATTTTGATGATTGCTCTCTAAACTTGCATCTTGCGGATTCCACTATTAGGAAACCAATGGTAAGAATTAATGATGTTCTTATTTTTGCAAATAGGAATTATGTGCCCGTAGATTTTATCGTTCTTGATATAGATTGCAATCCTTCTTGTCCTATTATTCTTGGTAGACCTTTCCTTAGAACGATTGGTGCAATTATCGATATGAAGGAAGGAAATATTAGATTCCAATTTCCATTAAAGAAAGGCATGGAACACTTCCCTAGGAGTAAAATAAAATTACCATATGAATCTATCATGAGGGCCACTTATGTATTGCCTACCAAAGATGGCAATACCTAGATCTATCCTTGCTTTTATGCCTAGCTAGGGGCGTTAAACGATAGCGCTTGTTGGGAGGCAACCCAATTTTATTATTAGTTTTTTTATTTTTACTTTTGTTTAGGAATAAATCTTTGATCTAGCCTCTGGTTAGATGTGTTTTTATGTTTTAATTAGTGTTTGTGCCAAGTTAAACCTATAGGATCTTCTTGGATGATAGTTATTTGATCTTGCTGTAATTTCCAGAAACTTTCTGTTCACGAAAACAATTGTTAAAAATCACCAGAACCTGATAAAATAGTGATTCCAATTTCTGCTGATCAATAAACAAATTTCCTAGGCCTTAATTTTTTTTCTGAATTTTTGGAGTTCCAGAAGTTTGCGTTAGTTACATATTACTACAGACTGTTCTGTTTTTGACAGATTCTGTTTTTCGCATGTTGTTTGCTTATTTTGATGAATCTATGGCTAGTAAAATAGTTTCTAAACCATACAGAAGTTGGAATACAGTAGGTTTAACACCAATATAAATAAAGAATGAGTTCATTACAGTACCTTGAAGTGGTCTTTTGTTTTCTTTCGCTAACGGAGCTCACGAGATTTCTGTTGAGTTTTGTGTTGTGAAGTTTTCAAGTTTTGGGTGAAATCTTTTGATGGATTATGGAACAAGGAGTGGCAAGAGCCTAAGCTTGGGGATGCCCATGGCACCCCCAAGATAATCTAAGGACACCAAAAATTCAAAGCTTGGGGATGCCCCGGAAGGCATCCCCTCTTTCGTCTACTTCCATCGGCAACTTTACTTGGAGCTATATTTTTATTCACCACATGATATGTGTTTTGCTTGGACCGTCTTGTATGATTTGAGTCTTTGCTTTTTAGTTTAACACAATCATCCTTGTTGTACACACCTTTTTAGAGAGCCATACATGATTTGGAATTTGTTAGAATACTCTATGTGCTTCACTTATATCTTTTAAGCTATATAGTTTTGCTCTAGTGCTTCACTTATATATTTTAGAGCACGGTGATGGATTTGTTTTATAGAAACTATTGATCTCTCATGCTTCACTTAGATTATTTTGAGAGTCTTAAATAGCATGGTAATTTGCTTAAAAAATTTCTAAATATGCTTGGTATTCAAGATTTGTAAAACTTTCTTTTGAGTGCGTTGAATACTAAGAAAAGTTTGATGCTTGATAATTGTTTTGAGATATGAAGATGGTGGTATTAGAGTCATGCTAGTTGAGTAGTTGTGAATTTGAGGAATACTTGCGTTAAAGTTTGTGATTCCCGTAGCATGCACGTATGGTGAACCGTTATGTGATGAAGTCGGAGCATGATTTATTTATTGATTGTCTTCCTTATGAGTGGCGGTCGGGGACGAGCGATGGTATTTTCCTACCAATCTATCCCCCTAGGAGCATGCGCGTAATACTTTGCTTTGATAACTTGTAGATTTTTTTTGACTATTTACTGCAAGGCAACAGCCTCACAGTCCTTTATTAAATAAAATAGTATTAGTTACAACTATACAAATTTACAAGAAAGGAGAAACTTACAAAAGGGACTATGTAAGGTCAGCTATCCAGGAAACAAAACTATCCTTATATTTACATCTAATCCTATGAGACAGGAGAGAGATGTCATGTATGAAGTTTCTTCTCCAAGCTCTAAATGATGGCTGCTCATTCCTGAAGATTTTCCCATTCCTTTGTATCCAAATGTTCCAGGTAGCAGTGAAAACCATCTCAGAGAAGAAAGGGTGTCCAAAATCCTTCCTTGCTGCATGTGCCATGTCATATGTGGTTTGGTTTGGTTGCGCAGACCATGAAATTCCAAGATAGTTCCAAACTCTTTGGCTATAATTGCAAGTAAAGAAAAGGTGAGCCCGATCCTCATGATGAGCAAGATTGCAAAGCACACAAGTATCATCCTGAATGATCCAGTGCCTCCGTTGCATCATATCTCTGGTGTTCAAACGATCCATTAACAGAAGCCAACCAAAGACTTTTATCTTTAGCATGCATGCACTCTTCCAAATCCACTTGAAAATACGATCAACCACCAGATGTGAGAAGCAAAAATCATAGTATATCTTTGCCGTGTAATCACCAGATTTGGAAGGCCATTTCCAAACGTCCTTGATCTCACCATTTAAACTGATCGACGGCAGAAAAGCTTGTAGCTGTGTGAGCTCAGAAAAGGCCTCCTGCGATAGAGGCAGATGAAAGTGCTCCAAGATGTCAGACCGCACCAAGAACTCTTTAACTGTGATTGCATTGTCCACAAAGAAAGGAGTGGAGCCTTGGGAAAGATTCCTGCAACAAGACAACATGATTTCCCAAATGCCAACGATCAAGCCAAAAAGAACCGTATCACCAAAGATGGACTTGAGGAACTGCTAGGTTGAGAACTTCGAATAACCGCATAATATCACGCCACCAAAATGAACCACAGTGCCCCGGTGCTTTGGGGTGGTGATGAAGCATAATAGGTGTCCCAGATTAGTGAAACCCAAGGCACGCCCACTTTGTTGAAAAACTTGAAAAGATGCTTAATAAGTAAGGCTTCATTTTGGATAGACAAGCTGAGAACACCCAAACCTCCAAAATCCTTAGGACGACAGACTAGATCCCAAGCAGCCAAAGATTGGCGAGGATATCCGTGTTACCCTCCATAGGCACCGCCTCATGATCCTCTCAAGCTGCTGAATAATGCCTTTTGGGAGAGATAAAGTGCACGAAAATAAATTGGCATGGAGCACAACACGGACTGAACAAGTTGCAGCCGCATCCTTGGTTACAAACATGAAGAAGCGATAAACGGCGCCGATTCGATCCACCAGAGGCATCACTCATAGATGGAGGGCCTAGAAGTTCCCATGGGCAGACCAAGATACGTGAAAGGCATCGTGCCAACGTCACAACCCAGCAAAGAGGCCACTCGAGCACCTTCTTCATCAGTCATGTTAATGGGAATGAGAGAAGATTTGCTAAAATTAACTCGCAAGCCAGTTGACTCCGCAAAGGTTGCCAGCATCTCCTTGAAAGCAATGAGCTGAGCATCAACCGCAGGTAGTACAATTAAGTTAAAGTGTCGTCGGCGTACTGTACTATAGGGTAATCATTGGAGGTGGTTGGGATTGGCAGAGAAAGGATGTTCCTGGAACACATCTCATTGACAATAGACTGCAATAAATCCACTGCAATCACAAAAAGTAACGGTGATAGAGGGTCACCTTGGCGCACACCCGTTCTACAAACAAAATGCTTCCCTGGCACGCCGTTGAGAAGCACCGAAGAAGATCCGGTTGACAGAATTGAATTGATCCACCCAGTCCACCTGGAATCGAAACCCTTGCATTGCAGGATTTTGAGGATTAGCTCATGCTCAATTGTGTCAAAGGCTTTCGTAAAATCCAGTTTAAGTAGAACAATAGGTCGTTTGGAGGCTTTGCATTGATGTATATACTCAAAACACCAGGCTAAGCAGTCTTGGATGGAACGACACCGAAGAAAACCATATTGATTGCGGTGAATGCATCGCAGAATCACCTTCTGAAGACGGTTAGCAAGCAGCTTTGTCAAAAACTTCAAGCATGTGTTGGTCAAGGAGATCGGCCGGAAATCTCCGACAACTTCAGGGCTTAACTTCTTTGGTATGAGGGTTATTAATGAGCTATTTAGGCATTCCAAATTACATTTCCCCTCATAGAACTCCTTGACAAGTTGCATGAAATCCGCCTTAAGAATAGGCCAACATCTCTTTTAAAAACAACCCAGAAAAGCCGTCAGGACCGGGGGCACGATCAGGTGGCATGTTCTTAATGACAGCATCAACCTCGGAATCTGTGAAGGGCTGGGACATTTCCTGAAGGCCATCAACTCTTGCAATTAATGTGTCCAAATCAAAACCCATGCGGATGCCTTTAGCATTACCCATTCTTTGATTAAAATCTGACCAAAACATGGTGGCAAGCAGTTGATGATCCGAAACCACATCACCATCAGAATTCCTGAGAGATGAGATGGTGTTTCTCCTATACCTTTCCGTGGCCATGGCATGAAAAAATTTGGAATTTTCCTCACCAACTTTAATGTTACGTATGGTACAACGCTGCTTCCAATAAATATACTGCCAGTGAAGAACATCTTCCAGATGCAATTTCACAATCCGCCTGAAATTAAATTCAGGCCTAGATAAATTCCTGATCTCCTCCAGGCCATCAAAATAAAGAATGACCTTGTTGCAATCAGTAATTAGGGCTTTAACTGTCGACAGACTCATGTGCCATTTCTTGAGAGCAAACCTTAGCGATTTGAATTTATAATAAATATTTAGGGCAGCCGAAAGTCTTGCAACAGGTTTGTTCCAAACATGTGCCACACAGTCAAAGAAACCAGGCAAATCAATCCAATAGTTCTCAAAGCGAAATTTTTTGGCTTTAGGAATGATCAGAGTAATCGAGACGACACATGGGACATGATCGAAGCCGTGCGAGCCAGAAGCGAGAACAAGCGATTAGGATGATCATGGTCCATGCAATCAAGTAAAAACCAATCGATCTGTTCCAGAATGGATTAGTTTGCATATTCACCAAGTAAACTGTCGCCTTTAATTGAAGCTCAATGAGGCCCAGTGCCCAATTATTTCATTGAACAGAAAAATATCGCTGACATTACCCCCAGGCAGATTTCTATTTTCCAATGAACGCATGAAATTGAAATCCCCCAACAACAACCAATTATCATCACAGTTAATATCAAGATTATATAACCATTGCACGAAATCATCCCGGTCGGACCTGGCAGGACCATATACTGACACAAGAGTCCAAATTTCAGAAGTATGCTTGGATTGGAATTCAATAATGATACCAAAATGCCTTGCCTCAATTAATTTTCCTTCGAAGAAAGAAGAATTCCAGATAACGATCATGCCAGCCGAAGCACCATCCGAAGGTACATAGGAGAAGTTATCGAAACGACGTGGACAAAACTTCCTAATGAACCTATGATCAATGTGTGTGCATTTCGTTTCTTGCAGGCAGACAACCGAACAACCACTTTCATCAATCTTCTGTTTAACTGCTAATTGTCGTGCTTCAGAATTAAGACCACGCACGTTCCAACATAACACCTTCCAGTCTCTAAATCCTGTCTGATTCATTACAAACGAAGATAAAAAGCAGAAACAAAAGTAGATCATGCAATGACCTACACTGACCCACGACACAGGAAGGAAATATCCTAAACATGAAACAGAAGAACAGATAGATGGCGTTTATAAAGGTACGCCATAAACCCATATGCCATCAAGAGGATCTAAACATCAGAATCCTTGCTGCTGGTGGATGTAGAAGGACCAGCCTCAAGCTTGTCCTTGAGATCTTCTCGGCGCAATTCTCGACGTGCTCCAATACGCTCAAGATCGAAATTGGCGTTGGCGGAGGCACAGACCTTCTTTCCTCCGGCTTGGTTGAGCTTGTTCAACGCTTCTTGAAAGAGGACTGATCCTTGCCTTGCTTGAGGCTTGTGCTCGGAGATTTATGATAGCCATCCCGTAATGCACTTAGACGTGCACTGCGGCGCACTTCAGAGTCAACCACAGCCTTAGAACCCTTGGCAGATTTTGGCTTACGGCCACGTTTGGCCCTAACTTCTGGCATGGCAGAGAACTCAAAGGACTCACTGACAGGCTCAGAGATGTCATCAAAGCCATCAAAGCATAACGCCCGAGCAACAGGCCTTTTAACTGGAACAACCGGACGAGGAAAGCATGCAGTTGGATCAGGTGCAGGCAACAAAGAGAAGCTGACATCATTCCCAACAAAGCGATATTCCAGCACTCTTGGATCAAGCAGAGAACACAGATTCATCTTGAACACATACTTTGGAATCTCAGCAGAAAAATAGCTGGCATGAACTTGCGTAACGAGCGCTTCCATCGCATCTCTGGCGGAATCACAGGGCCAAAAACAGTAAGGACTTGCCCAACATGGAGAGAGGCTGCAGCGGGGCACCGTGGATGTCTGCATAATCACTAAGTTCTCTTCAGTTGCTGATCATTAATGTAATCGCTTGACACCGCAGAACAATAGATTCCTCGTGGATCGATTCCCGAGAACTTGGTTTTCCTCAACAATCTCCGATGCACATTAAGGTTATCATGTTGAACCTCCTGTTGATGTGGCGATGCTCCTGTGGAGGAGGTGGCAGCTCATCCCAACCAATCTCGTGAAACTCGGCATAACCCAATTATGGTTATTAAACTGCAGATGTCCAGGGAGTGGATGAGGGTTGCCATCAAAGGGCATGGGATCCTCGTCCGGAGGCAAGATGTCGGCAAAATCAGCAGAGAAGATGTAAATCGGAGCAGACCATGAAATGCGAGAACCACCAAAATCAGCAAACTCGATATACCACATCACGCGGCACCAATGTCGCTTGTTGGAAAGAAACGTACGCTAGGGTACGAACAAGTAACGGATCATCCTGATGCCAGTGATGGAAGCGGCCAAAGGTACTAATAGCATCGGCAATATACTGAGTACGCCGATAATCCAGAGGAATTCCAAATATCATAACCCAACCCCTCCGAAAACCCTGAACATCTCTGAAGTTGATTCCTTCATCATGCGGCACAAATCTAACAAATATGTTATTATCCAGCTCAAACGGTGGGTGATCAATTAGGGCCTGCCTAGCAACTGAGCTACGGAAACGGAAGAGACCCACACCTTGGATCCATGGTTGAGCATCAAGGACGGCGCGACCAAGAGTGTTAACAACAAAATCACTAACCATGTTTCTGAAGATAGCAACTTCTTCAGACAGAGGAGCTGGTTCGACGATGGCAATAGCGTATTCCTCATGCTGACGATCCGGAGCCACAGCTGGAGAGAAGAAAGTGCGCGGTAGCCGCCTTGGACCGCCATCAATAATCTCAAACCCCGGCGGCACAAATGGCATGGGGTCAAGGGCAAAGGTAGCCATAGCAGAGAGGGCCTCAGAAGGTGGCGGCGATAGAGTCACAACAGATGGCGGAGCGGCTAAGCAGGTCGATGGTGGCGATGTAGGTGGTGGTGGTGTGGAGGGAGGTGGCTCAGCAGGCAATGGCGGAGGCGATGATGGTGTTGCAGGCGCGATGGGACTTGGCAGAGACCCCGCGTGGCTAGAATCGAGGGAAACCGAGGCGTCAGGCGAGGAAATCTCAGCTGACCGTCCCGGGGAAGTTGGATTGACCCGCGGGACCCACTTGTAAGTCGGGGAATGCGTAGCGTCCGAGCATCCTCTTGCACGATGGCCCAGGCGAAAGCATCTGCGACATTGAATAGGACTGGTGCACGAATTAGTGTAATGTAGCATCGATAAACAATTCTGACATTTCCAAACCTTGAACACCATATCATCAATGAGGTCATTAAATTGAGCAGCCTCCTCCGAAATAACCGGAATATGTTTCTCCATAACACCCGTGGGAGAAATCTCAACCGCAGCAACATAAAATCTAAAGCAACTCGAGATCGATGGGCCACAGGCTGGGCCGTGGTACAGCCGACCAAGGCAGCAGAGCCATTGTGGGCAAAAGAGTCATGATGGGCCAGGGGCCCAAACTGGGCCATGCATCCATGTTGGGTTGGAGAGACCGGATCATCGTATTCAGTGTGACAGAACCATGTGAAGGTACACTCTCAATTCGAACCAGCCGGGTTGGTGAAGATCCGAACTAGTGGCGGATTTATGGCAGGGACGTTGATTGTTCCAAGGAGATGGGTGGCGTGGCCACCGCCCATCGAAGATCATTCGCCGCGGCGAGGGCAAGATCGTCACACGAGGATGCACGCCATATCCGCCTCCGATACCGTATTAACCAAAGACTGAGAGGCATGAAACCTATAACCCTTGCAAGCAGTATATTGCAGGAACGTTGCAAAAGAAAGCTTCTTTCGTGAAGATGAACTCGATCTAAAAGATGATCTAGCCGGAGGATTATGCATGGCTAGCAACCCCAAAGTGGCACGTTTCTTAGAAGGACTCACTAGGATCCATTCAGCATCGCACTCTTTTTTCCAGATCATAAATTCACGGACCCAATTAGGACCACCATTTCCCCAAAGATGAAAGAAGCATTTGAATTGTGGGCACGCAAACGACCTCAACTGGAGAATGTAGAGATCAATTTGCTTACAAGATACCAGAAAGGAAAATACCTTGTCCCGGATGATTTGCACCGAAAATTCAATCGCAGATCCCCTAATCGCTGATTCCAAGGCAGCCGCCACAGAGTCGTCATTAAGATGGAATACATGCCTGCTGAAAGACACCACCATAATGAAATGGGCCGTGTCATCCGTGGAGTGAATAGATCTCCCACAAAGTTTGAAAACCTTGTCCGCAAAAAGGGCACCCGGTGAGAAATCCAAATCCAACGTTGATCCACCAGAAGAACCCATATGAGATGGGTATAGGCTTGTAGAACAGAATCCGCCGGAGAAGATGGGCGGAAGAGAAACACGAGTCGTTGGCTAGAAGAGAAGATCGCCGGAAAACCTAGGCCGGCGTAGGGTGGGTGGGTGCGGAGCCATCGTCGCCAATATTGCAGCCTTTTTTTACTAGTCTTATCTTGATTCGGCGGCATTAACTTGTAGATTTTTGCAATAAGTATATGAGTTCTTTATGACTAATGTTGAGTCCATGGATTATACGCACTTTTCTTCCTTCCACCATTGCTAGCCTCTCTAATACTGCGCACTTTTCGCCGGTATCTTACACCCACCATATACCTTCCTGAAAACAGCCACCATACCTACCTATTATGACATTTCCATAGCCATTCCGAGATATATTGCCATGCAACTTTCCACCGTTCCGTCTATTATGGCACGCTCCATCATTGTCATATTGCTAGCATGATCATGTAGTTGACATCGTATTTGTGGCAAAGCCACCGTTCATAATTCTTTCATACATGTCACTCTTGATTCATTGCATATCCCGGTACACCGCCGGAGGCATTCATATAGAGACATATTTTGTTCTAAGTATCGAGTTGTGATTGTTGAGTTGTAAGAAAATAAAAGTGTGATGATCATCATTTTTAGAGCATTGTCCCAAGTGAGGAAAAGGATGATGGAGACTATGATTCCCCCACAAGTCGGGATGAGATTCCGGACGAAAAAATAAGAGGCCATAAAAAAAAGGCCCAAATAAAAAAAATAAAAAAATAAATGAGAGAAAAAGAGAGAAGGGACAATGTTACTATCCTTTTACCACACTTGTGCTTCAAAGTAGCACCATGATCTTCATGATAGAGAGTCTCTCATTTTGTCACTTTCATATACTAGTGGGAATTTTTCATTATAGAACTTGGCATGTATATTCCAATGACGGGCTTCCTCAAAATGCCCTAGGTCTTCGTGAGCAAGCGAGTTGGATGCACACCCACTTAGTTTCTTTTGTTGAGCTTTCACATACTTATAGCTCTAGTGCATCCGTTGCATGGCAATCCCTACTCACTCACATTGATATCTATTGATGGGCATCTCCATAGCCCGTTGATACGCCTAGTTGATGTGAGACTATCTTCCCCTCTTTTTGTCTTCTCCACAACCACCGTTCTATTCCACATTTAGTGCTATATCCATGGCTCACGCTCATGTATTGCGTGAAGATTGATTTTTTTTGAGAATGTCAAAAGTATGAAACAACTGCTTGGCTTGTCATCGGGGTTGTGCATGATTTAAATACTTTGTGTGGTGAAGATAGAGCATAGCCAGACTATATGATTTTGTAGGGATAACTTCCTTTGGCCACGTTATTTTGAGAAGACATGATTGCTTTGTTAGTATGCTTGAAGTATTATTATTTTTATGTCAATATGAACTTTTGCCTTGAATCTTTCGGATATGAATATTCATACCACAATTAAGAAGAGTTACATTGAAATTATGCCAAGTAGCACTCCACATCAAAAATTCTGTTTTTATCATTTACCTACTCGAGGACGAGCAGGAAATAAGCTTGGGGATGCCTGATACGTCTCCAACGTATCTATAATTTTTGATTGCTCCATGCTATATTATCTACTGTTTTGGACATTATTGGGCTTTATTTTCCACTTTTATATAATTTTTGGGACTAACCTATTAACCGGAGGCCCAGCCCAAAATTGTTGTTTTTTTTGCCTATTTCAAAGTTTTGCAAAAACGGAATATCAAACGGAGTCCAAACGGAATGAAACCTTCGGGAACGTGATTTTCTCACCGAATATGACCCAGGAGACTTGGACCCTATGCCAAGAAAGAAAGGAGGCGGGCACGACGTAGGGGGGCGCGCCCTCCACCCTCGTGGGCCCCACCTTGCTCCACCGACGTACTTCTTCCTCCTATATATACCTACGTACCCCCAAACGATCAAATACAGAGCCAAAAACCTAATTCCACCGCCGCAACTTTATGTATCCACGAGATCCCATCTCGGGGTCTGTTCCGGAGCTCAGCCGGAAGGGGAATCCACCACGGAGGGCTTCTACATCATCACCATAGCCTCTCCGATGAAGTGTGAGTAGTTTACTTCAGACCTTCAGGTCCATAGTTAGTAGTTAGATGGCTTCTTCTCTCTTTTTGGATCTCAATACAATGTTCTCCCCCTCTCTTGTGGATATCTATTCGATTTAATCTTCTTTTTGCGGTGTGTTTGTTGAGACCGATGAATTGTGGGTTTATGATCAAGATTATCTATGAACAATATTTGAATCTTCTCTGAATTATTTTATGTTCTCTGAATTATTTTATGTATGATTGGTTATCTTTGCAAGTCTCTTCGAATTATCAGTTTGGTTTGGCCTACTAGATTGGGTTCAATCTTGCGGTGTCCTTTCCTAATGACAGTAGGGGCAGCAAGGCACGTATTGTATTGTTGCCATCGAGGATAACAAGATGGGGTTTTTATCATATTGCATGAATTTATCCCTCTACATCATGTCATCTTGCTTAAGGCGTTACTCTGTTTTCTTGAACTTAATACTCTAGATGCATGCTGGATAGCGGTCGATGAGTGGAGTAATAGTAGTAGATGCAGGCAGGAGTCGGTCTACTTTTCTGGACGTGATGCCTATATACATGATCATACCTAGATATTCTCATAACTATGCTCAATTCACAATTGCTCAACAAGAATTCGCTCACCCACCGTAAAATACTTATGCTCTTGAGAGAAGCCACTAGTGAAATCTATGGCCCCCCGGTTCTATCTTCATCATATTAATCTTCCATCACTTTATTATTGCTTTGCTTTTTTACTTTTCTTTTTATTTTAGTTTGCATATTTATACCAAAAATACCAAAAATATTATCTATCATCTCTATCAGATCTCACTCTCGTAAGTGACCACGAAGGGATTGACAACCCCTATTCGCGTTGGTTGCGAGGAGTTATTTGCTTTGTGTAGGTACAAGGGACCCACGCGTAGTCTCCTACTGGATTGATACCTTGGTTCTCAAAAACTGAGGGAAATACTTACGCTAGTGTGCTGCATCACCTTTCCTCTTCAAGGAAATCCAACGCAAGCTCAAGAGGTACCATGGGTCTACCCAACAAATATCGTTTTGGTCATACAACAAATCTTAATAAATAATAAAACATGTCACAATACAAGAAACTTATAACATCAACTAGGCTTTTTCAACCAAGATTTTCCAAAATAGACTAGTGTACGGATATTTCGGTGAACCCAGAGAAACTTGAATACCTTCGAAAATTTTGATATTTTCAAATTTATACATCCTAGTAATGCCACTATTATGATGTGACATATCTTGGCCTGGTGGTATGACGCATAAGAGCATCTCCAACCACAATGAGCTAATTCAAGTCCCCATACATCCGCGAACGTGCTTAGTCAGTGATTGGGCGCGTCCATTTTGATCCTCCACTTGTGTGTGCATGCAATAAGTCTCCACATCCTCCTCAAATTGTCGGATCAAATGCAGATGATTGGTGGGGATCAAAAGAGAGAGGGAAAATAAAGAGAAAATGTGGTCTGGGGTGGGCCGTATCCTATGTGGTGGGGCTGTCCGGACATGCCTGGACATCCCCATATGCTCCCCATATTCGTTATGGATATGGTGATTTGCGGACAACCCGGGCAAATGGAGACATTGGGGCTTTTTGGTTCTAGGCCTAGGAGTGCCACACTTTACCATACAATGTTGCCACA
Organism: Aegilops longissima; assembly: GCA_021605205.1. NCBI lineage: Eukaryota > Viridiplantae > Streptophyta > Magnoliopsida > Poales > Poaceae > Aegilops > Aegilops longissima. Next base: position 509,333,895 of record CM038681.1, read on the forward strand.
CTTGCCTAAGGTTAGTTCTTCAAAATGAGAGCCACAAGTTGGCAAGCCTAAGGGAATCTTGCCACACTTTTTGTGTGTATGTGATGTGGGACCATAGTGTGGCTTGCCTAAGATGTGGCTTGAACCAAACACACACCTAAGTTGGTCAAACTTGCCTAACCTTAGGTGTGGCAAGCTTTGGCAAACTTAGTCTCAAACCAAACAGCCCCAAAGTGTATGTGTGTGTGGGGGGAGGGGGGGGAGGGGGTAGGTTGGGTGCCTTTTTTCCTTCTCTCTCCTGTCCGGATAGTGATCGAGCTGTCCCCCTGGGTGTATGTCGTGGATTTGGGTGGTCTGGTTCTAGATGCTCTAACCCTCCTCGCTAGAGGTCTTGTGAGTCTGACCAAGTTCCAGCTTTTGCAATCAACTACTTAGTGGTGACCACTTGCATATGAATCAATTGATGAATATCATGGGTTAAATATTACATATTTTTATGCATTTTTTTGAATTTAAATTTTGGGCAATTTTTTTCGAAAGATCCTAGAATTTTAGGGAAAAAGTTTTTTTTGGCCCAACCCCAAAAATAGGAATCCTGATTAAAAAACCTTGCTCACAACAACACAAACAACATCAAAGAAACATATTTTCAACCATTTGTAGCAATAGAAAAACATTAATACATGGTGTTCATGTGTACGTAAGAAACACCAACACATTTGTGGCATGTCAAAAAATAGTGTGCAACCTAAAAAATATCGATTCAATGACCTCACGCTGCCAACTTTTTATGCACCGGCCTTCGCCGATTTGGTTCCGTGGAGTCACCAAAACATGATCTCACATACATGTGGAATAGAAGATAAGATCAACGCTACACATAGGTTGGGTGAATGTGATGAAAAATAGTCAGCCTTCATGCTGTTGAATCTCCCTAAACTGATGGTTTAAAGCATCTAATTGTCAAAACCGCTACTAGAAACTTTTAGTTTACTTAGACCGGATTCTTTACCTAGGGATAATTGCCTTCGAGGGAGATAAAGCACCAAATAGTACATTCTAGGGAGATATGATCTTGTAGCTAAATTTTTTGGTAAATAAGACATAAAAAAGGTGTGACAGCTCCCGGGTGCCCCTACACCCTCTATGCAACAAAAAATATTGTCAAACTATAGGTTCTTGCAAGTTTTCATAACCAAATATCATGTAGAGAAAGGTGTACACACGAGCTTCAGATTTGAATGCTAAAAGTGATGAAAACTTCAACAACTAAAATCTTTTTCTTGCGTAGAGCGCTTCGAATGTTTGTTTGGCATGAAAACCTGCATGCATCTACAAAGTTTGATCATATTTGACGTTGTAAAGTTTCATATTTTTTTTAGAATTTGTTTTTATATTTTCGAATTTACTGTTCATACAGGGTGTAGCGGCACCCCGGAGCTAAAAACCACTCTCATAAGGCATGCCTATGGTTGGACACACGTAGATGCCCTCAAGTCTAGAAAGACACGGACTGATGACCCCATTATGGCCAAGTAGATGGTCTCCTGCGCCTTTTAGTCAAGGGATTTCTATGTTCATGCCCCTCTTTGCTTATCTCCTTAGTTTTGCCCAGGCTTTTTGGTAGTCCTCACTTTTTCCCTCCATCACTCGGCCCACACTTGCAAAAGCCCAAATGGGGGTTCGCTGTTCAGTCAAAGTCTTTGATCATTACTCGGCATTGTTACTGACGTATAGGACACCTCTGTCAGCAGCTGCCCGCTGGTAGATGGTGGGCGGATCACTACCGGGGAAAGCCCTATAGGTGAACTATAAAAAGTGGCGGCAAGGACATGTCACCTGCAACTGCTACTTTTCCAAAAGAGCAGTGACGAGTACATAGACTTGCCAATCACAATTACGGGCATGCCTGTGGCGGGCGCTGGCTAGCAACCGCCATAGCTAGGCTCTTCCAAATATGCCCGCTGGCTGGAAACTGTAGTAGCTAGCACTGACCTAGTGCCCGCCACTTGCTTATGGGTAAGCAGTGGCTGGCATTGCTAGGCGCCGCCACATCTAAATTTTGGCAAGTGTGCCAAATAAATCAAAATTTGGAAATGTTTGCTGTGTGGTTCTTTGTGCTTGCCCGCCACTGCTCTTGACGGACCGTTCCCCTTCCACGCCCGCCCAGCAACCGTACACAAAACTTTCATTTCCATCATTTCACCTTTCTCTCTGCCATTTCCTCTCCCTTGTCCCCCTCCTCGTCCTGTGTCTCGACCGCCACAACTGTCCCTCCAACCAGCCAACAGTGCCTTCCATGTGTCAGACGCCATGAGCGCCACCAGATCTTCTCGCCTTTGTGTTGCCTGCCTTGAACACCGCTGCACTGTTCTCCGCCTTGAACGCGCGCTGGCCCGGTCCTCCGCCTCAACTGTCACCGCCGTCCTTTACCTCGACTGCCACCCTCGACCGTCGCCTCGACCGCCGCCGCCATCCTCCGCCTCGACCGCCGTCATGACCACGGCCGGAAAAGCGGCCAACGGTATACTACATCTTCGTGACTAACTCTAGGTTTTAGAATTTGCATCTTATTAATTTGTACATTAACTAGTTGTACATCATATAAGAGAGCGAGCAGCATATCGGCAGGAGCAGTACTATATAATTGGAATAGACCTTTTCTGTATCGGCAGGTATCCAAATATTTGGAACATTGCTAAATATGACAAGTGGCAATGATGTTTGAATTTCCTACATATGAGAAGTGCATGGGCTTCATGTTATTCACACGGATTTGAAAAAGAGTGACAATGTTTTTGCCAAACGTTGATTCATTTCCGTTTTGCCAAATTTCTTTCACTCCATACATCAACTTTGTAAGAAAAGTTCATGCCGATTATCATTTTCTATGACAATATTGTTTAGCTTTGTAAGCAAAGTTCATGCCGAATTTACAAATGACAAGTGCATGGCTTTTTAAAATGAGTGCCAATGTTTTGATGAAAAGTTGACTAACTTCTGTTTCATCAAATTACTGGTAGTCAAAATATGTTCAATATTCAGCAAAGGTCATGCCAAATTATCTCTAGCCCTTCTTAGTTACTTCCTCCTCTCAAAATTACAATTAATAAGTGCTTCACAATGATTAATAGGGATCATGTTTACCTACTGTTATTTATAATGTTTTTATGCATAATAATGCTTTTTGGAGTAATTATAATGCCTTTTCTCTCATAATATGCAAGGTTCACACAGAGAGGGAGAATACCGATAGCTGGAATTCTAGACCTGAAAAAGCTACGTCAGGCCACCTATTCTGCACAACTCCGAATGAGCTGAAACTTCACTAAGATTTTTTATGGAATATATAAGAATTATTGGAGAAAATAACTACCAGAGGGGCCCACCAGGTGGGCACAACCCACCTGGGTGCGCCAGGGAGCCCATGTGCGCCCTGGTGGGTTGTGCCCTCCTCGGCCCACCTCCGGTGCCCCTCTTCTGGTATATAAATCATTTTGACCTAGAAAAAAAATAAGGATAGGACTTTCGGGATGAAGCGCCACTGTCTCGAGGCGAAACTTGGGCAGGAGCTCTTTTGCCCTCTGGGGGAGCGATTCCGCCGGGGGGACTTCCTTCCCGGAGGGGGAAATCATTGTGATCATCATCACCAACAACTCTCCCATCTTGGGGAGGGTAATCTCCATCAACATCTTCAACAACACCATCTCCTCTCAAACCCTAATTCATCTCTTGTGTTCAATCTTTGTACCGGAACCTTAGATTGGTGGTTGTGGGTGACTAGTAGTGTTGATTACATCTTGTTGTTGATTACTATATGGTTTATTTGGTGGAGGATTATATGTTCAGATCCATTATGCTATTTAATACCCCTCTGATCTTGAGCATGATTATCATTTGTGAGTAGTTACTTTTGTCCTTGAGGTCACGGGAGAAATCTTGTTGCAAGTAATCATGTGAACTTGATATGTGTTCGATATTTTGATGGTATGTATGTTGTGATTCCCTAGTGGTGTCATGTGAACGTCGACTACATGGCACTTCACCTTATTAGGGCCTATGGGAATCCATTGTGGAGTAGTTATTAGATGATGGGTTGCGAGAATGACAGAAGCTTAAACCCTAGTTTATGCGCTACTTCGTAAGGGACCGATTTGGATCCAAAATTTTAATGCTATGGTTAGATTTATTCTTAATACTTTTCTCGTAGTTGCAGGTGCTTGCGAGGGGGTTAATCACAAGTAGGAGGTTTGTTCAAGTAAGAACAGCACCTAAGCACCGGTCCACCCATATATCAAATTATCAAAGTAGCGATCACGAACCAAACCAACATGATGAAAGTGACTAGATGAAATTCCTGTGTACCCTCAAGAACGCTTTGCTTATCATAAGAGACCGTTTTGGCCTGTCCTTTTCCTCAAAAGGATTGGGCTACCTTACTGCACTTTTGTTACCATTATTGTTACTTGCTCGTTACAAATTATCTTGCTATCAAAGTACTCGTTACTTATAATTTCAGTGCTTGCAGAGAATACCTTGCTAAAAACCTCTTGTCATTTCCTTCTGCTCCTCATTGGGTTCGACACTCTTACTTATCGGAAGGACTATGATTGATCCCATATACTTGTGGGTCATCAAGGCTCTTTTCCGGCATCGTTGCCGGGGAGTGAAGTGCTCTTGGTAAGTTCAAATTGGTAAGAAAAATTATTACTATGTGCTGAAATTTATTATCACTTGTTACTATGGAGAACAATCCTTTGAGTGGTTTGTTCGGGGTATCTTCACCTCGACCGGAACCACAATTAATTACCCCTCAACCTACTGCACCTACTGAAAATATTGGTTATGAAATTCCTTCGGGTATGATAGAACAACTGCTTGCTAATCCTTATGTAGGAGATTGTCACGACCAAGATGCGACCCTATCCTAAAGGAACTCGAAGGTCCCACCAAGGATAGAAGCGCATCTTCAAACGTTTTTGCAAGCTGGATATCATTACATCAGCATTACATAATAGATGGGAATACATACAAAAGGCATACAATGCCACACGAATACAACATCAATACAACATACATAAGATCAACATCCGACTACGGATGAAACACAAACAGAAGCTCAAACGACATCCACCCTGCTAGCCCAGGCTGCCGACCTGGAACCTATCCCCTGATCGACGAAGAAGAAGAAGAACTCCAAAACAAGCAAACATCGCTCTCGCGTCATGACCATCGCATAACCTGTACCTGCAACTGTTGGGGTAGTAATCTGTGAGCCACGAGGACTCAGCAATCCCATTACCATGGGTATCAAGACTAGCAAGGCTTAAAGGGAATGGAAGGGGTAAAGTGGTGAGGTTGCAGCAACGACTAAGCATATATGGTGGCTAACATACGCAAATAAGAGCGAGAAGAGAGCAAAGGAACGGTCGTGAAGCTAGCAATGATCAAGAAGTGATCCTGAACTCCTACTTACGTCAAACATAACCCAAAACCGTGTTCACTTCCCGGACTCCGCCCAAAAGAGACCATCACGGCTACACACACGGTTGATGCGTTTTAATTCGGATCTGGTGTCAAGTTATCTACAACCGGACATTAACAAATTCCCATCTGCCTATAACCGCAGGCACGACTTTCGAAAGATTATACCCTGCAGGGGTGTCCCAACTTAGCCCATGATAAGCTCTCGCGACCAACGAAGGATATTCCTTCTCCGGAAGACCCGATCAGTCTCGAATCCCGCTTACAGTGACATTTCGACAATGGTAAAACAAGACCAGCAAGACCTCCGGCGTGCGACACCTCGATAGTAGCCGCACAGAACTCGTCACAGAGCCACGACCGGATGAGCAGTCCGCATAACTAAAACAAGGCCTCGAAGTTTCCCGAGGAGGCGCCGCAAAGGGTTTCTAGTTTGGGCCAACACTTAGACAAGCATTGGCCCGGGGCTAAAATAAAGATGACCCTTGGGTTAATGACTCCCAAGGGAAAGGTATAGGTGGTAGGAAAATGGTAAAACCAATGTTGGGCCTTGCTGGAGGAGTTTTATTCAAAGCGAACTGTCAAGGGGGTCCAATAAATCAGCCAACCGCGTTAGGGACGCAAAAATCCGGGAACATAATACCGATATGATGGAAACTAGGGCGGCAAGAGTGGAACAAAACACCAGGCATAAGGCCGAGCCTTCCACCCTTTACCAAGTATATAGATGCATTCATTAAATAAGAGATATTGTGATATCCCAACATAATCCTGTACACCATGGAGCAATCTTCAACTTCACCTGCAACTAGCAACGCTATAAGAGGGTTGAGCAAAGCGGTAACATAGCTAAGCAACGGTTTGCTAGGAAGGGTGTCAAAGGTTAGAGGTTCATGGCAATTTGGGAGGCTTGAGGAGCAAAAGATAGGTAGCGCAGCATAGCGATAGAACGAAGCAACTAGCATAGCAATGATAGTAGTGAGATCCAGGGTAGCGGTCATCGTGCCTGAAATCCCGCTAGGAAGAAGAACGAGTCCATGAAGAAGATGAAACCACGAAGACGAACCAAGCATAGACGAACGAATCCTCACGATCGCAACGAAACAGGAACTATCGAGAAGAAACACACAACATAGTAAACACACCACACATAGACAAGACATGATGCACAACAAGCATGATGCAAGACAAGACTACATGAAGCTACTCATGGCAAAAGATGATGCAAATAAGAGCAACACATCAAGGCAAGTTTAAAAGAGGCCGGGAACAACATATAACAATTCCGGTAAGTCCTCATATGCATATTTAGAAATTGGTCCCGATCTGAATAAACCTTATGTTCAAGTTGTTAAACAGCAAGTTAAAATGCACCAAGATGATCTACACGCGATTCTAGTCAAGTTACATATAAAGTTCATTTAATTCGGAGCTACGGCCTAGAAGATATGAGCAAAACAAGTTAAGCATGGCATTGATGCAAAATGCATACAAACATCAAGCAAACACTCTCAAAACAAGAATGCAACATGATCATATTAAACTACATGCAATTCTAAGCAAGTTTCATATAAAGCACACTCAAAACGGAGCAACGGTTCAACACATACACTCTATACAAGTTTAAAGGACAAACTGTCCAAAACAGCAACTAGGCATATTGCAAGCATCAAAACAATATGCTACAGTATATCAACGTGAAAACAAAAGGCATGGGCATGATTTACAGGTAAAGCATGACAAAACATGAACACTGAGCTATCTCCAGAAATCACTAGAACATGCTAAAAAAGACATGGCAATATTGCATATAATAACAGTTTCAGACTTATTAGGAAGTAACATCAGGTTGCAATGCTTAGAGCTAGCAAACAACGTGTTAGAGAAACTTAACATGGCAAACAAAGGCATGGAATGAATATACTAATGCATAGAACAAAATTACTTTACTGACCATGAGCCAAAAAGGATCAGAAGATATGATGGCACCCATGTAAACATGGCAAGTTATATGACAGATTCATACATGGCAGGAACAACAATAAGTAGGCATGTTGGTGAGCTTGAGCCACTCACTACAGAGCAATACATAGCATGGCAAGGCAACCAATAGCAATAAGACATGCTTGTGCAGCAAAGCATGTCAAGAGCAAGTTCATAGGGTGCATGGATCACTAACAAAAAGCATGGCAACAACTGCATTTAATGTTAACAGGCTGACAACAACATTATTAAGCAACTTTGGAGCAAGATAACAACAAGCTACAGCAGGCTATAAATGCAACCAGGGGCATGGGTGGATAGAGCATGACATGTAGAACAAAACACCCTTAGTGAACATCTCTAGATTATGCATAGAATGACTTGTAGCAGCAGGTTTACATAGCATCACAATAACAGCAGAACAAGGGCTGAAATCAGCAACATCACGAAGCCTAGTTTGCAAGCTTGTTGTAGACACCACATAGATCACAAAAATACATGGCATACACCCCTGTAAATATGGCATGACATGCTTCAAAATATATGTAGAGCTCATGCTCATAGGATGCACACATCAAATGCAACAAAAATGACAAATCATCAAGTTATAACAGTTTCAGCAGGTTAACATCATATAACACTCTTGCAACGACGATTCAGGCATCAAGATGAGCTCAAAAGAACATGATGCAATGGAACTAAATGAATTACTCGTCGAGACAAACAATTTGACATGCTACACGCACAAAATGGAGCCGCGGATACAGAGTTATGGCATGATGAAATATGCTAAAAATGCTGGGGACTTAGAAGAATTTGGACCTCGCGGGAAAGTCAACGGGGGATCGGACGAAGCGGGACGGCGCGGTGCAGTTCGACCCTGTAAGTGCATCTAGTGCCCCTTAGTGATTTTGGTGTATTGAAGACTTATAGGTTAAGGAACTAATGCGTTTGTGAGTGTACACAGGTCTATAAGTCTATGAGGAGTTTGATATTTACAGAGAATGTCGACCCCTAAAAATGAAGTTCTTCGACTGAAAACTTTGATATTCTGAAGACTTTCTGAAGACTTTGAAAGTGAAGAAATTGGTGTGACCTTGAAGACTTGGTATTCATTTGAGGAACATGAAGCGTGAAGACTTTTGTTTTCGTAGTTTCATTTTCTCTTTCTTGAGTCATAGGAAACACCGTACTGTTAAAGGGGGTCGAGGAAATACTAAGGAAAAATTTCGATGTGATGCTCAACTCAAAATCCTATACCTACCAATCCCTTCGAGTGAAGCCATTGGAAATCTCATACAGTTCAGTCAATTTCTTTAGTGACAGAGACGAAGTTCTTCTGGTCACTGAGGAATTTGTTCTGACTGAGGAGTTAGGAATTCTCCAGTGCGGATTGCCTACGCAGTGAGGAACATGATAGCCCTGAGGAATTTGAGAATCAAAATTACGACCGTTGCTGTGCTGCGTGCCAGCTGTCCCAAAATATCTTATCCACCTAACGGTCATATCATTGAAGGGCATTTATGTCTTATCATGTCGGGCTGCTCCCTAGGCTATAAATAGCCGCCCCCCACAACCACTAGCTGGTTGGCTACTCCGAGAGAACTTGACACTTGTCATTTGAGAGCAACCCATCCTCTGAGGACTTTGAGCGAAAATCATCGAGTGAGGAAAAACCCCAAAACTAAACCCCTACAAACCCAAAGTGATTGAGCATCACTGAAGAAATTGATCCTGCATGGATCCGACGCTTGTTACCTTTGAAGATTGTGCTTCTTCCAGACGGTTAGGCGTCATGGTCTAGAGCATCCAAGAGGAATTGTGGATCGCCGAGTGACCAAGTCTGTGAAGGTTTGGAAGTCGCTCAAGACTTACCACAGTGATTGGACGAGGTCTGTGTGACCTTAGTTCAAGGAGAATACGGTGAGGACTTGGTGTCCCGAGCTGCGTGCTCAGCGATCGGGTGTCCGGACTGTGTGTCCTCGAGTTTAAATACTCACCGCTCCAACCAGACGTATAACCGAGACAGCAGTTGAACTGGTCTAACAAATCATTGTCTTCACCAACCTAACTGGTTCTATTTCCTCAACCCTTTCATTTCCTCATTACTGCATTGAGTGTTTGTTCATATCTGTGTTTGAAGACTTTGATCAAGACTTTCTCAATTTCCTCGCTCAATTTCTTCATCTGCTTGTCTTCATCTTGTGCTATCCTGTGTTTACGCTTTACTGCTCTTTGTTTGTCTTCATTTCATCATGATGACCATGCGTGTATTCTGTTATGCTTACTTCGAGTACTTATTCCATCGCAAGTAGTTCTTCGCTAAGGAATTTCCTCACCGCAAATTCCTCGGTGAAGAATTCATAAAATCGCCTATTCACCCCCTCTTGTCGATATAACGACTTTCAATTGGTATCGAGCAAGGTACTCCCTTGTTCGTGTGATTTTGGTTTAACCACCGGAGTTTTAGTTATGTCGACCGCAGTATGATCAAGGTCTCAGCAGGTGTCCTACCTTTGATGGGACGGACTACCCTCTTCGAAGAACAAGATGCGAATGCATCTTTAAGCAATTGACAACGATCTCTGGTATGTTGTGGAAAATGGTGTTCCCTCAGTCACACCTTCTCTAAATGCTGCTGATGTGAAGAGATTCAAGCAACTCGATTCTCAAGCGAAGAATATCATATGTGGCCATCTGAGCAAAGGTCAATATGGAAGAGTGAGTGCTTTGGAATCTACCAAGCTCATCTGGGACAGGCTGTCAAAAGTGAACAAAGAAGTCTCAACTCAGCGTGACTCTCGATTTGATGTTCTTCGGAATCTCTTCAACCGCTTCAAAAGACTCGACAACGAAAATGTTCAACAAACCTTCGATCGCCTCACTGACATCTCAAATGAGCTTCAAGCACTTGGCGCCACTGACATCACCGACCATGAAGTGGTGAAGAAATTGTTAAGATCGCTTGATTCCTCATTTGATACTCTGGCACTGATGATACAAGAACGAGCTGACTACAAGTCTCTTGATCCTGCCGATATCCTCGAAAGGCTAAATACTCACGAGTTCCAGCTTCTTTGAAAAGAGAGATCTCTATGGTTCTAGCTATGGAAAACACGTGCCACAAGGCCAAGGCTGTGTCTTAATCTGAGTGTGAAGACTCGTAGTAGCCTTGGAGATCTGAAGAATTAGGCCAGAGCTAGCACTGCTCGTGAAGAAATTCCAAGTTCTCAAGACGTGGTCGCTTTGGAAAATCCTCAAGAAGCGGTGATTCCTCATCTAGTGACTATAAGAGAAGACTCACACAAATGCAAGAAACCTGGTCACTACATCCAAGATTTTCCTCGGTGGGAAAAGGAATTAAAGAAGAAGAAACACAAGGATTACAGTTCGATGACGCCAAGAAGAAGAAGAAATCATCAAATATTCATCATCAAAATCCTCAAAGCCTTCTTCTCACAAGAAGAGCAGCTCCAAAAGGCTCGGGCATTCATTGGCAAGGAAATGGACTCAAGCTGAATCGAGGAACATGAGGAAGAGGAGGAGTCTCAAGAATCCGAATCTGTGTGGCTAGTCGGCTTTCCATCGCTTTAGTTAGCAAGTTCATCTTCAACACTAAAGAAACTGACCTGCCGACAAGCCTGATGAAGATGATGATGACTACGCTCCCACCTATTGCTTCATGGCAAAAGGTGCCAAGGTACTAAATTACACCTCCTCTGAATCTAGTGAAAATGAATCTGATGAGGATCTCAAGCCCAGCTACTCTAAACTTGCTAAGATTGCTATAAAACAACAAAGGGCTTTTGAAAAGGTTCAAAACATGCTAGACAAAAGTGATGATATGTTGGGTGAAGAAATGGATCGCACTCAAGCCCTGACTGAAAATCTTCAGAGACTTCAGTCTAGGCTTGACAGCCTTCAAGATCATCATAACACCCTCTTATCTGATCATGAGAAACTTTCTTATGAATTTCTTCAAAGAAAGCAAGATATTGAGAAGCTAAGAGTGAGTTATGAAGATCTTCAGGAGGAGCGCGATTCATTACTTGCTCAACAAATCAGCGCTTCTCAAGAAGAATTTGTTCCTCCATGCTTAAAGTGCATTGAACGTGAATCGCTAATTCTTCACCGAATGTTCAAATGCTTCACTGTTACAAATTCTTCACTTGCCTCTGCTATCACTAATTCCTCATCCGAGGACATTGCTAGTATCATTGACAATGCAGGGCTGAAGGAATTGTACATGACAGCATGTACAAAAGCCTCAAAGGGCATCGACTCTTTGTGATGTGCTTAAAAGCAGATCCTCAACAGAACCCTAGGAAAGAGGGTATTGCCTTTGAGAGGAAATTCAATGTCGATGGAACATATTGGAAGCCCGAGCAGATTCCAAAACCTCATGGGTTGCTGCAAAGGGACCTCCAGTTGATCCATCTAACTTATCTGGCTTTACATGCGAATCTCCTCATTCTTCCGATGAGTCATTTGACTCAACTATAAACTGTTCAAAAACCAGAATGGTGAAGTATTTGCTAGATATGTTGGCACTAATCGCAGGAACGGTTCCCTATGAAGAAAATCTGGGTTCCCAAGAAGTGCCTTGAAAGCCTTCAGGTGAATGTCCTCATGACACCACCTGTGAAGAATAGGAACCCCAGATCAAATTCTTCTTATGGATCCAAGTCCTCATACAGACCAAAATCCTCACGTGGATCAAATTCCTCAAAAGGATCAAAGTCCTCATATGATTATCATCGTGCTAATAACTCGCTTTCAGGTAGAGCTAAGGGCTATGAATATGTGCATTATTCTTCAAACCAATATGTTCATAAGTCCTCAAGAATTTCTCTGCTTATTCATATGCTTACCCTAACCCCTCTTATGTGAAACGAAATGGTTTGGCTTCTATGCCACCATTCTCGTATGGTACTCGCAGAGTGATGAACTCTTTGCCACCCCTACAGATGTGGGTGGTGAAGAAAAGAACTAATCTCTTCTGCAGGTCAGGTCTCCGATGTGCCTTAACGTCTCAAGAATTTGTGGGGACCGACAAAATTGCTCGAAGGACGCAGGCTAATCATGATGAAATGAACTTTCATTTCACACGTCCTCATACTGCTTATCTGTTAATGCTAACTGATGAAATTCATCTGATGAACTTGATATCATATTCTTCACTGATGAAGTATATGAGATCGTAAGTTGTACTAATTCATCTGCAGGATGACCAACCCAAAGCCAATGAGTGGGTTCTCGATAGTGGATGTACAATCACGTGACTAGTGACAAGAATCTATTGATGGATGCTCCCTTATCACCGTCACATCTGAAGCATATCATCTTTGCTGACAAAGGCAAAAGTCAGGTATTGGGCCTTGGTAAGGTTGCAATCTCTAAGGACATGCACATGGACAAAGTCATGCTTGTTGAGTCCTTAGGATACAACCTCATGTCAGTCTCAATGCTTTGTGATCTTGATATGGTAGTTATCTTTGGCAAGTATCGTTGTGTTGTGATTATGGAAGCTGACAATTCCAAAGTCTTCGAAGGCTTTAGGAGAGGAGACTTGTATATTGTTGACTTCTCTACAGGACCACAACCAGCCGTGTGTCTACTTGCAAAAGCTTCAGAAGGCTGGCTATGGCATCGACGACTTGGTCACGCAGGCATGAGGAATCTGCACACGCTTGCGAAGAAGAAGCATGTCATTGGCATTGAGAATGTCAAATTCCTCAAAGATCACTTATGCGGAGCCTATGAAGCTGGAAAAATGACAAAGGCCAAGCATCTAGCGAAGACTATCATGACCACTACTCGTCCCTTCGAATTGCTTCACATGGACCTCTTTGGTCCCAATCATTACTCAGCTGTCGTTAATGATGCATCTATATATGGCTTTGTTATTGTTGATGATTACTCTCGTTACACATGGGTACACATTGTTACTTACAAAAATCAAGTGCAGGAAGTCTTCAAACGATTTTCCTCAAGGGCTTCAACTAACTTTGGTGTGAAGATCAAGCACATCAGGAGTGACAATGGAACTGAGTTCAAGAATTCCGGTCTTGATGACTATCTTGATGAACTTGGTATTACTCATGAGTTATCTGCTCCTTATACTCCTCAAAGAAATGGCGCCATGGAGCGCAAGAACAGAACTCTTGTTGAGATGGCTCGCACTATGCTTGATGAATACAAAACGCCTAGTCGTTTTTGGATTGATGCAATTGATACTGCGTGCCACATCATCAACAGAGTATATCTTCACAAATTCTTCAAGAAGACTGCCTATGAACTCCTCACTGACAAGAAACCTAATGTAAGATATTTCAAGGTCTTCGGTGCTAAGTGCTGGATTAGAGATCCTCATCACAACTCTAAATTTGCACCGAAAGCACATGAAGGTTTTATGCTTGGTTACGGAAAGGACTCGCACACCTACAGAGTCTTCAACATCACTCTACACAAAATTGTTGACACTGTAGATGTGCGGTTCGATGAAACTAATGGCTCGCAAAGAGAGCACCTACCTTCTATGTTAGACGAACCAGCACCCGAGGATTCTATCAAGCTCAAGGCAACTGAGGATGTCATTCCTACTGAAGAAACTGCTGAAGAATTCATTCCTGTACGCGAAGAACGTCGAGCTATTGCACCTGAAGATAATGGTGAAGAAAATGGTGCTGAGGAAAATGATCAAATTCCTCGACGACAACCAGCTCATCCTCGCGTTGCAAAAGAAGTGCAAGTGGAGAAGATCATCGATGACATTAAAGCGCCAGGTCCTCTCACACGCTCAAAAGCTTCACATTTATCTAACTTTTGTGGGCACTATGCTTTTGTCTCTATCACAGAGCCCACTAAGGTTGATGAAGCATTTATGGAGCCGGAGTGGATTCAGGCCATGCAAGAAGAATTACATCAGTTCGAGATCAACAATGTCTGGGAACTGGTCAAACGTCCATATCCTCGCAAGCATAATATCATTGGCACAAAGTGGATCTACCGCAACAAGCAAGATGAAAATGGTCTTGTGGTGAGGAATAAGGCACGACTAGTAGCTCAAGGCTACACACAGGTTGAAGGAATTGATTTCGATGAAACTTTTGCACCCGTCGCTAGACTTGAGTCTATTCAAGATATTACTCGCCTATGCTAACCATCACAATATCACTTTATATCAAATGGATGTGAAAAGTGCATTCCTCAATGGTAAGCTTGAGGAAGAAGTATATGTTGCTCAACCCCGTGTTTTGAAGATCCAAAGAATCCTCGACAAAGTCTTCAGACTCAATAAGGCCCTCTATGGCCTCAAGCAAGCCCCTCAAGCGTGGTATGATACATTGAAGGAATTCTTTGTGAAGAATGGCTTCACACCGGTTCACTCGACCCTACTCTCTTTAATAAATCTTATGATGGTGAACTGTTTGTGTGCCAAATATATGTTGATGATATTATCTTTGGCTGTCTCGACCAACGTTATAGTGATGAATTTGCCTATATGATGAGTGAAGAATATCAAATGTCTATGATGGGAGAGTTGAAATTCTTCTTAGGTCTTCAAATTCGTCAACAACACAATGGCATATTCATATCTCGGAGAAATACCTCAAAGATGTCCTCAAGAAATTCGCATGCAAGATTGCAAAGGCGCTAAAATTTCTATGCCCACAAATGGCCATCTATGCAATCGATGAAAATGGTATTGACTTCGATCACAAGGTATACCGCCCATGATTGGGTCTTTATTGTACTTATGTGCATCTAGGCTAGATATAATGCTTAGTGTTTGCATGTGTGCCCGATTTCAAGCTACACCAAGGAATCACACCATAAGGCTGTGAAGCATATTCTTCGATATCTAGCTCATACACCAACACTAGGATTATGGTACCACAAGGGCTCTACTTTTGACCTCATTGATATTCGACTCGACTATGCTGGTGATCGTGTGGACCGCAAGTCAACATCTGGTACTTGTCATTTCCTCGACGATCTTTGGTCATTGGTCCTCGAAGAAACAGAATCTGATCACCGCTTCATCTCTGCGGAAGCTGAATACATTGCTGCTGGCTCGTGTTGTGCTCAATTGTGTGGATGAAGCAGACTCTCAAGGACTATGGCATCAACGTGAAGAATGTGCCTCTCTACTGTGAAAATGAGAGTGCCATCAAGATTGCTCACAACCCAGTTCAACACTCGAAGACAAAGCACATTCAGATTCGTCATCATTTTCTTCGTGATCATGTGTTGAAGAGCGACATCTCCATCGAGCACGTGAAGACCGAAGAACAGCTAGCTGATATCTTCACTAAGCCCTTGGATGAGAAGAGATTTAGCAAGTTGCGGTGTGAGCTAAATATCTTAGAATCTTCGAACGTTCTTTGAAAAGGACACACATCCTGACACTTATGCAAAATTGATGACTTAGATGTGCAACACATGAAGAAATGTTTTTCTTAAATCAATGAAGAATAACACTCTTAGTGTGAAGAAATTAATGAAGAATTTGATTCTCAGAACCCTACGACAATTGTACGCGGTGTCTGAAATTATCATTCTTATACGGTGGGTCACGCCACCACCAAAGTTGAAAATCTTCAATTTGAGTATTTCCTCAGTTTTGAAATTCTTCAGTTTTTCAAATTCTTCAACTTCGCAAAATCTTCACTGTTTTCGTCGTCTTTCTTCATTGGATATATATATATATATATATATATATATATATATATATATATATATATATATATATATATATATATATATATATATATATATTTTATGTCCTCTACATTCACTTATGGCTATTTCTTCAAGTCGCTTTTTACGCTAAGTGAATGTGATCGACCCTTCCCCTCTATGTTATACTCAACCCAATCTATTCACAAATTCTTCATATGTGTTCTATTTGAAACTCGCTCAAAATCTTCACCGAGTCCTCATCAGCTGAAGAAATTGCGAACTAAACTTTAAAACTGATCTTATCCAAACTTTCGGTTTTGTCATTAAACCGCTCCGCATCCCACGATGCATTATTTTACTCACCCACAATCGTACACGATCTCCACTACACAGTACGTGGATGACACATGTCGTGAGAAGGGAAATGGTCAGGGGCACGTTCGTCCTAAATCTTCGGGCGATCCGTTTTACACCGTGTCTATAAATACCCCTCTTCCCTTCCTCACTTCTTTTACTCCGCTCGACCTCTCTATCCCGCTCGAGCTCCTCAAACCCTAGCGCCGCCGCTACTCCATCGTCGCCGGTGAGGAAAAGCTTCACTGCCTCGACCTCGTCGCCGACGTACTCGCGCCGACCGCGGAAATCCTCACTCCGCCGCCGTCGTAGCTGTCTTCCTCCGCCCAGTTAGGGCGTGGAAGATCTGAACTGACGAACTTCCCAACCGTTCTTCCTAGTTCGTCGTGTTCTTCACTACGGGTAATTAAAAGTTACTTTTATTACTCGCTTTGATTCTCAAACCTTCTTGAAAATCTTCAAAGGTGTTTATTCTTCAAATCTTCACACATATGAACACCTCAAATCTCTTGATTCGTTTCTCTAAGCAATGATTTTCTTCAAGATTCCTCAATTGTGTGGATCCTCGATCTGTACAACTCTGGAACCTAAGACAAAGAACGCTTAGTGAAATTCTTCAAGGCTTATCTGGTCAAAATCCTCAAAACTCTTTCTTTGAAAAACCTTCTGAGAACGCATATGACCTCTCCAAATTCCTCGCAACTATACTCTGTTCATAGGTACACATGTCCGCTGCTGAATCACTAGGTTCTCATCAACTTAACTCATTTGCAGCGTTCCTCGAAGAAAAACTGCATACTTCTTCAGAGAACTCAATTGTTCAATTTCCTCAATCAAGAACATGGCGACGGTAAGAAGCCACGAAAGGAGGAAACAAACCTGAGGTTATGACGTGTTCAAATCCCCGAGGAAATCTATGCCGACTCTGCACACCCGATGAAGAAAACAAAATCAACGCAAGGTGCGATTCGTAAGATTGAACGGAGATGGGCACGGGAATGGAGGGAGTACAGATATGTGACTCCAAAGTACATGAAGAAATTCGCTCTCAATCCTCCATGCCCAAGAGCCCCATTGGCACCTGGCCAAGTAGCTGATCCCACAAGCATCAAACGTGGTGATGACTTACCTGATGAATGGGCTAAGCGCCAAGCTAAATTGGCAAAACAAGCCAAGGAGGCAGTGAAGAAATTCAATGAGGATTCTGCCACTACTACTGCTACTGAGGCCTCGGTCAAACCGAGGAAATCCATGCCAAAGAAGCCTGCTCATAAGCCAAGTGCTTCACCATCAGCGCCCTCACGGCCAATTTCCTCAGCAGCACCCTCAAAGCAAATTCCTCACACTGCTGCTGCTCCACCAAAGTCCTCAACAGCTCCGTCAAAGTCTTCAGTTCCTGTGCACCTGGCTACATGTCAAAGGACTGCTGGCTTCTCAATTGCCTCATGCGTTTCTGCAAGTTCCTCAGCAGCTCCCATTTCTTGATCTGGCCCGACTCGGCTGAAGACCAAAGCAACAGCTGGACGAGGTCCTCGGCCAAGCCCAAAGAAGAAACAAGTTGCATTCCATGTGCCTTCTGATGATGAAGCGTCTGATGATGAACTTGCGGAAATCATCAGAGACCGTCAAGAAAAGGCCGCTAGAGCCAAAGGTACGCTTTGTGCCCTTGTTTGTTGATCCAAGAAAGTCCTCGACTATATTGATCTCGGCACAAGGATCCCAATACCCCATGCCTGACTTTCATCCGACACTGGACAAATTCATATGTTGACTCACTTCATCGCTGAAGAAAATGTAAGTTTGAGAAGGCAAGAGAAATCAAAAGGCTCAATACGTAAAGGAGAAGTTTCAAGAAAACGTTGTCAAAATGACACCGAGGAGCTTCTCAAGGTCCAGACTGAAATTCATGACCTCGGCAAAAACTTCGATTCCTATTATGCTGATTGGCAAGGGGCCAAGGTCAGATTCACAACTGACGAAGAAATTCACAAATGTTGCTACCCCATTGCAACATGAAATTCCTCAGTCAAGCCTCACCAGCAGATCGAGAACATGCCAAGACCGCCGATGACGCTCAGTCTGCTGATGAAAATGCTAGTTCCAGGCTGATGATCCCATTCCACCACCGAAGAAATTGCCGGGCATCCACTAGTGGTGCGCTGAAGAAACTGAACAAGACAGGCAAGCTGCATCGCCAGCTCAAGAAACTGAACCAAATTCCTGAGCTCCTCCTGCGCCAACTCCAAAATCACTAAGGGGCACTAGATGCACTTACAATCTCCCCCTTGTTGAAGTTCGATGACAAAGGGGGAGAAATTTGAGTTAGTCTTCAAGCGGGTGTAGTTTATTGCCTATATACAGTAATTTATTCCTGTTAAGTTACAACTCTCATTCTTCTGAAACTTTATTGGATCGAGTTGTAATCTTAAACCCAATGGTGCTTTGATACTTTTGATGCATTATGCTCTTGCACTATGCTCTAACTCTCTTGAGCTCCTTGAAAATCTTCATAGCAAATCTATTTGGGCACTGATACTCTTGATGCGTTATTTTGCATGCTTGTTCCTCACTAATGTTATCGCACGCATGCTGAATTACATCAGGCACCATATTTCATCATGCATTTCAAATTCTTCATATTATATGTCAAATGCGTGTATGAATTACAAGATATAGGGGGAGATCTCCATGATTCAACTCTTCAAATGTGCATTGCCTCAAAAGCAAATTCCTCACTATGCACATCTTCAGGGGGAGTTCTTCTATATCTTGCAATCAAATTCTTCATCATCAGTATTTACACTTCATATGTTTATCCCCGTTGAAAACTTAACCTATATTTTCATCAATCACCAAAAAGAGGGAGATTGTAAGTGCATCTAGTGCCCCTTAGTGATTTTGGTGTATTGAAGACTTATAGGTTAAGGAACTAATGCGTTTGTGAGTGTACACAGGTCTATAAGTCTATGAGGAGTTTGATATTTACAGAGAAAGTCGACCCTAAAATGAAGTTCTTCGATCAAGACTTTGATATTCTCAAGACTTTACAAGACTTTGAAAGTGAAGAAATTGGTGTGACCTTGAAGACTTGGTATTCATTTGAGGAACATGAAGCGTGAAGACTTTTGTTTTCGTAGTTTCATTTTCTCTTTCTTGAGTCATAGGAAACACCGTCTTGTTAAAGGGGTTGAGGAAATACTAAGGAAAAATTTCCATGTGATGCTCAACTCAAAATCCTACACCTACCAATCCCTTGAGTGAAGCCATTGAAATCTCATACAGATTCAATCAATTTCTTGATGTGATGAGACGAAGTTCTTCCGTCAATTGAGGAATTTGTTCGACCGAGGAGTTAGGAATTCGCCAAAGGCGGATTGCCTACGCATGAGGAACATGATAGCCCTGAGGAATTTGAGAATCAAAATTCCGACCGTTGCTGTGCTGCGTGCCAGCTGTCCCAAAATATCTTATCCACCTAACGGTCATATCATTGAAGGGAATTTATGTCTTATCATGTCGGGCTGCTCCCTAGGCTATAAATAGCCGCCCCCCCACAACCACTAGCTGGTTGGCTGCTCCGAGAGAACTTGACACTTGTCATTTGAGAGCAACCCATCCTCTGAGGACTTTGAGCGAAAATCATCGAGTGAGGAAAACCCCCAAAACTAAACCCCTACAAACCCAAAGTGATTGAGCATCACTGAAGAAATTGATCCTGCGTGGATCCGACGCTTGTTACCTTTGAAGACTGTGCTTCTTCCAGACGGTTAGGCGTCACGGTCTAGAGCATCCAAGAGGAATTGTGGATCGCCGAGTGACCAAGTCTGTGAAGGTTTGGAAGTCGCTCAAGACTTACCACAGTGATTGGACGAGGTCTGTGTGACCTTAGTTCAAGGAGAATACGGTGAGGACTTGGTGTCCTGAGCTGCGTGCTCAGCGACCGGGTGTCCGGACTGTGTCCTCGAGTTTAAATACTCAGCCGCTCAACCAGACGTATAACCGAGACAGCAGTTGGAACTGGTCTACCAAATCATTGTCTTCACCAACCTAACTGGTTCTATTTCCTCAACCCTTTCATTTCCTCATTACTGCATTGAGTGTTTGTTCATATCTGTGTTTGAAGACTTTGATTGAAGACTTTCTCAATTTCCTCAGTTCAATTTCTTCAGTCTGTTTGTCTTCATCTTGTGCTATCCTGTGTTTACGCTTTCTGTACTCTTTGTTTATCTTCATTTCATCATGATGACCATGCGTGTATTCTGTTATGCTTACTTCTGAGTACTTATTCCGCTGCAAGTTGTTCTTCGCTAAGGAATTTCCTCACCGGCAAATTCCTCAGTGAAGAATTCACAAAAATCGCCTATTCACCCCCCCCTCTTGTCGATATAACGCACTTTCAGACCCGTTGGCGTTTGGTTCGGTGAATGGGTGGATCTGGTCCACCCTCTCCAGATCCACCGGAGAGGAGACTCCGGTGAGCTTGCCGGCGAGGCGGCGGCTCCCGGGTGCGACGCTGGTCACCGGGCGGCGGCACGGAGGAGCAGGAGGCCTTGGCGCCGCGCCAGGCGAGGAGCGGGCGCCGCCTCGGCGACGGGAAGGCGGGCGAGGGGCGGAGGCGCGGACGCTGGGTCGGGAAGGACGCTGGTCCGAGGCGGCGCAGCCGCCGAGGTAGCTGGTCGGCGCGGGACCGCCGCCGCGACGGCGAGGTCGGCGCCAGCGACGCCGCCGCGGTGGCCGAGACGGGCGACGAAGGGGCAGGCGGCGCAGCCTGGCTCGGGAGGCCTCGAGCCCCGACGGCAGGCGGCGGCGGCGGTCGTGGGCCCGAGCGGCCAGTTCGCCCCGGGCAGGCGGACCTGGCCCGGCGGCGGCGGCGATGTGGGCGCGGTGGAGGTGACGTGGCGGCGTCCCATTGGGCGCGGAGGCGCGATGGTGATGTGGCGGCTCCGGATTGGCCGGAGTGAGGTGCCTGGGGCGGTGGACATGTCCGGGTGAGGTTGGACGTGTCCGGCGGCGCGAGGAAGAGGAAGGCTAGGGTTGGACTGCGCGAAAATTGGAGGGGATGCACATATTTATACATAGAAGGAGGTGGGAGTGTCCAAATGAGGTGCGGTTTTCGCCCACACGATCGTGATCGAACGACCGATAGGATGGAGGGGGTTAGGATAGGTTTTGGGCCACTATGAAGGGGTGTTGGGATGCACACAAAAGAGGCTTTCGCGGTTACCCGGTTAACCGTTGGAGTATCAAACGGACTCCGAATGGCACGAAACTTGACAGGCGGTCTACCGGTGCTATACCAAGGCCGCTTGACAAACCTCGGTCTATTCCGAGAATGTTTAACACCCGCTCACGAAAAGAGGCAAAAGGGGGCGCCGGGAGACATAGGAGTGCCGGATTGGAAACAGACAATGGGGAAAATGCTTGGATGCATGCAACGAACACGTATGCAAAAAGAAACGTACATGATGACATGGCAATATGCAACACGCAAGCAAATGACATGGCAACTACGGCGAATAACTGGCAGACACCTGGCGCATCGGATCCGGGGCGTTACAACACTCCTCCACTAACAAGAGATCTCGTCCCGAGATCTTAGGACCGAGACGGAAGGGAAAAGGGATGAGGTGAAACAAAAACTCAAGAGAAGAAGCAAAGAATCGAGAGCACTCGAGAAGAAGAGAGGAACGACGAGAATGACGAGAATCGAAATCTCACGGAATCAGATAGACTATGAAACCACTCCGGTTAGAATGACATAAGAAACTAATAAGACTGAAAGGATTTAGGTAGCACTCCGGCTGAAAATGGAAGGAAAAGAACATGAACTTCACCCAAAGAGATGTCACTTGACGAGATGAACCATGCAATACCTCCGGAAGAATTGAAAGAATTGAATGAAAAAAACTTAGAAGGAAGGATTGAACGGAGTTGTTGATAAAATCAACAACGAAAGAATAAGCTTGTTGTGGTCTTATAGGTAACATCTCAAGATCATAAGGTGATAACCGGACACAAACGGAAATGATTGGATAGGTTAGAAGAACGAAGAAATGCAAAACTCCACTTCAAAAGAATACGGAGAATTAATTACACTTCGAGACGCGTGAATAAAAGATACTTGAACTCCACCGACAAGAATCTTGATGAACACTTGAAGAATGAATTAAATCATGAAGAACCACCAAGAAGAACTCCGGAGACAAAAGGATGATGAGATAGAATGAAGGGTGAAAGAATAAGATGAGCCTTACGGTGATTTAGATGGAGGTTCTGACGAAATAGCCGAGGAAATTTGAACTCCGGAAAAGAAAAGATGGGAAACACTTGGAACTAGAATTTATTCACTGAGGACAAACTCCGAAGGAAGGGATTACTCACTTGGATGAAATAAGAATAAGATTTATAGTATGCTTATCCTTCATCAAATTAAACTGATGACAAACAATGGATTTTGCATACCACTTATTCTTCTTGAAAAGGATTGAGAAGTGACATGTCGCAAACTTGAGAAGTCTTCATGAACCACCGGTAGGACTGGAAAGAAAGAATGAAATTGATATGATAAGAGCGGAAAAGGAATCTTCAACGAATCATCGAAAGAACTAGAAAAAATGACTGATGACATAGAATGAATCACCGGGAAGAATTAGAGGAACAAATATGCTAGAGAGGATATAGATTCAGAAGAAGAAAGGGATCATGAGATGATTAAAAAAACACTTGAACGAAGCACCAGGATAATTGGATAATGGTAGCTGAAATGTGAGGGCGACGAATTCTTCTGGAACAATGGCCTCCGGTGAAAAGAAAATGGAAACAACTTCTGACATACTCCGGATGGTTAAGAAAAGAATATCTGACAAATGGAAAAAAATTCGAGAGGGTAGCATGATGCTAGAACCACTAATCTTCGAGAGAACGGACGAGATTTAAAGGAAAAACTCTTCTGCGATCTTCAAATGACGACGAGAAAACACCACCAAAATTACTGAGATACTCCGGGAGAATGGAAAGCAAAGAGGTTGAGCCAACAATGAAATGATTTGAAATCGATCTTGGAGAAGGCATGTAACTGATGAAATCCATTCTTACGTCACACTTTGAAAAGAATTGAGAATAACTCCGGGGAAATTAGAAGAGTCAGGTAAGATCCTGGGAAAAGACCTGTGGGTTAGGGCCCACTAACGAGAAAACACCGTTGGATAGGGTTATTGAGCAGATAGATGATGCACCGGAACAATTGAAATATTTGAATGAGGTGGCAACCTCGAATTAATTGTAACACAAACGAATCTCCTAAGATGTCTTGAGCTCCGGAATGATAAACTGGCGAGAGGCGAACGAACAGGGAAAACACTTGATCCAAGGAAAAGAATGCGATTAACACCGAAAATTAGAATTGAATCCACCGGAGAAGAAAAAGAGATGAAGAATGTTCACCGAGACGAGAATTCACCGGTAGAAATGATTTACGAAAGACTGAAGAGGTTGCGTACGAATGAGATAGATGGTCGAAAGAGACTCAGGCTCCGGGAAGAAAAAGGGTGGGAGGGCGGGAAAACAAAGGCAACTTGGAAGGGGGAACCGACGAATATCTTGAAGAGAAAACACCGGTTGAAATCATTGAGGAGAGAGAGCAAAAACTTTGCACGAGTAGGATGGATACTCGATTACGGACTCCGGTTCCAAGAAGAAGAAGGGGTGGGCGGGTGGGAAAAGAAAACAACTGAGGATTGAACTTGCAAAGATGAAGAGGCTCGAGTCAACTTGACGAGAAATGCACCGGATGAAAAGAGCTGAGAACCAATGATCGAAAAACCAACTGCGTGATCCTAAGAAAATTAGAAGGGGAAGAGAAGTAATCCAAAACACCTACGTCAAGATTCCTCACCAGAGCGACGAAGGGGCTGAGGAGTAAAAAGAATTCCTACTCCCCGATATAACTTGACTCAGAAAACAGTTTTCTTCTAGACTCAACATCGGCCAAACTACACGATCAATCAAGGGGGCTCCTAGGGTCGGTCGAGGCTCTGATACCAACTTGTCACGCCCAAGATGCGACCCTATCCTAAAGGAACTCGAAGGTCCCACCAAGGATAGAAGCGCATCTTGAAACGCTTTTGCAAGGTGGATATCATTACATCAACATTACATAATAGATGGGGATACATACAAAAGGAATTCAATGCCACACGAATACAACATCAATACAACATACATAAGATCAACATCCGACTACGGATGAAACACAAACAGAAGCTCAAACGACATCCACCCTGCTAGCCCAGGCTGCCGACCTGGAACCTATCCCCTGATCGACGAAGAAGAAGAAGAACTCCAAAACAAGCAAACATCGCTCTCGCGTCATGACCATCGCATAACCTGTACCTGCAACTGTTGGGGTAGTAATCTGTGAGCCACGAGGACTCAGCAATCCCATTACCATGGGTATCAAGACTAGCAAAGCTTAAAGGGAATGGAAGGGGTAAAGTGGTGAGGTTGCAGCAGCGACTAAGCATATATGGTGGCTGACGGTGTCCTGGACTAGGGGGTACTCACCACGTCGTCTCCCGATCAGTTGGATTGGGCCGAGGACCCCCATGGCCGTATACTCATGGGCCAGTCCGGACAGTTGCCGCATACAAGGAAGATTCCACAAGACTTGGCGATCAAGACAAGGACTCCTCCCCCCGGCGATTCGGCTAGGACTCTTGTTATCCTAGGCCTCTGGTGCATTATATAAACCAGGGCCAGGCTAGTCGACACAAACACAATATACAACAATCATACCATAGGCTAGCTTCTAGGGTTTAGCCTCTTTGATCTCGTGGTAGATCCACTCTTGTAACACACATCATCAATATTAATCAAGCAGGACGTAGGGTTTTACCTCCATCAAGAGGGCCCAACCTGGGTAAAACATCGTGTCCCTTGTCTCCTGTTACCATTGATCCTAAGACGCACTGCTTGGGACCCCCTACCCGAGATCCGCCGGTTTTGACACCGACATTGGTGCTTTCATTGAGAGTTCCGCTGTGTGATCGGCGAAAGGATCAATGGCTCGCCTGCAGATCAACTGCAACTTCTGCATCTTCTTCACCAACTCGACTGGTCACCTTGGTTCGACCAAGGACTACGCCCTACCTCCGATCGTCATGTTCGGATGAGGGCATTCATCAACATCAAACTCCGATCTCTATCAAGATCATGGAGAAATCATCCAGGGAGCCCGGGGGCTCAACGTCAACATTGCCCTCGGGCGACCGTACTGTTTTTCTGGACAGCAGTCTTGTGTCCGCCGCCACCGCCTCCTCAAGCGTCGTTTTAACGATTGCTTCGGTGGAATTATGCGGAATTGAGTCTACAACAACCCTGGAAAATTTCGTCGAGTTCCGATGGAGGAATCTCTGGCAATCTCCGATATACCGGAGCCGCATTGAATCTGGACGAGAATCCGGACGAGTTTAGGGCGTGGTGTCCAGCTTCTAGCTCGGACTTCCTTTGGAAGATCCAACCATTGATCGGCTACGGAATTCCTATATCTACCACCCCTCAAAATTTCAGCTCGATCCGACCGTCCAAACTCCGAGAACCTTCCGATTAGTGCATCACTTTTTCGGATCTGTTTTGTACGCGAAAACGAATCCGACCCGAGTTCGTCTTTTTTATGAACGGGATTTCGGACATCCTTTTTGAAGGAAGTTTTGTATGGGGTATTGTGTTTTGTTCCCAACACATCCCACTAACTTTAAGATCTTTTGAACATGATCTTCAACATCATGCTGGTGTCAAACCAGTCCGGCAATATTGCTCCACGGCTGCCGACCTGCGCTAGACACGTCGTCACTTTGTTGAGCCAAGCTCAACTTCTTCGGATCATCATCTTGGCAAGCCGAACAAGAGTCTGGCATCGCGAAGGATAAATCATCACCTACATCGCCGCCCCTCGGATTACACGGAGCGGGCATACCGGCATCGCCGCACGGTCGCTTCATCAAGCCGGCATCGACCACGTCACGACCTGCATCGGCAGGACCGCACTATTGCTTCTTCAAGCTGGTGTCCATCACGCCGACCTACTTCGACATCTCGGCTGGACCAGGGGCTTCGCCATCTCTTCATCAACCTACTCCGGACACTTCGGCGTCACTAGCCGACCAAGCAATGGGTGCGTGGATCGAGTCCCAATTTTGGGAATCACCTTCCTTCGGATTGCTACAACAAATAAACCAGGTGCTATTAATCCTAGTGTTTCTTTTTGCTTGTTTGGGTTAATTTTTCCCAAGGAATTATTACTCTGGTTAGTCCATCATATGTACACAGGTCTATCAAATAGTGGCCGCATAGGTCGCATGATGGTTCTGTCAGTTTCTGTACATAGTCCGTGACGCCGATCCGAACTTCGGACCGACACAGGAATCCAGGCTTTGCCACGCCTTCATTGCATTACGCCGACGACCTGCATCGACATCGACTTCGGCGCTAGGCCATATTTCTTTTATTACTCACTTTGCATAAATTATTTATTATGCAACAAATTTTTTTTACTATTATCTTTGGTTTGCACTATTTTTTGTGCACAGGAAAATGATCCAGCCGGACTATATCCTTTGACGTCACCTCGGCTGGACGGGGGGCTTCGTCAACACTTCATTACCCCATGCTAGGGACTTCGGCATCACTCTGCCGTCCTACATTGACCATGCTATGTCACCACTTCACAGTGCCGAGCTCTTTGCTCCGCCACCTCGGGACCGGCTTGGGGGATGGAACCTTGTCCCGCATCAAGCTCGGACCGCGTCGTCAATACCGAACACATTAACCAGTTAAGTTGCCTTCATGCTCAAAGTTATACCTTTCTAACTTGTGTTCGGTTCGACCAAGCATTATACTTTTTTGAAAAAAAGTTGCTTGTAAAAATTTTCCTTGTCCAAACTTTGTTTGCACATACTTGACGCTACCGCTCATTATACTGGGGCTTCTTTAACGAAGCTTATTAATTCGGACCTTATGCCCAACACATGTGTCACACTTCCGCATGTACCTTTTATTCACAATTATATGCATCGATATGACTTAAGTTTTGGCCAAGCTGGGTTGCTGGCTCTGTGCTTACCCCTATGTTCCCGATTGTTCGGCTAGGTGGTAAAGGAGCACCTCTGCGATTATTACTTGCCGGGTCAGCCGGATGTGTACCTCAGGCTGGGTGAAGCCGAAAGCTAGCGTTCTTAAGGGAATATTCGATCGGTGAACTAAAAGATGATTTTAATTATTTACCCATCTGCCCCGGATGATTTTACGCTTTCATAGCAGCTTTGACATGCACTTTAGGGCATGCATCCCAAATAAAGGAACCCTTAACGGAACTATTCTCCTGGAAGATGTTTCTTACTACCCATGTAATATAACATAACTAGTTGGGCACTTGTCTGATACAACACTAATGACCCCTATGCCTTGTCTCCATGCATACCACGGTTCTTATATAACCACGAAGGTATTCGGACACACTCCGGACTATTGGGTCCTAAGGTCGAAGCGAAAAGGTCCGCTATGACAAACGATCTACAATCCGGCTAGAAGGCATTCTACATGTCACCTTACATTTTATAGTCAAATTTTACCCAAGTCGCTTGGGGGCTCTTATGTTTATTTGGGCCATTTCATACTAAGTGTTTTTCTTCTTAGTCGTTGCAAAGTTAAAGCACGGCAGAAGCACTTTTTTTCTAAAGTCCAATTTTCGGATTGGCACCGAACACTTGATCTTGTTCGGACGTCATGTTTTTACTGACGTTTTTTGGTTTCCAAAGCTTATGGCACTTTTAACTATTTGTGTGTTTTCAGCACAAGTCTCGCAGTGCAACGCCGGACACCTTTAGAGATTCGGCAAACATTGGAGTTGAGGTTTCATGATCATGCTTAGCATGACAACCCAACGAAAGGAACCGATAGCGGGACTATTTTCTTTGGAAGACATTTCTTTTGTTAAACAGTAATATAACATATCTCTCTGCGTACCTTTGTTTATAAAAACCGCATGGCCAGATTGCCTTGTTTGTCGTAAATCTTTGCCCTCATAAAGGCTTTATAAAGTAGGACAAACGCTCCTCGGCTACTGGCCGAGGAGGTTGAAGCCGATGGTCGGTCAACAAAGTTTTGTACAATGCGGATCCAAGCATTAATGACATAAAGTACTTGGATACATTGAGTCATTACACATAATTTGTGATTTTATTATGGATATCGATCCTTAATTGGCCTCCGTGCCCGCATTAAGGCTCGGGGCTCTTGGGCTTCGGGCTTATTATTTACAAATATTAAAGGGCACATCAATCCCCGATCTGGTATTGCCACCCGACCAGTGTTTGGGGCTACTGCATTGCTTGTTCTATGCGAAAATCTTAAGTGCAATACAGCTTCGAGGAGATTTTGATCCTCGGGTTGGTCGGCCGCACCCAACCTGAGTCTCGAGGTCTGAGCACGCCACTTTTGCGTCCCAAGTATTCTGCCGAGCTAGGATTTGATCCTCGGACCGATTTTGCAAATCAACTTTGAGTCTCGAGGCTCTTTGGATCAGCGGTCTTCGTCATCCTTCGTGCATCTCGGGTTTTAGACCGATACCCACCTTGAGGGCTACTGGCTATGTATCTCGGCAGAGAATAAATTGCACCAAACAAAAATATTGACAAAAATCAGCCCACATTCGGGGTGGTGCACCACCTCAGAAGCAGTCCGGCATAAAGCTCGGACGCTAGTGGCTGGCTCCATAGAGGGCATTTCCGGCATTAAGCTCGGCTAAACTCCTTCAAACTTCTTTGTACCAAGGTGATTTACGACACCTCGGATACGGTCCGGCGTTGGAGCTCGGATACATAGTCCGGCGTTGGAGCTCGGATACCGTCCGTCGTTGGAGCTCGGATACATAGTCCGCCGATAGAGCTGGGAAGCAGTCCGGCGTTGGTGCTCGGCTACAAAAGATACCTCGAATGTAGTCCGGCGTTAGAGCTCGGACGCAAGAGGACACTGCCTCCCGGGAATAACTTCAAAACCCGAGGTGTGGCATAAAAATAACAAGGCATTGATAAAGGCCGTAAACTTAAAGGGGCTCCTCGGATACCCGACGTGTAAACTCGTCGAATGCATTTCGGCGATCCTCAAGATCGAAGATGAGAAGATTTGTTGAACCAGTTTTCAAGACCGACGACCGAAGATGAAGAACAGTTCGGAAGAATCGAGGCGTCCCTAACGAAGACCGGTTCGGGGGCTCTTGACGGTGTCTGGACTAGGGGTACTCACCACGTCGTCTCCCGATCAGTTGGATTGGGCGAGGACCCCATGGCCGTATACTCATGGGCGATCCGCACGGTTGCCGCATACAAGGAAGATTCCACAAGACTTGGCGATCAAGACAAGGACTCCTCCCCCACCGGCGTATTTGGCTAAGACTCTTGTTATCCTAGGCCTCTGGTGCATTATATAAACCAGGGCCAGGCTAGTCGACACATACACAATATACAACAATCATACCATAGGCTAGCTTCTAGGGTTTAGCCTCTTTGATCTCGTGGTAGATCCACTCTTGTAACACACATCATCAATATTAATCAAGCAGGACATAGGGTTTTACCTCCATCAAGAGGGCCCGAACCTGGGTAAAACATCGTGTCCCTTGTCTCCTGTTACCATTGATCCTAAGACGCACTGCTTGGGACCCCCTACCCGAGATCCGCCGGTTTTGACACCGACAGTGGCTAACATACGCAAATAAGAGCGAGAAGAGAGCAAAGGAACGGTCGTGAAGCTAGCAATGATCAAGAAGTGATCCTGAACTCCTACTTACGTCAAACATAACCCAAAACCGTGTTCACTTCCCGGACTCCGCCGAAAAGAGACCATCACGGCTACACACACGGTTGATGCGTTTTAATTCGGATCTGGTGTCAAGTTATCTACAACCGGACATTAACAAATTCTCATCTGCCTATAACCGCAGACACGACTTTCGAAAGATTATACCCTGCAGGGGTGTCCCAACTTAGCCCATGATAAGCTCTCGCGATCAACGAAGGATATTCCTTCTCCCGGGAAGACCCGATCAGTCTCGGAATCCCGTTTACAGGACATTTCGACAATGGTAAAACAAGACCAGCAAGACCTCCCGGCGTGCCGACACCCTGATAGTAGCCGCGCGTAACTCGTCACAGGCCACGACCGGATGAGCAGTCCGTACAACTAAAACCAGGCCTCGAGTTTCCCCGAGGAGGCGCTGCAAAGGGCTCTAGTTTGGACCAACACTTAGACAAGCATTGGCCCGGGGGGGCTAAAATAAAGATGACCCTTGGGTTAATGACTCCCAAGGGAAAGGTATAGGTGGTAGGCAAATGGTAAAACCAATGTTGGGCCTTGCTGGAGGAGTTTTGTTCAAAGCGAACTGTCAAGGGGGTCCCATAAATCACCCAACCGCGTTAGGGACGCAAAAATCCGGGAACATAATACCGATATGACGGAAACTAGGGCGGCAAGAGTGGAACAAAACAGCAGACATAAGGCCGAGCCTTCCACCCTTTACCAAGTATATAGATGCATTAATTAAATAAGAGATATTGTGATATCCCAACATAATCCTATCCACCATGGAGCAATCTTCAACTTCACCTGCAACTAGCAACGCTATAAGAGGGTTGAGCAAAGCGGTAACATAGCCAAGCAACGGTTTGCTAGGAAGGGTGTCAAAGGTTAGAGGTTCATGGCAATTTGGGAGGCTTGAGGAGCAAAAGATAGGTAACGCAGCATAGCGATAGAACGAAGCAACTAGCATAGCAATGATAGTAGTGAGATCCAGGGTAGCGGTCATCTTGCCTGAAATCCTGCTAGGAAGAAGAACGAGTCCATGAAGAAGATGAAACCACGAAGACGAACCAAGCGTAGACGAACGAATCCTCACGATCGCAACGAAACAGGAACTATCGAGAAGAAACACACAACATAGTAAACACACCACACATAGACAAGACATGATGCACAACAAGCATGATGCAAGACAAGACTACATGAAGCTACTCATGGCAAAAGATGATGCAAATAAGAGCAACACATCAAGGCAAGTTTAAAAGAGGCCGGTAACAACATATAACAGTTCCCGTAAGTACTCATATGCATATTTCGAAATTGGTCCAGATCTGAATAAACCTTATGTTAAAGTTGTTAAACAGCAAGTTAAAATGCACCAAGATGATCTACACGTGATTCTAGTCAAGTTACATATAAAGTTCATTTAATTCGGAGCTACGGCCTACAAGATATGAGCAAAACAAGTTAAGCATGACATTGATGCAAAATGCATACAAACATCAAGCAAACACTCTCAAAACAAGAATGCAACATGATCGTATTAAACTACACGTAATTCTAAGCAAGTTTCATATAAAGCACACTCAAAACGGAGCAACGGTTCAACACACACTCTATACAAGTTTAAAGGACAAACTGTCCAAAACAGCAACTAGGCATATCGCAAGCATCAAAACAATATGCTACATCATCTCAACGTGAAAACAACAGGCATGGGCTATCTCCAGAAATCACTAGAACATGCTCAAAAATACATGGCAAGATTGCATATAATAACAGTTTCAGACTTATCAGGAAATAACATCAGGTTGCAATGTTTAGAGCTATCAAACAACATGTTACAGAAACTTAACATGGCAAACAAAGGCATGGAATGAATATACTAATGCATAGAACAAAAGTCCTTTACTGACCATGAGCCAAAAAGGATCAGAAGATATGATGGCACCCATGTAAACATGGCAAGTTATATGACAGATTCATACATGGCAGGAACAACAATAAGTAGGCATGTTGGTGAGCTTGAGCCACTCACTACAGAGCAACACATGGCATGGCAAGGCAACCAATAGCAAGAAGACATGCTTGTGCAGAAAATCATGTCAAGAGAAAGTTCATAGGGTGCATGGATCACTAACAACAAGCATGGCAACAACTGAACTTAATGTTAACATGCTGACAACAACATTATTTAGCAACTTTGGAGTAAGATAACAACAAGCTACAGTAGGCTATAAATGCAACCAGGGGCATGGGGGGATATAGCATGACATGTAGAACAAAACACCCTTAGTGAACATCTCCAGATTATGCATAGAATGACTTGTAGCAGCAGGTTTACATAGCATCACAATAACAGCAGAACGAGGGCTGAAATCAGCAACATCACGAAGCCTAGTTTGCAAGCTTGTTCTAGTCACCACATTGATCACAAAAATACATGGCATACACCCCTGTAAATATGGCACGACATGATTCAAAACACATGTAGAGCTCATGCTCATAGGATGCACACATCAAATGCAACAAAAATGACAAATTATCAAGTTATAACAGTTTCAGCAGGTTAACAGCATATAGCACTCTTGCAACGATGATTCAGGCATCAAGATGAGCTCAAAAGAACATGATGCAATGGAATGAAATGAAGTACTCGTCGAGGCGAACAATTTTACATGCTACACGCACAAAATGAAGCCGCGGATGCAGAGTTATGGCATGATGAAATATGCTAAAAATGCTGGGGACTTAGAAGAATTTGGACCTCGCGGGAAAGTCAACGGGGGATCGGACGAAGCGGGACGACGCGGTGCAGTTCGACCCGGGGGCATTTGGTTCAGTGAATGGGTGGATCTGGTCCACCATCTCCCGATCCACCGGAGAGGAGACTCCGGCGAGCTTGCTGGCGAGGCGGCAGCTCCCGGGCGCGACGCTGGTCACCGGGCGGTGGCGCGGAGGAGCAGGAGGCGCGGCGGTGCCAGCGGAGGAGGGGCGCCGCCTCGGCGACGGGAAGGCGGGCGAGGGCGGAGGCGCGACGCTGGGTCGGGAAGGACGCTGGTCCGAGGCGGCGCAGCCGCCGAGGCAGCGGGTCGGCGCGGGGGGCGCCGGCCAGCGAACGGCGAGATCGGCGCCAGCGACTGCCGCCCAGGCGGCGGCCGGAGACGGGCGAAGAAGGGCAGGGCGGCGCAGCGCAGGCTCGAGGAGGCCTCGAGCCCCGACGGCGAAGCGGCGGCGGCGCGCTGGCCCGGAGCGGCCAGTTCGGCCCGGGCGGGCGGATCTGGGCCCGGCGGCGGCGGCGATGTGGGCGCGGTGGAGGTGACGTGGCGGCGTCCCATTGGGCGCGGAGGTGGCGGTGGTGATGTGGCGGCTCCGTATTGGCCGGAGTGAGGTGGCTGGGGCGGTGGACATGTCCGGGTGAGGTTGGACGTGTCCGGCGGCGCGAGGAAGAGGAAGGCTAGGGTTGGACTGCGCGAAAATTGGAGGGGATGCACATAATTATACATAGAAGGAGGTGGGAGTGTCCAAATGAGGTGCGGTTTTCGCCCACACGATCGTGATTGAACGACCGATAGGATGGAGGGGGTTAGGATGGGTTTTGGGCGACTATGAAGGGGTGTTGGGCTGCACACAAAAGAGGCTTTCGCGGTTACCCGGTTAACCGTTCGAGTATCAAACGGACTCCAAATGGCACGAAACTTGACAGGCGGTCTACCGGTGCTATACCAAGGCCGCTTGAAAAACCTCGGTCCATTCCGAGAATGTTTAACACCCGCTCACGAAAAGAGGCAAAAGGGGGCGCCGGGAGACATAGGAGTGCCGGATTGGAAAACGGACAACGGGGAAAATGCTCGGATGCATGCAACGAACACGTATGCAAAAAGAAACGTACATGATGACATGGCAATATGAAACATGCAAGCAAATGACATGGCAACTACGGCGAATAACTGGCAGACACCTGGCGCATCGGATCCGGGGCGTTACAGAGATGGAACCGAATGTCCTGATATGCACTTGATATATGTGGATGAAATTTGTGGATTATTTAAGCTTGCAGGTTTACCCGGAGATAAAGCTAAGAAGAAGGTTTTCCCTTTATATTTGAAGGGAAAAGCATTGGCATGGTATAGGCTATGTGATGATATTGGATCTTGGAATTGGAATCGATTGAAATTGGAATTTCACCAAAAAATTTATCCTATGCATCTTGTTCATCATGATCGGAGTTACATATATAATTTTTGGCCTCGTAAAGGAGAAAGTATCGCTCTAGCTTGTGGGAGGCTTAAGTCAATGTTATATTCATGCCCCAATCATGAGCTCTCAAGAGAAATTATTATTCAGAATTTTAATGCTCGGCTTTCTCGTGATGATCAATCCATGCTCGATACTTCTTGTACTGGTTCTTTTATGAATAAGACTATTGAATTCAGGTGGTATCTTTTAGAAAGAATTAAACGAAACTCTGAAGATTGGGAATTCGACGAAGGTAAAGAGTCAGGTATTAAGCTTAAGTATGATTGTGTTAAATCTTTTATGAATGCCGATGCTTTTCAAAAGTTTAGCACTAAATATGGACTTGACTCTGAGAGAGTAGCCTCCTTTTGTGAACCATTTGCTACTCATGTTGATCTCCCTAAGGAGAAGTGGTCTAAATATAACTCGCCTATTAAAGAAGAAATTAAAGAACCGGTAATAGCTAAAGATGAAACTATTATTTATAATGTTGACTCAGTTTTTCCTATTGCTTTATATTGAAAAACCACCTTTCCCTATTAGGATAAAGGAACATGCTAAAGTTTCAACTATGGTCAATAAAAGTTTTATAAGAGCACCTAAACCTGCTGAACAAATCAAGGTAGAACCTAGTGTTGCTTTGGTTAAAGATCTCTTGGAAGGAAATATTGATGGGCATGTTATTTATTTATTTGATGAAGCTGCTACAATTGCCAAACCCGATGAAAAAGATAAACATAGACCTATTGTTGGCATGCCTGTTGTCTCAGTCAAAATAGTTGATCACTCTTATCATGGTTTATGTGATTTGGGTGCTAGTGTGAGTGCTATTCCTTTTACCTTATATCAAGAAATTATGAATGATATAGCACCCGCTGAAATAGAAGATATAGATGTTACTATTAAACTTGCTAATAGAGACACCATCACACCACTTGAGATTGTTAGAGATGTTGAAGTCTTGTGTCGGAAAATAAAATATCCTACTGATTTTCTTGTTCTTGGTTCCTGATACGTCTCCAACGTATCTATAATTTTTGATTGTTCCATGCTGTTTTATTATCAATCTTGCATGTTTTATAATCATTTTATAGTCACTTTATATCATTTTTTGGTACTAACCTATTGACATAGTGCCAAGTGCTAGTTGCTGTTTTCCATGTTTTTTACATCGTGGGAAATCAATATCATACGGATTCCAAATGCCACGAAACTTTATGGAGATTTTGTATGGACCAGAAGGAAGATGTTGGGCCCTGGTTGCACCTAGGGGGAGTCCCGAGGAGGGGACAACCCACCAGGGCGCGCCAGGAGGCCCAGGCGCGCCTTGGTGGGTTGTGCCCACCTCGGGTGCCCCCGGACCGCCTCTTTGCTCTATAAATACGCCAAAAATACCAGAACCCTACGGGAGTTGATGAAATATCATCCAGCTGCCGTAGAGTCCAGAACCACCAGATCCAATCTAGACACCATCTCCATTGGTGCCTCTCCGATGATGCGTGAGTAGTTCTTTGTAGACCTTCGAGTCCGTAGTTAGTAGCTAGATGGCTTCCTCTCTCTCACTGAATTCTCAATACAATTGTCTCTTGGAGATCCATATGATGTAACTCTTTTTGCGGTGTGTTTGTTGGGATCTGATAAGCTTTGAGTTTATGATCAGTCATATATTTTTATATCCATGAAAGTTATTTGAGTTTCTTTGATCTCTTATATGCATGATCTCTTATAGCCTCGTATTTCTTCTCCAATATTTGGGTTCTGTTTGGCCAACTTGATCTATTTATCTTGCAATGGGAAGAGGTGCCCGGTAGTGGGTTCGATCTTACGGTGCTTGATCCTAGTGACAAAAAGGGAAACGACATGTATGTATCGTTGCTACTAAGAATAAGACGATGGGGTCTATCTCTACATAGATAGATCTTGTCTACATCATGTCATCGTTCTTATTGCATTACTCCGTTTCTCCATGAACTTAATACACTAGATGCATGCTGGATAGCGGTCGATGAGGGGAGTAATAGTAGTAGATGCGGGTAGGAGTCGGTCTACTAATCTTGGATGTGATGCCTATGTAATGATCATTGCCTGGATATCGTCATAATTATTTGAGGTTCTATCAGTTACCCAACAGTAATTTGTTTACCCACCGTTTGCTATCTTTCTTGAGAGAAGCCACTAGTGAAATCTACGGCCCCCGGGTCTTCTTTCTCATATATTTGCTTTGCGATCTATTTTATTTGCTCTTTTTATTCAGATCTATTAAACTAGAAATACAAAAATACTTTGCTGCACTTTATTTTATTTGTGATCTGTTTATTCAATCTATCACAATTTTCTCCCGTCTCCTTGCCAATTTCTAGCACCCTTACCCGAAAGGGATTGACAACCCCTTTAACACGTCGGGTTGCGAGTGGCTGTTATTTGTGTGCAGGGGATGTTTACATTGTGTTGCTTGATTCTCCTACTGGTTCGATAACCTTGGTTTCATATCTGAGGGAAATACCTACCGCCGCTGTGCTGCATCATCCCTTCCTCTTTGGGGAAATACCGACGTAGCGTCAAGCGACATCAAAAGGAATTTTTGGCGCTGTTGCCGGGGAGGATCTTCAACATATACCAGATTCCTAATCACAAATCTCATCTCCTCGCAATTTACATTATTTGCCATTTTCCTCTCGTTTTCCTCTCCCCCACTTCACAAAAATTTGCCATTTTATTCACCTCTCCTTTTCGTCGATCTCTTGTCTTTAGTCTCGATGGCTAGCGTCCCTACTCCTCCTTTGTCACCAGATTTTGAAGTTCTTTACTTCAAGGAAAGACAAGGAGAAAATCTGAAAGATGCCTGGTATAGGCTTATGGAATCGTATCGTGTTTCAAATCTAAGTGGGGATGCTAAGGTTTTGCTTCGTAACTTTTACATAGGATTGGCTTTGCATCATAGACAACTTTTGGATTTTGCCGCTAAAGAAAATTTTATTGAGCTTGATGCTAATGCTGCCTATGAAATTTTAGAGGGAATTTTGGGAATTCCTCCTCAAAATAAGGGGTTTTCTTTTACCCCTGAGGGAGTTCAGATGTTGGACAAACTTGGTGATTTGCATAAACATATGGCTGAAATACAGATATATAATGAACCCCTCAAACACCTTAATGGTAGTATTAATCGTATGAATACCTTGATTACTCTTTGCAAAAAGCGTTTGGATATCTTGGATCTAAAGATGGTTTCTTTTCCGGAGAATTTAGGGAAGCGTAAAGAGCCTCCTGGGTTCGAGAAAACCCTTACAAAAGTTGCCACAACTTCGGAAGACAAAACTTAGATCCTTGCTTTATGCCTAGCTAAGGGCGTAAAACTATAGCGCTTGTTGGGAGGCAACCCAATGAATAAAATTTATTTTAGATTTTTGCTTTCTCTTCTTGTGTGTTTGCACAATTATGCTATTGGTACGATTGTTTTTGTGTGTGTTTTAATTAGTGTTTGTGCCAAGTAAAGCCTATAGGATCTTCTTGGGTGATAGTTGTTTGATCTTGCTGAAAAACATAAACTTATGCAGTCACGAAAACAATTGTTAAAAATCACCAAAACGTGATAAAATGCCAACTCTTTTTGCAGAAGATTAATATACAAATTACCCTGGTCATCCTATTTTTCAGAATTTTTGGAGTTACAGAAGTATTCGAAATAGTCAGATTGCTACAGACTATTCTGTTTTGACAGATTCTGTTTTCTTTGTGTTGTGTGCTTATTTTGATGGCTCTATGGTTTTCTTTGATTAGTTTTTGCCATAGAAAAGTTGGAATACAGTAGATATAATACAAAAAATAAAATTTTTGGCACAAAATATTTGAATGATGGGCATGATTGCAATGTTGTTAGTATGAATTCTTTGAATATCCAAAATGCTAATGATGATTGCACAAGTCATGAGAAAAATGTTTCTTATAAGCATGTCAATTTTTGTGGAGTGCATAAAGTTTGTGAAGACGTGCTTTATAGGGAAGATAGATTTTGCAAGAAGCATAAACATGATAGAACCAATTCTTTGCTCAAAGTGATAGATGAATTTGCTACAAAATTATGTTCTCTTTGTCCTATTACTTGTGAACGTTGCAATAAGGTTGGTCCTCTTAATTTCCAATGCATGCTTTTTCATGATCAAATCATGTCCAAATATTGCAATAACTTGATCACCCTAGAACTTTATCATGAACTTTGTTTATTCTTGGGGAGTGAAGAATTGACATATAAAAATAGTTGGTTTTAAGTATTCATTCTCACGGACGACATTGAAACTAAACTAAAGAATATCTATATGTTTTTCATGGTAAATTGCAACAAGAATCCTTATATTTCCAACTATTGAAAGATTCAGACATGGTGGCAACAAACCGATCTAGCAAACAAAAAGGCGAACGGAAGAAGGGCGAATAAAAGGGTAAATCTTTTCAAAAATCATTTTAGAAGTGGGGGAGAGGAAAACGAGAGGCAAATGGCGAATAATGTAATGCAAGAGATGAGAGTTTATGATGGGTACTTGGTAGGCTTGACGTAGATCTCCCCGGCAATGGCGCCAGAAATTCTTCCTGCTACTTCTTGAGCTTGTGTTGGTTTCTCCATTGAAGAGGAAAAGGTGATGCAGAACAGTAGAGATAAGTATTTCCCTTAGTTAAGAACCAAGGTATCAATACAATAGGAGAAACGCGCAAGTCCCCAATAGATGCACCTGCACGACCAATCAAACACTTGCACCCAACGCAAGAAAAGGGTTGTCAATCCCTTCATGGTCACTTGCAAAGGTGAGATCTGATAGAGATAGATAGAACTAAACAAAAGATAAAATATTTTTGGGTTTTTTGATTTATAGATCTGAAACTAAAAGATTGCAAAATAGTAGACCTGAAACTAATATGATGGAAATTAGACCCGGGGGCCATAGGTTTCACTAGAGGCTTCTCTCTTGAAGGCAAATAATACGGTGAGTGAACAAATTACTATCGAGCAATTGATAGAAAAGCGCAAAGTTATGACAATATCCAAGGCAATGATTATGCATATAGGTATCACATCCGTGTCAAGTAGACCGACTCCTGCTTGCATCTACTAATATTACTGCACACATCGACCGCTATCCAGCATGCATCTATAGTATTAAGTTCATAAAGAACAGAGTAACGCCTTAAGTAAGATGACATGATGTAGAGAAATAAACTGAAGCAATTTGACGAAACCCCTGTCTTTTTATCCTCGATGGCAACAATTCAATATGTGTCTCGCTACCCCTACTTTGTCACTGGGTGAAATCACGCAAGATTGAAGCTAAAGCTAAGCACCTCTCCCGTTGCAAGAAAAACCAATCTAGTTGACCAAACCAAACCAATAATTCAAAGAGAAATACAAAGATATCAAATCATGCATATAAGAATTCAGAGAAGATTCAAATAATATTCATAGATAAGTTGATCATAAATCCACAATTCATCGGATCTCGACAAACACACTGCAAAAGAAGATTACATCAGATATATCTCCAAGAACATAGAGGAGAACATGGTATTGAAAATCAAAGAGAGAGAAGAAGCCATCTAGCTACTAGCTCTGGATTCGTAGGTGTGTGGTAAACTACTCACGCTTCATCGGAAGGGCAATAGAGTTGACGTAGATGCCCTCCGTGATCGAATCCCCCTCCGGCAGGATGCTGGAAAAGGCCCCAAGATGGGATCTCACGGGAACAGAAGGTTGCGGCAGTGGAAAAGTGTTTTCGTGGCTCCCCCTGATGGTTCTAGAATATATGTAAATATATAGGACGAAGGGCTAGGTCAGAGGAGTCCCGAGGGGGCCACAAGGTAGGTGGTGCACC
The DNA here is from genome assembly GCA_021605205.1 of Aegilops longissima. NCBI lineage: Eukaryota > Viridiplantae > Streptophyta > Magnoliopsida > Poales > Poaceae > Aegilops > Aegilops longissima. The sequence goes on from CM038681.1 coordinate 509,374,328, forward strand.
CTCCGTCCTTGCCGCCGCCTCGTGCTCTTCTGGCTTGGACTCCAAGTCCCCTGGGTGTATTCTGATGGAAGAAAAATCATCATGAAGTTTTATTCCATTTGGACTCCATTTGGTATGCCATGCTGTGTACCAGACCTGATGTAAACCTTGCCGTAAGTTTGGTAGGAAGGTACCAAAGTAATCCCGGTATGGAACACTGGACAACGTACAAGAATATCCTGAAGTACCTGAAAACGACCAAGGATATGTTTCTCATTTATGGAGGTGACGAAGAGCTCGTCGTAAAGGGTTACGTCGACACTAGCTTCGACACAGATCTGGATGACTCTAAGTCACAAACCGGATACGTGTATATTTTGAATGGTGGGGCGATGGCTGGTGCGATTGCAAGCAAAGCGTCGTGGCAGGATCTAATTGTGAAGCGGAATACATGGCAGCCTCGGAGGCAGCACATGAAGCAATCTGGATGAAGGTGTTCATTACTGACCTAGGAGTTATTCCCAATGCGTCGGGGCCGATGACTCTCTTCTGTGACAACACTGGAGCCATTGCCCCTTTCCAAGGAGCCCAGGTTTCACAAGAAGACCAGGCACATCAAGCGTCACTTCAACTCCATTCGTGAAAATGTTCAAGACGGAGACATAGATATTTGCAAAGTGCATACAGATCTGAATTTCGCAGATCCGTTGACTAAACCTCTTCGGCGAGCAAAACATGATCAACACCAGAACTCTATGGGTGTTCGATTCATCACAATGTAACTAGATTATTGACTCTAGTGCAAGTGGGAGACTGTTGGAAATATGCCCTAGAGGCAATAATAAAATGATTGTTATTATATTTCCTTGTTCATGATAATTGTCTATTGTTCATGCTATAATTGTGTTATCAGGAAATCGTAATACATGTGTGAATACATAGACAACAACATGTCCCTAGTAAGCCTCTAGTTGACTAGCTCGTTGATCAATGGATGGTGACGGTTTCCTGACCATGGACATTGGATGTCATTGATAACGGGATCACATCATTGGGAGAATGATGTGATGGACAAGAACCAATCCTAAGCATAGCACAAGATCGTGTAGTTCGTTTGCTAGAGCTTTTCTAATGTCAAGTATCATTTACTTAGACCATGAGATCGTGCAACTCCCGGATAATGTAGGAGTGCTTTGGGTGTACCAAACGTCACAACGTAACTGGGTGGCTATAAAGGTACACTACAGGTATCTCCGAAAGTGTCTGCATTGGGTTGGCACGGATCGAGATCGGATTTGTCACTCCGTATGACGGAGAGGTATCTCTGGGCCCACTCGGTAATGCATCATCATAATGAGCTCAATGTGACCAAGTGGTTGGTCACGGGATCATGCATTATGGAAGGAGTAAAGTGACTTGCCGGTAACGAGATTGAACGAGGTATTGGGATACCGACGATCGAATCTCGGGCAAGTAACGTACCGATTGACAAAGGGAATTGTATACGGGATTACTTGAATCCTCGACATCGTGGTTCATCCGATGAGATCATCGTGGAACATGTGGGAGACAACATGGGTATCCAGATCCCGCTGTTGGTTATTGGCCGGAGAGCTTTCTCGGCCATGTCTGCGTGATTCCCGAACCCGTAGGGTCTACACACTTAAGGTTCGGTGATGCTAGGGTTATAAGGAATATATTGTTGGGGAACGTAGCAGAAATTCAAAATTTTCTACGCATCACCAAGATCAATCTATGGAGATTCTAGCTACGAGGGAAGGAGAGTGCATCTACATACCCTTGTAGATCGCTAAGCGAAGCGTTCATCGAACGGGGTTGAAGGAGTCGTGCTTGTCGTGATCCAAATCACCGGAGATCCTAGTGCGAGCGGACGGCACCTCCGCGTTCAACACACGTACAGCCGGTGGCGTCTCCCATGCCTTGATCCAGCAAGGAGAGAGGAGAGGTTGAGGAAGACTCCATCCAACAGCAACACAACGGCGTGGTGGTGGTGGAGGAGCGTGGCAATCTGCGAGGCCGCCAAGCACCTCACGGGAGAGGAGGAGGTGTCACGGGAGGGAGGGAGGCGCCAGGGGCTCAGGTGTGGATGCCTCCTCCCTCCACTATATATAGGGGCAAGGGAGAGGGGGAGGCGCAGCCTGCCCCTTCCTCCAAGGAAGGGGTGCGGCCAGAGGGGGAGGAGTCCATCCTCCCAAGGCACCTCGGAGGTGCCTTCCCCTTGAGGACTCTTCCTCCCAAGTTTCCTTGGCGCATGGGCCTATTGGGGCTGGTGCCCTTGGCCCATATAGGCCAAGCGCACCCCTACAGCCCATGTGGCCCCCCGGGCAGGTGGACCCCAGTGGACCCCGGACCCCTTCGGCACTCCGGTACAATACCGATAAAGTGCGAAACTTTTCCGCGACCAAAATAGGACTTCCCATATATAAATCTTTACCTCCGGACCATTCCGAACTCCTCGTGACGTCCGGGATCTCATCCGGACTCAACAACATTCGGTAACCACATACAAACTTCCTTTATAACCCTAGCGTCATCGAACCTTAAGTGTGTAGACCCTACGGGTTCGGGAGACATGTAGACATGACCGAGACATTCTCGGTCAATAACCAACAGCGGGATCTGGATACCCATGTTGGCTCCCACATGTTCCACGATGATCTCATCGGATGAACCACGATGTCAAGGACTCAATCGATCCGTATACAATTCCCTTTGTCTAACGGTATTGTACTTGCCCGAGATTCGATCGTCGGTATCCCGATACCTTGTTCAATCTCGTTACCGGCAAGTCTCTTTACTCGTTCCGTAACACATCATCCGTGATCAACCCCTTGGTCACATTGTGCACATTATGATGATGTCCTACCGAGTGGGCCCAGAGATACCTCTCCGTTTACACGGAGTGACAAATCCCAGCCTCGATTCGTACAACCCAATGAGACACTTTCGGAGATACCTGTAATGCACCTTTATAGTCACCCGATTACGTTGTGACGCTTTGGTACACCCAAAGCATTCCTACGGTATCCGGGAGTTGCACAATCTCATGGTCTAAGGAAAAGATACTTGACATTAGAAAAGCTTTAGCATACGAACTACGATCTTTGTGCTAGGCTTAGGATTGGGTCTTGTCCATCACATCATTCTCCTAATGATGTGATCCCGTTATCAACGACATCCAATGTCCATGGTTAGGAAACCGTAACCATCTATTGATCAACGAGCTAGCCAATAGAGGCTTGCTAGGGACATGGTGTTGTCTATGTATCCACACATGTATTTGAGTTTCCTATCAATACAATTATAGCATGGATAATAAACGATTATCATGAACAAGGAAATATAATAATAATAACTAATTTATTATTGCCTCTAGGGCATATTTCCAACAGTCTCCCACTTGCACTAGAGTCAATAATCTAGTTCACATCGTCATGTGATTAACACTGATAGGTCACATCGCCATGTGACCAGCATTCAAAGAGTCTACTAGTGTCTTAAACTAGTTCACATCATCATGTGATTTAGACTCAATGAGTTCTGAGGTTTGATCATGTTTTGCTTGTGAGAGAGGTTTTAGTCAACGGGTTTTAGTCAACGGTTCTGAACCTTTCAGATCCGTGTGTGCTTTGCAATTCTCTATGTCATACTGTAAATGTTGCTTCCACGCTCCACTTGGATCTATTCCAAATGGTTGCTCCACTATACGTATCCGGTTTGCTACTCAGAGTCACTCGGATAGGTGTTAAAGCTTGCATCGACGTAACGCTTTACGCCGAACTCTTTATCACCTCCATAATCGAGAAACATGTCCTTATTTACTCCAAGGACAATTTTGACCGCTGTCCAATGATCCATTCCTGGATCATTCTTGTACCCCTTGACTAACTCATGGCAAGGCACACTTCCGGTGCGGTACACAGCATAGCATACTGTAGAGCCTATGTCTAAGGCATAGGGGATGATCTTCGTCCTTTCTCTCTGTTCTACCGTGGTCGAGCTTTAAGTCTTAACTTCATACCTTACAATTCAGCTAAGAACTCCTTCTTTGACTGATCCATCTTGAACACCTTCAAGATCATGTCAAGGTACATGCTCATTTGAAAGTATTATTAAACATTTTGATCTATCTTATAGATCTTGATGCTTATTGTTCAAGTAGCCTAATCCAGGTTTTCTATTTGAAAAACATCTTTCAAATAACCCTATATGCTTTCCAGAAATCCTACATCATTTCTGATCATCAATATGTCAACAACATATACTCATCAGAAATTCTATAGTGCTCCCACTTACTTCTTTGGAAATACAAGTTTCTCATAAACTTTGTATAAATCCAAAATCTTTGATCATCACATCAAAGTGCACATTCCAACTCCGAGATGCTTACTCCAGTCCTTAGAAAGGATCGCTGGAGCCAGCATACCTTTTAGCATCCTTAGGATCGACAAAACTTTCTGATTGTATCACATACAACCTTTCCTTACGAAAACTGGTAAGGAAACTCATTTTGACATCCATCTGCCAGATTTCATAAATGCAGCTTATGCTAACATGATTCCGACGGACTCAAGCATCGCTACGGATGAGAAAATCTCATCGTAGTCAACTCCTTGAACTTGTGAAAAACTCTTCGCCACAAGTCGAGCTTCATAGACGGTGATCTTACCGTCCACGTCCGTCTTCTTCTTAAAGATCCATTCATCTCAATGGCTTGCCGATCATCGGCAAATCCACCAAAGTCTATGCTTTGTTACGATACATGGATCCTATCTCGGTTTCATGGCTTCTAACCATTTGTCGAATTTGGGCCCACCATTGCTTCTCCATAGCTCGTGGGTTCATTGTTGTCTAGCAACATGACCTTCAAGACAGGATTGCGTACCACTCAAGTAGTACGCGTCCTTGTCGTCCTACGAGGTTCGGTAGTGACTTGATCCGAAACTTTATGATTACTATCATAAGCTTCTACTTCAATTGGTGTAGGTGCCACGGGAACAACTTCCTGTGCCCTGCTACACACTAGTTGAAGTGACGGTTCAATAACCTCATCAAGTCTCCACCATCCTCCCACTCAACTTTTCGAGACGAACTTTTCCTCGAGAAAGGACCCGATTCAAGAAACAATCCCTATTTCTTTCGGATCTGAATTAGGAGGTATACCCAACCGTTTTGGGTGTCCTATGAAGATGCATTTTATCCGCTTTGGGTTCGAGCTTATCAACCTGAAACTTTTCCACATAAGCGTCGCAGCCCCAAACTTTTAAGAAATGACAGCTTAGGTTTCTCTAAACCATAGTTCATACGGTGTCATCTTAACGGAATTACGTGGTACCCTATTAAAGTGAGTGCGGTTGTCTCTAATGCCTAACCCATGAACGATAGTGGTAATTCGATAAGAGACATCATGGTACGCACCATATCTGATAGGGTGCAACTATGATGTTCGGACACACCATCACACTATGGTGTTCCAGGCGGTATTAATTGTGAAACAACTTCCACAATGTCTTAATAGCGTGCCAAAGCTCGTAACTCAGATACTCATCTCTATGATCATATCATAGACATTTTATCCTTTTGTCACAATGATCTTCAACTTCACTCTGAAAATACTTGAACCATTCAATAATTCAGAATTGTGTTTCATCAAGTAAATATACTCAACATCTACTCAAATCATCTGTGAAGTAAGATCATAACGATATTCACTGCATGCCTCAGCACTCATTGGACTGCACACATCAAAATGTGTTACTTCCAACAAGTTGCTATCTTGTTCCATCTTCTTTGAAACCGAGGCTTTTCACCATCTTGCCCATGTGGTATGATTTGCATATCTCAAGTGATTCAAAATCAAGTGAGTCCAAACGATCCATCTGCATGGAGTTTCTGCATGCATATACACCAATAGACATGGTTCGCATGTCTCAAATTTTTCAAAAACGAGTGAGTCCAAAGATCCATCAACATGGAGCTTTCTTCATGCGTTTACACCAATATGACTTACATGGCAGTGCCACAAGTAAGTGGTACTATCTTTACTATCTTATATCTTTGGCATGAAAATGTGTGTCACTACGATCGAGATTCAATAAACCATTCTTTTAGGTGCAAGACCATTGAAGGTATTATTCAAATAAACAGAGTAACCATTATTCTCCTTAAATGAATAACCGTATTGCGATAGACATAATCCAATCATGTCTATGCTCAACGCAAACACCAAATAACAATTATTTAGGTTTAACATCAATCTCGATGGTAGAGGGAGCGTGCGATGCTTGATCACATCAACCTTGGAAACACTTCCAACACATATCGTCAGCTCACCTTTAGCTAGTCTCCGTTTATTCCGTAGCCTTTTATTTGAGTTACTAACACTTAGCAACCGAGCGGTTCTAATACCTGGTGCTACTAGGAGTACTAGTAAAGTACACATTAACATAATGTATATCCAATATACTTCTATCGACCTTGCCAGCCTTCTCATCTACCAAGTATCTAGGGTGGTTCTGCTCCAGTGTCTGTTCCCCTTATTACAGAAGCACTTAGTCTCGGGTTTGGGTTCGACCTTGGGTTTCTTCACTGGAGCAGCAACTGTTTTGCCGTTTCATGAAGTATCCCTTGTTTCCCTTGCCCTTCTTGAAACTAGTGGTTTTACCAACCATCAACAATTGATGCTCCTACTTGACTTCTACTTTCACGGTGTCAAACATCGCGAACACTTCAAGGATCATCATATCTATCCCTGATATGTTATAGTTCATCACGAAGCTCTAGTAGCTTGGTGGCAATGTCTTTGGAGAAACATCACTATCTCATCGGAAGATTAACTCCCACTCGATTCAAGTGATTGTTGCACTCGGACAATCTGAGCACAAGCTCAACGATTGAGCTTTTCTCCCTGAGTTTGCAGGCTAAGAAAATCGTCGGAGGTCTTATACCTCTTGGCGTGGCACGAGCCTGAAATCCCAATTTCAACCCTTGAAACATCTCATATGTTCATGACGTTTGAAACGTCTTTGGTGCCTCTACTCTAAACCGTTTAACTGAACTATCACGTAGTTATCAAAACGTGTATGTCCGATGTTGAAACATCCACAAACGACGTTTGGGGTTCAACACACCGAGCGGTGCATTAAGGACATAAGCTTTCTCTTGTCCGCATAATCGCTACTTTCAACTTTCAACTATATTTTCTCTAGGAACATATCTAAACAATGGAACTAAAACGCGAGCTTATGACATAATTTGCAAAAGGTCTTTTGACTATGTTCAGGATAATTAAGTTCATCTTATGAACTCCCACTCGAATAGACATCCCTCGGTCATCTAAGTGATTACATGATCCGAGTCAACTAGGCCATGTCCGATCATCACGTGAGACGGACTAGTCTCATCGGTGAACATCTTCATGTTGATCGTATCTACTATACGACTCATGCTCGACCTTTCGGTCTCTGTGTTCCCGAGGCCATGTCTGTACATGCTAGGCTCGTCAAGTTAACCCCAAGTGTTTTCGCTGTGTAAATCTGTCTTACACCCGTTGTATGTGAGCGTAAGAATCCATCACACCGATCATCACGTGGTGCTTAGAAGCGACGAACTGTAGCAACGGTGCACATCGGGGAGAACACTTCTTGAAATTGGTGTAAGGATCATCTTATTTACTACCGTCGATCTAAGCAAACAAGATGCATAAACATGATAAACATCACATGCAATCAAATAGTGACATGATATGGCCAATATCACTTTGCTCCTTTAGATCTCCATCTTGGGCTCCATGATCATCATCGTCACCGGCATGACACCATGATCTCCATCATCATGATCTCCATCATCGTGTCTTCATGAAGTTGTCTAGCCAACTATTACTTCTACTATTATGGCTACGGTTAGCAATAAAGTAAAGTAATTACATGGCGTTGTTCAATGACACGCAGGTCATACAATAAATAAAGACAACTCCTATGGCTCCTGCCGGTTGTCATACTCATCGACATGCAAGTCGTGAATCCTATTACAAGAACATGATCAATCTCATACATCACATATCATTCATCACATTCTTCTTGGCCATATCACATCACATAGCATACCCTACAAAAACAAGTTAGGCGTCCTCTAATTGTTGTTTGCATGTTTTACGTGGCTGCTATGGGTTTCTAGCAAACGTTTCTTACCTCATAAAACCACAGCGTGATATGCCAATTGCTATTTACCCTTCATAAGGACCCTTTTCATCGAATCCGTTCCGACTAAAGTGGGAGGCGGCACCCGCTAGCCACCTTATGCACCAAGTGCATGTCGGTCGGTGGAACCTGTCTCACGTGGAAATGCGTGTAAGGTCGGTCCGGGCGCTTCATCCCACAATACCATCGAAACAAGATTGGACTAGTAGCGGTAAGCATATTGAACAAAATCAACGCCCACAACTACTTTGTGTTCTACTCGTGCAAAGAATCTACGCAATAGACCTAGCTCATGATGCCCTTTGTTGGGGAGCGTGGCAGAAATTCAAAATTTTCTCGCATCACCAAGATCAATCTATGGAATTCTAGCTACGAGGAAGGAGAGTGCATCTACATACCCTTGTAGATCGCTAAGCGAAGCGTTCATCGAGCAGGGTTGAAGGAGTCGTACTCGTCGTGATCCAAATCACCGGAGATCCTAGTGCGAGCAGACGGCACCTCCGCGTTCAACACACGTACAGCCGGTGGCGTCTCCCATGCCTTGATCCAGCAAGGAGAGAGGAGAGGTTGAGGAAGACTCCATCCAACAGCAACACAACGGGCGTGGTGGTGGTGGAGGCGTGGCAATCTGCAGGCCGCCAAGCACCTACGGGAGAGGAGGAGGTGTCACGGGAGGGAGGGAGGCGCCGAGGGGCTCAGGTGTGGATGCCCTCCTCCCTCCACTATATAGGGGCAGGGAGAGGGGAGGCGCAGCCTTGCCCCTTCCTCCAAGGAAGGGTGCGGCCAGAGGGGAGGAGTCCATCCTCCCAAGGCACCTCTGAGGTGCCTTCCCCTTGAGGACTCTTCCTCCCCAAGTTTCCTTGGCGCATGGGCCTATTGGGGCTGGTGCCCTTGGCCCATATAGGCCAAGCGCACCCCACAGCCCATGTGGCCCCAGGCAGGTGAACCCCGGTGGACCCCGGACCCCTTCGGCACTCCGTTACAATACCGATAAAGTGTGAAACTTTTCCGCGACCAAAATAGGACTTCCCATATATAAATCTTTACCTCCGGACCATTCCGGAACTCCTCGTGACGTCCGGGATCTCATCCGGGACTCGAACAACATTCGGTAACCACATACAAACTTCCTTTATAACCCTAGCGTCATCGAACCTTAAGTGTAGACCCTACGGGTTGGGAGACATGTAGACATGACCGAGGCGTTCTCCGGTCAATAACCAACAGCGGATCTGGATACCCATGTTGGCTCCTACATGTTCAACGATGATCTCATCGGATGAACCACGATGTCAAGGACTCAATCGATCCTGTATACAATTCCCTTTGTCTAACGGTATTGTACTTGCCCGAGATTCGATCGTCGGTATCCCGATACCTTGTTCAATCTCGTTACGGCAAGTCTCTTTACTCGTTCGTAACACATCATCCGTGATCAACCCCTTGGTCACATTGTGCACATTATGATGATGTCCTACCGAGTGGGCCCAGAGATACCTCTCCGTTTACGGGAGTGACAAATCCAGATCTCGATTCGTGCCAACCCAATGACACTTTCGGAGATACCGTAATGCACCTTTATAGTCACCCGATTCGTTGTGACGTTTGGTACACCCAAAGCATTCCTACGGTATCCGGAGTTGCACAATCTCATGGTCTAAGGAAAAGATACTTGACATTAGAAAAGCTTTAGCATACTGAACTACGATCTTTGTGCTAGGCTTAGGATTGGGTCTTGTCCATCACATCATTCTCCTAATGATGTGATCCCGTTATCAACGACATCCAATGTCCATGGTTAGGAAACCGTAACCATCTATTGATCAACGAGCTAGCCAATAGAGGCTTGCTAGGGACATGGTGTTGTCTATGTATCCACACATGTATTTGAGTTTCCTATCAATACAATTATAGCATGGATAATAAACGATTATCATGAACAAGGAAATATAATAATAATAACTAATTTATTATTGCCTCTAGGGCATATTTCCAACATATATGTATGTGATTACCGAATGTTGTTCGGACTCCCGGATAAGATCCCGAACGTCACGAGGAGTTCCGGAATGGTCCGGAGGTGAAGATTTATATATGGGAAGTTGTCATACGGTCACCGGAAAAGTTCGAGGGCAAACCAGTATTGTACCGGGGCCACCGGAGGGGTTCCGGGGGCCCACCGGGAGGGTCCACCTGCCCCGGAGGGCTTTATGGTCTGTAGGAGGAAGGGAACCAGCCCCTAGTGGGCTGGGCGCCATCCCGCCTAGGGCCCATGCGCCTATGGTTAGGGGGGGAACCCTAGAGGGGGCGCCCCCTTTGCTTGGGGGGCAAGCCTCCTCCCCTTGGCCGTTGCCCCCCCTCTAGATCTCATCTAGAGGGGGCCGGCCCCCTTTCCCCTTCCCCTATAAATAGAGGGGCGAGGGGAGGGCTGCACACAACATCCAAGGCGCAGCACCTCCCCTCCCCAACACCTCTCCTCCTCCGTTGAGTGCTTGGCGAAGCCCTGCCGGAGTACTGCCACTCCATCACCACCACGCCTTCGTGCTGCTGTTGGAGCTCTCTTCCTCAACCTCTCCCTCCTCCTTGGTGGATCAAGGTGCGGGAGACGTCTACGCTCCATATGTGTGTTGAACACGGAGGTGCCGTCCGTTCGGCGCTAGGATCATCGGTGATTTGGATCACGACGAGTACGACTCCATCAACCCCGTTCTCTTGAACGCTTCCGCTCGCGATCTACAAGGGTATGTAGATGCACTCCTCTCTCTCTCTCGTTGCTAGATGACTCCATAGATTGATCTTGATGATGCGTAGAAAATTTTAAATTTCTGCTACGATCCCCAACAGTGGCATCATGAGCTAGGTCTATGCGTAGTTTCTATGCACGAGTAGAACACAAGTTTGTTCTGGGCGTCGATATTGTCAATTTACTTGCCGTTACTAGTCTTATCTTGATTCGGCGGCATCATGGGATGAACGGCCCGGACCGACCTTACACGTACACTTACGTGAGACAGGTTCCACCGACTGACATGCACAAGTTGCATAAGGTGGCTAACGGGTGTCTGTCTCTCCCACTTTAGTCAGATCGGATTCGATGAAAAGGGTCCTTATGAAGGGTAAATAGAAATTGGCATATCACGTTGTGGTTTTGGCGTAGGTAAGAAACGTTCTTGCTGGAAACCTATAGCAGCCACGTAAAATTTTGCAACAACAATTAGAGGACGTCTAACTTGTTTTCGTAGCATATGCCGTGTGATGTGATATGGCCAAAAGGATGTGATGAATGATATATATATGTGATGTATGATATTGATCATGTTCTTGTAATAGGAATCACGACTTGCATGTCGATGAGTATGACAACCGGCAGGAGCCATAGGAGTTGTCTTAATTTATTGTATGACCTGTGTGTCAATGAATAACGCCATGTAATTACTTTACTTTGTTGCTAAACCATTAGCCATAGTAGTAGAAGTAATAGTTGGCGAGACAACTTCATGAAGACATGATGATGGAGATCATGGTGTCATGCCGGTGACGATGATGATCATGGCGTCCCGAAGATGGAGATCAAAAGGAGCAAAATGATATTGGCCATATCATGTCACTATTTGATTGCATGTGATGTTTATTATGTTTTTGCATCTTATTTGCCTAGAACGACGGTAGCATAAATAAGATGATCCTCATAATAATTTCAAGAAAGAGTTCCCCTAACTGTGCACCGCTATGAAAGTTCGTTGTCTCAAGCACCACGTGATGATCGGGTGTGATAGATTCTAACGCTCACATACAACGGTGTAAGCCAGATTTACACACGCAATACACTTAGGTTGACTTGACGAGCCTAGCATGTACAGACATGGCCTCGGAACACGGAAGACCGAAAGGTCGAACATGAGTCGTATAGAAGATACGATCAACATGAAGATGTTCACCGATGATGACTAGTCCGTCTCACGTGATGATCGGACACGGCCTAGTTGACTCGGATCATGTATCACTTAGATGACTGGAGGGATGTCTGTCTGAGTGGGAGTTCATTAAATAATTTGATTACATGAACTTAATTATCATGAACTTAGTCTAAAACTTTTGCAAATATGTCTTGTAGATCAAATGGCCAACGCTCATGTCAACCTCAACTTCAACGCGTTCCTAGAGAAAACCAAGCTGAAAGACGATGGTAGCAACTATACGGACTGGGTCCGGAACTTGAGGATCATCCTCATACTTGCCAAGAAAGCATATGTCCTATAAGCACCGTTAGGTGAAGCACCATCCCCAGCGAACCAAGACGTTATGAACGCTTGGCAGTCGCGTGTTGATGATTACTCCCTGGTTCAGTGCGGCATGCTTTACAACTTAGAACCGGGGCTCCAAAAACGTTTTGATCAGCACGGAGCATATGAGATGTTCCAAGAGCTGAGAATGGTTTTCCAAGCTCATGCCCGGGTCGAGAGATATGAAGTCTCCGACAAGTTCTACAGTTATAAGATGGAGGAGAATAGTTCTGTCAGCGAGCACATACTCAAAATGTCTGGGTTGCACAACCGCTTGTCTCAGCTGGAAGTTAATCTCCCGGATGACGCGGTCGTTGACAGAATCCTTCAGTCTCTTCCACCAAGCTACAAGAGCTTTGTGATGAACTTCAATATCCAGGGGATGGAGAAAACCATTCTTTAAGTATATTCAATGCTGAAATCAGCGGAGGTGGAAATCAAAAAGGAACATCAAGTGTTGATGGTGAATAAAACCACTAAGTTCAAGAAGGGCAAGGGTAAAAAGGGCTTCAAGAAAGACGGCAAGGGAGGTGCCGCGCCCGGCAAGCAAGCTGCCGGAAAGAAACCAAAGAATGAACCCAAGCCTGAGACTGAGTGTTTTTATTGCAAGGGAAGTGGTCACTGGAAGCGGAACTACCCCAAGTACTTAGCGGACAAGAAGGCCGGCAACACCAAAGGTATATGTGATATACATGTGATTGATGTGTACCTTACAAGTACTCGTAGTAGCTCCTGGGTATTTGATGCCGGTGCGGTTGCTCATATTTGTAACTCAAAACAGGAGCTGCGGAATAAGCGGAGACAGGCGAAGGGCGAGGTGACGATGCGCGTCCGGAATGGTTCCAAGGTCGATGTGATCACTGTCGGCACGCTACCTCTACATTTATCTACGGGATTTGTTTTAAACCTCAATAATTGTTATTTAGTGCCAGCTTTGAGCATGAACATTGTATCTGGATCTCGTTTAATACGAGATGGCTACTCATTTAAATCTGAGAATAATGGTTGTTCTATTTATATGAGAGATATGTTTTATGGTCATGCCCCGCTGGTGAATGGTTTATTCTTAATGAATCTCGAACGTGATGTTACACATATTCATAGTGTGAATACCAAAAGATGTAAGGTTGATAATGATAGTCCCACATACTTGTGGCACTGCCGCCTTGGTCACATTAGTGTCAAACGCATGAAGAAGCTCCATGAAAATGGACTTTTGGAGTCTCTTGATTACGAATCATTTGACACATGCGAACCATGCCTCATGGGTAAAATGACCAAGACTCCGTTCTCCAGAACAATGGAGCGAGCAACCAACTTATTGGAAATCATACATGCTGATGTCTGCTGTCCAATGAGCGTTGAGGCACGCGGTGGCTATCGTTATGTTCTCACCCTCACTGATGACTTGAGTAGATACGGGTATGTCTATTTAATGAAACACAAGTCTGAGACGTTTGAAAAGTTCAAGAAATTTCAGAGTGAGGTTGAAAACCAACGTGACAGAAAAATAAAGTTCTTACGATCAGATCGTGGAGGGGAATATTTAAGTCATGAATTTGACACACACTTCAGGAAATGTGGAATCGTTTCACAACTCACGCCGCCGGGAACACCTCAGCGTAATGGTGTGTCCGAACGTCGTAATCGCACTCTATTGGATATGGTGCGATCTATGATGTCTCTTACCGATCTACCGCTCTCATTTTGGGGCTATGATTTAGAGACTGCCGCATTAACTTTAAATAGGGCTCCGTCGAAATCCGTTGAGACGACACCGTATGAATTATGGTTTGGGAAGAAACCTAAGCTGTCGTTTCTAAAAGTTTGGGGATGCGATGCTTATGTCAAGAAACTGCAACCTGAAAAGCTCGAACCCAAGTCGGAAAAATGCGTCTTCATAGGATACCCTAAGGAAACCATTGGGTATACCTTCTACCTCAGATCCGAAGGCAAGATCTTTGTTGCCAAGAACGGGTCCTTTCTGGAGAAAGAGTTTCTCTCGAAAGAAGTAAGTGGGAGGAAAGTAGAACTTGATGAAGTACTGCCTCTTAAAGCGGAAAGTAGCGTAGCTCAGGAAGATGTTCCTGTGGTGCCTGCACCGGCTAGAGAGGAAGTTAAAGATGATGATCAAGGTACTTCGGATCAAGTTGCTACTGAACTTCGTGGGTCCACGAGGACACGTTCCACACCAGAATGGTATGGCAACCCCGTCCTGGAAATCATGTTGTTAGACAACGGTGAACCTTCGAACTATGAAGAAGCGATGGCGGGCCCAGATTCCAACAAATGGCTTGAAGCCATGCAATCCGAGATAGGATCCATGTATGAAAACAAAGTATAGACTTTGACAAACTTGCCCGATGATCGGCGAACAATAGAAAATAAATGGATCTTTAAGAAGAAGACGGACGCGGATGGTAATGTTACCATCTAGAAAGCTCGACTTGTCGCTAAGGGTTATCAACAAGTTCAAGGGATTGACTACGATGAGACCTTCTCACCCGTAGCGAAGCTTAAGTCCGTCCGAATCATGTTAGCAATTGCCGCATTCTACGATTATGAGATATGGCAAATGGACGTCAAAACGGCATTCCTTAACGGCTTTCTTAAGGAAGAATTGTATATGATGCAGCCGGAAGGTTTTGTCGATCCTAAGAATGCTAACAAGGTCTGCAAGCTCCAACGCTCCATCTATGGGCTGGTGCAAGCATCTCGGAGTTGGAACATTTGCTTTGATGAAATGATCAAAGCGTTTGGGTTTATGCAGACTTATGGAGAAGCCTGCGTTTGCAAGAAAGTGAGTGGGAGCTCTGTAGCATTTCTCATATTATATGTGGATGACATACTGTTGATGGGAAACGATATAGAACTCTTGGAGAGCATAAAGCCCTACTTGAATAAGTGTTTTTCAGTGAAGGACCTTGGAGAAGCTGCTTACATATTAGGCATCAAGATCTATAGAGATAGATCGAGACGCCTCATAGGTCTTTCACAAAGCACATACCTTGATAAGATATTGAAGAAGTTCAATATGGATCAGTCCAAGAAGGGGTTCTTGCATGTGTTTCAAGGTGTGAAATTGAGCTCAGCTCAATGTCTGACCATGGCAGAAGATAGAGAAAAGATGAGTGTCGTCCCCTATGTCTCGGCCATAGGGTCTATCATTTATTCCATGTTGTGTAACAGACCTGATGTAAACCTTGCCGTAAGTTTGGTAGGAAGGTACCAAAGTAATCCCGATATGGAACACTGAACAACGGTCAAGAATATCCTGAAGTACCTGAAAAGGACCAAGGATATGTTTCTCGTTTATGGAGGTGACGAATAGCTCGTCGTAAAGGGTTACGTCGACACTAGCTTCGACACAGATCTGGATGACTTTAAGTCACAAATCGGATACGTGTATATTTTGAATGGTGGGGCAGTAAGCTGGTGCAGTTGCAAGCAAAGCGTCGTGGCGGGATCTACATGTGAAGTGGAATACATGGCAGCCTCAGAGGCAGCACATGAAGCAATCTGGATGAAGGAGTTCATTACTGACCTAGGAGTTATTCCCAATGCGTCGGGGCCGATGACTCTCTTCTGTGACAACACTGGAGCCATTGCCCTTGCCAAGGAGCCCAGGTTTCACAAGAAGACCAGGCACATCAAGCGTCACTTCCACTCCATTCGTGAAAATGTTCAAGATGGAGACATAGATATTTGCAAAGTGCATACAGATCTGAATGTCGCAGATCCGTTGACTAAACCTCTTCCGCGAGCAAAACATGATCAACACCAGAACTCTATGGGTGTTCGATTCATCACAATGTAACTAGATTATTGACTCTAGTGCAAGTGGGAGACTGTTGGAAATATGCCCTAGAGGCAATAATAAAATGATTGTTATTATATTTCCTTGTTCATGATAATTGTCTATTGTTCATGCTATAATTGTGTTATCCGGAAATCATAATACATATGTGAATACACAGACCACGACATGTCCCTAGTAAGCCTCTAGTTGACTAGCTCGTTGATCAATGGATGGTTACGCTTTCCTGACCATGGACATTGGATGTCATTGATAACGGGATCACATCATTGGGAGAATGATGTGATGGACAAGACCCAATCCTAAGCATAGCACAAGATCGTGTAGTTCGTTTGCTAGAGCTTTTCTAATGTCAAGTATCATTTCCTTAGACCATGAGATCGTGCAACTCCCGGATACCGTAGGAGTGCTTTGGGTATACCAAACGTCACAACGCGTGGCGGGTGGCTATAAAGGTACACTACAGGTATCTCCGAAAGTGTCTGTTGGGTTGGCACAGATCGAGACTGGGATTTGTCACTCCGTATGACGGAGAGGTATCTCTGGGCCCACTCAATAATGCATCATCATAATGAGCTCAATGTGACAAGTGGTTGGTCACGGGATCATGCATTATGGAACGAGTAAAGTGACTTGCCGGTAACGAGATTGAACGAGGTATTGGGATACCGACGATCGAATCTCGGGCAAGTAACGTACTGATTGACAAAAGGAATTGTATACGACATTACTTGAATCCTCGATATCGTGGTTCATCTGATGAGATCATCGTGGAACATGTGGGAGCCAACATGGGTATCCAGATCCCGCTGTTGGTTATTGGCCGGAGAGCTGTCTCGGCCATGTCTACGTGATTCCCGAACCCGTAGGGTCTACACACTTAAGGTTCGGTGACGCTAGGGTTATAAGGAAGATATGTATGTGATTACCGAATGTTGTTAGGAGTCCCGGATAAGATCTCGGACATCACGAGGAGTTCCGGAATGGTCCGGAGGTGAAGATTTATATATGGGAAGTTGTCATACGGTCACCGGAAAAGTTCGGGGGCATACCGGTATTGTACCGGGGCCACCGGAGGTGTTCCGGGGGTCCACCGGGAGGGTCCACCTGCCCCGGATGGCCTTATGGGCTGTAGGAGGAAGGGAACCAGCCCCTAGTGGGCTGGGCACCATCTCCCCCCCTAGGGCCCATGCGCCTAGGGTTGGGGGGGGGGGAAACCCTAGAGGGGCGCCTTGCTTGGGGGCAAGCCCCTCCCTTAACCCCGCCCCTCTAGATCTCATCTAGAGGGGCCGCCCCTTCCCTTCCTCTATAAATAGAGGGGCGAGGGGAGGGCGCAGCCCCTCCCCTCCCAACACCTCCCCTCCTCCGTTGAGTGCTTGGCGAGGCCCTGCCGGAGTACTGCCACTCCATCACCACCACGACGTCGTGTTGGTGTTGGAGCACTCTTCCTCAACCTCTCCCTCCTCCTTGCTAGATCAAGGCGCGGGAGATGTCTCCGCTCCGTACGTGTGTTGAACGCAGAGGTGCCGTCCGTTCGGCGCTAGGATCATCGGTGATTTGGATCACGACGAGTACGACTCCATCAAACCCGTTCTCTTGAACGCTTCCGCTCGTGATCTACAAGGGTATGTAGATGCACTCCTCTCTTTCTCTCTCTCTCTCTCTCTCTCTCTCTCTCTCTCTCTCTCTCTCTCTCTCGCGTTGCCTGATGACTCCATAGATAGATCTTGGTGTTGCGTAGAAAATTTTAAATTTCTGCTACGATCCCCAACACGTATATCCCCGACCCACAAAGCTCGTTTACAGTTCTCAGAAAATCGGTTTTGCAGGCCGGTGCCCGCGTCGGCCCGCATATCATATGCAGTTTTATCTGAATTTGACACATATGGCACATATTCAGAATTACTAATTTAATATAAGAAAAAAAAATTCAATATTACAATACAACAGTCTTCCAAATTACAATAATTATTCAAATCACCAAAGCAAACTAAATAATTCAATACAAAACTTGTCCCGAATACAAATCACACATGAATTAAAATGAAAATGAATAGAAAAATGGAATGTGTTACTGCCCAGTCCTTTGCAAGTGGTGCTCAATGAGATCCTCCTGAAGCTGAAAGTAGGTGTTTGCATTTTCAATCTCCCTGTAGGTCAGGAGAAAATCTCTATTACGGTTCGGATTTCTAGCTGGTTTGACATGGCTACCCACATTGTCGTAGAAGAACTCCAAGTTCATGCCTCTCTCATCTTCTAGAATCATATTGTGAAGAATAACAAACATGTCATGATGTTTTTCAAGAATCGCTTGTCCCAAAAATGAGCAGGACCACGAAGAATGGCAGACCTAGATTGCAAAACCCCGAATGATCTTTCAATGTCTTTTCGGTCTGCCTCTTGTGCCCTTGCGAATTCACAATGTTTCCTAGTTTGGGGGTCATTGATGCTCTTGACAAATGTGCACCAAGGAGGGTATATACCATCTGCAAGATAGTACCCCTCTGTGTATTCATGCCCATTGATAGTATAGTTGCAAGCAGGAGCATCACCACTAGCAAGCCTAGCAAACAAATGAGACCGTTGCAACACATTGATATCGTTGAGAGTACCATGCATACCAAAAAAGCAATGCCCAATCCATAAATCCTCGGATGCTACGGCCTCTAGCACAATTGTTGGATCACGAGACTTGCCACAATATATTCCCTGCCATGCCTTCGGGCAATTTTTCCATATCCAATGCATACAATCAATGCTTCCTAGCATGCCATGCCAACCTCTGCTCTCATAGGTGCCATCAATTTTTGTTTGTCTTCCTCGTTGGGTGCCCGAAGATATTCAGGACAAAAGACACGGATGATCAATTTGGCAAACCTACGCACTGGCTCAATTGTAGTATCTTCACCATGCGAAGTTACTCATCGGCATAGTCAGCCGGAATGCCATATGCAATTACTCACATAGCTGCCAATATTTTTGATATGCACTAAATCCCTTCAAGCCCGCGAGATTTCTTCTTTGAGTAAAATACCGACAATTGGCCTCACAAGTTTGAACTATTTTTACAAAGAGGGACCGGCGCATTCGGTACCTTCTCCAGAAGAGGTGCGGCGGATATGTCGGATTGTCCGTGAAGTAGTCTTGCATCAACATCTCGTTACTGAGATGGCAATTTCGAGGAATGCAAAGACGGCCGACGGTCAATCCTCGCCGTCTCTTTCGGTTCTCATCTTTGTGCTCCTTTACGGCGAGGGCCATCACCAACATCTGCTTGCGATAGTTGACAAGCTGCATCTCAACATCCGAGTCGTCCGAATCGGATGAATCCTCGATCAAAAACTTCTCGCACGGGCTCAATTCCATCTAAATTCACAAATACGCAAGCCGTGTTAACCAACTATGCATAAGCACAAGCACAAGTAAAAGTACTCATCGACTGCTCGGGGCGGTGGCTCTGCGACGGTGGATCTAGGGGCGGTGACGGTGACTAGGGGAGACTCGGGGCGGTGGCTCTACGGCGGTGGATCCCGGGGCGGCGACGGCGACTAGGGGCAGCTCGGATCGGCGGATCCGGGGAGCCGGTGAAGAGGCTAGGTGGAACAGGGGACAGGCGCCCCCACGGCGCGATTCCGTCCGCCGATTTGGCCGGAATCACTGGTGGCTGACGGGCGGCGGCGGAAGGGGGTGGGGAAAGGACGCGGGTTGAAATGTCCCTCCCGCCAACCGCTTTCCTGGAATACAGGGCACCGTCGGGGCGAGGCAGAAACCTGCGTTTTCGCGGGTTGGGGATGAGATTTTACGGCGCCCCTGAAAAATTTTTACGGGCCCGACGCGTTTGCGGTGTCTGGTCGGGCATCATTTTACGCGCGGACCCGTATTTTGGCGGTTATTTTGCGGGTCGGGGTTGCTAAAGAGCATCTCTAGCAGACCCGACATAATGCCCCGACCCGCAAAATAACCCCCAAAATGCGGGTCGGCACGGAAAATCCCGCCCGAACAGACCCCGCAAACGCAGCCGGCCCGTAAAATTTTTTTAGGGGCGTGGCAAAATCTTGACCCCAACCCGCGAATCGTCGGTTCCCCGACCCGTCGGTGCCCTGCATATAGCGGGAGCGGTTGGTGGGGAGGACATTTCAGCTCGCGCTTTTCCCCACCTACAACCTCCCCGCTCCCCCTCGCCCCGCCTCGGGCCGCCGCCCATGATTCCGGCGAAAGTAGCCGGCGAGATAATGCTGAAGGCCGCCACACGTACGAGGTTGCCCTCCGCCAACCCTTCCTGCGTCGGTGGGCCGGAAAGTTGCATATCTGTGGCCCATCGTCGTGGGCGGCCCGAATTTGGCTTTTCCTGCCGCCGGTGGCCGCGCCAAGCGATGGAATGGTCGGGGAGCACCTCGCGCAGCTCTGGCAAAGTCCCATCGCCACATGCAGGTACGGGTTCGTCCTGTCACCGCCGCCGACGGTTTGCCTGCATGGATTCAGCCGGTTGTCCGCCGGGCTCGGCGCTCGTGCAGCGGCTCTGCGGCTCGCCGATGCCGCTCATACAGTGCGACGACTGCACGCAGACAGTGCTGCGGCTATCTTTGGGCACGCCGAAGCACCTCGTATGGGTGTTGTTCAAATGCGAAAACAACGGGGTACATGTTCTTTTCATTCGGCTTTGGCACCGTATTCTTTGCTTCAATTGCGATAGCTCATTTCGAACATCATCATGTGTGTAGGAATATTGATGCTCATTTTGGTTTTGGGAAGGCGAATATATTGATTTATTGATAGAAAGAAACTTAATAGACGTTCGTGCAATCCCTAGTACAGTCGAAGGTAATGAAGCGGTTGCATGTGAAACTAGAGGGGAAGCAACGTCTACATCTTTAGAACCAAAGAAGAAGAATGAAGAATGCGAGATCAAGAATCCGTATATCAACAATAAGTGCATGGAGAAGATATTGCTTCAACTAGTGGGAGCAGTTATGGAAGTTGGAAATCTTCTAAAATGCATAATTGTGGTTCTTGTTTTCTTTGGTCTTGCTATTCTAGCAAAGATTTGGTGATATCTATGTATCCAATGTTGTTGAAAAAGCAAAAAAAATGCATTATCTTGTTTCAAATTGAGGTGCAAATTGAGGATTTGCTGGCCGGCGGGAGTGGCGCGAGACCAGACCCCGCAAAGCCGGCACGTAAAAGAGCATATTTCGCGAAGATCCTTTTGTACGGGTCCGTTTTGCGGGGTCTGCCTCTGCGGCCGTCCGCGCCGGCCCGCAAAGCCGTTTTTCCGTGAACTGCAAACGTGTTTTATGGGTCGGCATTATGCGGGTCTGCTAGAGATGCTCTAAGACAAGCTTTTTGAGACGGAGTGAGTACAATTGATCTTACCTCGACAATAGCCTATATATTGTAGTTATTTAAGAATATATTGGGCTATAGTCACTGTGAAATTATTGTTTTTTTGGCACATCAATGTGTTATGCATTGTCCTGCAGTTCAGGTTGTGCAAACTTTACGACATCAAAATGCAATATTTTAACTCAAAAATAAAATGCAATGGTTTGATATACGCACTCTTCTCGGTTGATTGTTGATTTACCTTCTTAGGGCACACTGAGTGGTTACCATCATTAAGTGACTGTACTTGTCTACATGCTTCTGTTCTTCACCCGCTTTGATGAAACCTACGATCCACCATTTTTTTTTGCGGGAAGATCCACCATGAATTCTTTGGTTTGGCATTCACTTAGTATGCCTTTCAAACCAAGTGATATGTCATGGATATTAATGCGCATATCTCCCCCATTCCAGCCTCCCTCCATTCCAAAATACTATAATGGATGTAAGTTTTTTCCCAAGTCAAACTTTTTAAAGTTTGACCTAGTCGGTAGAAACATATATTTATATTTAGAAATGTTTGACCTAGGGCTGAACTTATACTACCACTATCCGGGTTTGTTAGTCCCCTTTTTGTGTAAACTTTGGCCTTAAATTTGATTAACAAAATATAAGTTATATGCAATAAAATTAAAATTGGGAGACTCGTATTTGCAAGAAGTTTCCAATAATATTATTTTTCTTACATATAAATTGAATTTTACTACTACACCATGTTAGAATTCATGCCAAAAAAATATGGATGTAAACGCCATAAATACCTGCTTATATTTTTTCCCTTTGATATATTTCCAAATGGCAAAGATCAGTAGATTACAGAAAGAAATGCTGTTTAGTTTAAACAAAACCGGATTAAAGGCGTTTGAATGTTTAATAGGCAAGGTATTCATCATCATATAATATTCGAAATTCCGAACAGCAAAGGTACGGTAAAGCAAACCAAACGCTAGCATGAATGAATATTAAACATGACGCTCATCTATCGTCCCTTGCGATCTCATCCGACTATTTGTGTATAATGCGCGCCCTCCATGCGTCAGAGAGTTAAGGTCAGATCGACCTCCTCCCCAGCTCCGTCGTCCTCCTCCAGCTCTGCGGCGAGCGACTCCAACACGTCTCCTTCGGGCTCCACGACCGGCTGCGTCGCCGGCGCCACCGGCAGCCCCATGAAGTTTATTTCCACCGGAGGGGGACCTCCATGGCGGTACTCCTCCCAAAAGGACTGGTTCGGAGCAAGCACAAACAGCCACGGGCTCAACAAAGTACAGATGAGAGCAGGCAAGTTGGGTACCGGCGGGCTTACAGGCTCGTTCCGGCGTCGTTTCTTGACGCAGCTGCGTGAAGACATATGGCCACCAAGCGCCTGGGGTGTTGGCCACGACTTAACGCAAAAAGGGCATTGGTGTCCCTCCCGCGGTGGCGGCGGCCGCCATGGGTTTGGTGCGCCACCGGAGGCCATCTCCTGCGCGAAAGGCTTTTGGGGTCGAATGGGAATGGCTAGCGCTCTCTCTCTCTCTCTCTCTCTCTCTCTCTCTCTCTCTCTCTCTCTCTCTCTCTCTCTCTCTCTCCAGGGCTAGCTGCTTATGTAGGTGCTGGCCTGCGTCAGATGTTCTATGAATCGCGCGATTTTCTTTCTTTTTTTGCGCGTGCTAGGCTGGTTCTCACCGGGTAATTATTGGATACTTTTTTTGCGGGTAGGGTAATTATTGATTACTGCGCGTTCTTTTTTTCCTGTGTCTAATAGTGCGCGTTATTCTTTGCTTCTTCGTTAGAGTCAGGTTCAGCAAACTCCAATCGCCTGCGAAGAACTCTTATCTCTTTCTCTATGCTGGAATTTAGTTTAGTTTTGAACCAACCTAATAGCACTTTCGGAAATTCCTAATAAACTCTAAAACCCCCATTAGCCCATTCGTGCAATGCAAGGCAAGAGCTGGAAGTAAAGTTTAGTCCCGCATTACTAGTTTGATAGGAGTTGGACCTCCTTATAAAAGAGGTTATTTTTTTATATGTATGAGCATGAGAACAAGAAAGATATACACACGCCCTCCTCCGCCGCCCACCTGGGCACGACGCGCCGCGGGTTGCAGGAATGAGCTGAGCCCTTGTCTAATTTTTTTTGACACACGACTAGTATACGAAAGGTCACGCGGGAGCTAAAAAGTTTTGTTTAGTGGAGATTAAATACGAACGTTGCACCCTTCGGCTGTTGGTTGTTTGTTTCATCTACCTCTTTTCCTTCACCTCCCGTCGCTGCCTATTAGCTTCCTTCTTCTGTGCCTATAAAAGAGAGGTCGCTCCTCTCCAAAGTGAAACACCAGAACATCTTCTTCCTCTCGCCACCGAGTTTCTGAGCACTGAGCTACTGCTATGGTCTTCCCCGTCCCGACTTGTGGCGTGCACCGCAGGTCAGGACAGTATGCCTTCGAAACCCCACCTCTTTGAGTCATGTACGGGAGAAGGGTGATACGGTTTTTGGGGAGCGCTCCGCGTGACTACTGACTTGTTCATCACGGACGTCCCGGACGCTGACGACCACTTCCCCAACGACGACTTCTTCCCCGACGTCGACAACCTCTTCGATGACATGGCCGGCGAGGACGTCGACCCCAAGACTAGTGCTTCTGCCGCTGCTCCGTACGTCTTCGTGTTCTTTCTGTTTAAGATCCTGGCATAGTTTCTTGTTCTAGCCTTTCTTGTTCTAGCCTCTGTTCTAGCCTTTCTATGTTCTAGCCTCTGCTAGATTACATGACTTGTTTCATCTCTACTATAATAGTCATGTTTTATCTACTAATTCTGTTAATAAAATTATATGGTAAATTTTTCATACTTCCAAAACTCTAATCAGCTCCATAACTCTAATCAGCCTCAGTATGAGCTCTTGGTTCGGTAAAAAAAACATCAATTTGAGCTGCTGCAAGTACGTCGGTGTTGCAACATTTTTCTCTGGCAACTCTGCTAAAATTCACTTGAAAATCCTTCAAATATTTTCTGCCGTGATTTCTTAAAAAATTATTCAAAATCTTTGCTATCGCAACGCGGCACCGGAAATCATTGCAACATTTTACTTAGCTGACTCCATGAAAAAAAACGGGTATTTTTGTAGATTCACGATCATAAAGTTACCCCCCAAGAAGTTTACACAAATCATAAAGTTACTTAAACGGGTATTTTTGTAGATTCACGATCAACTAATTCTACCCGTGAAAAAAACTAATTCTAATTCGTATTCTTCCAATGGATCAAACAAGAAATCAGAACAATCTGATCTTTTTGATTGAAGGGTTAACTAATAATCTCCACCTTTAATCTGCTTCAAAATCTTCAAAAATTGTAAAGTTTTCTAGGTGGCGCGGGGGGGGGGGGGGGAGGTGTTATTTTTTACTTTATACATCGTAGTAATGCAACAATTATGATGTGACATCTCTTGGCCTGGTGGTATGTCTGCATAAGAGCATCTCCAACCACAAGGAGATAACTCAAGTCCCCATACATCCGTGAACGTGCTCAGTCAGTGACCGGGCGTGTCCGTTTTGAGCATCCATTTGTGTGTGCATGCAATAAGTCCCCTACATTCTCCTCAAATTCTCCGGTCAAATGCATATGGTGGGGATCAAGAGAGAGGGGGAAAAGAAAGAGAAAAAGTGATCCCGGTTGGGGGCATCCTACGTGGAGGGCTGTCCGGACATGCCCGAACATCCCCATATGCTCCTCATATTTTGTATGGATATGGGGATATGCGGCCCGTCAAATGGAGACAAAGTGGGGGAGGGGGGTGTCGGTCGGCGGCTTTTTCCTTGTCTCCCCTGTCTAGACAGTGATCAGGCTGTCCCCCCAGGTGTATGTCAAGGATTTGGGTGGTCTGGTTATAGATGCAAAAACCCTCCTCGCTAGAGGTCTCGTGAGTTCCAGCTTTTGCAATCAATTACTTAGTGGTGACCACTTGCATATGAATCAGTCGATAACTATCATGGGTTAAATATTACAGATTTTTACGCTTTTTTAATTTAAATTTCGGGCGAAAAAGTCCAAAAATCCCAGATTTTTAAGTATTTTGTCACTCTGACTAAAAAAATCCTAGCTCACAACAACACATGCAACAGCAAGGAAACATATTTTCAACCATTTGTAGCAATCACAAAAACATTAATACATGGTATTCATGTGTACGTAAGAAACACCAACACATTTGTGGCATGTCAAAAAATAGCGCGCAACCTAAAAAATATCGATTAACTGACCTCAAGTTGCCAACATTTTATGCACCGGCCTTGACCGATTTGGCTCCGTGGAGTCACCAAAACATGATCTCACAGACTTGTGGAACACAAGACAAGACCAACACTACACATAGGTCGGGTGAATGTGAGGTAAAACAGTCAGCCTTCATGCTGCCGAATCTCCCTAAACTGATAAGCATCTAATTATCAAAACCGCTACTAGGAACTTTGATTTTACTCAGACCCGGATTCTTTACCTGGGGATAATTGCCTCCTAGGGACATAAAAGCACCAAATAGTACATTCCAGGGAGATATATCTTGTAGCTGAAAGTTTTGGGAAATAAGACATAAAAAAGGTGTGATAGCTTCCGGGTGCCCTTACACCCTTTATGGAACATCAAATATGGTCAAACTGTAGGTTCTTGCAAGTTTTCATAACAAAATATCATGTAGAGAGAGGTGTACACATGAGCTTCAGATTTCAGTACTAAAAGTGATGAAAACTTCAAGAACTGAAATCTTTTTCTTATGTAGAGCTCTTCGAATGTTTTTTTGGCATGAAAACTTGAACGCATCTACAAAGTTTGATCATATTTGATGCTGCAAAGTTTCAAAAATTTTTAGATTTTTTTTAATTTTTTTGAATTTACTGTTCATAGAGGGTGTAGGGCACCCGGGAGCTAAAAAACCACTCTCATAAGACATGCCAAGGTTGGACGCACGTAGATGCCCTCAAGTCTAGAAAGACACTGACTGATGACCCCACTATGGCAAGTAGATGGTCTCCTACGCCTTTTTAGTCAAGTGATTTCTATTTTCATGTCCCTCATCGCTTAGTCCTCCTCAGTTTCGCCCATGCTTTTTCGCAATCCTCACTTTTCCTCTCCACCGCTCGGCCCACCCTCACAAAAGCCCGAACGGGAGTTTGTCGTCGGGTCAAAGGCTTTGATCATTACTGGGTGTGGCTACTGACGCATGGGACACCCATGTCAGTGCTTTCCCACTCGTAGATGGTGGGAGGATCACTACTGGGAAAAGCACTATAGGTGAACTATAAATAGTGGCGGGCAGGACATGTCACCCGCCACTGCTAGTTTTCTAAAAGTGCATTGACGGGTACCTGGACTAGCCCGTCACAGTTACGGGCATGCCTATGGCGGGCGCTGGCCAGCAACCGCCACAGCTAGGCCCTTCCAAATATGCCCGCTGGCTGGAAACTGTAGTTGCGAGCGCTGACCTAGTACCTAGCACTGACTTGTGGGTAATCAGTGGCAGGCGTTGCTAGGTGCCCGCTACCACCATATTTTGTCAAGCGCATCAAATAAATCAAAATTTGGAAACGTTTGTTGTACAGGTGTCTGTGCTTGCCCACCATTGCTCTCGACGGTCAGTTCTCCTTCCACGCCCGCCCAACAACCATCCACAAAACTTTCATTTCCATCGTTTCGTCTTTCTCTCTGCCATTTCCGCTCCCTCGTCCCCTTCCTCGTTGTCTTGTGCCTCAGCCGCCACCCTCGTCCCTCCAACCAGCTGGCGGCGCCTTCCACGCGTCCGACACCGTGAGCGATGCCGGATCTGCTCTCCTTTGTGTCGTCCACCTCGATCTCCACCGCGCTGTTCTCTGTCTCGACTACTTGCAACCCCCATCCTCCCCCTAACCGCCACCACCTTCCTTCCCCTCGACCACCGCCCTCGACCGCGGCCAGAAAAGTGCCAACGGTATACTACATCTCCGTGACTAAATTACGCTCTTTTTCATATCGGTAGGTGTCTGAATATTTGGAACATTGCTAAATATGACAAGCATCGATGATGTTTGAATTTTCTCACATATGAGAAGTGCATGGGCTTATAGTTATTCACAAGGATTTGAAAAGGAGTGACAAAGTTTTTACGTAATGTTGATTCATTTTCGTTCCGCCAAGTTTCTATCATTCCATACGTCAACTTTGTAAGCAAAGTTCATGCCGAATTTTATTTGCTATGACAATATTGTTTACTTTGCTTACATATGACAAGTGCATGGGTTTAGCATCAACATTGCTAAATATGATAAGTGGCAATGATGTTTGAATTTCTTACATATGAGAAGTGCATGGGTTTCATGTTATTCACAAGGATTTGAAAAAGAGTGACAATGTTTTTGTGAAACGTTGATTCATTTCCATTTCGCCACATTTCTGTCATTCCATACGTCAACTTTGTAAGCAAAGTTCGTGCCGAATTTCATTTGCTATGACAATATTTTGTAATTTGCTTACATATGACAAGCACATGGGTCTAGCATCAACATTGCTAAATATGAAAAGTGGCAATAATGTTTGAATTTCTTAAATATGAGAAGTGCATGGGCTTCAAATTATTCACAAGTTTTTGAAAAAGAGTGACAAAGTTTTTGCGGAACGTTGATTCATTTCTGTTTGGCCAGATTTATGCCACTCCATACGTCAACTTTGTAAGCAAGGTTCAGGCCGAATTTCATTTGCTATCACAATATTGTTTAGCTTTCTAAGCAAATTCATGCGGAATTTAGATGTGACAAGTGCATGGGTTTTGAAAATGACTGCCAATGTTTTGATGAAACGTTGATTAACTTCCGTTTCATCAAATTTCTGGTAGTCAAAATATGTTCAATATTCAGCAAAGGTCATGCCAAATTTTCTCTAACCCTTCTTATTTACTTCCTCCTCTCAAAATTACTATTAATAAGTGCTTTATAATGATTGTTACGGATCATGAGGTGAAGATCTGCCATATCTGCAAATGTCCATGTATGGACAGTGTGGATATTGCAGTAGATTTCAGACTCTTCTTGACGAACGGATTTCAAAATCAGTGGTAACAGTCTTTAACCTCAATTAGTATTCTATTCAAACATTTCTATAATTATTGAGAGACTTTATTGTTAATGATGACATGCTGCATAGTGTATCACATGCAACATAAGGGTTGACTTCAACAATTTATGCGGTAAAGATATGTACTTTCACGATGATATGGGGCACACATTCGAACTGGAGTGCGTAAACGAAAGGATAGAACCATTATATATGGTGATGGATGGGAGCAGTACATTGCATAGAATAATTTGATTGGAGGAGAGTACATATCATTTTCCGTGAATGAAGGGGTTAACAGGTTATGGACAATGTATTTCTGCAATGATGACTATGAAGATGACCAGTATCATAATGATAGCTAGGATCACCAGGATTATGGAGACAGCCAAGATGACTAGTGCAGCCATGAAGATGAGGACATATCAGATGATGATGATAGCCAGAATGATGATGTTGAGCAAGATGTGGACTATGAGGGAGATGTTGGCGATGGTCCATTCAGTTCAGCAATTTTCTCTCAAAGAATGAGGAAGCTTACTCTGGATGAGACCCTGAATGTCACCACGATATTACCATCGAGTGTGGCCTTCATTAGGAAGGCCTTCGTGCACCGTTTAACAAAATCCAATGTCATAAAAAAGTCATGGTGAGATGTTTTGTATTCTTTCATCTTTTTTTGTTCATAACAAAGTCTGTTGAGATGTCTAACATTGCACGCTCTCTATTTTCTATTAATGATGGGGAGTCCAGAAGTTAACTATGAAGATGTTTCCGGAGTGGATATCCCCGACGTCAGCATCGCTGGGGTATGGCATGGACCAACAGGGCGTGTCACCAGCATACAGTACAAGACAAAATTGGACGGGCACATATCGTTCTATGGGTACGGGTGGCAGGAGTTCTTGACGGGAAATAGAGAACTAAGGATGGACACCCTTTTGATAATCACCATAAGGGAGAGCAACCGCAACGACTTTCAGATGATGCTTGTCCTCAACCATGTTTAGAAATATGGTCTAAGCCATGAATATATCAGCATCTAAACTGTTAGTTAATTAGTATGTGATACATTGATGTTTGTTTCTTGAGTCGAACAAATTTGAAGTGTTAATTAATTATTTGGTTGTTTGTTTCCAAAATGATTCGGTCTGTTTCAGTTATATTGAGAATCATATGACTACGCCTTTTGGGGTAATGTGTGTCAACCCGCAATGCCAACAGTTGGTATATTGTAGCCTATCTCTCCAGTGGCGGGAGCTATGGGAGAACCGCTATTGCTACAATGGTTTCTGTGGCGGGTAGGAACTGTCGCCCGCCATAGGAAGCAACGTACCAGTGGCGGGGCACACGCCCATCACTGCTGCGGTTATAGCAGTGGCGGGCGGCCCTCGGAGCCTACCTCGCTACTGTTGGCCTTTTCCCGCCCGCCACTTCTAGGCATTCCTGCAGTAGTGCATATACTGACTTGTGGGACACCTCTGTCAGCGACTGTGCGGTCATAGATGGCGGGTGTATATTCTGACTTATGGGATACCTCTCTCAGTGGCTGCGCGGTAGTAGGTGGTGGTCGCAGTTACTGGCGCGTGGGACACCTTTGTCATTGGCTGTGCGGTCGTAGGTGGAGGTCGTAGTTACTGGCGCGTGGGACACCTTTGTTATTGGCTTCACGGTCGTAGGTGGGGGTGCAGTTACTAGCTTAGGGAAACCTTTGTCACCGGCTGCGCCAACTGAAAAAAGAGGTTGCTTCTTAAGCCACGAAGAGTACTCGAACCCGAGACCACACGCTCAAAGAGAGGTGCAAGAGGCAACTGGCCAAGTATGTTGACGTAACTTCTGAAACAGTCCTCGCCATTTTATGTACTAAACGGAGCGAAGGATAAACCAACCGTTTAGTCAGTATACTTAGTATACCATTGGGGCATTAATAGTTTTATTCAAACCATTTGGTCTGGCGGATGCACCTGAATATTTGTTTGGTGAATGAACTTGGGACAAACAAAGTAATAGAAGTAGGCCACGGAAATTAGTTTAGTCCTAAACAATGGCCACAGAAATGACTCAAATAATTTTAAATGCCCACATACATGGCAAAATCCATGATAACATTTATTCTGGTCAACGTTTCATAGGAATTTGCAATTATTTTGTAATTAAAAAAATAAATTTTCCATCTTCCAAGGCCAGAAATGACTTTTTTGTGAAGGAAATGCCTCAAATAATTTTGAAATTTGTTCCATATCATTTTTCATCAAAATCAGGCCACACTGGATGGCCACTGACCAGGTTTTAGCAATTTCAGAGTGATATTGCTATATTTCATAAATTTAATTGAGTTTCAGTGAATTATCAGAAAATGCCCAATTTTGCACTACAAGTGTGATGTAGATTGGTCCTGAAAACTTATAATCCATCAGAAAATGCTAAAATATTGGTGGTGGATGAACTTGGGACAAGGAAAGTAGGAATTCCAAAGCATTTTGTATTAATGGTCAACACTTCAAGTTTGACCCGAATTTGAAAAAACTAAGAAAATGAGAATAGGCTCAAACATGCAAATACCTTTGCATTGAGACATTTTATGTGTAATAGTTTGTGGAAAAATATTAAACTTGCAATATAATGAGTAAAAAAACGTTCACAAAATGGCCTATCTAGTATGGACTTGTGTGGATTTTCATGGCATATGCATATGGAAATGCCCACATACATGGCAACATCCATGATAAAATGCCTGAATTTGGCACAACTATTGGTGTTACCATTGTGGACAATGTTTCATAGGAACTTGAAATTATTTTGTAATAAAAAATAAATTTTTTATTTTGCATGGACATAAATGACTTGCACTACAAGTTTGAACATCCAATATGGCGGGCTTTAGCGGGCTATTTGTGAAGGCGACCATTTAGCGGCACCCTGCTGAAAAGGCGATAGCGGGCTATAGCAGTTGTAATTTTGATCATTTCATTTTTCATCAAAAGCAGGCCACATTGGATGGCCACTCACTAGAGGTTTCAGCAATTTGAGAGTAATATTGACATTTAGTTGAGTTCTAGTGAATTATTAGAAAAGAGCCAAATTTGCAATACAAGTGTGATGTAGATTGGTCCTGAAAATTTCTAAAAATCATTTTGTGCTAAAATATTGGTGGTGGATGAACTTGGGAGAAGGAAAGTAGGAATTCCAAACCATTTTGTATGAATGGTCAACACTACAAGTTTGACCCCAATTTAGAAAAACAAAGAAAATGAAAAAGGCTAAAAAATTCAAATGCCTTTGCATTGAGCCATCTTATATGCACTAGCTTGTAGAAAAAAATATTAAACTTGTAGTACAAAAAATTTGTAAAAAACTTCACAAAATGACTTATCTAGTATGGACTTGTGTGGATTTCAAGGCATATGCACATGGAAATGGCCACATACATGGCAAAATTCATGATAACATGCCCAAATTTGGCATAACTATTTTGGTTACCATTGCATCTAATATTTCATAGGAATTTGCAATTTTTTGTAATAAATAAATAATTTTTCCATTTTCCAAGGCAAGAAATGATTTTTTGTTAACGAAGTGCCTCAAATAATTTTTAAATTTGTTCCATTTCATTTTTCATCAATAGTAGGCCACATTGGATAGCCACTCACCAAGTTTCAACAATTTGAGAGTAATATTGCTATATTCCATGCATATAGTTGAATTTACTGAATTATTAGAAAATGTCCTAATTTGCAGTACTAGTGCGATGTAGATTGGTCTTGAAAATTTCCAAAAATCATTTTATGCTACAATATTGGTGGTGGATGTACTTGCAACAAGGAAAGTAGGAATTCCAAACCTTTTTGTATGAATGCTCAACAGTGCAATTTTGACCCCCATTAGAAAAAACAAGAAAATGAAAAAAGGCTCAAAAATTCAAATGCCTTTGCATTGAGCCATATTATGTGCCCTAGTTTGTGGGAAAAATATTAAAATTGTAATACAACAAGTTTGAAAAAAAAACTGCACAAAATTGGCACTATTTGATTGAGAACACCCAATTATTTTAGCATCTTCATGAAATTTGGGTCACCACTTGTCACACACAAGCAAACATGGCACACATTGGACATTCAAACATGCATAGCTACTGAAATTCAAATTGGACATTCAAACAACACAAATTTTATTTAAAGTTTATAATTTTTACACACATAAACCCTAAACAAAGCTACTGATCGCCTCGTACACTTTGGAGTCGCCGCCGCCACCGAGGAAGTCCTCGTCGTCGTCGCTCACGATCTCGATGGTGACGTTTCCACCGAGGCGACGACCGCCTGTTGAAGCCTTGGAGATTCCACCGGGTCATCGAGGTCGCACTGCGGCCGCTTTGTCGATTCGCACAACACCTTGAGGAGCCCGCACAGGTCTGCAGGGCTGCCGAGCTCGCTGGCCACCGCACCCCTGTACTCTGCCAGCAGCGGTGGCCCTGACTTTGGCTTTGGCTCCAACAAGGGCCGCCATAGCCCGTCCCATGCTCGAGCTTGGGCACGTGCGAGCTTGTCCGTGGCTTGAGCTTGGGCATGAGCACGGGGCCGTGCGAGCTCGTCCCAAGCTCCGTCTTTGGAAGGCACATAAACGG
Source organism: Aegilops longissima (assembly GCA_021605205.1). NCBI lineage: Eukaryota > Viridiplantae > Streptophyta > Magnoliopsida > Poales > Poaceae > Aegilops > Aegilops longissima. The sequence continues at coordinate 509,407,688 of CM038681.1, forward strand.
CTTGGTGGAGCTCTTCCCCGGCTCTGGCTTAGGAACTCGGAGGCCCGGGATGCTGCTAGCACCGACGCCTCCTATTGCAGATGTGGGCATGGCCCGCGTCGTGGCTCGAACCGTGGCCCGTGGCGGCGAAACCCGGTCATCCTCGTTGAGACCGAGCTAGACGTGGCACTCGGCCATGACATCGGGGAAGGTACGCCCTTCCCAGAAGGCGTACCTCTTGTCGATGTTGTGCCGCGACGTCGAAGGGTAGCGGCCGTCGTAGCGCTGGATGTGGGATGCATTCTCCTCCGCCAGGATCTCCGGCCACCGCGGGCTGCGGGGCGCGTAGCGCTGCTTCGACCGCTCCACCTCCGGCAGGCTTTGTCGAAAGTCGCGTATTGCGCGCGACATGGCCAATGTGCCAACCACGGGAACAGGCTCCACAGGGAGACCCCGACGCTCAGGTGTCATCCGACCGGCAAGTGCGTATCCAGCGACACCACGATGCCACAACGGGTGAGGAGCGATGCCTCCTCGACCTGGAGGGCGCGTGATAGGACGTGAATTAAATACGTGCGACGTCATTTCCTCCTGCTGCTTCCCGCGCGACAGGCCATTATTGCGGCTGCTTGAGGGGGAGGTGTCTAGGGTTTGGTAGAGGCGCATGGCGGAGAAGGCTGTGGGGCAGCGAGGGGAGGGGAGGGGATTGGGACAAGAGTGGGTGAACACCGTTGCTCCCCGTGTGGCTATAAAATGCATTAATAGATGCCTGCGGGGCACGCCGGCGACGCGACTCCTCGCACGAGAAACCGCATGGTGCGCACTGCCCGTATGTGAAAGCACCGACGTGACCGCGATGTAACTACTCATGCATGCGGACACGAATGACGCTGATTTTGTGAGAGCGCCACCTGGCATGGTGTGCCCCCACGCGTCAGTAACAGCGCCGGCTAACAGTCAACTCTCTTGACCAAAGGCAAACCCCTGTTTGGGCATTGGATAGGGTGGGTGGCACGGTGGAGGGGAAAAGTGAGGAGAATAAGTGTGCTTGGCAAAACTAAGGAGGACTAAGCAATGAGGTGCATGGAAATAGAAATCCATCTAGTCAATGGTGCACTCTTATTTTTTTGTCCCGCATCTTTTACCACCACCCCCTTCCTCATGTTGGGCCCATAGCTACATTGTAAGGAAGGGATATTAGAAAGGGCGTGTAAAAGCAAAGTTTCAGCTAAGTTATCTACTATCCTTTTCCCTTGTCTGAAATCTTGGTCCTCCCAAGAAATTCCCCATTCTCTCTCGTAGTCGAGCACTTTCCCCTCTCAGATCTCTGATGCGCCCGGCCCCACCCCTGTTTCTCCCCTTCTACCTCCAAGAATCAGTAGTTTAACCATGGCCTCTAGTGACCATCATGGCCATGCCGGCAGGGGTACGGTGATAGTGTTGCATCCCCATGGTGAACGTAGTGTGCCACCCGTGGTGACATGTTGCGACACATAAGCCGTGTTACTTAGAGCAACTCCAGCCGCGCACCAAAAGGCCCCCAGGCGACTTTTTACGTGCCGGCGCCGAAAAAACGCCCCAGTCGCGCCCCAAGACACCGAAATCCGCCGGGTCGGCCCTTTTTTTGGCCCGGCGATCGCAGCCCGAACCCGACACACTGGGGGGGCTCGGGAGCTTCGGTGCAAGGGAAAAACACGAATGGGCCACACTGTCAAGCGAAAAGTCAAGCCAATCGTCCAGATTCGCCTCCCATCCCCCGCGTGCTCGGCGGCCACCCCGCGGATCCCGGCGCCGCCCACCGCCCACCACCGCTAGATAGGCCATTCCCTGCCGGAAAAGAGAGGAGGTTTCGCGGCGGTAGCCTCTCCACCACGTCCGGGCGGTTTTTCTGGCGTTCCGGCCTCGCAGGGCAGTGTACCAGCAGGTGTGTGCCCACCACGCCCGTAAGGTGTTCAGCGATTTTCCTGCTCGGCAATGGACTCGAATGACGAGGAGGCGCTCGCCGCGCTACTGGAGGAGGAAGCCGATGCCGACGTCTAGGAAGAGGAACATCTCATGGTCCTCGCCGTCCTCGTTGGCCTGCTCGTGAGCAATGAAAAGCCGTGGCGAGGTGGCTCGGTGCCGGGGCGAATGAAAGCAAAGAACCGACATCGTCTGGAAGGCTACTGCATGCTCTACTCCGACTACTTCGCCGATGCTCCACTGCACGACGACAAAGTATTCCGACGCCGTTATCGGATGAGCCAAAAGCTTTTCCTCAGGATTGTGAATTCCATTCGGGAGTTCGACAGCTACTTCAAGTGCAAGAAGGATTGCACCAGAAAACTTGGATTAACCTCAATCCAGAAGTGCACGACAGCGATGAGGATGCTTGCATACGGAGCTCCTGGTGATTCACTGGACGACTATGGGCTCATGGCTGAGTCCACGACCATTGAGTGTTTCTATAAGTTCGCAGGGCAGTGGTGGCAGTGTTTGGACCGCAATACTTGCGAACACCCAATGCAGAAGACACTGCTCAGATCCTAGCACAGAATGCAACAAGAGGATTTGCTGGGATGATTGGAAGCATCGACTGCATGCATTGAAAATGGAAGAACTGCCCATTTTCTTGGTGGGGGATGTACAAAGGCGCCAAAGGCGGTTGCAGTGTGGTACTTGAGGCGGTGGTCACACATGACCTATGGATTTGGCACTCCTTCTTTGGTATGCCAGGAACTCACAATGACATCAACGTGCTGCAGTGCTCCTCTTTCTTTGCCAAGCTTATTGAAGGTCATTCTTCTCCAGTGAACTTCGAGGTCAAAGGGTGGCACTACAACAAGGGGTACTACCTAGCTAATGGCATCTATCCGAGATGGTCTATATTTGTGAAGACTATCTTAAACGCTGTGCCAGGAGGCAAGAAGTCCCACTTTGCCAAGGTTCAGGAGGCTTGCAGGAAGGATGTCTAGCGGGCATTTTGTGTGCTCCAATCTTGATTTGCTGTTGTCCGGTACCCTGCTCAGACCTGGTCGAAAGATCAAATGTGGGAGATCATGACTTCCTGTGTCATCTTGCACAATATGATCATTGAGAGCGAGTAGGAAGAGCCAGTGTTTGACACTGAACAATACTACAGGCAGGGTCCTCTTATCCAAGTTGATCAACAGCAACCGGCAACCTGGACTGCCTACCTCAATATGCTTCAGGAGATCCGAGACCCACATGTGCAATAACAACTGCAGCAGGATCTGGTGGAGCACCTATGGAGGATCAAGGGCGACGCCTAGCTCGACGTGTGATGAAATATGAGTTTTTATTTGTTGAGCTATATAATTTGTATTGAACTATTTGATTTTTATTGACGTTGAACCACGCCGAATATGGGCCGATTCGCGCCAATATCGGGTCTTTTTTCGCCGAAAATGGGCCGAAAAGCGGCCAGGAATGGGCCGATATCACTGCCTGTGGGCGACTTGGGGACGATGGCTAGGTGGCCAACCGTCCCGAGAGCCGATTATACCGCCAGCTCGACCTCAGGCGACGATTTTCATGCCTCCTTTGGGGGGCAACGGCTGGAGATGCTCTTAGCTGCTTGTGGTGACTGTACCGTCCCTGCTAATTGGGTGACCACCAGATCTACCCACCGTCATACCCCAGCCCCTCATGTCAAACAATCTCTCTCCCCCGCCCCCCAACTCTATTTATCTATCTCATTCTGGTTTTGGTACTTGTATATAGTAAATATCCAGAATTTTGATTTGATGTTAGGTAGCTGGCTACATTTATTTTTATCACTCTGAAGGCAGCACTTTCCCGGTGAGACTATTTGAGAAAGTGAGACTATCTACGTACCTTGAGCTTCTCTTGTAATTTAAACTTTTCATATACATTTGTGAACTACGGGTGCAAATCTCATACTTAATATATTTATCTTTCTTGAACGTCAGTTTGTATGTTTGCGTAGTTTCTTGGCACACTACAGATATTTTTTGAGTGGGAACGAGTACAATGAGCGTACTCAATTGTTTTCTTGGGTCATGTCAGCGAAAATGCCAAACGGAGACCGAGCTCCATGGAGGCCTTTATTTGAAAATTTTAAAATTCAAAATTTTTTGTTTTAAAAAATACTGCAAATAAATACACATATACCTAGATACATAATGTACACGTGTGCAAATTTTCAGGTCGAAATACATTAAAATGTGAGCTACACAAAAAAGACAAATCTGAGGCCTTTTAGCATATATATACTGTTCATCTATAAAGTCCATGATTTTGGTTTTTTTGTACAGCTCGCAATTCAAGGTATTTCATCTTGAGATTTTTCACACATACACTTTACATACTTGCATACAAGTATATTTTTTTCCAGATTTTTTTGAAACTGAAATTTATGAATTTTGAATTATTCAAAATAAAGGGCTCCATAGAGCTCGGTCTCCAAAATGCCCCACTCGTCATGTCAGTTAGTCGATTGCTACCTAATTTTTTATTAAGTGGCTCCAACAACAAATGGACTATTTCAGGACTTGGATAAGTTCACAGGTGATTGTTGGTCATCTCTTCATGCCACGAACATACAATATAACTTCCTATGTTTCATTTTACGTAAATCTGATTATACTGAAGATTTTGAACTTCTTTTAGAATGAAGACTCAAGAAGCGTCTGTCTTTAAATTAATAAATCCTACATGACAGGCAACATCCTACAAGAACTAAGTGCAAACTACAAATAAAAGAAGTCTGGTGCAGCAGTTTAACAGGGGCATCAAACCCCGCAAGAGCACGCAGGCTTACAACGAAACCAAAATGACAGGGCTTCCCTAACCTCTGCTCTCATAGGTGCCATCAATTTTTGTTTGTCTTCCTCGTTGGGTGGCCGAAGATATTCAGGACAAAAGACACGGATGATCACTTTGGCAAACCTACGCACTGACTCAATTGTAGTATCTTCACCATGCGAAGGTACTCATCGGCATAGTCAGCTGGAATGCCATATGCAATTACTCGCATAGCTGCCAAGATTTTTTGATATGCACTAAATCCCTTCAAGCCCGCGAGATTTCTTCTTTGAGTAAAATACCGACAATTGGCCTCACAAGTTTGAACTATTTTTACAAAGAGGGACCGGCGCATTCGGTACCTTCTCCAGAAGAGGTGCGGCGGATATGTTGGATTGTCCGCGAAGTAGTCTTGCATCAACATCTCGTTACTGAGATGGCGCTTACGAGGAATGCAAAGACGGCCGACGGTCAATCCTCGCCGTCTCTTTCGGTTCTCATCTTCGTGCTCCTTTACGGCGAGGGCCATCACCAACATCTGCTTGCGATAGTTGACAAGCTGCATCTCAACATCCGGGTCGTCCGAATCGGATGAATCCTCGATCAAAAACTTCTCGCATGGGCTCAATTCCATCTAAATTCACAAATACGCAAGCCGTGTTAACCAACTATGCATAAGCACAAGCACAAGTAAAAGTACTCATCGACTGCTCGGGGCGGTGGCTCTGCGACGGTGGTTCTAGGGGCGGTGACAGTGACTAGGGGAGACTCGGGGCGGTGGCTCTGCGGCAGTGGATCCCGGGGCGGCGACGGCGACCAGGGGCAGCTCGGATCGGCGGATCCGGCGAGCCGGTGAAGAGGCTAGGTGGAAGAGGGGACATGCGCCCCCGCGGCGCGATTCCGCCCGCCGATTTGGCCGGAATCGCCGGTGGCTGACGGGCGGCGACGGAAGGGGGTGGGGAAAGGACGCGGGTTGAAATGTCCCTCCCGCCAACCCCTTTCCTGGAATACAGGGCACCGTCGGGGCGAGGCAGAAACCTGCGTTTTCGCGGGTTGGGGATGAGATTTTACGGCGCCCCTAATAATTTTTTACGGGCCGGACGCGTTTTCGGTGTCTGGTCGGGCAGCGTTTTACGCGCGGACCCGTATTTTGGCGGTTATTTTGCGGGTCGGGGTTGCTAAAGAGCATCTCTAGCAGACCCGACATAATGCCCCGACCCGCAAAATAACCCCCAAAATGCGGATCGGCACGGAAAATCCCGCCCGAAAAGACCCCGCAAACTCGGCCGGCCCGTAAAATTTTTTAGGGGCGTGGCAAAATCTTGACCCAACCCGCGAATACGTGGGTTCCCCCCCCCCCCTCCCCCGACCCATCGGTGCCCTGCATATTTCAGCTCGTGCTTTTCCCCACCTACAACCTCCCCGCGCCCCCTCGCCCCTCCGCCGGGCCGCCGCCCATGATTCCGGCGAAAGTAGCCGGCGAGATAATGCTGAAGGCCGCCACACGTACGAGGTTGCCCTCCGCCAACCCTTCCTGCGTCGGTGTGCCGGAAAGTTGCATATCTGTGGCCCATCGTCGTGGGCGGCCCGGATTTGGCTTTTCCTGCCGCCGGTGGACGCGCCAAGCGATGGAATGGTTGGGGAGCACCTCGCGCAGCTCTGGCAGAGTCCCATCGCCACATGCAGGTACGGGTTCGTCCTGTCACCGGCGCCGACGGTTTGCCTGCATGGATTCAGCCGGTTGTCCGCCGGGCTCGACGCTCGTGCAGCGGCTCTGCGGCTCGCCGATGCCGCTCATACAGTGCGACGACTGCACGCAAACAGTGCTGCGGCTATCTTTGGGCACGCCGAAGCACCTCGTATGGGTGTTGTTCAAATGCGAAAACAACGGGGTACGTGTTCTTTTCATTCGGCTTTGGCACCGTATTCTTTGCTTCAATTGCGATAGCTCATTTCGAACATCATCATGTGTGTAGGAATATTGATGCTCATTTTGGTTTTGGAAAGGCGAATATATTGATTTATTGATAAAAAGAAACTTAATAGACGTTCGTGCAATCCCTAGTACAGTCGAAGGTAATGAAGCGGTTGCATGTGCAACTAGAGGGGAAGCAATGTCTACATCTTTAGAACCAAAGAAGAAGAATGAAGAATGCGAGATCAAGAATCCGCAAATCAACAATAAGTGCATGGAGAAGATATTGCTTCAACTAGTGGGAGCAGTTATGGAAGTTGGAAATCTTCTAAAATGCATAATTGCGGTTCTTGTTTTCTTTGGTCTTGCTATTCTAGCAAAGATTTGATGATATCTATGTATCCAATGTTGTTGAAAAAGCAAAAAAATGCATTATCTTGTTTCAAATTGAGGTGCAAATTAAGGATTTGCTGGCCGGCGGGAGCGGCGTGAGACCAGACCCCGCAAAGCCGGCCCGTAAAAGAGCATATTTCGCGAAGATCCTTTTGTACGGGTCCGTTTTGCGGGGTCCGCCTCTGCGGCCGTCCGCGCCGGCCCGCAAAGTCGTTTTTCCGTAAACTGCAAACGTGTTTTGTGGATCGGCATTATGCGGGTCTGCTAGAGATGCTCTAGGACAAGCTTTTTGAGACGGAGTGAGTACAATTGATCTTACCTTGACAATAGCCTATATATTGTAGTTATTTAAGAATATATTGGGCTATAGTCACTGTGAAATTATTGTTTTTTTGGCACATCAATGTGTTATGCATTGTCCTACAGTTTAGGTTGTGCAAACTTTACGACATCAAAATGCAATATTTTAACTCAAAAATAAAATGCAATGGTTTGATATACGCACTCTTCTCGGTTGATTGTTGATTTACCTTCTTAGGGCACACTGAGTGGTTACCATCATTAAGTGACTGTACTTGTCTACATGCTTCTGTTCTTCACCCGCTTTGATGAAACCTACGATCCACCATTTTTTTTTGCGGGAAGATCCACCATGAATTCTTTGGTTTGGCATTCACTTAGTATGCCTTTCAAACCAAGTGATATGTCATGGATATTAATGCGCATATCTCCCCCATTCCAGCCTCCCTCCATTCCAAAATACTATAATGGATGTAAGTTTTTTCCCAAGTCAAACTTTTTAAAGTTTGACCTAGTCGATAGAAACATATATTTATATTTAGAAATGTTTGACCTAGGACTGAACTTATACTACCACTATCCGGGTTTGTTAGTCCCCTTTTTGTGTAAACTTTGGCCTTAAATTTGATTAACAAAATATAAGTTATATGCAATAAAATTAAAATTGGGAGACTCGTATTTGCAAGAAGTTTCCAATAATATTATTTTCTTACATATAAATTGAATTTTACTACTACACCAAGTTAGAATTCATGCCAAAAAAATATGGATGTAAACGCCATAAATACCTGCTTATATTTTTTCCCTTTGATATATTTCCAAATGGCAAAGATCAGTAGATTACAGAAAGAAATGCTGTTTAGTTTAAACAAAACCGGATTAAAGGCGTTTGAATGTTTAATAGGCAAGGTATTCATCATCATATAATATTCGAAATTCCGAACAGCAAAGGTACGGTAAAGCAAACCAAACGCTAGCATGAATGAATATTAAACATGACGCTCATCTATCGTCCCTTGCGATCTCATCCGACTATTTGTGTATAATGCGCGCCCTCCATGCGTCAGAGAGTTAAGGTCAGATCGACCTCCTCCCCAGCTCCGTCGTCCTCCTCCAGCTCTGCGGCGAGCGACTCCAACACGTCTCCTACGGGCTCCACGACCGGCTGCGGCGCCAGCGCCACCGGCAGCCCCAAAAGGATTGGTTCGGAGCAAGCACAAACAGCCACGGGCTCAACAAAGTACAGATGAGAGCAGGCAAGTTGGGTACGGGCGGGCTTACAGGCTCGTTCCGGCGTCGTTTCTTGACGCAGCTGCGTGAAGACATATGCCACCAAGCGCCTGGGGTGTTGGCCACGACTTAACGCAAAAAGGGCATTGGTGTCCCTCCCGCGGTGGCGGCGGCCGCCATGGGTTTGGTGCGCCACCGGAGGCCATCTCCTGCGCGAAAGGCTTTTGGGGTCGAATGGGAATGGCTAGCTCTCTCTCTCTCTCTCTCTCTCTCTCTCTCTCTCTCTCTCTCTCTCTCTCTCTCTCTCTCTCTCTCTCTCTCTCTCTCTCTCTCTCTCTCTCTCTCTCTCTCTCTCTCTCTCTCTCTCTCTCTCTCTCTCTCTCTCTCTCTCTCTCTCTCTCTCTCTCTCTCTCTCTCTCTCTCTCTCTCTCTCTCTCTCTCTCTCTCTCTCTCTCTCTCTCTCTCTCTCTCTCTCTCTCTCTCTCTCTCTCTCTCTCTCTCTCTCTCTCTCTCTCTCTCTCTCTCTCTCTCTCTCTCTCTCTCTCTCTCTCTCTCTCTCTCTCTCTCTCTCTCTCCAGGGCTAGCTGTTTATGTAGGTGCTGGCCTGCGTCAGATGTTCTATGAATCGCGCGACTTTCTTTCTTTTTTTGCGCGTGCTAGGCTGGTTCTCACCGGGTAATTATTGGATACCTTTTTTTGTGGGTAGGGTAATTATTGAATACTGCGCGTTCTTTTTTTCCTGTGTCTAATAGTGCGCGTTATTCTTTGCTTCTTCGTTAGTCAGGTTCAGCAAACTCCAATCGCCTGCGAAGAACTCTTATCTCTTTCTCTATGCTGGAATTTAGTCTAGTTTTGAACCAACCTAATAGCATTTTCGGAAATTCCTAATAAACTCTAAAACCCCATTAGCCCATTCGTGCAATGCAAGGCAAGAGCTGGAAGTAAAGTTTAGTCCCACATTACTAGTTTGATAGGAGTTGGACCTCCTTATAAAAGAGGTTATTTTTTCATATGTATGAGCATGAGGACAAGAAAGATATACACACGCCCTCCTCCGCTGCCCACCTGAGCACGACGCGCCGCGGGTTGCAGGAATGAGCTGAGCCCTTGTCTAATTTTTATTGACACACGACTAGTATACGAAAGGTTTGTTTAGTGGAGATTAAATACGAACGTTGCACGCTTCGGCTGTTGGTTGTTTGTTTCATCTACCTCTTTTCCTTCACCTCCCGTCGCTGCCTATTAGCTTCCTTCTTCTGTGCCTATAAAAGAAAGGTCGCTCCTCTCCAAAGTGAAACACCAGAACATCTTCTTCCTCTCGCCACCGAGTTTCTGAGCACTGAGCTACTGCTACGGTCTTCCCCATCCCGACTTGCGGCGTGCACCGCAGGTCAGGACAGTATGCCTTCGAAACCCCACCTCTTTGAGGCATGTACGGGAGAAGGGTGATACGGTTTTTGGGGAGCGCTCCGCGTGACTACTGACTTGTTCATCACTGACGTTCCGAATGCCGACGACCACTTCCCCAACGACGACTTCTTCTCCGACGTCGACAACCTCTTCGATGACATGGCCGGCGAGGACGTCGACCCCAAGACTAGTGCTTCTGCCGCTGCTCCGTACGTCTTCGTGTTCTTTCTGTTTAAGATCCTGACATAGTTTCTTGTTCTAGCCTTTCTTGTTCTAGCCTCTGTTCTAGCCTTTCTATGTTCTAGCCTCTGCTAGATTACATGACTTGTTTCATCTCTACTATAATAGTCATGTTTTATCTACTAATTCTGTTAATAAAATTATATGGTAAATTGTTCATACTTCCAAAACTCTAATCAGCTCCATAACTCTAATCAGCCTCAGTATGAGCTCTTGGTTCGGTAAAAAGTACTTCAATTTGAGCTGCTGCAAGTACGTCGGTGTTGCAACATTTTTCTCTGGCAACTCTGCTAAAATTCACTTGAAAATCCTTCAAATATTTTCTGCCGTGATTTCTTAAAAAATTATTCAAAATCTTTGGTATCGCAACGCGGCACCGGAAATCATTGCAACATTTTACTTAGCTGACTCCATGAAAATCATTTGAAAACCATATCAAATATACACATGCAACAAATCTGAGTTTTGCTTCCGGACACCCCCGCACCCCCCAAGAAGTTTACACAAATCATAAAGTTACTTAAACGGGTATTTTTGTAGATTCACGATCAACTAATTCTACCCGTGAAAAAAACTAATTCTAATTCGTATTCTTCCAATGGATCAAACAAGAAATCAGAACAATCTGATCTTTTTGATTGAAGGGTTAACTAATAATCTCCACCTTTAATCTGCTTCAAAATCTTCAAAAATTGTAAAGTTTTCTAGGTGGCGGGGAGGTGGTACTCAGCAAGTATAGTTTTGGTCATACAACAAATCTTAATAAAAAAATTAAACAGGTCGCAATAGAAGCAACTTATTTTTCCAAAACTGACTAGTTTCCAGAAATTTAGCTGAATCCAGAGAAACTTGAATATTTTTCGAAAAATTTGTTATTTTTTACTTTATACATCCTAGTAATGCAACAATTATGATGTGACATCTCTTGGCCTGGTGGTATGTCGCATAAGAGCATCTCCAACCACAAGGAGATAACTCAAGTCCCCATACAACCGTGAACGTGCTCAGTCAGTGACCGGGCGTGTCCGTTTTGAGCATCCATTTGTGTGTGCATGCAATAAGTCCCCTACATTGTCCTCAAATTCTCCGGTCAAATGCATATGGTGGGGATCAAGAGAGAGGGGGAAAAGAAAGAGAAAACGTGATCTCGGTTGGGGGCATCCTACGTGGAGGGCTGTCCGGACATGCCCGAACATCCCCATATGCTCCCCACATTTTGTATGGATATGGGGATATGCGGCCCGGTCAAATGGAGACAAAGTGGGGGGGGTGTCGGTCGGGCGGCTTTTTTCCTTGTCTCCCCTGTCTAGACAGTGATCGGGCTGTCCCCCCAGGTGTATGTCAAGGATTTGGGTGGTCTGGTTATAGATGCAAAAACCCTCCTCGCTAGAGGTCTCGTGAGTTCCAGCTTTTGCAATCAATTACTTAGTGGTGACCACTTGCATATGAATCAGTCGATAACTATCATGGGTTAAATATTACAGATTTTTACGCTTTTTTTAATTTAAATTTCGGGCGAAGAAGTCCAAAAATCCCAGATTTTTAAGTATTTTGTCACTCTGACTAAAAAAATCCTAGCTCACAACAACACAGGCAACAGCGAGGAAACATATTTTCAACCATTTGTAGCAATCAAAAAAACATTAATACATGGTATTCATGTGTACGTAAGAAACACCAACACATTTGTGGCATGTCAAAAAATAGCGCGCAACCTAAAAAATATCGATTAACTGACCTCGAGTTGCCAACATTTTATGCACCGGTCTTCACCGATTTGGCTCCGTGGAGTCACCAAAACATGATCTCACAGACTTGTGGAACACGAGACAAGACCAACACTACAGATAGGTCGGGTGAATGTGAGGTAAAACAGTCAGCCGTCATGCTGCCGAATCTCCCTAAACTGATAAGCATCTAATTATCAAAACCGCTACTAGGAACTTTGATTTTACTCAGACCCGGATTCTTTACCTAGGGATAATTGCCTCCTAGGGACATAAAAGCACCAAATAGTACATTCCAGGGAGATATATCTTGTAGCTGAAAGTTTTGGGAAATAAGACATAAAAAAGGTGTGATAGCTTCCGGGTGCCCTTACACCCTTTATGGAACATCAAATATGGTCAAACTGTAGGTTCTTGCAAGTTTTCATAACAAAATATCATGTAGAGAGAGGTGTACACATGAGCTTCAGATTTCAGTACTAAAAGTGATGAAAACTTCAAGAACTGAAATCTTTTTCTTATGTAGAGCTCTTCGAATGTTTTTTTGGCATGAAAACTTGAACGCATCTACAAAGGTTGATCATATTTGATGCTGCAAAGTTTCAAAAAAAAAAAGATTTTTTTTTAATTTTTTTGAATTTACTCTTCATAGAGGGTGTAGGGCACCCGGGAGCTAAAAAACCACTCTCATAAGACATGCCAAGGTTGGACGCACGTAGATGCCCTCAAGTCTAGAAAGACACTGACTGATGACCCCACTATGGCAAGTAGATGGTCTCCTACGCCTTTTTAGTCAAGTGATTTCTATTTTCATGTCCCTCATCGCTTAGTCCTCTTCAGTTTTGCCCATGCTTTTTCGCAATCCTCACTTTTCCTCTCCACCGCTCGGCCCACCCTCACAAAAGCCCGAACGGGAGTTTGTCGTCGGGTCAAAGTCTTTGATCATTACTGGGTGTGGCTACTGACGCATGGGACACCCATGTCAGTGGTTGCCCACTCGTAGATGGTGGGAGGATCACTACTGGGAAAAGCCCTATAGGTGAACTATAAATAGTGGCGGGCAGGACATGTCACCCGCCACTGCTACTTTTCTAAAAGTGCATTGACGGATACCTGGACTAGCCCGTCACAGTTACGGGCATGCCTATGGCGGGCGCTGGCCAGCAACCGCCACAGCTAGGCCCTTCCAAATATGCCCGCTGGCTGGAAACTGTAGTTGCGAGTGCTGACCTAGTACCTAGCACTGACTTGTGGGTAATCAGTGGCAGGCGTTGCTAAGTGCCCGCTACCACCATATTTTGTCAAGCGCACCAAATAAATCAAAATTTGGAAATGTTTGTTGTACAGGTGTCTGTGCTTGCCCACCATTGCTCTCGACGGTCAGTTCTCCTTCCACGCCCGCCCAACAACCATCCACAAAACTTTCATTTCCATCATTTCGTCTTTCTCTCTGCCATTTCCGCTCCCTCGTCCCCTTCCTCGTTATCTTGTGCCTCAGCCGCCACCCTCGTCCCTCCAACCAGCTGGCGGCGCCTTCCACGCGTCCGACACCGTGAGCGATGCAGGATCTGCTCGCCTTTGTGTCGTCCACCTCGATCTCCACCGCGCTGTTCTCTGTCTCGACTACTTGCAACCCCCATCTTCCCCCTAACCGCCACCACCTTCCTTCCCCTCGACCACCGCCCTCGACCGCGGCCAGAAAAGTGGCCAACGGTATACTACATCTCCGTGACTAATTTACGCTTTAGGGTTCAGAATTTGCATCTTATTAATTTGTAGATCAACTAGTTGTACATTAGATAAGAGAGCGAGCAGCACGTCGGCAGGAGCAGTACTAAATAATTGAAATAGCTCTTTTTCATATCGGTAGGTGTCTGAATATTTGGAACATTGCTAAATATGACAAGCATCGATGATGTTTGAATTTTCTCACATATGAGAAGTGCATGGGCTTATAGTTATTCACAAGGATTTGAAAAGGAGTGACAAAGTTTTTACGTAATGTTGATTCATTTTCGTTTCGCCAAGTTTCTGTCATTCCATACGTCAACTTTGTAAGCAAAGTTCATGCCGAATTTCATTTGCTATGACAATATTGTTTACTTTGCTTACATATGACAAGTGCATGGGTTTAGCATCAACATTGCTAAATATGATAAGTGGCAATGATGTTTGAATTTCTTACATATGAGAAGTGCATGGGTTTCATGTTATTCACAAGGATTTGAAAAAGAGTGACAATGTTTTTTGTGAAACGTTGATTCATTTCCATTTCGCCACATTTCTGTCATTCCATACGTCAACTTTGTAAGCAAAGTTCATGCCGAATTTCATTTGCTATGACAATATTTTGTAATTTGCTTACATATGACAAGCACATGGGTCTAGCATCAACATTGCTAAATATGAAAAGTGGCAATGATGTTTGAATTTCTTAAATATGAGAAGTGCATGGGCTTCAAGTTATTCACAAGTTTTTGAAAAAGAGTGACAAAGTTTTTGCGGAACGTTGATTCATTTCTGTTTGGCCAGATTTATGCCACTCCATACGTCAACTTTGTAAGCAAAGTTCAGGCCGAATTTCATTTGCTATCACAATATTGTTTAGCTTTCCAAGCAAATTCATGCGGAATTTAGATATGACAAGTGCATGGGTTTTGAAAATGACTGCCAATGTTTTGATGAAACGTTGATTAACTTCCGTTTCATCAAATTTCTGGTAGTCAAAATATGTTCAATATTCAGCAAAGGTCATGCCAAATTTTCTCTAACCCTTCTTATTTACTTCCTCCTCTCAAAATTACTATTAATAAGTGCTTTATAATGATTATTACGGATCATGAGGTGAAGATCTGCCATATCTGCAAATGTCCACGTATGGACAGTGGGGATATTGCAGTAGATTTCAGACTCTTCTTGACGAACGGATTTCAAAATCAGTGGTAACAGTCTTTAACCTCAATTAGTATTCTATTCAAACATTTCTATAATTATTGACAGACTTTATTGTTAATGATGACATGCTGCATAGTGTATCACATGCAACATAAGGGTTGACTTCAACAATTTATGCGGTAAAGATATGTACTTTCACGATGATATGGGGCACACATTCGAACTGGACGTGCGTAAACGAAAGGATAGAACCATTATATATGGTGACGGATGGGAGCAGTACATTGCATAGAATAATTTGATTGGAGGAGAGTACATATCATTTTCCGTGAATGGAGAGGTTAACAGGTTATGGACAATGTATTTCTGCAATGATGACTATGAAGATGACCAGTATCATAATGATAGCCAGGATCACCAGGATTATGGAGACAGCCAAGATGACTAGTGCAGCCATGAAGATGAGGACATATCGGATGATGATGATAGCCAGAATGATGATGTTGAGCAAGATGTTGACTATGAGGGAGATGTTGACGATGGTCCATTCAGTTCAGCAATTTTCTCTCAAAGGATGAGGAAGCTTACTCGGGATGAGACCCTGAATGTCACCGCGATATTACCATCGAGTGTGGCCTTCATTAGGAAGGCCTTCGTGCACCGTTTAACAAAATCCAATGTCATAAAAAAGTCATGGTGAGATGTTTTGTATTCTTTCATCTTTTTTTGTTCATAACCAAGTCTGTTGAGATGTCTAACATTGCACGCTCTCTATTTTCTATTAATGATGGGGAGTCCAGAAGTTAACTATGAAGATGTTTCCAGAGTGGATATCCCCGACGTCAGCATCGCTGGGGTATGGCATGGACCAACAGGGCGTGTCACCAGCATTCAGTACAAGACAAAATTGGACGGGCACATATCGTTCTATGGGTACGGGTGGCAGGAGTTATTGACGGGAAATAGAGAACTAAGGATGGACACCCTTTTGATAATCACCATAAGGGAGAGCAACCGCAACGACTTTCAGATGATGCTTGTCCCACTAGTAGAAAAGGGGGCAATGGCCCAGGCCAGTTCAGCCCATTAGTCCCGGTTCAATCCAGAACCGGGACCAATGGAGCTATTTGCCCCGGTTCGTGAGCCCAGGGGCCCGGCCGGGCCACGTGGGCCATTGGTCCCGGTTCGTCCGGACCTTTTGGTCCCGGTTGGTGGGACGAACCAGGACCAACGGGCCTGGCTCCTGGCCCACCACTATTGGTCCCGGTTGGTGGCATGAACCGGGACCAAAGGCTTCCCTTTAGTCCCGGTTCATGCCACGAACCGGGACCAATTGTGCTGCCTATATATACCCCTCGCTCGCGAGCAGAGCACTCTAGTGCTCTGTTTTTCTCTTGCCGGCGAGGGGGGGCTTTGTGGTGCTCTAGCTCACCTCCTATGCACATGAGGTGTTCGATGAAATTGTAACATCCCAAATTTTCAATTCGGAATGTTATACATTAGGTCATCATGCATATCATATTTTTCTCGCATTTTCCGATCCTAGAAATTTCACGCAACTCAAGGATCCTCGGAGAGAGTTGGAAGTTTCATCATTTTCATATTTGGGATTTCTCAAATTTTGAAAGTAGGATCATTTGGATTTATTTAATTATCTTCATAAAGTTTTTCCTGTAAAAATATTTGGAGAGGGAATAATATGACTTTCCCAACAATTAGGAAAAAACGAAGATATTATAAATAAATCAAAATTTGGTTTTCGAAGATTTATTTTGCTTAGGCAAAAATGAGCATTTTAAAAATTTATGCATGTTTGCCGTTTTTAAAAGTTCATTTTGTTCGACTCATTTTTAGGAGTCGGGAAAAATTTGTTTTATTTAATTTGGAGTTCATTTGGTATTTTTTTTATTTCGTTTGGTTTTAATTAAAAAAAAAACACGCACGTCGCCCCCGCCACCCCGGAGTCCGGCTCCGACCCGGCCGCCCCTTGCCCCCTCCCCAAGCCCGCCCCCCCCCCCTTATAACCGGCCGCCCCCTCTCACCTCACCCGCCGCCTCCCGAGCCGACCCGCCCGCAGCCAGGAGCCCGCCGCCATGCCGTTCCCGCCCGGCCGGAGAGTCCCGCCGCCCTCGCCGCCCTCCCGACCCGCGGAACCCCGCGCCGAGCCCCGCGGACCTCGCCGGCGAAGCCCCGCCGGAGGTAGCCGCCCCGCCCGCCCGATCCGGTTTTCTCGGAAAAAAACCGATCCAGTTTTTTTTTATATATATTCGGTTTTTTTAAAAAAAAACCTAGATTGGTTTTATTTTTTTTCGGTTTTCTTAATTAACGAACGTTCACCGAACCGTTCGTTTCAATGAACGTGTTCGTTGAATTAGTTCTGTTAACGAACGTCCGCTATTTAAACCGTTCGCCGTTTTCTTTTAATCAGAATTAATCCGTTATTTTTCTGACTCGATTTCAGATCCGATTTTCAAATCTGTTTTATTTCTCGCTCGTTTATCGGAATCAGGTGATTCAAGCGCCTGGAGTTTCGTAACGAAACCGCCGTTCCGACTAACCTACTTTCACAGAGTTTTGCTACTGTGAAATTTTAACCTAGTTTCAGATTGCAAAACCGAGTCGTTCTCTCTCGAGTTTCGACTTTCGGAGTTTATCTTGATTTGATTCTTTTTGCAACCAGGGTTCTTAAGTTGAACTTTCTGGTTAGATCTTTTATTCGATATTTCCCCGTGCATTAGATGAGTACTTATTGTATGCTTGTTGTTTGTCTGCGTTAGATCACCGGTCGCCGCTTGTTACTTGAATCTCTAGGTCTCATGGATCATCGAGAAGGCAAGTAACACTTTGATCATACCTTTTCTACTACCCAGTTTTTTGCATTAGATCTATTCCTCAAACACTTGCATGGTTAGGATCTAATTAAATTGTGGGATGGGAAGTAGATTGAGGTAGTACCTATTACCTGTTTTACTTATGAAACCTTGGGAGTTACTTCTCGTTTGCTATTATGCCATGCTATGCTAGTAGGCGTGGATTGGGTGAGTGAATATCCATGACAGATGTGAGATTATTATTTAATGGTTTATTTAAGGTGGCAACCTAAACACACATCTGGGTGGATTGAGGCACCTGGTTTCTATCAGACTTGCCTGTATTTCTTGGACCGCCACCCGTGCTCTAAGGGATCATAAGATTATTCAAGCTGAAACTTCCGTGTGCAGCCACAAGCCAATTATGGGCTCTGGCGTAGTTGACTAAGTTGTGCGAACTCTTACGGGTAGGCTAG
Source organism: Aegilops longissima (assembly GCA_021605205.1). Lineage (NCBI taxonomy): Eukaryota > Viridiplantae > Streptophyta > Magnoliopsida > Poales > Poaceae > Aegilops > Aegilops longissima. The sequence continues at coordinate 509,425,830 of CM038681.1, forward strand.
CTGATGTAGGGGATGTAGGTTGGTACGATCTACCCACATGTAAGGTGCTAGCGCTTCGAAAGACTATGTCTCGGTCATCCGTTTCTCAAACACCACAGAGTGCGAGAACCAAGCGGAGGCGATCGAGTCTTGTGGGGAAAAGTGCAAACCTCTGCAGAGTGTATAAACTAATCATGATTAGCCGTGTCCCCGGTTATGGACAATTTGAGTATCCTGTAATTGAATATCATGTGAATCTCAACATGTTACCTCTAATAAAAGTTGTTGGGTTTTGATGAGTACTTTTTAATTGGGATTGAGGATGTTGTCAACCATTCTCAATGTTTAACAACCACCATGATAGTTAAATAAAATTATTCCTTTGATGTAGGGAAAAATCAGCTTTATGCAAATGTAACGTAGAGCCTTACCACCAGCCATATATGCATGTAGTATAGGCTTATTCCTTCATTGCTCTTTATGTGTTACATTGCCAGTATATTCCATGTGCTGACCCGTTTTCGGGCTGCAACTTTCACGTTGCAGACTTTTCGAACGACGATTAATGTGTTAGGTCGTGGTTCTATACTCGATGATGCCGTTGGAGTTGATGGACTCGCTTATCTTCCAAGCCTTCCGCTGTTATTATTAGATGGCCTTAAGCCATATTATTGTAATAAGTTCCCTTGTGGACAACGATGTAATAATTGTGTGATTGCTACTCGCAATAAATCCTTCAAGGCTTGTGTGGTGTCGGACATTCTTGATCCAGGGATGACACGAGCACGTAGATCGATCCATTCGGTCTGGTCGCTCTGAGAGAATGGTATCGAGCACACACCGATCGTAGGACACGACCACTAAGTTAAAGCCATAGATCACTACTCTCTTCCCATTTTCTAACTCCTCATCCTTGCTACTCTCTTTAGGATGACGGACGCGAAGATCAAGTACACCCAACCAGATGAAGGCACACCTTTTGGATTTCACTTGAAGGAAGTTACTAAGTACCTGAACATTGGATTACCAAGCTTCACCGGGACTTTCAACGCCACTCTGCCTGAAGAGGAGCGCTGGAAGATTCACGCTCACGTTCCAGGAAGGACATTCGCCTCAATCACCAAGCCTATAGATAGTGTTTTCAGTGCACCAACTTGGAGTCTGGGAAAGAGCATGGCAGCTCACATCACCATGGGACGCATTGGAGAAGTTTATCAAGAAGACCTCAAGGATACCATCTACCAGATTTGCGGACGCCGAGATGACAACTGGGACGTCGTCAGCACCAAGAAGGATAGATCCATTGTAGCTTTCATCCAGGAGTTAAATCAACACATTCGACGCCAGGAGAACCAAATGTGCAATGACATGTTGGAGTTACAGAAGACCAAGGGGAGGATCATCGAACTGGAAGAAGAACTAAAGACTACACGCAAGGACTACATGGACGAGATCGTAGCTCTGGCAAGACACAATAACGATCTTAAGTACGAGATCGAAGAACTCAAGAAGAAGTTGGCGCTCAGGAATGAAGACCAGTATGTCGAATACCCAAGCGACTACATTAACATCGACGACACCGATTCGGATCCAAGTGAACCCGACTTTGAAGACGGTGGAGCGGACATCATGGAGTCTTCCACGGTTCAAATTAGTAGAAGTCCCCCACATATTAGTAGTATTTCCCTCCATGTAAACATTATAGTACACGCACTTTTGCGATAGTTAGATCGTTGTGAGCCCTTGTTTGATTGAATGAAGTGATTTTGTGTGCATTTTCTCATGTGCATTTGGGTAGTGATTCCCCTTAGACCTCATTCTATTCTACATTTCTCTCCTTTTCTAAACCCATCTGATGCCTCCGAGACGCCACCCCGGATTCGTTTTCCCACCAGAGATCACCCAATTGATCCAGCAGCAGAATACCCTGATTCAAACATTGGTGCACAACAACAACAACAACAGCAACCCACCGCCACCACCACCACCTGCGGATCATCTGACTCGTTTCCTTAGACTGAACCCGCCGGTGTATTCCAGTAGCACCGAGCCGATTGTGGCAGATGACCTGCTCCGCAAGATAGGAAGGAGCTGACCACTGCAGGATGCACAGATGGTGAAAGAGTGAAGTTTGCAGCACACCAGCTTGAAGGACCCAGCAGCAGCATGGTGGGAGAATTTCACACCACTTACCCGTGAACACCGCCACATGGGACCAGTTTCAGCAAGCTTTCGCACCGCCCATGTTTCAGCAGGAGCCATGGCCATGAAGAAGCGTGAGTTTCGCAACTTACGCCAAGGAGGAAGGACTGTTGGGCGATCGTGGATGACTTTAGCAAATTAGCACGTTATGCCCCGGATGACGTTACTACGGATGCAGCTAAACAGAGAAGTTTCTAGAAGGACTAAATGATGAGTTCAGATGCCGTTGATGGTAGCAAGTTTCAACAACTACCAGGAGTTGGTAGACCGAGCCCTCATGATTGAAGGAAAACAGCAGAAATTGAGAACCATAAGCGGAAGTATGGACAAGGGAAGTATAACTCGGATCCCAGCAAGCCTCGTTATACCCCTAAATCAGGAATTCAGTTTCAGCATACCCATGGAGGAGGTAATTCGCATAACCATAATGGCACCAAGAATGGGAACGGGAATGGAGGAAGCAACGGACAGAACCGCACCAACCCGTCTACACCATCCAAGGTAGACTTGAGTCACATTACTTGCTTTAAGTGCCACAAGACTGGGCACTATGCAAATGACTGTCCAGAAGGCCAGAATGGAAATGGCAATGGAAGCTCTGGAAAGAAGCCAAACCCTTTCAACAGGGGACAGGTGAACCACATTGATGTGGAGGAGGTTGAAGATCAGCCCGATGCAGTAATCGGTAAGTTTTTGGTTAAGTCATTTACTGCAGTTGTCCTTTTTGATACTGGTGCATCGCATTCATACATATCAAGGGGATTTGTGGATAAGTACAAGTTACCAACCCAAGCCCTTAAGTCACCCATGCTAGTAACCTCACCCGGAGCAGAGTACATGGCTAGTAAATGGTGTGATCGACTGCCACTAAGGATTGGACACTATGTTTTCCCCTCAGACCTAATAGTTCTGGAATCCCAAGGATTGGATGTGATATTAGGAATGGATTGGTTATCAAAGTATGGAGGAAACATAGATTGTACCACAAGGTCAATTTTGCTCACCACACTAGAAGGAAGAAGGATTAAGTATGTATCACGGCACGAGCCGAGGAGAGCACAAGTTAATTGCTTATCAGGAGTGGTACAGGAAGAAGTACCAGTGGTAAAGGATTTTCCTGATGTATTTCCTAAGAGTTGCGGGAATGCCGCGGATAGAGACATTGAGTTTTTGATCGAGTTGTTGCCAGGAACAGGCCCGATATCGAAGCGACCGTACAGGATGCCCGCAAAGGATTTGGCGGAAATCAAGAAGCAGATTAAGGAACTATTGGATAAAGGCTTTATTCGCCCAAGTTCTTCACCTTGGGGATCACCCGTTTTATTGGTGGAGAAGAAGGATGGATCTTTGAGAATGGTTGTTGATTATCGTGGATTGAATGAAGTAACAATCAAGAACAAGTACCCGCTACCTATGATAAATGATCTGTTTGATCGCTTGCAAGGAGCCAAAGTGTTTTCCAAGATCGACTTGCGATCAGGGTACCATCAGTTGAAGATTCGGGAGCAGGACATACCCAAGACAGCATTTACCACGAGATATGGACTGTATGAGTATACCGTTATGTCATTTGGACTGACTAACGCACCAGCCTATTTCATGAACCTGATGAAAAAAGTGTTTATCGAGTTTTTGGATAAGTTCGTCGTGGTGTTCATTGATGATATTTTAATTTTCTCGAAGAATGAAGAGGAACACAAGGAACATTTGCGATTGGTTTTGGAGAAACTGAGGGAACACTAGTTGTATGCCAAGTTCAGCAAATGTGAGTTTTGGCTAAAGGAAGTTGGATTTCTCGGACATGTTATATCCGGAGAAGGGATAGCAATTGACCCAACAAAAGTTGAGACCGTAACCAAATGGGAAGCACCAACGACAGTTGGAGAGATTCGGAGTTTCCTTGGACTCGCAGGATACTACCGAAGATTCATTGAGAATTTCTCAAGGATTGCAAAGCCTATGACAGAATTGTTGAAGAAGGAAAACAAATTCATATGGACCGAGGACTGTGAGGCAAGTTTTCAGGAGTTGAAGAAAAGATTGGTTACCTCACCAGTTTTGATATTGCGGATCAAACTAAGGATTATGAGGTGTATTACGGCGCTTCACGCCGAGGACTTGGAGACGATGCTTATGCAGGAAGGAAGAGTTGTTTCAGATGCTTCACGACAACTTAAGCCCCATGAGTTGAATTATGCCACTCATGATTTGGAGTTAGCAGCCGTTGTGCATGCCTTGAGGACGTGGAGACATTTTCTCATTGGAAATCATTGTGAAGTATATACGGATCACAAGAGTTTGAAGTACATCTTCACACGAATGAATTGAATCTCGGACAAAGGAGATGGTTAGAACTTATCAAGGATTATGATATGAGATTGCATTATCACCCCGGAAAGGCTAATGTCGTAGCTGACGCATTGAGCCGTAAGAGCCACGTAAATACCCTAATGATGGGAGGAATACCCAATGAGTTAGCCGAGGACCTTCGAGAGCTATGTTTGGAAATAGTTCCGAAAGGCTATGTAGCAGCATTGGAGATTCAGTCGACACTAATGGACAAAATCAGAGATGCCCAAAAGGCAGATAAGGAAGTTACCTCTATAAAAGAGAAAATGAGCAAAGGAAAAGCTAAAGGATTTCGTGAGGATGAGCACGATACCCTATGGTTTGAAGACCGTGTTTATGTGCCCAATGACCCAGAGATCAGGAAGTTGATTTTACAGGAAGCCCATGATTCACCCTATTCGATTCACCCAGGAAATACCAAGATGTATTTGGATTTGAATAATATTTTCTGGTGGACCAGAATGAAGAAGGATATTGCGGAGTATGTAGCAATTTGTGACGTATGTCAGAAAGTAAAGGCAGAGCATCAGAAGCCAGCAGGATTGTTACAACCGTTGCCGATACCCGAATGGAAGTGGGATAAACTAGGCATGGATTTCATCACAGGTTTGCCAAAGACCCGTTCAGGATATGACTCGATTTGGGTCATAGTCGATCGTTTGACCAAGGTAGCTCATTTCATTCCAGTCAAGACTACCTATAGCAGTGCTAAGTTGGCAAAGATATACATGACCAGAATTGTGTGTTTACACGGAGTTCCGAGGAGCATCGTATCGGATAGAGGAACCCAGTTTACCTCAAAATTTTGGAACCAGTTGCACGAAACATTGGGAACCCGATTGGAATTCAGTACAGCTTTCCACCCACAGACCGATGGATAGACTGAGAGAGTCAATCCGATTTTGGAGGACATGCTGAGAGCTTGTGCACTAGATTATGGATCTAGTTGGGATGATAATTTGCCGTATGCAGAATTTTCCTACAATAACAGTTACCAAACCAGCTTAAAGATGGCACCTTTCGAGGCTTTGTATGGAAGAAGGTGCAGGACACCGTTGTCATGGGACGAAACTGGAGATCGTCAGTTGTTTGGACCAGATTTGATTAAGGAGTCTGAACAGAAAGTTAAGTTGATTCGAGACAGGCTCAAGGTAGCCCAGTCCAGACAGAAGAGCTATGCCGATTCAAAGCGCAAAGCGATTGAGTATGAAGTTGGAGACAGAGTATATCTCAGAGTATCCCCGCTTCGAGGAGTTAAGCGTTTTGGAGTGAAAGGAAAGTTAGCACCCCGTTTCGTTGGACCATATAAGATTCTGCAACGCATGGGAGAAGTTATGATAAGTTGGAATTGCGGAAGGACTGTCAGGAGTTCATGATGTATTCGATGTTTCTCGATTGAAGAAATGTCACCCGAGATAGCAGAGGTACCGTTAAGAGACACAGTGCCCCGAAGCAATTCATTGAAGGATGACTTGACATATGAGGAAAAACCGGTTAAGATTCTCGATTTTGCCAGCAGAGTTACCCGCAGCAAGGTTATCAAGTTTTGTAAAGTTCAGTGGAGCCACCACACTGAGGATGAAGCCACCTGGGAAAGAGAGGAAGTTTTGCTTAAGGACCACCCTCACCTATTTTCTAGCCAACCCGAATCTCGAGGGCGAGATTCATCTTAAGGGGGTAGGTTTGTAACATCCCAAATTTTCAATTTGGAATGTTATACATTAGGTCATCATGCATATCATATTTTTCTCGCATTTTCCGATCCTAGAAATTTCACGCAACTCAAGGACCCTCGGAGAGAGTTGGAAGTTTCATTATTTTCATATTTGGGATTTCTCAAATTTTGAAAGTAGGATCATTTGGATTTATTTAATTATCTTCATAAAGTTTTTCCTATAAAAATATTTGGAGAGGGAATAATATGACTTTCCCAACAATTAGGAAAAAACGAAGATATTATAAATAAATCAAAATTTGGTTTTGGAAGATTTATTTTGCTTAGGCAAAAATGAGCATTTTAAAAATTTATGCATGTTTGCTGTTTTTAAAAGTTCATTTTGTTCGACTCATTTTAGGAGTCGGGAAAATTTGTTTTATTTAATTTGGAGTTCATTTGGTATTTTTTATTTCGCTTTGGTTTTAATTTAAAAAAAACGACGCCGCCTCGCCCCACCCCGGAGTCCGCTCCGACCCGCCGCCTTGCCCCCTCCCCAGCCACCCGGCGCCCCCCTTATAACCGCCGCCCCCCTCTCACCTCACCCGCCGCCGCCTCCCGAGCCGACCCGCCGCGCCGCGAGGAGCCCGCCGCCGCCGCCGTTCCCCGCGACGCCGAGTCCCGCCGCCCTCGCCGCCTCCCGACCCCGCGGAACCCCGCCGCCCGAGCCTCGCGGACCTCGCCGTGGCCCCGCCGAGGTAGCCGCCCGCCCGCCCGATCCGGTTTCTCGGAAAAAACCGATCCGGTTTTTTATATATATTCGGTTTTTTTTTAAAAAAAAACCTAGATTGGTTTTATTTTTTTTGGTTTTCTTAATTAACGAACGTTCACCGAACCGTTTGTTTCAATGAACGTGTTCGTTGAATTAGTTCTGTTAACGAACGTCCGCTATTTAAACCGTTCGCCGTTTTCTTTTAATCGGAATTAATCCGTTATTTTTCTGACTCGATTTCAGATCCGATTTTCAAATCTGTTTTATTTCTCGCTCGTTTATCGGAATCAGGTGATTCAAGCGCCTGGAGTTTCGTAACGAAACTGTTGGGGAACGTAGTAATTTCAAAAAAAATTCCTACGATCACGCAAGACCATGGTGATGGCATAGCAACGAGAGGGGAGAGTGTCCGTCCACGTACCCTCGTAGACCAAAAGCGGAAGCGTTATAACAACGCGGTTGATGTAGTCGTACGTCTTCACGATCCGACCGATCCAAGCACCGAACGTACGACACCTCCGAGTTCTGCACACGTTCAGCTCGATGGCGATCCCGGACTCGATCCAGCAAAGTGTCGGGATGAGTTCCGTCAAGACGACGGCGTGGTGGACGATGTTGATGCTCCACCGACGCAGGGCTTCGCCTAAGCTCCGCGACGATATGACTTCTCGGCGCAGGGCTTCGCCTAAGCTCATGACGATATGACCAAGTGGAATATGGTGGAAGGGGGCACCGCACACGGCTAAGGAAAGATACGTAGATCAACTTGTGTATCATGGGGTGCCCCCTGCCCCCATATATAAAGGAGACAAGGGGGAGGTGGCCGGCCAAGGGGGAGGCGCACCAAGGAGGAGTCCTACTCCCACCGGGAGTAGGACTCCCCCTTCCTAGTTGGAGTAGGATTGGGGAGGGGGAAAGAGGGAAGGGGCGCCGCCCCCCCTCTCCTTGTCCTATTCGGACCAGAGGGGGGAGGGGGGCGCGCAGCCCACCTGGCCGGCCCTTCTCCTTCTCCCTTGAGGCCCATGAAGGACCATATACCCCCGGGGTTCCGTAACCCCGGTGTTCCGATAACATCCTGTTTTCACTGAACCATTCCAAGTCCAAACATAGGCTTCCAATATATCAATCTTTATGTCTCGACCATTTCGAGACTCCTCGTCATGTCCGTGATCACATCCGGGACTCGAACAAACTTCGGTGCATCAATACTTATAAACTCATAATGAATCACATCGAAGCGTTAAGCGTGCGGACCCTACGGGTTCGAGAACTATGTAGACATGACCTAGAACCATTCTCGGTCAATAACCAATAGCGGAACCTGGATGCCCATATTGGTTCCTACATATTCTACGAAGATCTTTATCGGTCAAACCGCATAACGACATCGTTGTTCCCTTTGTCATCGGTATGTTACTTACCCGAGATTCGATCGTCGGTATCCAATACCTAGTTCAATATCGTTACGGTAAGTCTCTTTACTCGTTCCGTAATACATCATCTCACAACTAACTCATTAGTTGTAATGCTTGCAAGGCTTAAGTGATGTGCATTACCGAGAAGGCTCGAGATACCTCTCCGACAATCGGAGTGACAAAACCTAATCTCAAATACGCCAACCCAACAAGTACCTTTGGAGACACCTGTAGTACTCCTTTATAATCACCCAGATTCGTTGTGGACGTTTGGTAGTACCAAAGTGTTCCTCCGTAAACGGAGTTGCATAATCTCATAGTTATAAGAACATGTATGGGTCATGAAGAAAGCATTAACATACCAAACGATCAAGTGTTAAGCTAACTGAATGGGTCATGTCAATCAGATCATTCAACTAATGATGTGACCTTGTTTAATCAAATAACAACTCCTTGTTCATGGTTAGGAAACATAACCATCTTTGATTAACAAGCTAGTCAAGTAGAGGCATACTAGTGACATCTTGTTTGTCTATATATTCACACATGTATTATGTTTCCGGTTAATACAATTCTAGCATGAATAATAAACATTTATCATGATATAAGGAAATAAATAATAACTTTATTATTGCCTCTAGGGCATATTTCCTTCAGCTCCCACTTGCACTAGAGTCAATAATCTAGATTACAAAGTAATGATCCTCACACCCATGGAGTCTTGGTGCTGATCATGTTTTGCTCGTGGAAGAGGCTTAGTCAACGGTCTGCAACATTCAGATCCGTATGTATTTTGCAAATCTCTATGTCTCCCACTTGGACTTGGTCCCGAATGGAATTGAAGCGTATCTTGATGTGCTTGGTCCTCTTGTGAAATCTGGATTCCTTTGCCAAGGCAATTGCACCATATTGTCACGTAAGATCTTCATCGGTCCCGATGCACTAGGTATGACACCTAGATCGAAATGAACTCTTTCATCCAGACTCCTTCATTCGCCGCTTCAAGCAGCTATGTACTCCGCTTCACATGTAGATCCCGCCACGACGCTTTGTTTAGAACTGCACCAACCGACAGCTCCACCGTTTAATAAAAACACGATCCGGTTTGCGATTTAGAATCGTCCGGATCGGTGTCAAAGCTTGCATCGACGTAACCATTTACGACTAGCTCTTTGTCACCTCCATATCGAGAAACATATCCTTAGTCCTTTTCGGTATTTCAGGATGTTCTTGACCGCTGTCCGATGATCCACTCTGGATTACTTTGGTACCTTCCTGCCAAGCTTACAGCTAAGCATCGTCAGTCTGGTACACAGCATTGCATACATGATAGAGCCTATGGCTGAAGCATAGGAACATCTTTCATTTTCTCTATCTTCTGCTGTGGTCGGGCATTGAGTCCGACTCAATCTTACACCTTGCAACACGGTAAAAACCTTTCTTTGCTCGATCCATTTTGAACTTTTTCAAAATTTTATCAAGGTATGTGCTTTGTGAAAGTCAATTAAGCGTCTTGATCTATCTCTATAGATCTTGATGCCCAATATGTAAGCAGCTTCACCAAGGTCTTTCATTGAAAAACTTTTATTCAAGTATCCTTTTATGCTATCCAGAAATTCTATATCATTTCCAATCAATAATATGTCGTCCACATATAATATCGAAATGCTACTGAGCTCCCACTCACTTTCTTGTAAATACAAGCTTCTCCAAAAGTCTGTGCAAACCCATATGCTTTGATCACACTATCAAAGCGTTTATTCCAACTCCGAGAGGCTTGCACCGCACCATAAATTGATCGTTGGAGCTTGCACACTTTGTTAGCACCCTTTGGATCGACAAAACCTTCTGGTTGCATCATATACAACTCTTCTTCTAGAAATCCATTCAAGAATGCGGTTTTACATCCATTTGCCAAATTTCATAATCATAAAATGCGGCAATTGCTAACATGATTCGGACAGACTTAAGCATCGCTTCGGGTGAGAAAGTCTCATCGTAGTCAACCCCTTGAACTTGTCGAAAACCTTTTGCAACAAGTCGAGCTTTGTAGACGCTACATTACCATCAGCGTCGGTCTTCTTCTTAAAAATCCATTTATTTTCAATGGCTTGCCGATCATCGGGCAAGTCAACCAAAGTCCATACTTTGTTCTCATACATGGATCCCATCTCAGATTTCATGGCTTCTAGCCATTTTGCGAATCTGGGCTCACCATCGCTTCTTCATAGTTCGTAGGTTCACCATGGTCAAGTAACATGACTTCGAATAGGATTACCGTACCACTCGTGCGTATCTTACTCTGGTTGACCTCGAGGTTCAGTAGTAACTTGATCTGAAGCTTCATGATCATCATCATTAGTTTCTTCACTAATTGGTGTAGTTGTCACAGGAACCATTTCTTGTGATGAACTACTTTCCAATAAGGGAGTAGATACAGTTATCTCATCAAGTTCCACTTTCCTCCCACTCACTTCTTTCGAGAGAAACTCCTTCTCTAGAAAGGATCCGAATTTAGCAACGAAAATCTTGCCTTCAGATCTGTGATAGAAGGTGTACCCAACAGTTTCCTTTGGGTATCCTATGAAGACACATTTTTCCGATTTGGGTTCGAGCTTATCTGGTTGAAGTTTCTTTACATAAGCATCGCAGCCCCAAACTTTAAGAAACGACAACTTTGGTTTCTTGCCAAACCACAGTTCATAAGGCGTCGTCTCAACGGATTTTGACGGTGTCCTATTCAACGTGAATGCGGCCGTCTCTAAAGCATAACCCCAAAACGATAGCGGTAAATCGGAAATAGACATCATAGATCGCACCATATCCAGTAAAGTACGATTACGACGTTCGGACACACCATTTCTCTGTGGTGTTCCGGGTGGCGTGAGTTGCGAAACTATTCCACATTGTTTCAAATGTAAACCAAACTCGTAACTCAAATATTCTCCTCCACGATCAGATCGTAGAAACTTTATTTTCTTGTTACGATGATTTTCCACTTCACTCTGAAATTCTTTGAACTTTTCAAATGTTTCAGATTTGTGTTTCATTAAGTAGATATACCCATATCTGCTCAAATCATCTGTGAAGGTGAGAAAATAACGATACCCGCCGCGTGCCTCAATATTCATTGGACCACAAACATCAGTATGTATGATTTCCAACAAATCAGTTGCTCGCTCCATAGTTCCGGAGAACGGCGTTTTGGTCATCTTGCCCATTAGGCACGGTTCGCAAGTACCAAGTGATTCAATCAAGTGATTCCAGAAGCCCATCAGTATGGAGTTTCTTCATGCGTTTTACACCGATATGACCTAAACGGCAGTGCCACAAATAAGTTGCACTATCATTATCAACTCTGCATCTTTTGGCTTCAACATTATGAATATGTGTATCACTACTGTCGAGATTCAACAAGAATAGACCATTCTTCAAGGGTGCATGACCATAAAAGATATTACTCATATAAATAGAACAACCATTATTCTCTGATTTAAATGAATAACCGTCTCGCAATAAACAAGATCCAGATATAATGTTCATGCTCAACGCGGCACCAAATAACAATTATTTAGGTCTAAAACTAATCCCAAGGTAGATGTAGAGTTAGCATGCCGACCGCGATCACATCGACTTTGGAACCATTTCCAACGCGCATCGTCACCTCGTCCTTAGCCAATCTTCGCTAATCCGTAGTTCCTGTTTGAGTTGCAAATATTAGCAATGAACCAGTATCAAATACCAGTACTCTCGTGAGTATTAGTAAGGTACACATCAATAACATGTATATCACATATACCTTTGTTCACCTTGCCATCCTTTTTATCCGCCAAATACTTGGGGCAGTTCCGCTTCCGAAAGGTCGGTCTGCTTGCGGTAAAACACTCGATTTCAGGCTTAGGTCCAGACTTGGGTTTCTTCTCTTGATCAGCAACTTTCTTGCTGTTCTTTTGAAGTTTCCTTCTTCTTCCCTTTGCCCTTTTCTTGAAACTAGTGGTCTTGCTGACCATCAACACTTGATGCTCTTTCTTGATTTCTACCTCCGCTGCTTTCAGCATCGCGAAGAGCTCAGAATTGTCTTAGTCATCCCTTGCATATTATAGTTCATCACGAAGCTCTTGTAGCTTGGTGGCGTGATTGGAGAATTCATCAATGACACTATCATCCGGAAGATTAACTCCCAGCTGAATTAAGTGATTGTTATACCCAGACATTTTGAGTATGTGCTCACCGACGAACTATTCTCCTCCATCTTGCAGCTATAGAACTTATTGGAGACTTCATATCTCTCAATCCGGGCATTTGCTTGAAATATTAACTTCAACTCCTGGAACATCTCATATGCTCCATGACGTTCAAAACGTCGTTGAAGACCCGTTCTAAGCCGTAAAGCATGGCACACTGAACTATAGAGTAGTCATCAGCTACGCTTTGCCGACGTTCACAACCGGCTCAAGATCTGCAGCAGGCCTGTCACCCAGCGGTGCTTCCAGGGCGTAATTTTTCTCGTGCAGCAATGAGGATAATCCTCAAATTCGGACCCAGTCCGTGTAATTGCTACCATCATCTTTCAACTTTGCTTTCTCAAGGAACGCATTAAAATTCAACGGAACAACAAAGACGAGCCATCTATCTACAAGAAACATAGACAAGCAAAATACTATCGGTACTAAGTTCATGATAAATTTAAGTTTTAATTAATCATATTAAAAACTCCCACTTAGACAGACATCTCTCTAGTCATCTAAGTGATTACGTGATCCAAATCAACCAAACCATGTCCGATCATCACGTGAGATGGAGTAGTTTCAATGGTGAACATCACTATGTTGATCATATCTACTATATGATTCACGCCGACCTTTCGGTCTCGTGTTCGAGGCCATATCTGTTATATGCTAGGCTCGTCAAGTTTAACCTGAGTATTCGCGTGCGCAACTGTTTTGCACCCGTTGTATTTGAGCGTAGAGCCTATCACACCGATCATCACGTGGTGTCTCAAAGACGAAGAACTTTCATAGCGGTGCATACTCGGGAGAACACTTCTTGATAATTTTAGTGAGAGATCATCTTATAATGCTACCGTCAATCAAAGCAAGATAAGATGCATAAAGGATAAACATCACATGCAATCAATATAAGTGATATGATATGGTCATCATCATCTTGTGCTTGTGATCTCCATCGCCAAGCACCGTCATGATCACCATCGTCACCGGTAGCGACACTTTGATCTCCATCGTAGCATCGTTGTCATCTCGCCAACTATTTCTTCTCGACTATCGCTACTCCTTAGTGATAAAGTAAAGCAATTACATGGCGTTTGCATTTCATACAATAAGCGACAACCATATGGCTCCTGCCATTGCCGATAACTTCGGTTACAAAACATGATCATCTCATACAATAAAATATAGCATCACGTTTTGACCATATCACATCACAACATGCCCTGCAAAAACAAGTTAGACGTCCTCTACTTTGTTGTTGCAAGTTTTACGTGGCTGCTACGGGCTGAGCAAGAACCGTTCTTACCTCGCATCAAAACAACAACGATACTTCGTCAAATAGACTCGCTTTAACCTTCTCAAGGACCGGGCGTAGCCATACTCGATTCAACTAAAGTGAGAGAGCAGACACCCGCCGGTCACCTTTAAGCAACGAGTGCTCGGGCGGTGAAACCAGTCTCGCGTAAGCGTCTGGCGTAATGTCGGTCCGGCCGCTTCATCTCACAATACCGCTGAACCAAAGTATGACATGCTGGTAGGCAGTATGACTTGTATCGCCCACAACTCACTTGTGTTCTACTCGTGCACATGACATCAACGCATAAAACCTGGCTCGGATGCCATTGTTGGGGAACGTAGTAATTTCAAAAAATTTCCTACGATCACGCAAGACCATGGTGATGGCATAGCAACGAGAGGAGAGGTCCGTCCACGTACCCTCGTGAGACCGAAAGCGAAGCGTTATAACAACGCGGTTGATGTAGTCGACGTCTTCACGATCCGACCGATCCAAGCACCGAACGTCACGGCACCTCCGAGTTCTGCACACGTTCAGCTCGATGGCGATCCCGGACTCGATCCAGCAAAGTGTCGGGATGAGTTCCGTCAACCTGACGTCGTGGTGACGATGTTGATGCTCCACCGACGCAGGGCTTCGCCTAAGCTCATGACGATATGACTTCTCCGCGCGGGCTTCGCCTAAGCTCATGACGATATGACCAAGTGGAATATGGTGGAAGGGGCACCGCACGGCTAAGGAAAGATCGTAGATCAACTTGTGTATCATGGGGTGCCCCTGCCCCAGTATATAAAGGAGACAAGGGGAGGTGGCGGCCAAGGGGAGGCGCACTAGGAGGAGTCCTACTCCCACCGGGAGTAGGACTCCCCCTTTCCTAGTTGGAGTAGGATTGGGGAGGGGAAAGAGGGAAGGGGCGCCGCCCCCCCTCTCCTTGTCCTATTCGGACCAGAGGGGAGAGGGGGGCGCGCAGCCCACCTGGCCGGCCCTTCTCCTTCTCCCTTGAGGCCCATGAAGGCCCATATACCCCGGGGGTTCCGTAACCCCGGTGTTCCATAACATCCTGTTTTCACTGGAACCATTCAAGTCCAAACATAGGCTTCAATATATCAATCTTTATGTCTCGACCATTTGAGACTCCTCGTCATGTCCGTGATCACATCCGGACTCGAACAAACTTGGTGCATCAATACTTATAAACTCATAATGAACTGTCATCGAAGCGTTAAGCGTGCGGACCCTACGGGTTCGAGAACTATGTAGACATGACCTAGAACCATTCTCGGTCAATAACCAATAGCGGAACCTGGATGCCCATATTGGTTCCTACATATTCTACGAAGATCTTTATCGGTCAAACCGCATAACGACATCGTTGTTCCTTTGTCATCGATATGTTACTTACCCGAGATTCGATCGTCGGTATCCAATACCTAGTTCAATCTCGTTACCGTAAGTCTCTTTACTCGTTCAGTAATACATCATCTCACAACTAACTCATTAGTTGTAATGCTTGCAAGGCTTAAGTGATGTGCATTACCAAGAAGGCACGAGATACCTCTCCGACAATCGTAGTGACAAAACCTAATCTCGAAATCGCCAACCCAACAAGTACCTTTGGAGACACCTGTAGTACTCCTTTATAATCACCCGATTCGTTGTGACATTTGGTAGTACCCAAAGTGTTCCTCCGTAAACGGAGTTGCATAATCTCATAGTTATAGGAACATGTATGGGTCATGAAGAAAGCATTAACATACCAAACGATCAAGTGTTAAGCTAACTGAATGGGTCATGTCAATCAGATCATTCAACTAATGATGTGACCTTGTTTAATCAAATAACAACTCCTTGTTCATGGTTAGGAAACATAACCATCTTTGATTAACAAGCTAGTCAAGTAGAGGCATACTAGTGACATACTGTTTGTCTATATATTCACACATGTATTATGTTTCCGGTTAATACAATTCTAGCATGAATAATAAACATTTATCATGATATAAGGAAATAAATAATAACTTTATTATTGCCTCTAGGGCATATTTCCTTCAGAAACCGCCGTTCCGACTAACCTACTTTCACAGAGTTTTGCTACTGTGAAATTTTGACCTAGTTTTAGATTGCAAAACCGAGTCGTTCTCTCTCGAGTTTCGACTTTCGGAGTTTATCTTGATTCGATTCTTTTTGCAACCAGGGTTCTTAAGTTGAACTTTCTAGTTAGATCTTTTATTCAAGATTTCCCCGTGCATTAGATGAGTACTTATTGTATGCTTGTTGTTTGTCTGCGTTAGATCACCCGGAGTGCGCCGCTTGTTACTTCGAATCTCTAGGTCTCGCGGATCATCAGCAAGGCAAGTAACACTTTGATCATACCTTTTCTACTACCCAGTTTTTTTGCATTAGATCTATTCCTCAAACACTTGCATGGTTAGGATCTAATTAAATTGTGGGATGGGAATTAGATTGAGGTAGTACCTATTACCTGTTTTACTTATGAAACCTTGGGAGTTACTTCTACGTTTGCTATTATGCCATGCTATGCTAGTAGACGTGGATTGGGTGAGTGAATATCCATGACAGATGTGAGATTATTATTTAATGGTTTATTTAAGGTGGCAACCTAAACACACATCTGGGTGGATTGAGGCACCTGGTTTCTATCAGGACTTGCCTGTATTTCTTCGGACCGCCACCCAGGCTCTAAGGGATCATAAGATTATTCAAACTGGAAACTTCCGTGTGCAGCCACAAGCCAATTATGGGCTCTGGCGTAGTTGACTAAGTTGTGCGAACTCTTACGGGTAGGCTAGCTGATGTAGGGGATGTAGGTTGGTACGATCTACCCACATGTAAGGTGCTAGCGCTTCGAAAGACTATGTCTCGGTCATCCGTTTCTCAAACACCACAGAGTGCGAGAACCAAGCGGAGGCGATCGAGTCTTGTGGGGAAAAGTGCGCAAACCTCTGCAGAGTGTATAAACTAATCATGATTAGCCGTGTCCCCGGTTATGGACAATTTGAGTATCCTGTAATTGAATATCATGTGAATCTCAACATGTTACCTCTAATAAAGGTTGTTGGGTTTTGATGAGTACTTTTTAATTGGGATTGAGGATGCTGTCAACCATTCTCAATGTTTAACAACCACCATGATAGTTAAATAAAATTATTCCTTTGATGTAGGGAAAATCAGCTTTATGCAAATGTAACCGTAGAGCCTTACCACCAGCCATATATGCATGTAGTATAGGCTTATTCCTTCATTGCTCTTTATGTGTTACATTGCCAGCATATTCCATGTGCTGACCCGTTTTCGGGCTGCAACTTTCACGTTGCAGACTTTTCAGACGACGATTAATGTGTTAGGTCGTGGTTCTATACTCAGTGATGCCGTTGGAGTTGATGGACTCGCTTATCTTCCAAGCCTTCCGCTGTTATTATTAGATGGCCTTAAGCCATATTATTGTAATAAGTTCCCTTGTGGACAACGATGTAATAATTGTGTGATTGCTACTCTGCAATAAATCCTTCAATCTTGTGTGGTGTCAGCATTCATCGATCCAGGGATGACACTGAGCACGTAGATCGGATCCATTCGGTCTGGTCGCTCTGAAATGCCCGAGCCACACTACTTAAGCTTTCTCCTCTCAAGCTCGACCTCCAACCTCCATTTTCCTCAATATTTGTCTAGGTTTAGCGGTCCGTCACGCCCGTCCCGTCTTCACCGCCGTCGATCACCGCGCCGATCTCATCGCCAAGACCACCGTGGTGAGCCTCTTGTTCTTATCTTCTTTCTAAAAGGAAAAATATTCTTACTTGTATTATTTTCTTACTTTTATTATTGCATCTTATATAGTGCGATGGTTTTGGTATCCGCCCGTCGGCCCTCGTCCCTGTCTATGATTCGGATGTGGTATATATTATCTTTTCATAACTATTGGTTCATTTATTGTTTATGAAAATTATGCCGACCAACGTGACATAGATTTTATTTATCTAGGAGGTTGTTGAACCAGAAATTCCAACCGACCCTATTGTCGAGAGGTTAAATTTAGTTGAAGAAGAAAACAATTTCTTGAAGGAAAAAATAAAAAAACTTGAGGAGGAGAAGATGATATTGGAGTTGCATGTTGTGGATGTCGTCGATGATCACAAGATCAAGATGGATGCAATGCGCTTGAAGATGAGAAAGATTAGAAAATATGCCATTCATACCGAGGCTTGGTATCATTATGCCGTTGGATCAGTTGTTACCTTGGTTGCGATTATGATCGCATTTGTTTTCGCATTGAAATGTTTTACATAGTTTCAATGTATGGTTTAATTAATTTAGATGCTCTGCAGAGCTTTATGTTGTTAGATGAGAACTATGTATGTACTTTGGTTTTATGTGATGATGAACTTCTATTAATTTGGTCACTTAATTATCTATTCATGATGTTCTATAATGATTTTTGACAAACTTAATTATATATAATGCACGCAGATGAACCGGCAATGGATGTACGGTGACGTACACACCTCCGAGTACATTAAGGCGTGCATGATTTTCTCAAGTGGCTGAGGCAAACAAGCAGAATGGTTTTATGTGTTGTCCATGCCCTATATGTAGGAATACTGTCTTACTCGACCGAAAATCCTTCACACCCACCTGCTTTACAAGGGTTTCATGCCACACTATAATGTTTGGACGAGGCACGGAGAAATAGGGGTTATGATGGAAGACGGCGAGGAAGAAGAGTACGATGACAACTATGTGCCCCTGAATACGGTGATGCTCTCGAGCATCAAGATGCACCAGACGATGTGCACGATGGTGCTACAACGGGCGAAGCTGCTGAAGATCAAGAGGAACCAGACATTGTGCCCGATGATGATGATCTTCGCCGGGTCATTGTCGATGCAACGACACAATGCGAAAGTCAAAAGGAGAAGCTCAAGTTCGATCGCATGTTAGAGGATCACAAAAAGGTTGTACCCCAATTGCGAAGATGGCAACACAAAGCTCGCACCGCACTCGAATTGCTGCGAAGGAAGGCGAGAATGCTGTGCTCGATAAAGGATTTGAGAAGCTACTGAAAATAATGAAGAAGAAGCTTCCAAAGGATAACGAATTTCCGACAGTACATACGTAGCAAAGAAGGTCGATGCCCTCTAGGATTGGAGGTGGAGAAGATACATGCATGCCCTAATGATGGATCCTCTACCGTGGTGCCTACAAGGATCTGAACGCATGCCCGGTATGCGGTGCATTGCGGTATAAGATCACACGAGATGACCCCGTGATGTTGACGGAGAGCCTCCGGGAAGAGGGTTCTGCGAAGGTGATGTGGTATGCTCCTATAATACCACGGTTGAAATGTCTGTTCGAAACGGAGAGCATGCCAAGTTGATGCGATGGCACGTTGAGGACCGTAAGAAATACGGGAAGTTGAGAGCACCCACGACGGATCGTAGTGGAGAAAATCAAGAGAAAGTAATGGGATGAGTTTGCAAAGGACCCAAGGAACGTATGGTTTGCTTTAAGCGCGGATGGCATTAATCCTTTCGGGAGCAGAGCAGCAATCACAGCACTGGCCCGTGACTCTATGTATGTATAACCTTCCTCCTTGGATGTGCATGAAGCGGAAGTTCATTATGATGCCGTTCTCATCCAAGGCCCTAAGCAACCCGGCAACGACATTTATGTGTACCTAAGGCCATTAGTTGAAGAACTTTTACAGCTGTGGAATGGAAACGGTGTACGACGTGGGATGAGCACAAAAGGAGGAATTTGACCTAAAGGCGTTGCTGCTCGTGACTATCAACGATTGGCCCACTCTCAAGAACCTTCGTGACAGACAAACAAGGGATACCACGCATGCACGCACTGCTTACTTGACACCAATAGTATATACCGGAGCTGCAGGAAGAATGTGTACACGGCCATCGCCGATTTCTTCCGACCAACCATCAATGTCGAAAGAAAGGCAAGCATTTCAAAGGCGAGGCAGATCACCGAAGAAGCCCGCCATGCGCATCGGTGATCACGTACTTGCTATGGTAAATGATTTACACGTAATCTTTGGAAATGGTCCCGTGGACTAGCTGTTCAATGACGCCGAGAATCACGCACCCATGTGGAAGAAGAAATCTATATTTTGGGACCTACCCTCTGGAAATACCTAGAGGTCCGCTCTTGATCGACGTGATGCACGTGATGAAGAACCTTTGCGTGAACCTGCTAGGCTTCTTGGGCGTGTATGGGAAGACAAAAGATACACCGAGGCACGAGAGGACCTGCAACGCTTGCACGAAAAAGAGGGCATGCCTCCGAAGCAAGATGAAGGTCCTGCCACCACGCTCTTTTAAAGAAGAGAAAGAAATATTCTTTCAATGCCTGCTCAAGATGAAGGTCCCGACCGCTTCTCTTCAATATAAAGGAATAATAAATATGCTAGAGAAAAGTTCCGAACCTAAAGTCTCATGACTGCCACGTGATTATGACGCAACTGCTTCCGGTTGCATTGAGGGGCTTCTACCGAAAATGTCCGATTAGCCATTGTGAAGCTATGTGCATTCCTCAATGCAATATCTCGTAAGGTGATCGATCCAGAAATCGCATCAACGCTAAGGAGTGATGTGGCGCAATGTCTTGTCGGGCCGAGCTGGTGTTCCCACCATCCTTCTTCAATATCATGACGCACTTCCTAGTTCATCTAGTCGACGAGATTGTCATTCGGGGCCCGTATTTCTACACAATATGTACCCCTTTGAGAGGTTCATGGAGTCCTAAAGAAATATGTTCAGAATCGCTTAGGCCGAAGGAAGCATCTCCATGGGCCATCAAATGAAGATGTCATCGGGTTTTGTGTTGACTTCATTCCTGGCCTTAAGAAGATAGGTCTCCCTAAATCGTGGTATGAGGGGAGACTGATCGAAAAGGCACGCTTGGAAGGGACTCAATAATATGCAGGACGGATATTCTTGGTCTCAAGCACACTACACAGCTTCTACGTAACTCTACCTTGGTGACCCCAGTATGTCGATGAACACAAGAACAGTCTGCGCCCAAACACCCGGAGCAAAGGCGACGATCGGATTACATGTGAACACATCAGACTTTCAGCAGTTGGTTGGAAACACGCCTCGAGGTGACAAGACTGTTTGTGATGAGTTGTACTTGTTGTCCAGGGACCATCTTCGATCTGTAATGATTTGGAAAGGATACGAGATAAATGGGAATACATTTTACACAATTGACCAAGATGAAAAGAGCACCAACCAAAACAGCGGTGTCCGCTTTGATGCAGCAACCGACAAGGAAATGACACATATTATGGTTACATAGTAGACATATGGGAACTTGACTACGGAGTAGATTTTAAGGTCCCTTTGTTTAAGTGCAAGTGGGTCAATCTGTCGAGAGGCGGGTATAGGTAGACCCACAATGCGGAATGACAACAAAGGATCTGAAAAATCTTGGGTACACCGACGAACCGCTCGTCCTAGCCAATGATGTGGCACAGGTTATCTATGTGAAGGACATGTCTACTGACCGAGGAAAAGAAAAGATAAGGAAGCGAATACATCATACAATGAGCCAAAGCGCCACATAGTTCTTTCAGAAAAAGGGACATCCCGAGTGTTGGGCAAGACAGACATGTCTCAAGAGTATGAAAAGTTTCATGAAATTCCACCTTCAAAGTCAAGGCTGACCCAAGCATCCCGATAAACGATGAAGATTATCCATGGTTACTGGCAAGAATAAGCAAACGACACAAGCGAAGAAAAAGTGAAGACTTTCTCCCGCAACTATTATGATGATACCATGCCAACTTTGTAATGCATTTAGTATGATACCATTGTCCGCTTTGTACATGCACATGCTATGCCAACTTTTTCAGAGTTCATTTGAAAACTATGAATTTGAAAACCTCACCAACCAAGGGCGCCACACCGTTTATAAGCCCGTCCCTCTACACGCCTTTGTTGAGCTCACAAACTTGTGATTCACACAAATTTCAAAGAATTCAAATTTGAAAACTAATGGCACAAACAGAAAGTTTATAATTTTGCTGACCTAAAAGCAAAAAGAATTAAAAACTAAAGCAAAAACCAAAAGAAAATAAATAATGCAGAAAACAAAACAAAAAACTTGAAAAAAATAAAAATAGCAACAATAAGTATTTTGTTGTAAGTAGAAACAAAATAAAATAAATAAAGCAACAAAGAAAACAGAAAAAGTGTTTTCAAATTTGAAAACTAATGGCACTAACAGAAAGTTTGTAATTTTTATAAAACTAAAAGCAAAAAGAATTAAAAAATAAAGCAAAAACAACAAAAAATAAATAATGCAGAAAGCAAAACAAAAAACTGGAAAAAATAAAATAGCAACAATAAGTATTTTGTTGTAAGTAGAAACAAAATAAAATAAATAAAGCAACAAAGAAAACAAAAAAACAAAAAAAAGTGTCACCTACTGGGCCCCCACGGCCTAAATACGACTAGAAACCCTACCAAGGCCAGGATTCAGGCCCGCGGGAGGCCCAGTAGGCCCACGGGCACAGATTGCAGGTTTAGGCCCGAAAGCCTGCTTTAGAGAGGAGTTTGAGAGGAAGGCACACCGCACCTTATAAACAGTGCGCCTCCTCTCAACTAGCGAGGTGGGACTAAATATTTGGGTTCGGGCAGCACAGTTTGGTCCCTGTTGGTGGCACCAACCGGGACTAGTAGATTAGTCCCGGTTCATGGCACAAACCGGGACTAATGCCTTTTAGTCTCGGTTGGTGCCACCAACCGACCAAAGGTCGCCGCTCCGCCCTTTGGGCTGCTGAAAATAGCCTTTGGTCCCGTTGGTGGCACCAACCGACTAAAAGGGCATTAGTCCCGTTTGTGCCAACGAACCGACCAATGCACTTTCTATATATACAGGACTTTGCGAAAATTTCATTCAGTTCCTCATCCCGCCGCAGACGCTGCCCTCTCCCCGACAGCGCCTGGTCTCGTCGTCGTCACCACAAGACGCCGCCGCCGCCCGCCCCGTCGTCGCCCAGCCCGCGCCTCGCCGCCTCGTCGCCGCTCAAGGCCGCTTCGTCGTCGCCGCCCTGCGCTGTCGCCCTGCCCAAGCCGCCCGAGCCCGTCGTCCCGTCGCCGCTCGAGCCCGCCATCCCGTCGCCGCCCGAGCCCGCCCGTCTTCGCCGCCTTCTGCCCCCACCGCCTCGAGCCTGTCGTCGCCCTGCCCCGAGCCCGCCGTCCTCGTCGCCCTCTTGCCTCAGCCGCCTCGAGCCCGTCGTCGGCCCTGCCTCGCCCCCAGCCCCGTCGTCGTTGTCGCCGCCGCCCTCGCCGCCGCCGCGCCTCGCCCTCGCCCGCCCGCCCGTTATGAGAGCCGCCGTCGAGCCTCTGCTCATATGTTGCAATATGTTTTTTATTTTTATTAGTTTATTTTTTGTTCATATGTGATGTATATGTGTATGTGGCTATAATGTATATGTTTTTTATTTTTATTAGTTTAGTTTTTGTTCATATATAGAAAGTTACAATTTTAATTAGGTTAGTGCAGGAAAAGGTTAGTGCATTTTAATTAGGTTAGTGTAGAGGAAAAAGTAAAATAAGGAAAAGCAAGAAAAGAGGAAGAAGGAAGAAGGACGAAGAAGAAGAAAAAGAATGAGAGGAAAAAGAAGAAAAAGAAGAGGAGAAGAAGAAAAAATAGAAAAAAAATTCTATTTTTTCTTCTTCTCCTCTATTCTTTTCTTCTTCTCCTCTTTTTTTTCTTCTTTTTTTCTTCTTCTTCTTCCTTCTTCCTTCTTCCTCTTTTTTCTTCCTTTTCCTTATTTTCCTTTCTCGAGGGATAAGAAGAAAAAGAAGAGGAGAAGAAGAAAGAAAGGAATAGAGGAGAAAGAAGAAACTTCAACACGAGGGGGGTACCGATACCCCCTCCCCGATAACATTATTTTCCCATGTATATGTATGTCGCGTCGTTGTCGATATAACGAGGGTGTCGAGGATCGCCGAGGGGTCGAGGGTCGGGAACTAGGGTAGAGGGTCGAGGGTCGTTAAGGGGTCAAGGGTCGAAGGTTTCAGGGTCGAGGGTTCCTATAGTGTCAAAGTATTGAAGAAATCCATGGCTACATCATTAGCCGGAAGTAACCATGGCATGATGGTACGAAGTCCTACAAAGTTATTCTGGAATGGAGTCCCGGATAGGATAATTTGCCTTTTTGTACGAATTTCAGCAAAGGCCTTCCAAATAACGATATTCGGAAGGTTCTTGCTGAACTTTGTACCAAAAAGCGAATTATCCTATCTGGGACTCCGTTCCAAAATAACTTTGGAGAGCTTTGTACCATCATACACCTGTTACTTTCGCCTAATGATGAAGACATGGTTTTGTTGAATCCTTTGACACTAGGCAACCTCCCGACCCCTCGGTGATCCTCGACCCTTGACCTCGACCGCCGGCGATCCACGACCCTCTACCCTATCATGGCGCCGATGCCCACGCCACTTGTGGGACATAGATGTAGTGTTCAACGCCAACCCCTCCCGATAGCTTCAACACGCTGGGGTCGATATTACCCCCTCCTTGAAGCGTTCTCAAGGCCACCCCCTAACCCTTGAAGCATTGTCGAGGCCACCCCAAACCCTAGAGAAGCAGCGCCGAGGCCACTAATATGATTCCTTATTGTGATTAGCTAGCTAGTTCTACGCTTGCCACTAATATATCCATATCTGTCATGTTTGAATAATAATTGCCATGTTGTAAATATTTGTAGAAACTATGGACACCCCCGAGACGAAGCACAAGAAGCGTTGTTGAGGGACATAATCGCACAAGGAAGTGATGTCGCCGCTCGTTGATGTTTCTCAACGACAACGATGGTCCGGAAGGAGAGGGTGAAGAAGCAGCTAGCTATAATTTACATGGCTCCGATGACCCAATGCCGTGCAAGAAGGAGAGGTTGAAGAAGTAGACCGTGAGGACGGCTCCGGTGATCACCAAACCGAGTCCGCCAGGTATATATATTAGTTAAGCCTGTGCTGACTAGCTAATTGATGCATTCATTGTTTTGGTATGTACACTTATTAATTAACTCTCGTCTTTGTTCTTTTTTCTAGCCCTCCGGATCGAGCACAACTTCGGTAAAGAGACGAGGCCCGAAGAAAAAGTTGAGCTTGGATGAAAAGTTTGAGATCATACAAATCGCGCTGACGACGGCCAACCGATTGAACCCTACCGACAAAGAAGGCATTTGTTGCTCGGTCGGGGTTCGGTTAGGGACAAGATCCCGATCAGCATCCACCAATGGTATAAGCCTAAGAACGAAGACCCTGAGGTGTCTTATGTCAATGATATGCAGAAAAATGATCTTTGGACTGAGCTGAAGTCAAATTTTACCCTACCGCTAGAGGATGATCCGGAGAAGCCAGTAATAGAGCCATTAATCAAGTCTTTTGCTCTTAAGAAGATGGCAGACCTATTCAGGAATTGGAAGAAAGAACTCAATACGTATGTCGAAAAAATGAGACACCAGAATTCAAGGGCAAATATGAGAAGATCGAGAGATGATCGCCCGCATTTGTGGCCCACAAGACATCGGAAAAGAGTAAAAAGATGTTGGCGACAAACAAGAGAAATGCTGCGAAGAAGAAGCTTCACCATCGCACGGGTCGTGGCTACCTCAGAGTCCCGCCTAAGTGGGCCAAGGCTGAGAATGATCTGCTTGATAAAGGGATCGAACCAGAGACAATGAACTGGCCGACTGCTGCGGACTTGGTTCTTCGGGCGGCGGATCCTTGGACCCTATAACAGGGAAGTGCATTTGGACGGACGAACAATTGGACATACCACCAAGAGGCTTCAGCAATATATCAAGCAGCGCAGCAAGGGAAGTTCGCTCGAGCAGGGAGAAGGACGAGCTCACAATGGCCCTCGAGAATCTCGAGCACCTGGACGGACACGAGGCACGCCAGCTCCGTTTCGTGGAAGGCTGGATTTCCGGACGCAGGGGGTTACAAAACCCATGAGAGGAGGAAGAAAGTGGAGCAGAGCCAAATGCAGGCGCTGCACGAAAGGGTAATGGGGCTAGAGGAACGAGAAGAGGAACGAGAAGCAGCAAATCGCAGCAAACGACCTGCCGAAGCTTCCCCCGAAGCTACCCCGCCATCTCAGCGGAGAAGCAGCGTGGCTTCCAACGAGCTGCTTCAGCCAGAGCAGCATGCCTTGACGGCTCCTGCCAGCTATCCCGTGGATGCTATCACGGATGCTGAAAATTGCCACCTTATGGCGCAATGGAGCAATTTGAAGGTCAAGGTGGCTGTTGGCTCTGTTTATCCTACTAAACCCGACTCAACTTTTCACTGCCGGTCGATTCCAGAAGGATATGCCAAGGTGATGGTCGATGAAATAACGGAGGATTTGAGGACCTCCGCTTGACCACCCTACCGTGAAGGGAGTATCGGCTGGGTTCTGCTCAAGACTCCATGCCTATGGCGGAAGGATCTCATCAACCTTCCGAACTGACGCCTCGCCTCCTCCTCCTCCTCCGGCGAGTCAGGCACTCCGCCTCCTCCTCCGCGAGTGACGATCAGGGCACTCGGCCGGCTCCTTCTCCGGCGCGTGGCGGCACTCCGCCTCCACCGCCTCCTCCTCCGAGTGACGATCAGGCACTCGGCCGGCTCCTTCTCCGGCGTGGCGGCACTCCGCCTCCTTCTCCGCCACGCCGGCGCCCGAGCAGCCAGCCTCCTCCTTCTCCGCCTCGTCGGCAAGGGCGAAGAGACCCGCCGCCCGCTCCGGCTGCTCCGGCGCGTCGTAGTCCTTCTCCTCCGCCTCATAAGCAAGGAAAGAAGACATCCGCCTCCGTCTGCTCTGCCGCGTCTTAGCAAGATAGCCAAGGGCGGAGGAGATATGATTCGGTCCTTCTCAAGACTCGGAGAAGTTACCGTCTGAGAGGAGCGAGGAGGAAAACGCGAAGATCGCGTAGACCGAAGTGGATGACTGGTTTCAAGGGTTGAAAGCAAAGAGATATCCACCTCCGGAGGAGAAGGTAGATCCGGTGAAAGCGAAGCGCACTCTGGCTGCCCTGACAAACCACCCAAGTCTCCACCGAAAGGCAACTATGAGCGCATTATTGGAAAGGCATTTGCCGAAGCGGAGAGGTCGTTAAGTACTGTCAGTGATCAAAGGATGAAAGAACGACGAGCTGGGAAACAAATTGCCCAGCTCGGCGAACAAGTGAAGCAATCGTGCCCCCCGCTCAAGGTGCCTGCTAGTGACATCGTCGATCCGAGGATGGTGCCCGGTTATGGCAATCTTGCAGATTACCTGCCCGACGATGTACATTATGATTTCTTGGAGGTGCAGATACAAAGATACGAGTACGGGAAGCCTCTCGTCAAAGATGAAAGTTCTCTATCAACGATGATGCGAAGATTGCATGATTGGTACATGAAAACCTGCAAAGAGTCCGAGGGGAGGAGTACTTTGTATATGAGAGTTAAAAGGAGCATGACCTCCTTGGAATTGAACTGCTGCCATTCCATTTGAGGAGTTCTATCAGTTTTCAATCAGTTGGCCCTCGATAAAGCAACGGTCACCTGCTACTGTCTGTAAGTAGTACTACTTCGTCATTAAGTCTCTATATAACTCAGCCCTTTCATTGCATGTATTTATAATTATCCTCACTATATTATGCAGATTGAAGATCGCGAATTGAAGAAAAGACAAGTGGGTGATATTGGGTTCATTAACACATATCTCATAGATTAAACTGAGGTTGAATTTCAAAAGAAAATACCGAGGCCAACTTGCTACAATCGTTGGTAATAAATGCACACAAAGATATAATACTCTTTCCTTACAACTTCAAGTGAGTGTTACTGTCTTGTGGCATATTCGGTTTCCTTATTAGTCCAGGTTATAGTAATGTAATATTGATGAGTTATGCATGTGTGCGCAGCTACCACTATATTCTCCTAGAGATTAAGCTTGAGAAGGAGTAGTAACTGTCTTAGACTCCAAGCTTAAAAGATCCCAAGGAGTATGCGGACATGACTGAAATGCTCGAGAAGTAAGTTAAATCGATCATTATCCACCATATCAGCAACTTTGTTTATTTCTGATATCAAGTAATTGTTTTCTTTGTATGGCAGGGCTTGGAGAAAATTCACCAAAAAAGCTCCGGGACTACCGAAGAAGCTGCAATTTAGACACCTGAAAGTAAGTACTATATAGTAGCATATTCCACGCATCTCCTAGTGATTCAAGCTCTAGTTTCATCAATACCATTTAGCATGCTTGCTAATTATCAGTTTGATTGACCTCTATTTCTTGTAAAGTGGTTGTGGCAGGAACAAGGGAATGATTTCTGTGGATACTACATTTGCGAGTCCATCCGCCACACGACCTGTGAGCGGGGCTACTCCGACAAATAATATGAAGTGCGTAAATAAAAATATTCATAATTTTATTTTATTACCATCATTTGTGTTGAGTTTCATTCATTCATATATATATATATATATATATATATATATGTATTGACCCCCTTCTTAAAATTAGATGTTTCGGATGTGGGATGAACTCCTAGCACCAGATCGCATACGAGCAATTCAAGAGGAATTGGCGGCATTCTTTCTTGACCACGTGATCGCTGAAGACGGAGAATACTATATGGACCACGCGTCCGTATGTTAGGAGATTATATATTTGTAAAAGATAATTATTGTATATATGTAGCCGGTAGTGTCAGATAGATAAACGAGAACTTGTTGTTCGGCCAATCTCTCGGAGAAGGAGAGGTGGTCGATATCACTTCTCTCTGTATGCATATATGTTCATAACGATCTTCTGTTTGCTTAATTACTAGCTAGCTAGCGTGTCTAGCTAGTCCTCTCTATACGTATGTATAGTACGTAGCGTCGACCAAGCACGGACAAAAGAGAGGACCATTTTATCTATTAATTAGCTAGCTATAGCACAATATATGAAACACCTAAATTAACCCCCCAAACCCCCAAACCCCCCTTTCAAAAAAAAAACAAAACCACAGCCATAGAAATGTCGACGCGTGGATGTTTATTGGTCCCGGTTGGTGCCACCAACCGGGACCAAAGGCCCTCCCGCTCGGCTCAGCGGACAAGCCACATGGAGGTTTCATCTGTCCCGGTTCGATTGAACCGACTAAAGGGTCGTAGGGCATTAGTATCGACCCTTTAGTCCCGGTTCATGAACCGACTAAAGGCCCTCACCAACCGGGACTATAGGCCCTTTTTCTACTAGTGCTCCTCAACCATGTTTAGAAATATGGTCTAAGCCATGAATATATTAGCATCTAAGTTCTTAGTTAATTAGTATGTGATACATTGATGTTTGTTTCTTGAGTCGAACAAATTTGAAGTGTTACTTAATTATTTGGTTGTTTGTTTCCAAAATGATTCGGTCTGGTTCAGTTATATTGAGAATCATATGACTACGCCTTTTTGGGTAATGTGTCAACCCGCAATGCCAACAGTTGGTATATTGTAGCCTATCTCTCCAAGGGCGGGAGCTATGGGAGAACCGCTATTGCTACAATTGTTTCTGTGGCGGGTAGGAACTGTCGCCCGCCATAGGAAGCCACGTGCCGATGGCGGGGCACACGCCCGCCATCGCTGCTGGTTATAGCAGTGGCGGCGGCCTCGAGCCTACCTCGCCATCGTTGGCCTTTTCCCGCCCGCCACTTCTAGGCATTCCTGCAGAGTGCATATATCGACTTGTGGGACACCTCACAACGATCGTGCGGTCATAGATGGCGGGTGTATATTCTGACTTATGGGATACCTCTCTCAGTGGCTGCGCGGTCGTAGGTGGTGGTCGCAGTTACTGGCGCGTGGGACACCTTTGTCATTGGCTGCGCGGTCGTAGGTGGTGGTCGTAGTTACTGGCGCATGGGACACCTTTGTTATTGGCTTCACAGTCGTAGGTGGGGGTGCAGTTACTAGCTTATGGGAAACCTTTGTCACCGGCTGCGCCAACTGAAAAAACAGGTTGCTTCTTAAGCCAGGAAGAGTACTCGAACCCGAGACCACACGCTCAAAGAGAGGTGCAAGAGGCAACTGACCAAGTTTGTTGACGTGACTTCTGAAACAGTCCTCGCCATTTTATGTACTAAACAGAGCGAAGGATAAACCAACCATTTAGTCATTATATTTAGTATACCATTTGGGCATTAATAGTTTTATTCAAACCATTTGGTCTGGCGGATGCACCTGAATATTGGTTTGGTGAATGAACTTGGGACAAACAAAGTAATAGAAGTAGGCTACAGAAATTAGTTTAGTCCTAAACAATGGCCACATAAATGACTCAAATAATTTTAAATGCCCACATACATGGCAAAATCCATGATAACATTTATTCTGGTCAATGTTTCATAGGAATTTGCAATTATTTTGTAATTAAAAAAATAAAATTTCCATTTTCCAAGGCCATAAATGACTTTTTTGTGAAGGAAATGCCTCAAATAATTTTGAAATTTGTTCCATTTCATTTTTCATCGAAATGAGGCCACACTGGATGGCCACTGACCAGGTTTCAGCAATTTCAGAGTGATATTGCTATATTTCATAAATTTAATTGAGTTTCAGTGAATTATCAGAAAATGCCCAATTTTGCACTACAAGTGTGATGTAGATTGGTCCTGAAAACTTATAATCCATCAGAAAATGCTAAATATTGGTGGTGGATGAACTTGGGACAAGGAAAGTAGGAATTCCAAAGCATT
Source organism: Aegilops longissima (assembly GCA_021605205.1). Lineage (NCBI taxonomy): Eukaryota > Viridiplantae > Streptophyta > Magnoliopsida > Poales > Poaceae > Aegilops > Aegilops longissima. The sequence continues at coordinate 509,456,468 of CM038681.1, forward strand.
TTGTATGAATGGTCAACACTTCAAGTTTGACCCGAATTTGAAAAAACTAAGAAAATGAGAATAGGCTCAAACATGCAAATACCTTTGCATTGAGACATTTTATGTGTAATAGTTTGTGGGAAAATATTAAACTTGCAATATAATGAGTAAAAAAAACATTCACAAAATGGCCTATCTAGTATGGACTTGTGTGGATTTTCATGGCATATGCATATGGAAATGCCCACATACATGGCAACATCCATGATAACATGCCTGAATTTGGCACAACTATTGGTGTTACCATTGTGGACAATGTTTCATAGGAACTTGAAATTATTTCTTAATAAAAAATAAATTTTTTATTTTGCATGGCCATAAATGACTTTTTTATGTGAAGGAAGTGACTCAAATAATTTTGAAATTTGTTCCATTTCATTTTTTTCATCCAAAGTAGACCACATTGGATGGCCACTGACCAAATTTCAGCAATTTCAGAGTAATATTGCTATATTTCATAAAATTATTTGAGTTTCAGTGAATTATCAAAAAAGGCCCAAATTTGCACTACAAGTTTCGACATCCAATATGGCGGGCTTTAGCGGGCTATTTGTGAAGGGGACCATTTAGCGGCACCCTGCTGAAAAGGCGATAGCGGGCTATAGCGGTTGTAATTTTTATCATTTCATTTTTCATCAAAAGCAGGCCACATTGGTTGGCCACTCACTAGGTTTCAGCAATTTGAGAGTAATATTGACATTTAGTTGAGTTCTAGTGAATTATTAGAAAAGAGCCAAATTTGCAATACAAGTGTGATGTAGATTGGTCCTGAAAATTTCTAAAACATCATTTTGTGCTAAAATATTGGTGGTGGATGAACTTGGGAGAAGGGAAGTAGGAATTCCAAACCATTTTGTATGAATGGTCAACACTACAAGTTTGACCCCAATTTAAAAAAACAAAGAAAATGAAAAAGGCTAAAAAATTCAAATGCTTTAGCATTGAGCCATCTTATATGTACTAGCTTGTAGAAAAAATATTGAACTTGTAGTACAAAAAATTTGTAAAAAACTTCACAAAATGACTTATCTAGTATGGACTTGTGTGGATTTCAAGGCATATGCACATGGAAATGGCCACATACATGGCAAAATTCATGATAACATGCCCAAATTTGGCACAACTATTTTGGTTACCATTGCATCTAATATTTCATAGGAATTTGCAATTTTTTGTAATACATAAATAATTTTTCCATTTTCCAAGGCAAGAAATGATTTTTTTATGAACGAAGTGCCTCAAATAATTTTTAAATTTGTTACATTTCATTTTTCATCAATAGTAGGCCACATTGGATAGCCACTGACCAAGTTTCAACAATTTGAGAGTAATATTGCTATATTCCAAACATGTAGTTGAATTTACTGAATTATTAGAAAATGTCCTAATTTGCAGTACTAGTGCGATGTGGATTGGTCTTGAAAATTTCCAAAAATCATTAGAAAAAACAAGAAAATGAAAAAAGGCTCAACACTGCAATTTTGACCCCCATTAGAAAAATCAAGAAAATGAAAAAAGGCTCAAAAATTCAAATGCCTTTGCATTGAGCCATCTTATGTGCACTAGTTTGTGGGAAAAATATTAAAATTGTAATACAACAAGTTTGAAAAAAAAACTGCACAAAACTGACAGTATTTGATTGAGAACACCCAATTATTTTAGCATCTTCATGAAATTTGGGTCACCACTTGTCACACACAATCAAACAGGGCACACATTGGACATTCAAACATGCATAGCTACTGAAATTCAAATTGGACATTTAAGCAACACAAATTTTATTTAAAGTTTATAATTTTTACACACATAAACCCTAAACAAAGCTACTGATCGCCTCGTACACTTCGGAGTCACCGCCGCCGCCGAGGAAGTCCTCGCTGTCGCCGCCACAATCTCGATGGTGACGTTATCCAACGAGGCGACGACCACTGCTGAAGCCTTGGAGAGTCCACCGGGTCATCAGGGTCGCACTGCGCCGCTTTGTCGATTCGCACAACACCTTGAGGAGCCCGCACGGGTCTGCAGGGCTGCCGAGCTCACTGGCCACCACACCCCTGTACTCTGCCAGCAGCGGTGGCTCTGACTTTGGCTTTGGCTCCAAAAAGGGGCCGCCATAACCCGCCCCATGCTCGAGCTTGGGCACGAGCAGGGGGTCGTGCGAGCTTGTCCGGGGCTTGAGCTTGGGCATGAGAAGGGGGCCGTGCGAGCTCGTCCCAAGCTCCGTCTTTGGAAGGCACATAAACGGCTCGGTGGAGCTCTTCCTCGGCTCTGGCTTAGGAACTCGGAGGCCCCGGATGCTGCTAGCACCAGCGCCTCCTCTTGTAGATGTGCGCATGGCCCGCGTCGTGGCTAGAACCGTGGCCCGTGGCGGCGAAACCCGGTCATCCTCGTTGAGACCGAGCTAGATGCGGCACTCGCCATGACTCGGGAAGGTACCCTTCCTGTATATGTACCTCTTGTCGATGTTGTGCCGCGACGTCGAAGGGTAGCGGCCGTCGTAGAGCTGGATGTGGGATGCATTCTCCTCCGCCAGATCTCCGCCACCGCGGCTGCGGGCGCGTAGTGCTGCCGACCGCTCCACCTCCGGCAGGCTTTGTCGAAAGTTGCGTATTGCGCGCGACATGGCCAATGTGCCAACCGTGGGAACAGGCTCCACAGGGAGACCCCGGCGCTCAGGTGTCATCCGGTCGGCAAGTGCGTATCCAGCGACACCACGATGCCACAACGGGTGAGGAGCGATGCCTCTTCGACCTGCAGGGCGCGTGATAGGACGCGAATGAAATACGTGCGACGTCGTTTCCGGCTGCTGCTTCCCGCGCGCGATGGGCCATTATTGCGGCTGCTGGAGGGGGAGGTGTCTAGGGTTTGGTAGAGGCGCATGGCGGAGAAGGCTGTGGGGCAGCGAGGGGAGGGGAGGGGATTGGGACAAGAGTGGGTGAACACAGTTGCTCCCCGTGTGGCTATAAACGCCGGCGACGCGACTCCTCGCACGAGAAACCGCATGGTGCGCACTGCCCGTATGTGAAAGCACCGACGTGACCGCGATGTAACTACTCATGCATGCGGACACGAATGACGCTGATTTTGTGAGAGCGCCACCTGGCATGCTGTGCCCCACGCTCAATAATAGCGCCGCTAACAGTCAACTCTCTTGACCAAAGGCAAACCCCCGTTTGGGCATTGGATAGGGTGGGTGGCGCGGTTGAGGGGAAAAGTGAGGAGAATAAGTGTGCTTGGTGAAAGTAAGGAGGACTAAGCAATGAGGTGCATGGAAATAGAAATCCATCTAGTCAATGGTGCACTCTTATATTTTTGTCCCGCATCTTTTACCACCACCCCCTTCCTCATGTTGGGCCCACAGCTACATTGTAAGAAAGGGATGTTAGAAAGGGCGTGTAAAAGCAAAATTTCAGCTAAGTTATCTACTCTCCTTTTCCCTTGTCTGAAATCTTGGTCCTCCCAAGAAATTCCCCATTCTCTCTCGTAGTCGAGCACTTTCCCCTCTCACATCTCTGATGCGCCCTGCCCCACCCCTGTTTCTCCCCTTCTACCTCCAAGAATCAGTAGTTTAACCATGGCCTCTAGTGACCATCATGGCCATGCCGGCAGGGGTACGGTGATAGTGTTGCATCCCCATGGTGAACGAGTGTGCCACTCGTGGTGACATGTTGCGACACATAAGCCGTGTTACTTAGAGCAACTCGATCGCGACCGAAGGCCCCAGCGACTTTTTACGTGCGGCGCCAAAAAGGCCCTCGCGCCCTCAAGACACCGAAATCCGCGGGTCGCCTTTTTTGGCCCGGCGATCGCAGGTCAACCCGCGACTGGGGGCTCTCGGGGCTTGGTGCAAGGAAAAACACGCATGGGCCACACTGCTGCTTAAAAGTCAAGCCAATCGTCCAGATTCGCCTCCCATCCCCCGCGCTCTCGGCTGCCACACCGCGGATCCCGGCGCCGCCCACCGCCCACCACCGCTAGATAGGCCATTCCCTGCCGGTAAAGAGAGGAGGTTTCGTGGCGGTAGCCTCTCCACCACGTCCGGGCGTTTTTTCTGGCGTTCCGGCCTCGCAGGGCAGTGTACCGGCAGGTGTGTGCCCACCACGCCCGTAAGGTGTTCGGCGATTTGCCTGCTCGGCAATGGACTCGGATGACGAGGAGGCGCTCGCCGCGCTACTGGAGGAGGAAACCGATGCCGACGTCTAGGAAGAGGAACATCTCATGGTCCTCGCCGTCCTCGTCGGCCTGCTCGTGAGCAATGAAAAGCCGCGGCGAGGTGGCTCGGTGCCGGGGCGGATGAAAGCAAAGAACCGACATCATCTGGAAGGCTACTGCATGCTATACTCCGACTACTTCGCCGATGCTCCACTGCACGATGACAAAGTATTTCGACGCCGTTATCGGATGAGCCAAAAGCTTTTCCTCAGGATTGTGAATTCCATTCGGGAGTTCGACAGCTACTTCAAGTGCAAGAAGGATTGCACCAGAAAACTTGGATTAACCTCAATCCAGAAGTGCATGACAGCGATGAGGATGCTTGCATACGGAGCTCCTGGTGATTCACTCGACGACTATGGGCTCATGGCTGAGTCCACGACCATTGAGTGTTTCTATAAGTTCTCAGGGCAGTGGTGGCAGCGTTTGGACCGCAATACTTGCGAACACCCAATGCGGAAGACACTGCTCAGATCCTAGCACAGAATGCAGCAAGAGGATTTGCTGGGATGATTGGAAGCATCGACTGCATGCATTGGAAATGGAAGAACCACCCATTTTCTTGGCGGGGGATGTACAAAGGCGCCAAAGGCGGTTGCAGTGTGGTACTTGAGGCGGTGGCCACACATGATCTCTGGATTTGGCACTCCTTCTTTGGTATGCCAGGAACTCACAATGACATCAAGGTGCTGCAGTGCTCCCCTGTCTTTGCCAAGCTTATTGAAGGTCATTCATCTCCGGTGAACTTCGAGGTCAATGGGTGGCACTACAACAATGGGTACTACCTAGTTGATGGCATCTATCCGAGATGGTCTATATTTGTGAAGACTATTTTAAACGCTGTGCCAGGAGGCAAGAAGTCCCACTTTGCCAAGGTTCAGGAGGCTTGCAGGAAGGATGTCTAGCGGGCATTTGGTGTGCTCCAATCTTGATTTGCTGTTGTCCGGTACCCTGCTCAGACCTGGTCGAAAGATCAAATGTGGGAAATCATGACTTCCTGTGTCATCTTGCACAATATGATCATTGAGAGCGAGTAGGAAGAGTCAGTGTTTGACACTGAACGATACTACAGGCAGGGTCCTCTTACCTAAGTTGATCACCCGCTACCGTCAACCTGGACTGCCTACCTCAATATGCTTCAGGAGATCCGAGACCCACATGTGCAATAACAACTGCAGCAGGATCTGGTGGAGCACCTATGGAGGATCAAGGGCGACGCCTAGCTCGACGTGTGATGAAATATGAGTTTTTATTTGTTGATCTTTTGTATTGAACTATTTGTTGAACAATTTGATTTTTATTGACGTTGAACCACGCCGAATATGGGCCGATTCGCGTCAATATCGGGTCTTTTTTCGCCGAAAATGGGCCGATAAGCGGCGAGGAATGGGCCGATAGCGGCGCCTGTGGGCAACCTGGGGACGATGGCTAGGCGCCCAGCCGTCCCGAGAGCCGATTATACCGCCAGCTCGCCCTCAGGCGGCGATTTTCAGGGGGCAACGGCGGGAGATGCTCTTAGCTGCTTGTGGTGACTGTACTGTCCCTGCTAATTGGGTGACCACCAGATCTACCCACCGTCATACCCCAGCCCCTCATGTCAAACAATCTCTCTCCCCCGCCCCCCAACTCTATTTATCTATCTCATTCTGGTTTTGGTACTTGTATATAGTAAATATCCAGAATTTTGATTTGATGTTAGGTAGCTGGCTACATTTATTTTAATCACTCTGAAGGCAGCACTTTCCCGGTGAGACTATTTAAGAAAGTGAGACTATCTACGTACCTTGAGCTTCTCTTGTAATTTAAACTTTTCATATACATTTGTGAACTACGGGTGCAAATCTCATACTTAATATATTTATCTTTCTTGAACGTCAGTTTGTATGTTTGCGTAGTTTCTAGGCACACTACAGATATTTTTTGAGTGGGAACGAGTACAATGAGCGTACTCGATTGTTTTCTTGGGTCATGTCAGCGAAAATGCCAAACGGAGACCGAGTTCCATGGTGGCCTTTATTTGAAAACTTTAAAATTCAAAATTTTCTGTTTCAAAAAATTCTGAAAATAAATACACATATACCTAGATACATAATGTACACGTGTGCAAATTTTCAGGTCGAAATACATTAAAATGTGAGCTACACAAAAAAGACAAATCTGAGGCCTTTTAGCATATATACTGTTCATCTATAAAGTCCATGATTTTGGTTTTTTTGTACAGCTCGCAATTCAAGGTATTTCATCTTGAGATTTTTCACACATACACTTTACATCCTTGCATACAAGTATATATTTTTCCAGATTTTTTTGAAACTGAAATTTATGAATTTCGAATTATTCAAAATAAAGAGCGCCATGGAACTCGGTCTCCAAAATGCCCTACTCGTCATGTCAGTTAGTCGATTGCTACCTAATTTTTTATTAAGTGGCTCCAACAACAAATGGACTATTTCAGGACTTGGACAAGTTCACAGGTGATTGTTGGTCATCTCTTCATGCCACGAACATACAATATAACTTCATATGTTTCATTTTACGTAAATCTGATTATACTGAAGATTTTGAATTTCTTTTAGAATGAAGACTCAAGAAGCGTCTGTCTTTAAATTAATAAATCCTACATGACAGGCAACATCCTACAAGAACTAAGTGCAAACTACAAATAAAAGAAGTCTGGTGCAGCAGTTTAACAGGGGCATCAAACCCCGCAAGAGCACGCAGGCTTACAACGAAACCAAAATGACAGGGCTTCCCTAACCCCTGTTTGGCGATCTAGCAGGTGATAAACTTGTCCTTGCTTGCTCATCGCCAACTCCACATACTCAGCGTCCTTTTGCTTCCCGAGAGGCCTCCATTGCTGCATATATAGGTTAATTTTGAAAAGGCAGTCAGCCGGATGCTTTTCAACTTGATGATACTAATATTATTTTCTAAATATAGGCTACATTTTGCCCTTTTGTTAACTCTAATCATACGAATGTATGGTTACATAGATGGTGCATATGATCTGTTCCATGTTGGAAATGTGGAGGTAAATAAAAGAAATAAAACATATCAGCTACATCATTCAACCGCACTTCCTATATGGGCAAGTTGGGTCCACTTCTCTATTTTGTTGGGTCCACCTTAATGTCTTCTCTAAAAACATAGGAATTTAGATTTCCTCTTCAATTTATAGTTTCTGTAGATATTTTGTGTTGATCAAGGGCTTGGGGTTTCTTGCTTGTGGATATTCACATAGGGTAGACATTAAGGTAATATACTCCTTTCAATATTTCACAAGTTACATTTGCACATTTTATTCAGCAGTGCAAATTTACAATGTGCATTTGTATTGAAGCATAAAATTTATACTAAATTCTTTCAAGATAATATTTAGTCTATATTTGGTTGCAGGTGTTTATTAGATTGTCATTTTTATCAATAAAATAACATGAACTTGTTACTCGTAGTTACATTTATATTTAGATAAATATTTCTTAGTGTTAGTGCATATCAGGAATTAACACATCTCGTTACCACCAGTGAACATTAATCCAGTGCGAGGGGATATATTTTTGGTTAATAATTACAGTTACATGAAGCTTTTGGTTAAAGTTTTTTTTCTTTTTGTAAAACACTATTTCACCATTAAATATTGATGTATCAGAAACTTTATAATGTTGCAAGTCTTCTTACTGGTGGCTCAAGTATAGGATAGTGATATGTTGTCATAATATAATGGAAACTGGTAATGGCCACTTCGCTGCACCGTTCACATTTTTGTGATCATATGCATCGCCCAAAACCTTCCATAGTCGACAACCGTCTACTATTTGGTAGAGGACCAAGACTGCCGGACCTCAGCTTTGGCTGGTCTTCGGCTGATCATGCTGTTCAAAGGTAATCGGCGTTTCCAACCACGTATCTCAAGTCGTTATGTGTTGGATGTGGCTTAGCTCTCGAAGGGATCTTTTCCTTTTATTTCTTGATGAGTAAGTTTTGTAGATCATTAAGATTTCGCATTCATCCGAGGATACAGCTGGGTGCCTGTGGGAGTGCACGGTTCCGAGGAGGGCTTCACCTCCCTTAGCCACCTGTTTGACCACCCAGCAAGCTTGAAGCCTGTGAGTTGGGTTGGCATTTTGCAAGATAGAGTGGATTGGGCATGGCTTATCCAGAGGGTGGTCTTAGCTCCCATTACGAGTTTTCTTCTTTTTCGTTGTGGCTCATCTGACGTGGGGCGACAAGATTGCACTTTCAGACATGTCTTCCCGTCCCGGCTCGATTCGCTAGCACGGATTGAGTCTGTTTGCTCTTTTTGAGCCAACCACGCATCTTCCATGAAGCAAAATCTTGACACTAGATCTGATAGCTCAGAAAAGATTTGAACTCGGCGTCGAGAGAGGATGTTTAGGATGCCTTTGTCTCAACAATTATGCCGAAAGGTTTCTAAGATCTCTAAATCACAACAATCTGGCATCTTGTTCTTGACGAACAGGAATCTGGTCCAGAATTGCTGGACTATCTCATCGGCTTGCTGTTTTACATAAATTAGATCCCAGACATCGGGAGGCCCTGAATTACTTGGGCAATACTCGATGTAGGGGGTGGGTGGGATCAAAAATTTGATCCCAACCGCTTGTGGGCTCAAAGCTCCGACATGTTTATGTTGTGAGGGGTGTGCAGATGAGGAGCCAGCCAAATTGGCTTCAAGGACCGAGTCCGTGGCTTCTCCCAATTGGCTGGCCTTGTGATCATCCGCTAACTTCTACCTCGTCCCTTGATCCTCTTCCATACAGAAATCCTTGGTCGAGGTGAGATAAAGAGCATGAGGCTCGGGAGTATGTTCTCGCTCATCACGCCTCGACTCTTGATGGAGGTGTGACCCATGGTGCTCTGATCCTTTGGGTGATCCAATGGTAGGAGACTCAAGCATGGGAACCACACCATGATGGTTTTGATGGTTAACAGATGCTTCAATTGGTCCTTTTTTATCGCATAGCAGGACCTGCATGGGCAACCAATGTCGGTACTAAAACCGGCTATTCTTGGGTAGGGGGTCCTGAGCTGTGGGTCTCGGAACGATGGGTAATAGGAGACAAAGGATACAATGTTTACCCAGATTCGGGCCCTATCGAAGAGGTAAAACCCTACACCATGCTTTGATTGTATTGACGATGGAGTGCCGCGAGTACAAGATGGTCTACCTTGAGATCATATATTGCGTCCAAGCCCTAAGGCTGGTAATTGTGATTGTGCCTCTATGGACTAAACACCACAGCTTAATTATATATCCATTGGGGGTATTTAGGGTTACATATGATCGGTTGCCAATTAGGAATAGCACGCGGACAGCTGGAATTGTCCATCAAGTATACGCCAAGTCTTCGGCAATGTCCGTCTTGACTGCGCCTGGGTTCGATGCCCGTTACAAATTATCTTGTGGGTCATCAGTTCAATTTTGCAACAAATATTTGGTAGGTCCTTCACAGAAAAACTCATTTTTGGCACTCGAAAAATAGAAAATGCTTTTATTATGAAAAAAACTTATTTAGATGGTCATAACGTCTTCAAAGTGTTTACTTTGTTCCGGTTGGTCCATAGGCATTGCACGTGTGATGTCTACTACGCAACTTTATTCTTGTAGACACGTGTTAGGCCTCCAAGCGCAGAGTTTTGTAGGACAGTAGCAATTTTCCCTCAAGTGGATGACCTAAGGTTTATCAATCAGTGGGAGGAGTAGGATGAAGATGGTCTCTCTCAAATGATCCTGCAACCAAATACAAGAAATCTCTTGTGTCCCCAACACACCCAATACAATGAAAAATTGTATAGGTGCACTAGTTCAGCGAAGAGATGGTGATAAAAGTGTAATATGGATGGTAGAAATATATTTTTATAATCTGAATAAATAAGAACAGCAAGGTAGCAAATAGTAAACAGGCACAAAAACGGTATTGCAATGCTTGAAAATGAGGCCAAGGGTCCGTACTTTCGTTAGTGCAATCTCTCAACAGTGCTAATATAATTGGATCATATAAACGTGCCTCAAAGTGCGATGAAGAAATCACTCCAAAGTTCCTATCTAGCGGAGAACATAATACGGAATTGTTTGTAGGGTACGAAACCACCTCAAAGCTATTCTTCCAAATCAATCTATCCTAGAGTTCGTACTAAAATAACACCGTGCTATTCTTTCAAATCGATCTAACCAAGAGTTCGTACTAAAATAACACAAAAGCAAATTCAGATTCGTAATACTCAATCTGACACAAAGGACATCAAAGAGTGTCCCAAGATTTCTGCCGGAGAAACAAAAGACCAGAACGTGCATCAACCCCTATGCATATATTACCCCAATGTCACCTCGGGAATCCACTTGTTGATTGCCAAAACAAATATCAAGTGAAACAATATGATACCCCATTGTCACGACGAGTATTCATATGCAAGACATATATTAAGTGCTCTTAAATCTGTAAAAGTATTCAATCCGATAAAACGAAATCTCAAAGGGAAATCTCAATTCACAACAAGATAGAGAGGGGAAAACACCATATGATCCGACAATATTAACAAAGCCCGCGATACATGAAGATTGTGACATCTCAAGAACACGAGAGAGAGAGAGAGAGAGAGATATTAAACACATACCTACTGGTACAAACCCTCAGCCCCAAGGGTGGACTACTCCCTCCTCATGGTGGTGGCCGTCGGGATGATGAAGATGGCCACCAAAGATGATTCCCCCCTTTGGCAGGGTGCCGAAACGGGGTCTAGATTGGTTTTTGATGGCTACAGAGGCCTTCGGCAGCGGAACTTTTGATCTAGGGTAACCCCGAAGGGTTTTGGAATATTTGGGAATTTATAGGGCAAAGAGGGGGTGCGGGAGGCCACCAAGGTGGGCACAACCCACTGGCGCGCTGGGCCCCAGCGCGCCTCGGTGGGTTGTGCCCCCCTCGGGGCACCCCCAGGTGCTTCTCTGGCCCATCGGGAGTCTTCTGGTCAATAAAAAATCCACAAAAAGTTTCACGGTGTTTTGACTCCGTTTGATATTGATTTCCTGCGATGTAAAAATCAAGGAAAAACAGCAGCTGGCACTGGGCACTGGGTCAATAGGTAAGTCCCAAAAAATGATATAAAGTTGCTATAAAATGATTGCAAAACATCCAAGAATGATAAAATAACAGCATGAATACTTCATAAATTATAGATACGTTGGAGACGTATCAACGTGGATCATCCATCAAACACGACCATCCCAGATCCGACAGCAGTCCTCCTCTTCTTCAACCTCTCAGCAGATATCCTATTCCCTCTCATCGCTCAAACCCTAACTCCGCCTCCCCCGATTCAGATCGGCCATGCAATCCCTCCCCTCCACCGTCGCCATCTTCTCCCCCAGCCCCAGCACCCCCTTGGTTCTGCAGGCCCCTGCTCTCCTCCTCCCCGCCCCTCCTGTTTGACCTCACGCAACAGATCGACCATCGCCCGCCTCAGCCTCACCGTAGAGAGAGGCGTCGCCGCCCAGCGAACACGGCTGGGTTGTTCGCCTCCCAGCGACCCCAACCCCGGCCCCGGCCTCCACTCCACCGCCGGCGACCTTGTCTCCCTCCCTTCTTTCATTGAGGGCGCCCGAAACCCTAGGCCCTCTCTTCCTGCGCGGACGGGGCGACAGAGATGGCCAAGGATGCGACAGGTCCGGCAATGACGGCGCTGGATCGGCACCCAACAGCGGTGCCTGCTGCCCCAGCATCACGAGATTGTGATGGAGGGTCCCTAGCCAGCCACTTCCACCATCTGGCTGACTGACCGACCTCGTGATGGATGTTGCTCTACAGATGGAAAGGATCTCCATCTTCAGTGTCGGTGTCGTCTACGGCCCCGTCAAGCTCGGCATCCTCAAGGTAATCCCCAACCCCCCCCCCCCCAGCTCATTCCTTCCTCCTCAATGGTATAGCCCAATTTCTTGATTCAAAGTTTCGGAATAGCACTTACTACACTCATGATTTTGCATACTAGTAAGTTCAGATGTTTACATGGGTGAGCCATGTGCATTGGTATTTAGAGGACATTTCGAGCTTGTCTGCCTACTTCTTGGGAATTAATTGTTTGGCCTTCTTCAAGAGCACCGATCTTACTAATTACCATAAGCATCAGGTAATGATTTGCAGTCGCTTAGAGAGTTTGACTAGATTACATGCAACAACTATAGGAGTAAGATTATAGGGTCTATTGTGAAGAGTTTGCGATTTCGACCACAAAGGTTCAGTCTCCACCTAGTTACTATTTCATCCGTTGTCCTGAATTGATCTGACACATCTCTTGAATTATCCTTTATTGTAATCAGGGTGTGCGAGAACATCCCGATCGTCCTGTGCAGCCACAAGGTGGACGTGAAGAACTGGCAGGTGAAAGCCAAGATGGTGAACTTCCACAGGAAGAAGAACCTCCAGTACTACGAGATCTCCGCCAAGAGCAACTACAACTTCAAGAAGCCTTTCCTCTACCTTGCAAGGAAGCTCCCAGGGTAACTAATTTCTACTACATTACGCAACCTTTACCACAACTGTCTCAATACTACGCAGATTCTCCTTTCCAAAAAAGTAGGTTATATGCTCACAACAATAATTTGTTCGTTGTGCTCAGATGCTAAAAAAATTGTTGCGTGCATGACCCTTATCCAATGATGAAATGTTTGAACACCTTTTCATGTTGTAGATGCATACATAGGATGGTGGGTTATATATAAGAAGATTGTAAGAAGATTGACCTCAGAGCCCCAAGGTATATATCTTGAGCCTATTGAGGAGCAGTTGATATACTGAGATGTTGTGTGCTAAGATGTTGTAAAAACAAGTAAGAAAGCACCGTATGTGATTTAATTGACCGGGATGTTGCAGTAGACTTTGTTGCTAGCTATTTAAGATAACTTAAGATACTATACGAACATTCCTGTTGATGTGCTTCATTCATGTTGTGATAGTAGTTCGCTGGGTTGAAATCAGATATGCAAGCATTGACTGAGATTGTAGAGCTTGGTTTCTTTTTTGTGAGCGAAAGCTCATCAGCCAAAACTGCTTTTGAGATTTCTGTCGCGGTAGCTCTTCCTTTTTTTGATAATTAACTCATCTATCGCATGTATGTCCTCATAATATCTGTTTGAGCAATGCTATTTCAATCTCGTATAGAATGTCCATTTATAACTGTCTATCATGACTCGATGAAAAGTTTTAGCCTCTATGTATCGTTTTCATGACAAAGGTTTAATGACCTGAGCATTTTTCCATACGCTAGTGATGGTCAAGTATGATACACATGTTGCTTGAACATGCTTTGACAAATTCTGCTACTTGTATGTTTTCTCCATTTACCACACTTCACAAAGGTTTTGTCCTAGCTGTTTGTGGATATTTTTTTATTTTGTTCCTAACTATTCTGTTTTGTTATTCATAGATATTGTCTAAATTCAATAAGAGAGTTCTAGGTCACTGCCTCCTTTCCTAAGCTAGATCTTCCACCAGCCCGCACCCTCCCTTCTCCAGCACCCACTTCACCGCGAGTAGTTCTTCGGTTGTATTATTTCACAGCTAATTGTCTGGTATACATGGTACCTACAACGATATCTTGCTTCTTGCCTCATGTGTTCAAGTAGATTGCATTTTTTATGGTTCTTATGTATAGTGTGAAGAAGTTGCAAGGGGTGAAAAGAAATATTCCTTTTTGGCAGGCCCTCACCTCCTCACCGTCTCCGTGGCCGGGCCAGGGTTCCGTCGATACCCCATCGTGTACCTCCCGGCCATGGGGAAGCGCCAGCACCCGGAGGCGGCCGAGTAGTCTGGCAAACAAGAAGGCAGCGGTACTGCACCCAGCCCTCTGCTCCTACTTGGAATCTCTGCGGTATCTCCCGGTCGTGGCGCGTGTGATCTGACTGGGTTGGATTGGTGTATGGTTGTAGGACAAGGTGGTGAACCCACTGTTCGAGAAGAGGCTGAAGCAGCTCGGCATCGGCGGCGCGCTGCCGCCCAAGAAGGACCTCCGCCGGTTTGTCAAGTGGCCCAAGGTTGTGCGCATCCAGCGCCGCATCCTCAAGCGCACCTCAAGGTGCCCCCGACACTCCACCAATTCACCCGCAACCTTGACAAGAACCTTCGCATATACAGAACTAGTCTATTCTCTAGTCATTTGAGACAGAGTCCACAATGCCTGAGGTCATTAGCAGATGTGCTCTATAGCTAAGTGAGCGAGTCTTAACTTGATCAAGATAATGAAAAGAGTTGACGGATGTGTTTTAAGATTCCTGCTGTTATGATACATTGGGAGCTCTCTTCTTGCATGATTAGGGCAATGCATGAGGTTCTCCTATATACCTACTACTATATGTTTGTACAGAATAGACTCCATTTAGTAAATAAGCTTACCTTTGTATGAAATAATCCTAACATACGAAGGATGTAATAACTATTGTTTCGTCGTGGTCAATCGTTTCCGCTCCATTTCTCTAGTTGTAGATTGACCTTACACTACTTCAGGATGTTGCTAACATGACACTACGATCAGAGACCCTTCAACGAAACTGTATGCGATGCAATAATCACAAACGGTAGTATAAAAAAACTGTCAAGAAAGGTGCAAAACGTTTGCGATGGCGGAGCCATCAAACACGGTTCATATTTTTGTTGTGTGTGCGATGTAGGGCATACTGTTGATCCAGACGAACTGTTTGCGATTAGATAGAACAATAGAAACAGGCAGCCATATCAATGCGTGTGCGATATACGACATACAGGTCGCTCCGATGAACTGTTTGCTATTAGGGAAAGCAACAGAAATGGTCAGCTAGATCAAGGTGTGTGTGATATACGGCATACGGTTCAGTCGAATGAACTGCTTTCGATTAGGGAAGACAACATAAACTGTTCAACTTAACAAGATGTGTATGATACGCCGCAAAAAGGCCCGGAGGTTAATTCGAGAACAAGTACACAGAGGTTAATTTGACATACATGACTTGTAAGTTTCACAAAAATCATATCACTTTTTTTTGGAAAACATTTAATTGCGTTGAATGTATATAATGCCCCGCCCTATTAGTTGAATTAACCTCGAGGTCCATGTTTTGGAAACATGTCGTAAAGTAACGGGATAGACCTTTATTCAAGCCAATCAACATGTGTTCAAAAAACAAAAAATATCAAAAAGTAATGAGATAGACCTTCTTCAAGCCAATCAACATGTGTACAAAAAACAAAAAATGTCAAAAATTACAAAACAAGGACCTCAAGGTTAATTCAACTAATATGATGGAGCACTATATACATTCAATACAATTAAATGTTTACGGTGACCCATCAAATCAGTTAATTTAACATCGAGGCCACTTTCCATCCGGCCACCCATCTGATGACTACACCAGCCTCAGCACAGTCAACATGGGAGTTCTGTTAGATGAGCTATCGGTAGGGAAGCTGGTCCTTGACGCTGTAGGATCCCTCTTTGCATCCTTTATTGGGAACCCGGATAACCGACTGTTGCCGCCCAATTGTCAATGCCACGTCCCAGCATGGCAGTTTTTGCAGCGGGTCACTGCATCGTCGCGCCGCGCCCGGCGCAACCGCATGCACACGAACATGCGTGATCATGCGCCGGCCCCAAACACTGGCAGATAACTTATAAATTGATGGATGGAGCACTAGTTACAGTGATGCATATAATTAAGCAAAGGGATCGCACATGTCTGTATTGACTGGAACGGGAATGCAATAGCACAATAAGAATTAATGCCACGATGATGCGATCGCAGTGGTGGTTACGGGAGGGAAGAAGAAATATGCATCCATCAACGTACGACCTCCTCCTCCTCAACTCAGTGCGCCGGGCCACCGGTCGGTGGCTAAGGAGCGGCGGCTTTTGTGGCGAGGTCAAGGTGCTTCTCAGCAAAGGCATCCAAGGCTTCCAGCCGG
The DNA here is from genome assembly GCA_021605205.1 of Aegilops longissima. NCBI lineage: Eukaryota > Viridiplantae > Streptophyta > Magnoliopsida > Poales > Poaceae > Aegilops > Aegilops longissima. The sequence goes on from CM038681.1 coordinate 509,472,664, forward strand.
TTGAAGAAGGCCTTCAGGTGGACATTCTTCGTGGCGCTGGCAGGCACTCGCAGGGCCACCAGTGCTTGAAAGAGGTTCCGACCATGGAGGCCGATTAGGGTGGCAGGCAATGAGGAGCCCGGCCGCGCGGGCTGGAGGAGTATGGCGATGTCGTTCGCGAGCTTCTTGATGACGGTGAACTTGGTGGTGGCAACGATTATTTGGTCCAACTGAGAGTCGTAGCTGGCGTTGACGGTGGCCATCCACCGGCCGGTCGCCAACACCGTCTGGAGACGATCCTCGATGCCATGCCACAGGCCGGCGTTGTGGACCATCTGGCACAGCCGCCGGCCGCTTGCGCGCATCGCCGCCATGGGTCTGGAGTGAGCACTTTTGCGCTTATTAGTGTAGGTGCTTAGGCAAATGCTTATGTGCGTACGATGTGGTAGATGCATTGGAATGGAGGGGCGCCTTTATATGAGTGCACACTGCGTTGCATTAACATCGTGCTGCCTCTTTTCCCGGTCCTCCTCCCATTACTTCCCTCATGCATTCACATGATGCTAATTGAAGGAGGATGCATCATTGTCCGTTCAACATTTCTGGAACCGCTACCCTCTCCTCGCTCGCATTAAAGCCGATCGGGAACTGCACCGCCACTGTCAAATTGAATAGTATCATGCCGCCGCTGCACGCCTGGATGAACACGCCTCACCTCCATCTATGCTTAATTACTGAATTTTAGTTGCAAAAATTAGATACTGCTAGTGATTTTTTGCTTCATATTTTGACAAATCGCAGTGTTACAAGGTTGACAGATGGCAATGTTACTATATCAACAAATTTCAATCTTTCCAGTTTGACAAATGGCAACATACCCAATATAACAGATGCAAATCTTACCTAATTGTTTGTAAGTGGTTGCACACGGGTCATCCAAAAGAACTGTTTGCGTTCAAGAGATGCACATATCCTGCTCTCACTTTGCATACGGGTGTTCTAGCTAAAATGTTTGCGATCGAGAGCCATTAAAACCAAGACACATGGTGTCACGTGAATGGTTAACAGAACGCACATGGCTTGAATTATAAAAATGTTTGAGATATTAAAGTGGCAGCTATATTTTCAAAATGCCTCTGTTGCTGTTATGTCACATCTTAGCTACTTCATGCATTAGAGTGTTGCATCATGTTTACTTTTCCAGAAACTTGAAATGGGGATGACAGAACCCCCAACACCCCCCGTGAAAACAACTAGGGATTACTAAAATCATTTTCAATGAACCTGAAATGCCCTTCTAAAAAGTCCACCCTTTTTGTCTTGGATTAGAACCTCTGACAAAATGGGTTCACAATTTTCTGGGTCATCATAAGATCATTGAATCAAATCATATGTAACTTGCATTTGGGCATTTAAATGCTAGTAAATATTTTAAATGTCCAAATAATACCAAACTAAAATGTTCCATGTTGGATATGCTCCCTACAGTGAGCATGTGCAGTTTGGTGATTTTTGGAGATGCCAAAGTATTTTTTAGAAAACTCACAAACCTGCAGAAAAATAGAAAAAAGAAAAATAAAAGGAAACTAACTTACCTGGCCGCAACCCAGCACCCAGCCCACCTGGCGGCCCAGCACTATGCTGGCCCGTGCTAGCCAGCTGCTTCTTCCTCGCCAGGCAGGCAGGGAGGTGACATCGGCGAGCGCGAGCTCGCCAAGATGCCACCTGCTTGCCGCCTGCGCCCCTGGACACCTTGGCGAGCTCCACGTCGCCGCCCCGACCCCGGAGACACCTCACACGCCCCCTGCCTCTCTCCCTCGCCCTCTCCCACCATGGCCGACGACGCCGCAGCCGCACCGCCGACGTAGACGCGCCCACCGTCGTCCCCGCGCCGCGGCACCGTGTCCAGAAGCTCCGCCGCCCTCCTCTCCTTCGAGCAGGCCGAGCCCCGAGCGCTCGCTTGCCCCGAAGCTACCGCAATGACCACACTCGACTCCGCCACCGCCGAAGATCCCCTTCACCGTCAGCGCCGCACCAGTTCGCCCCCGACCTCGCCGACTGCTCCGACGTGACCGCCGTGAGCCCAGCTACCTCCTACCCCTTCTCGTTCTCACTCTCGAGCACCGTAGCGACCGCATGGAGCTTCATCGCACGCGCCGCCGCCGAGCACGTCGCCGCTGATGCTCCGGCCACCCACCAGCCACACCACCATGTCCAATGCACTCACCGCATCGCCAGGAGCCCGCATCACCACTTCACGCACCTCGCCGTGCCCCCTAGCGACGAGCCCGAGCTCGCCCGAACTCCGGCAGTCAGACAGCTGTCGCCGCAACGCTTCCGCGACCCGAGCCCCACCGCCACCACCATTCGACGCGCTCGCCTCCTAGCTACTCAGATGGTCTCCGCCGCCCATTTGGTCGCCGGAGGACAAACTCAGACTGCCCTGCCACAGTCGGCCTCGCCGGGCGACTAAACGCCGGCGAAGTTTGACCTCACGACCGCTGACCCGGTGGACCTGGTTTGACCCCAGGTCACTGACATGTGGGCCCCAGGTCACTAACTAAACTAGGTTAGTATTAGTTTAACGCTAACTAAACTTAGTTAGTTCAATTGACACTGACAGACGGGACCCACAGGTCAGGGTTGACCTGGACTCCGTTGACCGCTGATGTCACCATGACTCACTGCTGACACAATAAGTATTTTCTGGATTTATTTTTATACAGGAAATTCCAGAAAATACTACAAACTTCAAAAATTCATAGAAATTAATCTGTAACTCCAAATGCAAAGATTTATATATGAAATTTGATCAGAAAAATTCAATCTTTCCATCTGTACTGGTTTCATGCATGTCAGAACAATTTAACCTTGATGTTTAGATGAAACAAGTTAATACACTAATATCACCTCTTATTTTGGGTTAGCATTTGAATCCTTGATTCAAAAGAACTCAAACCAATCTGTTCTAAGTTGCATTAGCCAAAAGACACTCATTTTTCCATGTCATTGCATGCATCATATTGTTGCATGTTGCCATGTGGTGATTGTGTTTTGATGTGTTCTTCATGGTAGGTTCTGCCTCCGAGGATATTCACGGGTGTCCAACTGAAGGGCAGTATCCCACTACCACTCCGTCAGGCAAGCAACCCCATTGATCATTTCGATACAAACCCATCTTCTCGCTTTTGCTCTCGTTTACTGCATTAAGACAACACGTTTCAAACTGCTGTGTGTTGCGGTAGTTGAACCCACTTCCTCTGCATGACGTGTTGCTACGTCTTGAGCTTGCCTTGGTTTTCCCCGAAGAGGAGAGGATGATATAGCAGAGTAGCGTAAGTATTTCCCTCAGTTTTTGAGAACCAAGGTATCAATTCAGTAGGAGGCCACACGCAAGTCCCTCGTACCTACACAAAGGAAATAACTCCTCACAACCAACGCGAATAGGGCTTGTCAAGCCCTTCACGGTCACTTACGAGAGTGAGATCTGATAGAGATGATAGATAATATTTTTGGTATTTTTGGTATAAAGATGCAAGGTAAAATAAAAGGCAAATTAAAAAAGCAAAGAAATAATAAAGCATAGGAAGATTAATATGATGAAAATAGACCCGCGGGCCATAGATTTCACTAGTGGCTTCTCTCAAGAGCATAAGTATTTTACGGTGGGTGAACGAATTACAGTTGAGCAATTGAAAGAATTGAGCATATTATGAGTGTATCTAGGTATGATCATGTATATAGGCATCACGTCCGAGACAAGTAGACCGACTCCTGCCTGCATCTACTACTATTACTCCACTCATCGACCGCTATCCAGCATGCATCTAGAGTATTAAGTTAATGAAAACAGAGTAACGCCTTAAGCAAGATGACATGATGTAGAGGAATAAATTCATGCAATATGATAAATACCCCATCTTGTTATCGTCGATGGCAACAATACAATACGTGCCTTGCAACCCTTTACTCACATCGGGTAAGGACACCGCAAGATTGAACCCAAAGCTAAACACTTCTCCCATTGCAAGAACTACCAATCTAGTTGGCCAAACCAAACGGATAATTCGAAGAGACTTGCAAAGATAACCAATCATACATAAAAGAATTCAGAGAAGATTCAAATATTGCTCATAGATAATCTTGATCATAAACCCACAATTCATCGGCCTCAACAAACACATCGCAAAAACAAGATTACATCGAATAGATCTCCACGAGAGAGGGGGAGAACATTGTATTGAGATCCAAAAAGAGAGAAGAAGCCATCTAGCTACTATCTATGGACCCGAAGGTCTGAAGTAAACTACTCACACTTCATCAGAGACGCTATGATGATGATGTAGAAGCCCTCCATGGTGGATTCCCCTTCCGGCGGAGCTCCAAAACAGGCCCCAAGATGGGATCTCATGGATACAGAAAGTTGCGGTGGAATTAGGTTTTTGGCTCCGTCTCTAATCTGTTGTGGGTACGTAGGTATATATAGGAGGAAGAAGTACATCGGTGGAGCTCCGAGGGCCCCACGAGGTTGGGGGCGCGCCCTAGGGGGGGCGCCCTCCACCCTCGTGGCCGCCTCGGGGCTTTCATGACGGAGATCCAAGTCTCCTGGGTCTTATCTGATGAGAAAATCATGTTCCCGAAGGTTTCATTCCGTTTGGACTCCGTTTGATATTCCGTTTCTTCGAAACACTGAAATAGGCACAAAAAAAACAACAATTCTGGGTTGGGCCTCCGGTTAATAGGTTAGTCCCAAAAATAATATAAAAGTGGAAAATAAAGCCCAATATAGTCCAAAATAATAGATAATATAGCATGGAGCAATCAAAAATATAGATACGTTGGAGACATATCGCATCCCCAAGCTTAATTCCTGCTCGTCCTCGTAGGTAAATGATAAAAGAGAATTTTGATGTGGAGTGCTACTTGGCATAATTTCAATGTAACTCTTCTTAATTGTGGTATGAATATTCAAACCGAAAGATTCAAGACAAAAGTTCATATTGACATAAAAATAATAATACTTCAAGCATACTAACTAAGCAATTATGTCTTCTCAAAATAACATGGCCAAAGAGATTTATCCCTACAAAATCATATAGTCTGGCTATGCTCTATCTTCACCACACAAAATATTAAAATCATGCACAACCCCGATGACAAGCCAAGCAATTGTTTCATACTTTTGACATTATCAAAACTTTTTCAATCTTCACACAATACATGAGCGTGAGCCATGGATATAGCATTATATGTGGAATAGAATGGTGGTTGTGGAGAAGACAAAAAGAGGGAAGATAGTCTCACATCAACTAGGCGTATTAACGGGCTATGGAGATGCCCATCAATAGATACCAATGTGAGTGAGTAGGGATTGCCATGCAACGGATGCACTGGAGCTATAAGTATATGAAAGCTCAACAAATGAAACTAAGTGGGTGTGCATCCAACTCGCTTGCTCACGAAGACCTAGGGCAATTTGAGGAAGCCCATCATTGGAATATACAAGCCAAGTTCTATAATGAAAATTCCCACTAGTATATGAAAGTGACAAACGAGAGACTCTCTATTATGAAGATCATGGTGCTACTTTGAAGCACAAGTGTGGTAAAAGGATAGTAACATTGTCCCTTCTCTCTTTTCTCTCATTCTTTTTATTTCTTTTTTATTATTTGGGCCTTTTCTCTTTTTTTAATGGCCTCGTTTTTTATTTTTTTATTTTTGTCCGAGTCTCATCCCGACTTATGGGGGAATCATAGTCTCCATCATCCTTTCCTCACTTGGGACAATGCTCTAAAAATGATGATCATCACACTTTGATTTACTTACAACTCAAGAATTACAACTCGATACTTAGAACAAAATATGACTCTATATGAATGCCTCCGGCGGTGTACCGGGATATGCAATGATTCATAAGTGACATGTATGAAAGAATTATGAATGGTGGCTTTGCCACAAATACGATGTGAACTACATGATCATGCTAAGCAATATGACAATGATGGAGCGTGTCATAATAAACAGAACGGTGGAAAGTTGCATGGCAATATATCTCGGAATGGCTATGGAAATGCCATGATAGGTAGGTATGGTGGCTGTTTTCAGGAAGGTTTATGGTGGGTGTATGATACCGGCGAAAAGTGCGCGGTATTAGAGAGGCTAGCAATGGTGGAAGGGTGAGAAAAATGCGTATAATCCATGGACTCAACATTAGTCATAAAGAACTCATATACTTATTGCAAAAATCTACAAGTTATCAAAGCAAAGTATTACGCGCATGCTCCTAGGGGGATAGATTGGTAGGAAAAGACCATCACTTGTCCCCGCCGCCACTCATAAGGAAGACAATCAATAAATAGATCATGCTCCGACTTCATCACATAACGGTTCACCATACGTGCATGCTACAGGAATCATAAACTTTAACACAAGTATTTCTCGAATTCACAACTACTCAACTAGCATGACTCTAATATCACCATCTTCATATATCAAAACAATTATCAAGCATCAAACTTTTCTAAGTATTCAACACACTCAAAAGAAAGTTTTACAGATCTTGAATACCAAGCATATTATTATTTTAAGAAAATTACCATGCTATTTAAGACTCTCAAAATAATCTAAGTGAAGCATGAGAGATCAATAGTTTCTTTAAAACAAATCCACCACCGTGCTCTAAAAGATATAAGTGAAGTACTAGAGCAAAACTATAAAGCTCAAAAAATATAAGTGAAGCACATAGAGTATTCTAACAAATTCCAATTCATGTATGGCTCTCTCAAAAGGTGTGTACAGCAAGGATGATTGTGTTAAACTAACAAGCAAAGACGCAAATAATACAATACGCTCCAAGCAAAACACATATCATGTGGTGAATAAAATATAGCTCCAAGTAAAGTTACCGATGGAAGTGGATTTAAAGAGGGATGCCTTCCGGGCATCCCCAAGCTTTGACTTTTGGTGTCCTTGATTATCTTGGGGTGCCATGGGCATCCCCAAGCTTAGGCTCTTGCCACTCCTTGTTCCATAATCCATCAAAAGATTTCACCCAAAACTTGAAAACTTCACAACACAAAACTCAACAGAAATCTCGTGAGTCTGTTAGCTAAAGAAAACAAAAGACCACTTCAAGGTACTGTAATGAACTCATTCTTTATTTTTATTGGTATTAAACCTACTGTATTCCAACTTCTATATGGATTATAAACTATTTTAGTAGCCATAGATTCATCAAAATAAGCAAACAACACACTAAAAACAGAATCTGTCGTAAATGTAACAGTCTGTAGTAATCTGTAACTAACGCAAACTTCTGAACTCCACAAATTCAGCCAAAATAAGACGACCTAGTAAATTGTTTTATTGATCAGAATCAATTGAATCACTATTTTATCACTTCCTGATGATTTTTAACAATTGTTTTTGTGAACAGAAAGTTTCTGGAAATTACAGCAAGATCAAATAACTATTATCCAAGAAGATCATATAGGTTTAACTTGGCACAAACACTAATAAAATCACATCCAAACATAAGGTAGATGGATTATTTATTCCTAAACAGAAACAAAAACTAAAAACTAAAAATAAAATTGGTTTGCCTCCCAACAAGCGCTATCGTTTAACGCCCCTAGCTAGGCATTGAGATTTCAATGATGCTCATAGGAAAGACAAGAATTGAGGCACAAAGAGAGCATCATAATCATGCGACAAACACACTTAAGTCTAACATACTTCCTATGCATAGGCATCTTATAGGCAAACACATTATCAAGGCAAGCAAAAACTAGCATATGCAAGGAAGCGGGAAGAAACAATAGCAATCTCATCAAAAAGAGAGGTAATTTAGTAACATGAAAATTTCTACAACCATATTTTCCTCTCTCATAATAATTACATGTAGGATCATAAGAAAATTCAACAATATATCTATCACCAAACATATTCTCAACATGATCCACATGCATGCAAAGTTGACACTCTTCCGAAATAGTGGGATTAACATTAACTAAAGTCATGACCTCTCCAAACCCACTTTTATCAAAAATTTCGTAAGATTGAATATTCTTCAAATATGTGGGATCTAAAGTTGACACTCTTCCAAAACCACTTTCAATATTATTGCAAACAATATTATCAATCTCATATTCATCATGGGGATTAAATAAATTTTCAAGATCATAAGAAAAATCACCCCAATCATGATCATTGCAACAAGTAGTAGACGTAGCAAAACTAGCATCCCCAAGCTTAGGGTCTTGCAATTATTAGCACAATTGACATCAAGAGAATTTACAGTAAAATCATTGAAATCTTGCTTTTCATCGAGGGAACTATCAAGCATGGGTGCAATAGCAACTATCTCATTTTTAACATAACGAACTATAGCAAATTCGTCTTCAAAAATATTGGCATCATGGCCACAAGAAATAGCAAGCATCATGTTCATCAAGAAATATTTCAACCAAATCATCGAATTGTCACAGCCGAGATCTTTGTTTGTAATTAGTTGCATCTTCATCCATGTCATCATGTTTATATTTCAATGAACTTGAAATGGGGACATGTGAAACCCTCGTAAATCAGTTCAAAATAACCAACCTTAAAATCTTCTCAAATGAGTCCAAGAAAATGTTCCTGTTATTCTATAGAAATATTGGTAAGAGGTAAAATTCAAACCAATATTTTTGGAGTCACGAAATATTTATTTTGGCCATTTGAATTAATCCAATAACTATTTGCTTTGGATTTATATTTAATATATATTAAATATGACTCCAATAATTCTGGAAGTTTGTGAGTGGCCTTGTATATATTTTAGCAAGCCATATAATAACCTACAGAATTTATTAAAAAGATTTAGTTGCTAAACTAAATCAAAACAGAGGAAGAAAAATAGAAAACAGAAACAGGTAATAAAAGAGAGAGAGAAAGGAAACCTACCTGGGCTTACCTCCTGTGCAGGCCACCTGGCCCAGCCCCTCCAGCTGGCCCAGCCCACTGGCCGAAGCGGTTGTCTTCAACCTCTGCCAGTAGGCAGAGGCGTGTCGACGCGCGCCCGCGCCCCTGGACGCCTGGACGACCTCCACGTCGTCGCCCCGACCCCCTGGACCCTCCATTCGCCCCAATTCCTCTCCTCGCCCATTCCCGCCATGGCCGAAACCTCCATGGACGTGCCGCCAGAACCCGCTCCCATAGCCACTCCTCGCTCCATCTCTGCCTCCCCGAGTTCAGATCATCTCCAGCTTCATCCTCGACGAGCCAAGCCTCGCCAGACGCCTGCAGCGCCGCCCGATGCCTTCTTCTTCCTCGGTCGCCGAGATCGCCTCCGCCGCCCGCTTGTTCTCCCTCCCGAGCTCACCGACTCACTCGTCGTGTTCTACGTGAGCTTCGATCATCCTCCCCTCTCGTTTCTCTCTTGCACGCCATAGCCGCCACGCCTCCCGCCCGATCAAGGCTGCCACCTACACTGCCACCGACACGACTCGGCGACCATTTGGTCCGGCGTCGTGTCCAAATGTCCAACATGCTCGCCGCCTCGCGTAGCTGCCGAGGTGCCACGAACACGAAACCACGACCACTGCAGCCCGTAGCCACAAACACCCGACGCCGGCGCCGCCTCGAGCTCGCTTCCGCGGGCTCGGCCGTCCCTGCTGCTGCCGCATGCCTCCTCGGATGTGGGCGAGCCTCAGCCTCCTGCAGCGTGCTCTCGCCGCCTGCTTGGTCACCGGAGACGCAAACCCGAGCCCTCCACCGATTCGCCTCGCCCGGCGCCATGTCGCCGGTGGGTTTGACCTCTGACCATTGACTGGTGGGCCCAGTTTGACCCCTGGTCACCGACGTGGGCCACCCTTTTTAATTATTAGTTAGGTTAGTTTAGCGCTAATTAACCTAGATTAGTGCTTAACCTAACACTAACTAACTTTGTTTAGTTAGTTAACTAACCACTGACACGTGGGTCCCACAGGTCAGGTTTGACCTGGCCGACCCAGTTGACCACTGATGTCACAGTGACGCAGTTAATTATTTTCTGGATTTATTCTTATACAGGAAATTCCAAAAAATAGCCAAAACTTCTAAAAATCATAGAAAATCAACCGTAGCTCCAAATCAAACAAGTTATATATGAAAAATGATCAGAAAAATCCAGTCTATCCATCTGAACTAGTTTCATGCATATTTAAGCAAGTTAACTTGCTGTTTAGTGCAAAACATGATAAAGCACTATCTAAGATCACAAATGTGTTTGAACATTGAATCTTTGGTTCAAAATAGCTCAAACCCATCTGGTTGTAGTTGCATTAGCCCAACACACTCATTTTACCATGTCATGATCATGCATCATATTGTGCATTGCATTGATTGTGTTTCTTCTCTGTTGCCGGTATTTGTCCCCTCTCGATAGACGTGGTTTCGACGATGAGATCGATGACACTGATGAAGAATCAGATTATATTCAAGTGCTGTGAAAGCAAAACCCCTTGTTCATTCCGATACAATCCCACTCTCTCGCTCCTACTCTCTTTTATTGCATTAGGACAACACCGATTCATCTCATTATTTGCTGCGTAGTTGAACCCTTTATCCTCTCGCATGACCTGTCATTGCCACAAGAATAGATGAAACTCACTAGCATGAGTAGGAGTTGTTTGAGCCCTGATGTGCCTACTCATGCATGCTTGTTTGTCATGCCTGCTACTACTTAGAGTTGAGTCAGGTCTGATTCATCGGGGATGAATCGGAGGTGTGTGAGCATGTCCTACTGTGTGTGAGCTAAGTGTGTGAACACGATTGGGTAAAGGTAGCGGTGAGAGGCCATGTAGGAGTACATGGTGGGTTGTCTCATTGAAGCCATCCTCAGGAACTGAGTTCTGTGTTTGTGATCCATGAACAGTTACTACCACACATTGGTATCCTTAATTGACTCTCTCGGCTCCTTAACCACCCTTGTTCTCTGTCCAGGAGTTGCAACTAGTTTCTGGTGTTTGTAGGATATGTATTGGCGGCTGTGCGTAGCGCTGACCCTAGGGGTGTGCTATGATGCGGTAATACACCGTGGCACGGTGTACCGGCGCCCATTTGGTGTCTCGAACCCTGCTCACATCGTTCGGGCCGATGTGGAAACCTCGCCGGACTCCTCATGGATGGAACCTGAATAGGCGATAAACCTGGACTAGAGACTTGAGTGTTTAGGTATGAAAGTGCGTTATATCGACTAGAGGGGGGTGAATAGGCGATTTTTATGAATTCTTCACTGAGGAATTTGCCGGTGAGGAAATTCCTTAGCGAAGAACTACTTGCAGCGGAATAAGTACTCGAAGTAAGCATAACAGAATACACGATAGTCATCATGATGAAATGAAGACAATCACAGAGTACGTAAAGCGTAATCACAAGATAACACAAGATGAACACAAATGAGATCAAGAAATTGAACGAGGAAATTGAGAAAGTCTTCATCAAAGTCTTCAAACACAGATATGAATAAACACTCAACACAGCTTATGAGGAAATGAAAGGGTTGAGGAAATAGAACCAGTTAGGTTGGTGAAGACAATGATTTGGTAGACCAGTTCCAACTGCTGTCTCGCTTGTACGTCTGGTTGGAGCGGCTGAGTATTTAAACTCGAGGACACACAGTCCCGGACACCCGATCGCTGAGCACGCAGCTCAGACACCAAGTCCTCACCAGATTCTCCTTGAACTAAGGTCACATGCACTCCTCCCAATCACTCGTGGTAAGTCTTCAGTGACTTCCAAACCTTCACAGACTTGGTCACTCGGCGATCCACAATTCCTCTTGATGCTCTAGACCATGACGCCTAACCGTCTGGAAGAAGCACAGTCTTCAAAGGTAACAAGTGTCGGATCCACGATGATCAATTTCTTCATGATGCTCAATCACTTTGGGTTTGTAGGGTTTGGTTTTGGGTTTTCCTCACTTGATGATTTTCGCCAAAGTCCTCGGAGGATGGGTTGCTCTCAAATGACAAGTGTCAAGATCTCTCGGAGCAGCCAACCGCTAGTGGTTGTAGGGGCGGCTATTTATAGCCTAGGGAGCAGCCCGACATGATAAGACATAAATGCCCTTCAATGATATGACCGTTAGGTGGATAAGATATTTTGGGACAGGCAAGCAAGACAAGAACGGTTGGAAATTTGAATATCAAATTCCTCGTATTATCATGTTCTCACTTTGTAGGCAATCCAAGACTGGCGAATTCCTAACTCCTCGGTCCGAATAAATTCTCAAATGACTGTAAGAGCTTCGTCTCACATCAAGAAATTGACTGAATCGCATGAGATTTCCAAAGGCTTCACTCAAGGGATTGGTAGGCGAGGATTTTGAGTTGAGCATCACATGGAAATTTTTCCTTAGTATTTCCTCGACCCCTTTAACAAGACGGTGTTTTATGACTCAAGAAAGAGAAAATGAAACTACGAAAACAAAAGTCTTCACGCTTCATGTTCCTCAAATGAATACCAAGTCTTCAAGGTCACACCAATTTCTTCACTTTCAAAGTCTTCTAAAGTCTTCGAATATCAAAGTCTTCATTGAAGAACTTCATTTTTAGGGTCGACTTTCTCTGTAAATATCAAACTCCTCATAGACTTATAGACCTGTGTACACTCACAAACACATTAGTTCCTTAACCTATAAGTCTTCAATACACCAAAATCACTAAGGGCACTAGATGCACTTACAATCTCCCCTTTTGGTGATTGATGACAATATAGGTTAAGTTTTCAACGGGATAAACATGTGAAGTGTAAATACGATAATGAGGAATTTGATTGCAAGATATAGAAGAACTCCCCAAGATGTGCATAGTGAGGAATTTGCTTTTGAGGCAATGCACATTTGAAGAATTGAATCATGGAGATCTCCCCTATATCTTGTAATTCATACACGATTTGACATATAATATGAAGAATTTGAAATGCATGATGAAATATGGTGCTTGATGTTATTCAGAGTATGCAAAATAACGCATCAAGAGTATCAGAGCCCAAATCGATTTGCTATGAAGATTTTCAAGGAGCTCACGAGAATCAGAGCATAGTGCAAGAGCATAATGCATCAAGAGTATCAAAGCACCATCGGGTTTAAGATTACAACTCGATCCAATAAAAGGTTTCAGAAGAACGAGAGTTGTAACTTAACAAGAATAAATTACTGTATATAGGCAATAAACTAGACCCGCTTGAAGACTAACTCAAATTTCTCCCCCTTTGTCATCGAATGACCAAAAGGATCGAAACTGAGGACTAACGCTCCTGAAGAATTTCAAGTGGAAGACGGAGCGCCAGCGTTGTTGGGGTCGGTTGTTGAAGTAGGACCAGCCGCGGTGTCTTCCAAGTCTTCATTTTCATCAGTGTCGCGAGATGAAGAATAGGAGCTGGCCACCAAGGAAGGAACTTTGACCTTCTTGTATTTCTTCGGAGGAGGTGCGTACCACCAAATTCTTCCTTGAGTCCCATTGACGCCGATTCTTCTTCATCGTAGACATGTGAAAGAACATCCTGTACGCTTTTTTCATGGAGGTAGTAGTGGTTTTTGTTCACCGCATTGTGTGTTGAGGTCATGTTGTGAAGAAAAGTACCAAACCGACGCTTGACCCATTTATGATTACGATCAACCTTCCGATGAAGACCGAGGAGTAACTCACGATCATCATCACCACGGTGCGATAGCTTGAGGACTTTGCTTGACCGAGGTATTTGCGCAGAGTCATGTGTGGCGTAGTCATCATTGGTGGAGTAGGATGCTGCTTATGTAAACTGTCCATCCAATGGACGAATGCCTTCATCGATAACTCGCAGAGCCTTGCCCTTGTCATCATCTCGAGGTAAATGTCCGCTTGAGGACTTCAATCGGGGCAAGTAGCTGCAGTGGTTCAAAGTATCAGCCATGTAATTGAGTGAAGACCTTGTCCCGATGAATCTCATAATCCAAGGCGATGAGAAAATCATGTTCGAAGGTTTCATTCCGTTTGGACTCCGTTTGATATTCCGTTTCTTCGAAACACTGAAATAGGCACAAAAAAAACAACAATTCTGGGTTGGGCCTCCGGTTAATAGGTTAGTCCCAAAAATAATATAAAAGTGGAAAATAAAGCCCAATATAGTCCAAAATAATAGATAATATAGCATGGAGCAATCAAAAAATATAGATACGTTGGAGACATATCAGGCATCCCCAAGCTTAATTCCTGCTCGTCCTCGAGTAGGTAAATGATAAAAAGAGAATTTTTGATGTGGAGTGCTACTTGGCATAATTTCAATGTAACTCTTCTTAATTGTGGTATGAATATTCAAATCCGAAAGATTCAAGACAAAAGTTCATATTGACATAAAAATAATAATACTTCAAGCATACTAACTAAGCAATTATGTCTTCTCAAAATAACATGGCCAAAGAGATTTATCCCTACAAAATCATATAGTCTGGCTATGCTCTATCTTCACCACACAAAATATTAAAATCATGCACAACCCCGATGACAAGCCAAGCAATTGTTTCATACTTTTGACATTATCAAAACTTTTTCAATCTTCACACAATACATGAGCGTGAGCCATGGATATAGCATTATATGTGGAATAGAATGGTGGTTGTGGAGAAGACAAAAAGAGGGAAGATAGTCTCACATCAACTAGGCGTATTAACGGGCTATGGAGATGCCCATCAATAGATACCAATGTGAGTGAGTAGGGATTGCCATGCAACGGATGCACTGGAGCTATAAGTATATGAAAGCTCAACAAATGAAACTAAGTGGGTGTGCATCCAACTCGCTTGCTCACGAAGACCTAGGGCAATTTGAGGAAGCCCATCATTGGAATATACAAGCCAAGTTCTATAATGAAAAATTCCCACTAGTATATGAAAGTGACAAAACGAGAGACTCTCTATTATGAAGATCATGGTGCTACTTTGAAGCACAAGTGTGGTAAAAGGATAGTAACATTGTCCCTTCTCTCTTTTTCTCTCATTCTTTTTTATTTCTTTTTTTATTATTTGGGCCTTTTCTCTTTTTTTAATGGCCTCGTTTTTTATTTTTTTTATTTTTTGTCCGGAGTCTCATCCCGACTTATGGGGGAATCATAGTCTCCATCATCCTTTCCTCACTTGGGACAATGCTCTAAAAATGATGATCATCACACTTTGATTTACTTACAACTCAAGAATTACAACTCGATACTTAGAACAAAATATGACTCTATATGAATGCCTCCGTGATGTACCGGATATGCAATGATTCATAAGTGACATGTATGAAAGAATTATGAATGGTGGCTTTGCCACAAATACGATGTGAACTACATGATCATGCTAAGCAATATGACAATGATGGAGCGTGTCATAATAAACGAGCGGTGGAAAGTTGCATGGCAATATATCTCGAATGGCTATGGAAATGCCATGATAGGTAGGTATGGTGGCTGTTTTCAGGAAGGTTTATGGTGGGTGTATGATACCGCTAAAAGTGCGCGTATTAGAGAGGCTAGCAATGGTGGAAGGGTGAGAAAATGCGATAATCCATGGACTCAACATTAGTCATAAAGAACTCATATACTTATTGCAAAAATCTACAAGTTATCAAAGCAAAGTATTACGCGATGCTCCTAGGGGATAGATTGGTAGGAAAAGACCATCACTTGTCCCCGCCGCCACTCATAAGGAAGACAATCAATAAATAGATCATGCTCGACTTCATCACATAACGGTTCACCATACGTGCATGCTACAGGAATCATAAACTTTAACACAAGTATTTCTCAAATTCACAACTACTCAACTAGCATGACTCTAATATCACCATCTTCATATATCAAAACAATTATCAAGCATCAAACTTTTCTAAGTATTCAACACACTCAAAAGAAAGTTTTACAGATCTTGAATACCAAGCATATTATTATTTTAAGAAAATTACCATGCTATTTAAGACTCTCAAAATAATCTAAGTGAAGCATGAGAGATCAATAGTTTCTTTAAAACAAATCCACCACCGTGCTCTAAAAGATATAAGTGAAGTACTAGAGCAAAACTATAAAGCTCAAAAAATATAAGTGAAGCACATAGAGTATTCTAACAAATTCCAATTCATGTATGGCTCTCTCAAAAGGTGTGTACAGCAAGGATGATTGTGTTAAACTAACAAGCAAAGACGCAAATAATACAATACGCTCCAAGCAAAACACATATCATGTGGTGAATAAAAATATAGCTCCAAGTAAAGTTACCGATGGAAGTGGATTTAAAGAGGGATGCCTTCCGGGCATCCCCAAGCTTTGACTTTTGGTGTCCTTGATTATCTTGGGGTGCCATGGGCATCCCCAAGCTTAGGCTCTTGCCACTCCTTGTTCCATAATCCATCAAAAGATTTCACCCAAAACTTGAAAACTTCACAACACAAAACTCAACAGAAATCTCGTGAGCTCCGTTAGCGAAAGAAAACAAAAGACCACTTCAAGGTACTGTAATGAACTCATTCTTTATTTTTATTGGTATTAAACCTACTGTATTCCAACTTCTATATGGATTATAAACTATTTTAGTAGCCATAGATTCATCAAAATAAGCAAACAACACACGAAAAACAGAATCTGTCAGAAACAGAACAGTCTGTAGTAATCTGTAACTAACGCAAACTTCTGGAACTCCACAAATTCAGCCAAAATAAGACGACCTAGTAAATTGTTTTATTGATCAGAATCAATTGGAATCACTATTTTATCACTTCCTGATGATTTTTAACAATTGTTTTTGTGAACAGAAAGTTTCTGGAAATTACAGCAAGATCAAATAACTATTATCCAAGAAGATCATATAGGTTTAACTTGGCACAAACACTAATAAAATCACATCCAAACATAAGGTAGATGGATTATTTATTCCTAAACAGAAACAAAAACTAAAAACTAAAAATAAAATTGGTTTGCCTCCCAACAAGCGCTATCGTTTAACGCCCCTAGCTAGGCATTGAGATTTCAATGATGCTCATAGGAAAGACAAGAATTGAGGCACAAAGAGAGCATCATAATCATGCGACAAACACACTTAAGTCTAACATACTTCCTATGCATAGGCATCTTATAGGCAAACACATTATCAAGGCAAGCAAAAACTAGCATATGCAAGGAAGCGGGAAGAAACAATAGCAATCTCATCAAAAAGAGAGGTAATTTAGTAACATGAAAATTTCTACAACCATATTTTCCTCTCTCATAATAATTACATGTAGGATCATAAGAAAATTCAACAATATATCTATCACCAAACATATTCTCAACATGATCCACATGCATGCAAAGTTGACACTCTTCCAAATAGTGGGATTAACATTAACTAAAGTCATGACCTCTCAAACCCACTTTTATCAAAAATTTCGTAAGATTGAATATTCTTCAAATATGTGGGATCTAAAGTTGACACTCTTCCAAAACCACTTTCAATATTATTGCAAACAATATTATCAATCTCATATTCATCATGGGGATTAAATAAATTTTCAAGATCATAAGAAAAATCACCCCAATCATGATCATTGCAACAAGTAGTAGACGTAGCAAAACTAGCATCCCCAAGCTTAGGGTCTTGCAATTATTAGCACAATTGACATCAAGAGAATTTACAGTAAAATCATTGAAATCTTGCTTTTCATCGAGGGAACTATCAAGCATGGGTGCAATAGCAACTATCTCATTTTTAACATAACGAACTATAGCAAATTCGTCTTCAAAAATATTGGCATCATGGCCACAAGAAATAGCAAGCATCATGTTCATCAAGAAATATTTCAACCAAATCATCAGAATTGTCACAGCCGTAGATCTTTGTTTGTAATTAGTTGCATCTTCATCCATGTCATCATGTTTATATTTCAATGAACTTGAAATGGGGACATGTGAAACCCTCAGAAATCAGTTCAAAAATAACCAACCTTAAAATCTTCTCAAATGAGTCCAAGAAAATGTTCCTGTTATTCTATAGAAATATTGGTAAGAGGTAAAATTCAAACCAATATTTTTGGAGTCACAGAAATATTTATTTTGGCCATTTGAATTAATCCAATAACTATTTGCTTTGGATTTATATTTAATATATATTAAATATGACTCCAATAATTCTGGAAGTTTGTGAGTGGCCTTGTATATATTTTAGCAAGCCATATAATAACCTACAGAATTTATTAAAAAGATTTAGTTGCTAAACTAAATCAAAACAGAGGAAGAAAAATAGAAAATGTAAACAGGTAATAAAAGAGAGAGAGAAAGGAAACCTACTTGGGCTTACCTCCTGTGCAGCCACCTGCCCAGCCCTCCACCGGCCCAGCCCATCGGCAAGCGGTTGTCTTCAACCTCTGCCAGTAGGCAGAGGCGTGTCGACGCGCGCCCGCGCCCCTGGACGCCTGGACGACCTCCACGTCGTCGCCCCGACCCCCTGGACCCCTCCATTCGCCCCCAA
This sequence comes from Aegilops longissima, assembly GCA_021605205.1. NCBI lineage: Eukaryota > Viridiplantae > Streptophyta > Magnoliopsida > Poales > Poaceae > Aegilops > Aegilops longissima. The sequence goes on from CM038681.1 coordinate 509,491,118, forward strand.
TTCCTCTCCCTCGCCCATTCCCCGCCATGGCCGAAACCTCCATGGACGTGCCGCCGTAACCCCGCTCCCATAGCCACTCCCTCGCTCCATCTCTGCCTCCCCGAGCTCCGTATCATCTCCAGCTTCATCCTCGACGAGCCAAGCCTCGCCAGACGCCCTGCAGCGCCGCCCCCGATGCCTTCTTCTTCCTCGGGTCGCCGAGATCGCCTCCGCCGCCCCGCTTGTTCTGGCCCCTCCCCGAGCTCACCGACTCACTCGTCGTGTTCTACGTGAGCTTCTGATCATCCTCCCCCTCTCTGTTCTCTCTCTTGCACGCCATAGCCGCCACGCCCCTCCCGCCCGACTGCGCTGCCACCTACACTCGCCGCCGACACGACTCCGGCGACCATTTGGTCCGGGCGTCGTGTCCAGTGTCCAACATGCTCGCCGCCTCGCGTAGCTGCTGTAGGTGCCACGAACACGAAACCACGACCACTGCAGCCCCGTAGCCACAAACACCCGAACGCCGGCGCCGCCCCGAGCTCGTTTCCGGCGGGCTCCGGCCGTCCCCGCTGCTGCCGCATGCCTCCCTGGATGTGGGCGAGCCCCAGCTCCCCGCGCGTGCTCTCGGCCGCCCGTTTGGTCACCGGAGACGCAAACCCGAGCCCCTCCACCGCATCTGGCCTCGCCGGCGTCATGTCGCCGGTGGGTTTGACCCTGCTGACCATTGACTGGGTGGGCCCAGTTTGACCCCCTGGGTCACTGACGTGTGGGCCACCCTTTTTAATTATTAGTTAGGTTAGTTTAGCGCTAATTAACCTAGATTAGTGCTTAACCTAACACTAACTAACTTTGTTTAGTTAGTTAACTAACCACTGACACGTGGGTCCCACAGGTCAGGTTTGACCTGGCCGACCCAGTTGACCACTGATGTCACAAAGGACGCAGATTAATTATTTTCTGGATTTATTCTTATACAGAAATTCCAAAAATAGCCAAAACTTCTAAAAATCATAGAAAATCAACCGTAGCTCCAAATCAAACAAGTTATATATGAAAAATGATCAGAAAAATCCAGTCTATCCATCTGAACTAGTTTCATGCATATTTAAGCAAGTTAACTTGCTGTTTAGTGCAAAACATGATAAAGCACTATCTAAGATCACAAATGTGTTTGAACATTGAATCTTTGGTTCAAAATAGCTCAAACCCATCTGGTTGTAGTTGCATTAGCCCAACACACTCATTTTACCATGTCATGATCATGCATCATATTGTGCATTGCATTGATTGTGTTTCTTCTCTGTTGCCGGTATTTGTCCCCTCTCGATAGACGTGGTTTCGACGATGAGATCGATGACACTGATGAAGAACTGTATTATATTCAGAAGTGCCAGGAAAGCAAAACCCCCTTGTTCATTCCGATACAATCCCACTCTCTCGCTCCTACTCTCTTTTATTGCATTAGGACAACACCGATTCATCTGTTACTTGCTGCGGTAGTTGAACCCCTTTATCCTCTGCATGACCTGTCATTGCCACAGTAAATAGATGAAACTCACTAGCATGAGTAGGAGTTGTTTGAGCCCTGATGTGCCTACTCATGCATGCTTGTTTGTCATGCCTGCTACTACTTAGAGTTGAGTCAGGTCTGATTCATCGGGGATGAATCGGAGGTGTGTGAGCATGTCCTACTGTGTGTGAGCTAAGTGTGTGAACACGATTGGGTAAAGGTAGCGGTGAGAGGCCATGTAGGAGTACATGGTGGGTTGTCTCATTGAAGCCATCCTCAGGAACTGAGTTCTGTGTTTGTGATCCATGAACAGTTACTACCACACATTGGTATCCTTAATTGACTCTCTCGGCTCCTTAACCACCCTTGTTCTCTGTCCAGGAGTTGCAACTAGTTTCTGGTGTTTGTAGGATATGTATTGGCGGCTGTGCGTAGCGCTGACCCTAGGGGTGTGCTATGATGCGGTAATACACCGTGGCACGGTGTACCGGGCGCCCATTTGGTGTCTCGGGAACCCTGCTCACATCGTTCGGGGCCGTATGTGGAAACCTCGGCCGGACTCCCTGCGGATGGAACCTGAATAGGCGATAAACCTGGACTAGAGACTTGAGTGTTTAGGTATGAAAGTGCGTTATATCGACTAGAGGGGGGTGAATAGGCGATTTTTATGAATTCTTCACTGAGGAATTTGCCGGTGAGGAAATTCCTTAGCGAAGAACTACTTGCAGCGGAATAAGTACTCAGAAGTAAGCATAACAGAATACACGCATAGTCATCATGATGAAATGAAGACAATCACAGAGTACAGAAAGCGTAATCACAAGATAACACAAGATGAACACAAACAGACTGAAGAAATTGAACTGAGGAAATTGAGAAAGTCTTCAGTCAAAGTCTTCAAACACAGATATGAATAAACACTCAACACAGTTATGAGGAAATGAAAGGGTTGAGGAAATAGAACCAGTTAGGTTGGTGAAGACAATGATTTGGTAGACCAGTTCCAACTGCTGTCTCAGTTGTACGTCTGGTTGGAGCGGCTGAGTATTTAAACTCGAGGACACACAGTCCGGACACCCGATCGCTGAAACACGCAGCTCAGACACCAAGTCCTCACCGTATTCTCCTTGAACTAAGGTCACACAGACCTCGTCCAATCACTCGTGGTAAGTCTTCAGGTGACTTCCAAACCTTCACAGACTTGGTCACTCGGCGATCCACAATTCCTCTTGGATGCTCTAGACCATGACGCCTAACCGTCTGGAAGAAGCACAGTCTTCAAAGGTAACAAGTGTCGGATCCACGCATGATCAATTTCTTCAGTGATGCTCAATCACTTTGGGTTTGTAGGGGTTTGGTTTTTGGGTTTTTCCTCACTTGATGATTTTCGCTCAAAGTCCTCAGAGGATGGGTTGCTCTCAAATGACAAGTGTCAAGATCTCTCGGAGCAGCCAACCGGCTAGTGGTTGTAGGGGGCGGCTATTTATAGCCTAGGGAGCAGCCCGACATGATAAGACATAAATGCCCTTCAATGATATGACCGTTAGGTGGATAAGATATTTTGGGACAGGTGGCGCGCAAGACGACAAGAACGGTTGGAAATTTGAATATCAAATTCCTCGTATTATCATGTTCCTCACTTTGTAGGCAATCCAGACTGGCGAATTCCTAACTCCTCGGTCGAACAAATTCCTCGGCGACTGAAGAGCTTCGTCTCATCCTTCAAGAAATTGACTGAACTGCATGAGATTTCAAAGGCTTCACTCAAGGGATTGGTAGGCGTAGGATTTTGAGTTGAGCATCACATGGAAATTTTTCCTTAGTATTTCCTCGACCCCTTTAACAAAGATGCGGTGTTTCCTATGACTCAAGAAAGAGAAATGAAACTACGAAAACAAAAGTCTTCACGCTTCATGTTCCTCAAATGAATACCAAGTCTTCAAGGTCACACCAATTTCTTCACTTTCAAAGTCTTGAAAGTCTTGAATATCAAAGTCTTGATTGAAGAACTTCATTTTAGGGTCGACTTTCTCTGTAAATATCAAACTCCTCATAGACTTATAGACCTGTGTACACTCACAAACACATTAGTTCCTTAACCTATAAGTCTTCAATACACCAAAATCACTAAGGGCACTAGATGCACTTACAATCTCCCCTTTTGGTGATTGATGACAATATAGGTTAAGTTTTCAACGGGGATAAACATGTGAAGTGTAAATACTGATAATGAGGAATTTGATTGCAAGATATAGAAGAACTCCCCCTGAAGATGTGCATAGTGAGGAATTTGCTTTTGAGGCAATGCACATTTGAAGAATTGAATCATGGAGATCTCCCCTATATCTTGTAATTCATACACGATTTGACATATAATATGAAGAATTTGAAATGCATGATGAAATATGGTGCTTGATGTTATTCAGTATGCAAAATAACGCATCAAGAGTATCGAGCCCAAATCGATTTGCTATGAAGATTTTCAAGGAGCTCACGAGAATCGAGCATAGTGCAAGAGCATAATGCATCAAGAGTATCAAAGCACCATCGGGTTTAAGATTACAACTCGATCCAATAAAAGTTTCAGAAGAACGAGAGTTGTAACTTAACAAGAATAAATTACTGTATATAGGCAATAAACTAGACCCGCTTGAAGACTAACTCAAATTTCTCCCCCTTTGTCATCGAATGACCAAAAGGATCGAAACTGAGGACTAACGCTCCTGAAGAATTTCAAGTTGAAGCCGGAGCGCCAGCGTTGTTGGGGTCGGTTGTTGAAGTAGGACCAGCCGCGGTGTCTTCCAAGTCTTCATTTTCATCAGTGTCGCGAGATGAAGAATAGGAGCTGGCCACCAAGGAAGGAACTTTGACCTTCTTGTATTTCTTCTGGAGGAGGTGCAGACCACCAAATTCTTCCTTGAGTCCCATTGACGTCGATTCTTCTTCATTTGTAGACATGTGAAAGAACATCCTGTGCGTTTGAAGGTTTCATGGAGGTAGTAGTGGTTTTGTTCACGCATTGTGTGTTGAGGTCATGTTGTGAAGAAAAGTACCAAACCGACGCTTGACCCATTTATGATTACGATCAACCTTCCGATGAAGACCGAGGAGTAACTCACGATCAGTCATCACCACAGGTGCGATAGCTTGAGGACTTTGCTTGACCGAGGTATTTGCGCGAGTCATGTGTGGCGAGTCATCATTGGTGGAGTAGGATGCTGCTTTGAAACTGTCCATCCAATGGACGAATGCCTTCATCGATAACTGCAGAGCCTTGCCCTTGTCATCATCTCGAGGTAAATGTCCGTTTGAGGACTTCAATCGGGGCAAGTAGCTGCGGTGGTTCAAAGTATCAGCCATGTAATTGAGTGAAGACCTTGTCCCGATGAATCTCATAATCCAAGGCGCATAAGGCTTCAGCTCAAATGGTGACATAGCAATGTTTGCGAGTCCTCATGAAGAAATCATGGAAGTTGGCCAGGAACGCCATGGATGATGTTGAAAAGGATATTCTTCATGATGCCAACGACTTCTTCATCGTTCGAGTCGTGGCCTTTGATAGGACTCATTGTCTTCGTCAGAATCCGATAGACAGTCCGAGGCACATATAATAATTCCTTGACGAGGAATTTGGTTCTTGGGGCCTGCCTTGGCTTCAAAGGCTTCATCAGCACTTGCATATAGTGATTTGAAAGTTCTGGTTCGTTGTAGATACGACGTGCACCATCAAGTGGAGGACTGAGTGGTAGGGCACGAAGCAATTCAGTTGCTGGTGCCTTGTAGTGAGTATTTCAGACATCCAGTCTAAGACCTATGAGTTCACGTCTTCAGCATCTCCGGTGATGTGCAGCGTTGCATAAAACTGAAGAATTAGTTCTTCGCTCCAGTCACAGATATCAGTGCAGAAATTTAGAATTCCTGCGTCGTGAAGAACACTGAGGACTGGCTCAAAGCCTGGCAGCGACTCCATGTCCACATGAGGAATATGAGCATGATCGAAGATTTTATCCTTGTTGAAGAGCACTGAGGAATAGAAGTTGGCTTGGTGGCAGTCCGAAACGCCTCTTCCTAATGCGAGCGAATCATATGGATTATAGTCGATGAAGAACACGTGCTCGGCAAAGAAATCTTCAGCCTTGAACTTTTGCTTGCTTGAGAACGGATTCTTTTGCTTGGGCGGAGGGTGTCGATGAGTTGCATCACCACCTCGGGAATCGCAAGTTCAGGTTCTTGGTGAGGAATTTCTTGTTCCTCAACAGATGCAGTCTGAGGATCAGCAGCAGCAGTTTCATCGGCACTAGTGGCTGGAATTTCTTCATGCACAGAACCAGTGGGTTGAGTTTCTTCAGAGTCCATTTGGACTGTTTGTGCAGGGGACTGAGGAATTTGTTGGAGCGGAGTGAAGAGAGGAGTATTGGGATGCATACTTTCCCAAAAGTCATCATTCATCACCGGTGTGGTGCATCCAATGTCCACATCTTCATCTTCAATTTCCTCAACACCAGCCTCTTCAGCTGTGAACTGAGGCATAGGTGAGGGAATGACTTGGGTTGAAGGGATTGCATCCACTTCAATTTCTTCATCAATCTGCTCTGACGAAGCAGCGGAATGATGTTCTTCATCAGATCCGATTGGGATCTCATAGTCTTCTCCAAAAGGAACAACGTCCTTTGATGACATGGAGGAAATTGGAACAGCATCAATTGGATTTTCGTATGAGCTGGTCATAGGCCTCATTTTCTTCACAGCCGAAGAATCTGACGCAGCTGATGCTTTCCTTTTCTTCACAGCAGCTCGTTCTGCAGCCTTGGTTTTCTTTGTTGGAAATATGCCCTAGAGGCAATAATAAATTAGTTATTATTATTATATTTCCTTGTTCATGATAATCGTTTATTATCCATGCTATAATTGTATTAATAGGAAACTCAAATACATGTGTGGATACATAGACAACACCATGTCCCTAGCAAGCCTCTATTGGCTAGCTCGTTGATCAATAGATGGTTATGGTTTCCTAACCATGGACATTGGATGTCATTGATAACGGGATCACATCATTAGGAGAATGATGTGATGGACAAGACAATCCTAAGCCTAGCACAAAGATCGTAGTAGTTAGTATGCTAAAGCTTTTCCAATGTCAAGTATCTCTTCCTTAGACCATGAGATCGTGCAATTCCGGATACCGTAGGAGTGCTTTGGGTGTATCAAACGTCACAACGTGGCTGGGTGACTATAAAGGTGCACTACGGTATCTCCGAAAGTGACCATTGGGTTGACACGGATCGAGATCGGGATTTGTCACTCCGTAGAGCGGAGAGGTATCTCTGGGCCCACTCGGTAGGACATCATCATAATGTGCACAATGTGACCAAGGGGTTGATCACGGGATGATGTGTTACGGAACGAGTAAAGAGACTTGCCGTAACGAGATTGAACAAGGTATCGGGATACCGACGATCGAATCTCGGGCAAGTACAATACCGCTAGACAAAGGGAATTGTATACGGGATCGATTGAGTCCTTGACATCGTGGTTCATCCGATGAGATCATCGTGGAACATGTGGGAGCCAACATGGGTATCCAGATCCGCTGTTGGTTATTGACCGGAGAACGTCTCGGTCATGTTCGCATGATTCCCGAACCCGTAGGGTCTACACATAAGGTTCGATGGCGCTAGGGTTATAAAGGAAGTTTGTATGTGGTTACCGAATGTTGTTGAGTCCCGGATGAGATCCCTTACGTCACGAGGAGTTCGGAATGGTCCGGAGGTAAAGATTTATATATGGAAAGTTGTTGTTGGGTTCCGAAAAAGTTCGGGTTTTTCGGTATTGTACCGGAAGCTTCGGAAGGTTCGGAGGATTCGGAGGGGTCCGGAGGTCCGGAAATTGTTCCACCACGTCCAATACAGTAGCATGGGCTGTAGGGGCGCCCTAGCCATAATGGGCCAAGGGAACCAGCCCCCAAGGCCCATGCGCATGGGAAGGGGGAAACCCTAAGGGAGGGCCTCCACTTGACTTGGGAGGCACTCCTCCCCTCTTAACCGCCCCAAGTCCCATCTAGGGCTGGCCGCACCTCTTGGGGTGGGAAACCCTAAAGGGGCGCAGCCCCTTTTCCCTATATATACTTGAGGTTTTGGGCTGCCCAACACACGAGAACCTCTCCTCTTGGTGCAGCCCCGCCTCTCCTCCTCCTCCTCTCCCTTGGTGCTTGGCGAAGCCTGCGGGATTGCCACGCTCCTCCATCACCACCACGCCGTTGTGCTGCTGTTGGATGGAGTCTTCCTCAACCTCTCCTCTCTCCTTGCTGGATCAAGGCGTGGGAGGCGTCACCGGGCTGTACGTGTGTTGAGCGCGAGGTGCCGTCCGTTCGGCACTAGGATCTCCGGTGATTTGAATCACGACAATCGACTCCATCAACCCCGTTCACATGAGCGCTTCCGCTTAGCGATCTACAAGGGTATGTAGATGCACTCTCCTTCCCTCGTTGCTAGTTTCTCCATAGATAGATCTTGGTGACACGTGGGAAAATTTTGAATTTCTGCTCGTTCCCCAGCAGGGCATCATGAGCTAGGTCTATTGCGTAGATTCTTTGCACGAGTAGAACACAAAGTAGTTGTGGGCGTTGATGTTGTTCAATATGCTTACCGTTACTAGTCCAATCTTGTTTCGACGGTATTGTGGGATGAAGCGGCCGGACCGACCTTACGTACTCTTCGTGAGACAGTTCCACCGATGACATGCACTTGATGCATAAGGTGGCTAGCGGTGCCGCTCTCCCACTTTAGTCGGAACGGATTCGATGAAAAGGGTCCTTATGAAGGGTAAATAGCAATTGGCATATCACGTTGTGGTTTTGCGTAGGTAAGAAACGTTCTTGCTAGAAACCCATAGCAGCCACGTAAAACATGCAAACAACAATTAGAGGGCGTCTAACTTGTTTTTGCGGGGTATGCTATGTGATGTGATATGGCCAAGAAGAATGTGATGAATGATATGTGATGTATGAGATTGATCATGTTCTTGTAATAGGATTCACGACTTGCATGTCGATGAGTATGACAACCGGCGAGGAGCCATAGGAGTTGTCTTTATTTATTGTATGACCTGCGTGTCATTAAACAACGCCATGTAATTACTTTACTTTATTGCTAACGGTAGCCATAGTAGTAGAAGTAATAGTTGGCGAGACAACTTCATGAAGACACGATGATGGAGATCATGATGATGGAGATCATGGTGTCATGCGGTGACGATGATGATCATGGAGCCCGAAGATGGAGATCAAAGGAGCAAAATGATATTGGCCATATCATGTCACTATATAATTGCATGTGATGTTTATTATGTTTATGCATCTTGTTTACTTAGAACGACGGTAGTAAATAAGATGATCCCTTACACAAATTTCAAGAAGTGTTCTCCCCGATGTGCACCGTTGCTACAGTTAAATCGCTTCTAAGCACCACATGATGATCGGGTGTGATGGATTCTTACGTTCACATACAGCGGGTGTAAGACAGATTTACACAGCAAAAACACTTGGGGTTAACTTGACGAGCCTAGCATGTGCAGACATGGCCTCGAACACGGAGACCGAAAGGTCGAGCATGAGTCGTATAGTAGATACGATCAACATGAAGATGTTCACCGATGATGACTAGTCCGTCTCACGTGATGATCGGACACGGCCTAGTTGACTCGGATCATGTAATCACTTAGATGACCGGAGGATGTCTATCGAGTGGGAGTTCATAAGATGAACTTAATTATCTTGAACATAGTCAAAAGACCTTTTGCAAATTATGTAAATGGCTCGCGCTTTAGTTCCACTGTTTAGATATGTTCCTAGAGAAATATAGTTGAAAGTTGAAAGTAGCGATTATGCGGACGAGAGAAAGCTTATGTCCTTAATGCACCGCTCGGTGTGCTGAACCCTAAACGTCGTTTGTGGATGTTGCGAACATCGGACATACGTTTGATAACTACGTGATAGTTCAGTTAAACGGTTTAGAGTTGAGGCACGAAAGACGTTTTCAAAATGTCGCGGAACATATGAGATGTTTCGAGGGCTGAAATTGGGATTTCAGGCTCGTGCCCACGTCAAGAGGTATAAGACCTCCGACGATTTTCTTAGCCTGCAAACTAAGGGAGAAAAACTCAATCGTTGAGTTTGTGCTCAGATTGTCTGAGTGTAACAATCACTTGAATCGAGTGGGAGTTGATCTTCCTGAGATAGTGATGTTTCTCCCAAGACATTGCCACCAAGCTACTAGAGCTTCGTGATGAACTATAACATATCAGGGATAGATATGATGATCCTTGAAGTGTTCGCGATGTTTGACACATGCGAAAGTAGAAATCAAGTAGGAGCATCAATTGTTGATGGTTGATGAAACCACTAGTTTCAAGAAGGGCAAGGGCAAGAAGGGCACTTCATGAAGCGGCAAATCAGTTGCTGCTCGGTGAAGAAACCCAAGGTTGAACCCAAACCCGAGACTAAGTGCTTCGTAATAAGGGAACAGCCATTGGAGCAGAATTACCCTAGATTCATGGTAGATAAGAAGGCAGGCAAGGTCGATAGAAGTATATTTGATATACATTATGTTAATGTGTACTTTACTAGTACTCCTAGTAGCACCAGGGTATTAGATACCGGTCCGGTTGCTAAGTGTTGGTAACTCGAAATAAAAGAGCTACGGAATAAACGGAGACTAGCTAAAGGTGAGCTGACGATATGTGTTGGAAGTGTTTCCAAGTTTGATTTGATCAAACATCGCATGCTCCCTCTACCAACGAGATTGGTGTTAAACCTAAATAATTGCATTTGGTGTTTGCGTTGAGCATAGACATGATTGGATTATGTCTATCGCAATACGGTTATTCATTTAAGGAGAATAATGGTTACTCTATTTATTTGAATAATACCTTCAATGGTCTTGCACCTAAAAGAATGGTTTATTGAATCTCGATCATAGTGATACACATTTTCATGCCAAAAGTATAAGATAGTAATGATAGTACCACTTACTTGTGGCACTGCCATGTAAGTCATATTGGTGTAAAACGCATGAAGAAGCTCCATGTTGATGGATCTTTGGACTCACACGTTTTGGAAAAGTTTGAGACATGCGAACCATGTCTATTGGTGTATACGCATGTTGAAACTCCATGCATATGGACCGTTTGGACTCACTTGATTTTGAATCACTTGAGACATGCAAATCATACCACATGGGCAAGATGACTGAAAAGCCTCGGTTTGATAAGATGGAACAAGATAGCAACTTGTTGGGAGTAACACATTTTGATATGTGCAGTCCAATGAGTCTTTGAGGCATGCGATGAATATCGTTATGTTCTTACTTCACGGATGATTCGAGTAGATGTTGAGTATATTTACTTGATGAAACACAAGTCTGAATTGTTGAATGGTTCAAGTAATTTCAGAGTGAAGTTTAAGATCTTCGTGACAAGAGGATAGAATGTCTATGATATGATCATAGAGATGAATATCTGAGTTACGAGTTTTGGCACACAATTAAGACATTGTGCAAATTGTTTCACAATTAATACCGCCTGGAACACCATAGTGTGATGGTGTGTCCAAACATCATAGTTGCACCTTATTGGATATGGTGCGTACCATGATGTCTCTTATCGAATTTCCACTATCGTTCATGGGTTAGGCATTAGAGACAACCGCACTCACTTTAATGGGGCACCACGTAATTCCGTTGAGACGACACCGTTTGGAGAAACCTAAGTTGTCGTTTCTTAAAAATTTGGGGCTATGACGCTTATGTGAAAAAGTTTCAGGTTGATAGGCTCGAACCCAAAGCGGATAAAATGCATCTTCATAGGACACCCAAAACAGTTGGGTATACCTCCTAATTCAGATCCGGAAGCAATAGGGATTGTTTCTTGAATCGGGTCCTTTCTCGAGGAAAAGTTCATCTCGAAAAGTTGAGTGGGAGGATGGTAGAGACTTGATGAGGTTATTGAACCATCACTTCAACTAGTGTGTAGCAAGGCACAGGAAGTTGTTCCCGTGGCACCTACACCAATTGAAGTAGAAGCTTATGATAGTAATCATGAAGTTTCGGATCAAGTCACTAACGTACCTCGTAGGGTGACAAGGATGCGTACTACTTCACAGTAGTACACAATCCTGTCTTGAAGGTCATGTTGCTAGACAACAATGAACCTACGAGCTATGGAGAAGCAATGGTGGGCCCAAATTCCGACAAATGGTTAGAAACCATGAAATCCGAGGAAGGATCCATGTATCATAACAAAGCATGGACTTTGGTGGACTTGCCCGATGATCGGCAAGCCATTGAGATGAATGGATCTTTAAGAAGAAGACGGACGTGGACGGTAATATCACCGTCTATGAAGCTCAACTTGTGGCGAAGAGTTTTCACAAGTTCAAGGAGTTGACTACAATGAGATTCTCTCATTAAGAAGCGATGCTTAAGTCCGTCGGAATCATGTTAGCATTAGCTGCATTTATGAAATCTGGCGAGATGGATGTCAAAACGAGTTTTCTTACCAGTTTTATAAGGAAAGGTTGTATGTGATACAATCGAAAAAGTTTTGTCGATCCTAAGGATGCTAAGAGGTATCTGGCTCCAGCAATCCTTTCTAAGGACTGGAGTAAGCATCTCGGAGTTGGAATGTGCACTTTGATGAGATGATCAAAGATTTTGGGTGTATACAAAGTTTATGAGAAACTTGTATTTCCAAAGAAGTGAGTGGGAGCACTATAGAATTTCTGATGAGTATATGTTGTTGACATATTGTTGATCAGAAATGATGTAGAATTTCTGGAAAGCATATAGGGTTGTTTGAAAAGTGTTTTTCAATAGAAAACCTGGATTAGGCTACTTGAACATTGAGCATCAAGATCTATGAGGATAGATCAAAACCGCTTAATGGTACTTTCAAATGAGCATATACCTTGACATGATCTTGAAGGTGTTCAAGATGGATCAGTCAAAAAGGAGTTCTTGCCTGAGTTGTAAGGTATGAATTAAGAGTTAAAGCTCGACCACGGCAGAAAAGAGAGAAAGGACGAAGGTCGTCCCTATGCTTTAGGCGTAGGCTCTATAGTATGCTATCTTGTGTACCGCACCGGAAGTGTGCCTTGCCATGAGTCGGTCAAGGGTACAAGAATGATCCAGAATGGGGATCATTGGACAGCGGTCAAAAATTGTCCTTGGAGTATATAAGGACATGTTTCTCGATTATGGAGGTGATAAAGAGTTCGGCGTAAAGGGTTACGTCGATGCAAGCTTTAACACCTATCCGAGTGACTCTGAGTAGCAAACCGGATCGTATAGTGGAGCAACCATTTGGAATAGCTCCAAGTGGAGCGTGAAAGCAGCATTTACAATATGACATAGAGAATTGCGAAGTACACACGGATCTGAAAGGTTCGACCGTTGACTAAAACCTCTCTCACAAGCAAAACATGATCAAACCCCGAACTCATTGAGACTTAATCACATGGTGATGTGAACTAGTTTAAGACACTAGTAAACTCTTTGGATGTTGGTCACATGGCGATGTGACCTATCAGTGTTAATCACATGGCGATGTGAACTAGATTATTGACTCTAGTGCAAGTGGGAGACTGTTGGAAATATGCCCTAGAGGCAATAATAAATTAGTTATTATTATTATATTTCCTTGTTCATGATAATCGTTTATTATCCATGCTATAATTGTATTAATAGGAAACTCAAATACATGTGTGGATACATAGACAACACCATGTCCCTAGCAAGCCTCTATTGGCTAGCTCGTTGATCAATAGATGGTTATGGTTTCCTAACCATGGACATTGGATGTCATTGATAACGGGATCACATCATTAGGAGAATGATGTGATGGACAAGACCCAATCCTAAGCCTAGCACAAAGATCGTGTAGTTCGTATGCTAAAGCTTTTCCAATGTCAAGTATCTCTTCCTTAGACCATGAGATCGTGCAATTCCCGGATACCGTAGGAGTGCTTTGGGTGTATCAAGCGTCACAACGTAATCGGGTGACTATAAAGGTGCACTACAGTATCTCCGAAAGTGACCATTGGGTTGACACGGATCGAGGCGGGATTTGTCACTCCGGTGAGCGGAGAGGTATCTCTGGGCCCACTCGGTAGGACATCATCATAATGTGCACAATGTGACCAAGGGGTTGATCACGGGATGATGTGTTACGGAGCGAGTAAAGAGACTTGCCGTAACGAGATTGAACAAGGTATCGGGATACCGACGATCGAATCTCGGGCAAGTACAATACCGCTAGACAAAGGGAATTGTATACGGGATCGATTGAGTCCTTGACATCGTGGTTCATCCGATGAGATCATCGTGGAACATGTAGGAGCCAACATGGGTATCCAGATCCGCTGTTGGTTATTGACGGAGAACGTCTCGGTCATGTTCGCATGATTCCCGAACCCGTAGGGTCTACACATAAGGTTCGATGGCGCTAGGGTTATAAAGGAAGTTTGTATGTGGTTACGAATGTTGTTGAGTCCGGATGAGATCCCGGACGTCACGAGGAGTTCGGAATGGTCGGAGGTAAATATTTATATATGGAAAGTTGTTGTTGGGTTCCGGAAAAAGTTGGGTTTTTCGGTTATTGTACCGGAAGCTTCGGAAGGTTCGGAGGATTCGGAGGGTCGGGAGGTCCGGAAATTGTTCCACCACGTCCAATACAGTAGCATGGGCTGTGAGGGCGCCCTAGCCATAATGGGCCAAGGAACCAGCCCCCAAGGCCCATGCGCATGGAAGGGGAAACCCTAAGGGGAGGGCCTCCACTTGACTTGGGAGGCACTCCTCCCCTCTTAACGCCCCAAGTCCCATCTAGGGCTGGCCGCACCCCTTGGGGTGGGAAACCCTAAAGGGGGCGCAGCCCCCCTTTTCCCCTATATATACTTGAGGTTTTGGGCTGCCCAACACACGAGAACCTCTCCCTCTTGGTGCAGCCCTGCCTCTCCTCCTCCTCCTCTCCCTTGGTGCTTGGCGAAGCCCTGCGGGATTGCCACGCTCCTCCATCACCACCACGCCGTTGTGCTGCTGTTGGATGGAGTCTTCCTCAACCTCTCCCTCTCTCCTTGCTGGATCAAGGCGTGGGAGACGTCACCGGGCTGTCGTGTGTGTTGAACGCGGAGGTGCCGTCCGTTCGGCACTAGGATCTCCGGTGATTTGAATCACGACGAGTACGACTCCATCAACCCCGTTCACATGAACGCTTCCGCTTAGCGATCTACAAGGGTATGTAGATGCACTCTCCTTCCCTCGTTGCTAGTTTCTCCATAGATAGATCTTGGTGACACGTGAAAAATTTTGAATTTCTGCTCGTTCCCCAACATTCTTCACATCGAGGCAGATGGAAGAATTGGAGTTGGAGTTAGCGCAGGAGGAGCTGAGGAATTTGGTTCAGTTTCTTGGTATGCAATGATGCATTTGCCTGTCTTGAGCAGTTTCTTGAGCGCACCACTAATGGGTGCCCCGCAATTTCTTCAATGGCTGGAATGGGATCATCAGCCTGAAACTAGCATTTTCATCAGCCAGGCTGAGCGTCATCAGCCGGTCTTGGCATGTTCTTCGATCGGTTGGGCGGAGGCTTCACTGAGGAATTTCATGTTGCATGGGGTAGCAACATTTGTGAATTTCTTCGTCACGTTCACAAATCTGACCTTGGCTCCTTGCCAATCAGCATAATAGGAATCGAAGTTTTTGTTGAGGTCTTGAATTTCAGTCGGACCTTGAGAAGCTCCTCGGTGTCATCTTGACAACGTTTTCTTGAGAACTTCTCCTTCCTGTATTGAGCCTTTTTGATTTCCCTTGCCTTCTCAAACTTCCATTTTTCTTCAGCGATAAAGTGAGTCAAGATATGACTTTGTCCAGGTGTCAGATGAAATTCAGGCATAGGTGTATTGGGATCCTTGTGCCAGAGATCAATATAGTCGAGGACTTTCTTCGGATCCAACAGCAGTGGCACAGATGTGCCTTTGACTCTAGCGGCCTTTTCTTGACGGTCTTTGATGATTTCCGCAAGTTCATCATCAGATGCTTCATCATCAGATGGCACATGGAATGCAACCTGTTTCTTCTTTGGGCTAGGCCGAGGACCTCGTCCAGCTGTTGCTTTGGTCTTCAGCTGAGTCGGGCCAGTTGAAGAAATGGGAGCTGCTGAGGAACTTGCAGAAATGCCTGAGGCAATTGAGAAGCCAACAGTCCTTTGACATGTAGCCAGATGCACAGGAACTGAAGGTTTTGACGTAGCTGTTGAGGACTTTGGTGGAGCAGCAGCAGTGTGAGGAATTTGCTTGGAGGGTGCTGCTGAGGAACTTGGCCGTGAGGGCGCAGATGGTGAAGCACTTGTCTTATGAGCAGGCTTCTTCGGCATGGATTTCCTCGGTTTGACCGAGGCCTCAGTGGCAGTAGCAGCGGCAGAATCCTCATTGAATTTATTCACTGCCTCCTTGGCTTGTTTTGCCAATTTTGCTTGGCGTTTAGCCCATTCATCAGGAAAGTCCTCACCTCGTTTGATGCTTGTGGGATCAGCTACTTGGCCAGGTGCCAAAGCAGCTCTTGGACATGGAGGATTGAGAACGAATTTCTTCATGTACTTAGGAGTTACATATCTGTATTCCCTCCATTCCCGTGCCCATCTCCGTTCAATCTTCTGAATACGCACCTTGCGTTGATTTTTGTTTTCTTCATCCGCTGTGCAGTAGTCAGCATATATTTCCTCAGGGATTTCAAACGCAGTCATAACCTCAGGTTTCTTTCCTCCTTTCTGTGGCTTCTTACCGTCTGCCATGTTCTTCAGCTGAGGAATTTGAACAATTGAGTTCTCTGAAGAAGTATGCAGTTTTTCTTCGAGGAACGCTGCAAATGAGTTAAGTTGATGAGAACCTAGTGATTCAGCAGCGGACATGTGTACCTGTGAACAGAGTATAGTTGCGAAGAATTTGGAGAGGTCATATGCGTTCTCAGAAGGTTTTTCAAAAAGAACAAGTTTTAAGGATTTTGACCAGATGAGCCTTGAAGAATTTCACTAAGCGTTCTTTGTCTTAGGTTCCAGAGTTGTATAGATCGAGGATCCACACAATTTAGGAATCTTGAAGAAAATCATTGCTTAGAAAGCGAATCAAGAGATTTGAGGTGTTCATATGTGTGAAGATTTGAAGAATAAACACCTTTGAAGATTTTCAAGAAGGTTTGAGAATCAAAGGCGAGTAATAAAAGTAACTTTTAATTACCTAAGTGAAGAACATGACGAACTGAGAAGAACAGTTGGGAAGTTCGTCTGTTCAGATCTTCCACGCCCTAACTTGGCGGAGGAAGACAGCTACTGGCGGCGGAGTGAGGATTTCCACGGTCGGTAGAGATGCGTCGGCGACGAGGTCGAGGCGATGAAGCTTTTCCTCACCGGCGACGATGGAGTAACGGGCGGCGCTAGGGTTTGAAGAGCTCGGCAGGAGAGAGATGTCGGCGAGTAAAAGAAGTGAGGAAGGAAGAGGGTATTTATAGACACGGTGAAAAAGGATCGCCGAAGATTTAGGACGAACATGCCTGACCATTTCCTTCTCACGACATGTGTCACCCACGTCTTGTGTAGTGGAGATCGTGTACGATCATGGGTGAATAAAATAATGCATCGTGGGATGCGGAGCGGTTTAATGACAAAACCGAAAGTTTGGATAAGATCAGTTTTAAAGTTCCGTTCACAATTTCTTCAGGTGACAAGAACTCGGTGAAGATTTTGAGCGAGTTTCAAATAGAACGCACATGAAGAATTTGTGAATGGATTGGGTTGAGTATAGCATAGAGGGGGAAGGGTCCGATCACATTCACTTAGGAGAAAAAGCGACTTGAAGAAATAGCCATAAGTGAATGCTGTAGAGGACATAAACCCATATATATATATATATAGCCAATGAAGAAAGACGATGGAAACAGTGAAGATTTTGCAAAGTTGAAGAATTTGAAAAACTGAAGAATTTCAAAACTGTGGAAAAACTCAACTTGAAGATTTTCAACTTTGGTGGTGGCGTGTCCCACCGTATAAGAATGATGATTTCAGACACCGCGTACAATTGTCGTAGGGTTCTGAGAATCAAATTCTTCATTAATTTCTTCACATTTAGAGTGTTATTCTTCATTGATTGAAGAAAAACGTTTCTTCATGTGTTGCACATCTAAGTCATCAATTTTGCATAAGTGTTAGGATGTGTGTCCTTTTCAAAGAACGTTCGAAGATTCTAAGATATTTAGCTCACACCGCAACTTGCTAAATCTCTTTTCATCCAAAGGCTTAGTGAAGATATCAGCTAGCTGTTCTTCAGTCTTCACGTGCTCGATGGAGATGTCGCCCTTCAACACATGATCATGAAGAAAATGATGACGAATTTGAATGTGCTTTGTCTTCGAGTGCTGAACTGGGTTGTGAGCAATCTTGATGGCACTCTCATTGTCACAATAGAGAGGCACATTCTTCACGTTGATGCCGTAGTCCTTGAGATTTTGCTTCATCCATAGCAATTGAGCACAACACGAGCCAGCAGCAATGTATTCAGCTTCCGAAGTAGACAGTGATACGCAGTTCTGTTTCTTTGAGGACCAACAGACCAAAGATCGCCCGAGGAAATGACAAGTACCAGATGTTGACTTGCGGTCCACACGATCACCAGCATAGTCAGAGTCAGAATATCCAATGAGATCAAAAGTAGAGCCCTTGGGGTACCATAATCCTAGTGTTGGTGTGTGAGCTAGATATCGAAGAATATGCTTCACGACCTTATGGTGTGATTCCTTCGGTGTAGCTGGAAATCGGGCACACATGCAGACACTAAGCATTATATCTGGCCTAGATGCACATAAGTACAATAAAGAACCAATCATGGAGCGGTATACCTTGTGATCAAGTCAATACCATTTTCATCGATTGCATAGATGGCCATTTGTGGGCATAGGAATTTTGACACCTTTGCAATCTTGCATGCGAATTTCTTGAGGACATCTTTGAGGTATTTCTCTGAGATATGAATATGCCATTGTGTTGTTGATTTAATTTGAAG
This sequence comes from Aegilops longissima, assembly GCA_021605205.1. Lineage (NCBI taxonomy): Eukaryota > Viridiplantae > Streptophyta > Magnoliopsida > Poales > Poaceae > Aegilops > Aegilops longissima. The sequence continues at coordinate 509,509,711 of CM038681.1, forward strand.
ACCTAAGAAGAATTTCAACTCTCCATCATAGACATTTGATATTCTTCACTCATCATATAGGCAAATTCATCACTATAATGTTGGTCAAGACAGCCAAAGATAATATCATCAACATATATTTGGCACACAAACAGTTCACCATCATAAGATTTAGTAAAGAGAGTAGGGTCGAGTGAACGGTGTGAAGCCATTCTTCACAAAGAATTCCTTTAATGTATCATACCACCGAGAGGGCTTGCTTGAGGCCATAGAGGGCCTTATTGAGTCTGAAGACTTTATCAGGATTCTATGGATCTTCAAAACCTGGGGGTTGAGCAACATATACTTCTTCCTCAAACTTACCATTGAGGAATGCACTTTTCACATCCATTTGATATAAGGTGATATTGTGATGGTTAGCATAGGCGAGTAATATGCGAATAGACTCAAGTCTAGCGACAGGTGCAAAAGTGTCATCGAAATCAATTCCTTCAACCTGCGTGTAGCCTTGAGCTACTAGTCGTGACTTATTCCTCACCACAAGACCATTTTCATCTTGCTTGTTGCGGTAGATCCACTTTGTGCCAATGATATTATGCTTGCGAGGATCTGGACGTTTGACCAGTTCCCAGACATTGTTGAGCTCGAACTGATGTAATTCTTCTTGCATGGCCTGAATCCACTCTGGCTCCAGAAATGCTTCATCTACTTTAGTGGGCTCTGTGATAGAGAAAAAAGCATAGTGCCCACAAAAGTTAGATAAATGTGAAGCTTTTGAGCGTGTGAGAGGACCTGGCGCTTTAATGTCATCGATGATCTTCTCCACTTGCACTTCTTTTGCAACACGAGGATGAGCTGGTTGTCGTCGAGGAATTTGATCATTTTCCTCAGCACCATTTTCTTCAGTATTATCTTCAGGTGCATCAGCTCGACGTTCTTCGCGTACAGGAATGAATTCTTCAGCAGTTTCTTCAGTAAAAATGACATCCTCAGTTGCCTTGAACTTGATAGATTCCTCAGGTGCTGGTTCATCTAACACAGAAGGTAGGTGCTCTCTTTGCGAGCCATTAGTTTCATCGAACTGCACATCTACAGTGTCAACAATCTTGTGTAGAGTGATGTTGAAGACTCTATAGGTGTGCGAGTCCTTTCCGTAACCAAGCATAAAACCTTCATGTGCTTTCGGTGCAAATTTAGAGTTGTGGTGAGGATCTCTAATCCAGCATTTAGCACCGAAGACTTTGAAATAACTTACATTAGGTTTCTTGTCAGTGAGGAGTTCATAGACAGTCTTCTTGAAGAATTTGTGAAGATATACTCTGTTGATGATGTGTCACGCAGTGTCGATTGCTTCAATCCAGAAACGACTAGGCGTTTTGTATTCATCAAGCATAGTGCGAGCCATCTCAACCAGAGTTCTGTTCATGCGCTCCACGACGCCATTTTGCTGAGGAGTATAAGGAGCAGATAACTCATGAGTAATACCAAGTTCATCAAGATAGTCATCAAGACCGTAATTCTTGAACTCAGTTCCAGTGTCACTCTTGATGTGCTTGATCTTCACACCAAATTTAGTTGAAGCCCTCGAGGAAAATCGTTTGAAGACTTCCTGCACTTGATTTTTGTAAGTAACAATGTGTACCCATGTGTAACGAGAGTAATCATCAACAATAACAAAGCCATATAGAGATGCATCATTAACGACAGCTGAGTAATGATTGGGACCAAAGAGGTCCATGTGAAGCAATTCAAGGGACGAGTAGTGGTCATGATAGTCTTATTTGGATGCTTGGCCTTGGTCATTTTCCAGCTTCACAGGCTCCGCATAAGTGATCCTTGAGGAATTTGACATTCTCAATGCCAATGACATGCTTCTTCTTTGCAAGCTTGTGCAAATTCCTCATGCCTGCGTGACCAAGTCGCCGATGCCATAGCCAGCCTTCTGAAGCTTTTGCAAGTAGACACACGGCTGGTTGTGGTCCTGTGGAGAAGTCAACAATATACAAGTCTCCTCTCCTAAAGCCTTCGAAGACTTTGGAATTGTCAGCTTCCATAATCACAACACAACGATACTTGCCAAAGATAACAACCATATCAAGATCACAAAGCATTGAGACTGACATGAGGTTGTATCCTAAGGACTCAACAAGCATGACTTTGTCCATGTGCATGTCCTTAGAGATAGCAACCTTACCAAGACCCAATACCTGACTTTTGCCTTTGTCAGCAAAGATGATATGCTTCAGATGTGACGGTGATAAGGGAGCATCCATCAATAGATTCTTGTCACCAATCGTGTGATTTGTACATCCACTATCGAGAACCCACTCAGTGGCTTTGGGTTGATCATCCTGCGGATGAATTAGTACAACTTATGATCTCATATACTTCATCAGTGAAGAATATGATATCAAGTTCATCATATGAATTTCATCAGTCAGTATCAATAGATAAGCAGTATGAGGACGTGTGAAATGAAAGTTCATTTCATCATGATTAGCTGCGTCCTTTCGAGCAATTTGTCGTCCCCAACAAATTCTTGAGACGTTAAGGCACGTCTGGAGACCTGACCTCTGCAGAAGAGATTAGTTCTTTTCTTCACCACCCACATCTGAAGGGGTGGCAAAGAGTTCATCATTCTGCGAGCACCATACGAGAATGGTGGCATAGAAGCCAAACAATTTCGTTTCACATAAGAGGGTTAGGGTAAGCATATGAATAAGCGGAGAAATTCTTGAGGACTTATGAACATATTGGTTTGAAGAATAATGCACATATTCATAGCCCTTAGCTCTACCCTGCGAAACAGAGTTGTTAGCACGATGATAATCATATGAGGACTTTGATCCTTTTGAGGAATTTGATCCACGTGAGGAATTTGGTCCGTGTGAGGACTTGGATCCATATGAAGAATTTTGTCCATATGAAGAATTTGATCTGGGGTTCCTATTCTTCACTGGTGGTGTCATGAGGACATTCACCTGAAGACTTTCAAGGCACTTCTTGGGAACCCAGATTTTCTTCATAGGGTAACCGTTCCTGCAGTTAGTGCCAACATATCTAGCAAATACTTCACCATTCTGATTTTTGAACAGTTTATAGTTGGAGTCAAATGACTCATCGGCGAGAATGAGGAAATTACATGTAAAGCCAGATAAGTTAGATGGATCAACTGGAGGTCCCTTTGCAGCAACCCATGAGGTTTTGGGATACTGCTCAGGCTTCCAGTATGTTCCATCTGTATTGAGTTTCCTCTCAAAGGCAATACCCTCTTTCCTAGGGTTCCTGTTGAGGATCTGCTTTTTAAGCACATCACAAAGAGTCTGATGCCCTTTGAGGCTTTTGTACATGCCTGTCATGTACAATTCCTTCAGCCCTGCATCGTCAGTGATACTAGCAATGTCCTCAGATGAGGAATTAGTGATAGGAGAGGCAGGTGAATAATTTGTAACAGTTGAAGCATTTGAACATTCAGGTGAAGAATTAGCAGATTCACGTTCAATGCACTTTAAGCATGGAGGAACAAATTCTTCTTGAGAAGCGCTGATTTGTTGAGCAAGTAATGAATCGCACTCCTTCTGAAGATCTTCATAACTCACTCTTAGCTTCTCAAGATCTTTCTTTCTTTGAAGAAATTCATAAGAAAGTTTCTCATGATCAGATAAGAGAGTGTTATGATGACCTTGAAGGCTGTCAAGCCTAGACTGAAGTCTATGAAGATTTTCAGTCAGGGCTTTAGTGCGATCCATTTCTTCACCCAACATATCATAACTTTTGTCTAGCATGTTTTGAACCTTTTCAAAAGCCCTTTGTTGTTTTATAGCAATCTTAGCAAGTTTAGAGTAGCTGGGCTTGAGATCCTCATCAGATTCATTTTCACTAGATTCAGAGGAGGTGAAATTCAGTACCTTGGCACCTTTTGCCATGAAGCAATAGGTGGGAGCGTAGTCATCATCATCCTCATCAGGCTTGTCGGCGGGGTCAGTTTCTTCAGTGTTGAAGATGGACTTGCTAACGGAAGTAGTAGCGAAAGCCAGACTAGCCACACCAGATTCGGATTCTTCAGACTCCTCCTCTTCCTCATGTTCCTCAGATTCAGCTTCAGAGTCCATTTCCTTGCCAATGAATGCCCGAGCCTTTTTGGAGCTGCTCTTCTTGTGAGAAGAAGGTTTTGGGGATTTTGATGATGAAGATTTCGATGATTTCTTCTTCTTCTTCGCGTCATCAGAACTGTAATCCTTGTGTTTCTTCTTCTTTAGTTCCTTTTCCCACTGAGGACAATCTTGGATGTAGTGACCAGGTTTCTTGCATTTGTGACAAAGTCTTCTCTTATAGTCACTAGATGAGGAATCACTCCTTCTTGAGGATTTTCCAAAGCGACCACGTCTTGAGAACTTCTGGAATTTCTTCACGAGCAGTGCTAGCTCCTGGCCTAATTCTTCAGGATCTCCAAGGCTACTACCAGAGTCTTCACACTCAGATTTAGACACAGCTTTGGCCTTCAGGGCGCATGTTTTTCCATAGCTAGAACCATAGAGATCTCTCTTTTCAGCAAGCTGGAACTCGTGAGTATTTAGCCTTTCGAGGATATCGGCAGGATCAAGAGACTTGTAGTCAGCTCGTTCTTGTATCATCAGTGCCAGAGTATCAAATGAGGAATCAAGCGATCTCAACAGTTTCTTCACCACCTCATGGTCGGTGATGTCAGTGGCGCCAAGTGCTTGAAGCTCATTTGAGATGTCAGTGAGGCGATCGAAGGTTTGTTGAACATTTTTGTTGTCGAGTCTCTTGAAGCGGTTGAAGAGATTCCGAAGAACATCAACTCGAGAGTCACGCTGAGTTGAGACACCTTAATTTACTTTGGACAGCCTGTCCCAGATGAGCTTGGCAGATTCCAAGCACTCACTCTTCCATATTGGCCTTTGCTCAGATGGCCACATATGATATTCTTCGCTTGAGAATCGAGTTGCTTGAATCTCTTCACATCAGCATCATTCGGAGAAGGTGTGGCGAGGGAACACCTTTTTCCACAACATACCGTAGATCGTTGTCAATTGCTTCAAGATGCATTAGCATCTTGTTCTTCCAATAAGGGGTAGTCCGTCCCATCGAAGGTAGGACACCCTGCTGAGACCTTGATCATACCTGCGGTCGACATAACTAAAACTCCGGTGGTTAAACCAAAATCACACGAAACAAGGGAGTACCTTGCTCGATACCAATTGAAAGTCGTTATATCGACTAGAGGGGGTGAATAGGCGATTTTATGAATTCTTCAACGAGGAATTTGCGGTGAGGAAATTCCTTAGCGAAGAACTACTTGCAGCGGAATAAGTACACGAAGTAAGCATAACAGAATACACGCATAGTCATCATGATGAAATGAAGACAATCACAGAGTCTGAAAAGCGTAATCACAGGATAACACAAGATGAAGACAAACAGATGAAGAAATTGAACTAAGGAAATTGAGAAAGTCTTGATCAAAGTCTTCAAACACAGATATGAACAAACACTCAACACGAGTTATGAGGAAATAGAACCGATTAGGTTGGTGCGAGACAATGATTTGGTAGACCAGTTCCAACTGCTGTCTCGGTTATGCGTCTGGTTGGAGCGGCTGAGTATTTAAACTCAAGGACACACAGTCCGGACACCCGATCGTTGAGCACGCAGCTCAGGACACCAAGTCCTCACCGTATTCTCCTTGAACTAAGGTCACACAGACCTCGTCCAATCACTCGTGGTAAGTCTTCAGGCGACTTCCAAACCTTCACAGACTTGGTCACTCGGCGATCCACAATTCCTCTTGGATGCTCTAGACCATGACGCCTAACCGTCTGGAAGAAGCACAGTCTTCAAAGGTAACAAGTGTCGGATCCACGAAGGATCAATTTCTTCAGTGATGCTCAATCACTTTGGGTTTGTAGGGGTTTGGTTTTTGGGTTTTTCCTCACTTGATGATTTTCGCTCAAAGTCCTCGAGGATGGGTTGCTCTCAAATGACAAGTGTCAAGATCTCTCGGAGCAGCCAACCGGCTAGTGGTTGTAGGGGGGCGGCTATTTATAGCCTAGGGAGCAGCCCGACATGATAAGACATAAATGCCCTTCAATGATATGACCGTTAGGTGGATAAGATATTTTGGGACAGGTGGCGCGCAAGACAAGAACCGTCGGAAATTTGAATATCAAATTCCTCGGGGCTATCATGTTCCTCCTTTGTGTAGGCAATCCATGGCGAATTCCTAACTCCTCGGTCGAACAAATTCCTCGTGACGGAAGAGCTTCGTCTCATCCTTTGAAGAAATTGACTGAACTGCATGAGATTTCAAAGGCTTCACTCGAAGGATTGGTAGGTGTAGGATTTTGAGTTGAGCATCACATGGAAATTTTTCCTTAGTATTTCCTCGACCCCTTTAACGATGCGGTGTTTCCTATGACTGAAGAAAGAGAAAATGAAACTACGAAAACAAAAGTCTTCACGCTTCATGTTCCTCAAATGAATACCAAGTCTTCAAGGTCACACCAATTTCTTCACTTTCAAAGTCTTGAAAAGTCTTGAATATCAAAGTCTTGATTGAAGAACTTCATTTTTAGGGTCGACTTTCTCTGTAAATATCAAACTCCTCATAGACTTATAGACCTGTGTACACTCACAAACGCATTAGTTCCTTAACCTATAAGTCTTCAATACACCAAAATCACTAAGGGGCACTAGATGCACTTACAAGGTAGGCCGTGGCCGACACCCTCGTTGGGCTTCCGCTTGAAGGTTGCTGAGTACATGTCGTGTAAACGGCGGTAAGTGGTGAGAGCGTGTGTGAAGAAGTACACCCCTGCAGGGTTAACATCATCTATTCGAATAGCTGTGTCCGCGATAAAGGACTTCTGGGTTGGCTATAACAGTTCATAGACAAGTGAAAGTGGATACTCTAATTCGCAAGAGAAGCGTGAGTGCTATGGATGGCATTCTCGTAGGGAGACGGGAGCGGATCCATAGTGGTGTATTGATATGGTGAACATGTGGACTCGTGTGCGCCACCTCAAAAGAGGTACTTGCAGTCGTAGTTTAGGATAGCCACCGAGTCAAAGCTGGCTTGCTGCAGTTAAACTCCACCACCCCTTCATTGATACCGATGCATATGTAGATAGTTCTGATGTAAGTCTTGCTGGGTACATTTGTACTCACGTTTGCCTATTTTATGTTTTTGCAGAGAGACGTCAGTCTCGCTAGTAGTTCCGTGTGGACTTCGACGTTTAACTTGATACCTCAGCTACGACCTTGTGCCCTCGGCAGGATCTGGTGGATAGTCAGGCTTCTCAGCCTTTTTCCTTTGTAGATGTCTGTACTCAGACATGTTAAGCTTCCGCTTGTGCTTTGACTTGTATGCTCTGAATGTTGGGTCATGAGACCCATGTTTGTAATATCTCGCTCTTCGGAGCCTAATGAATAAATACTTGAGTCGTAGAGTTATGTTGTGATGCCATGTTGTATTTACACATATCGAGCATATTGTGTGTATGATTGAAGTGCTTGGTATGTGTGAGATCCGACAACCTAGTTGTTTATCCTTGGTAGCCTCTCTTATGGGGAAATGTAGTCTTGTGCTTCCATGAGCCATAGTAGTCCGCTACAGCCCGGTTCACCGGAGTCCTGCTAGCCTAGCACTACCGCTCGGAACTCTTGGTAGCCAACATGTGATTCACTTCGTTCTGTGTATACATCCCTTGAAATGTCACCTTGGTGACATCGAGCCCTGCCTAGCCTGCTACAGCCCGGGTTCCCGAGTCTGATAGCCAGTGCTACAGCCGGATTCGCACGTTGTTGACCGACATGCTCGATGTTGATTCATGTATGCTGTCCCCTAAGTTAGTGCCACTTTGGGTTCACGACTAGTCATGTCGGCCGGGTTCTCTGTCATATGGATGCTAGCGACACTATCATATACAGAGCCAAAAGGCATAAGCGGTCCCGGGCCATAGTAAGGCGACACTTTCATTAGGAATACCGTCGTGAGGCCGCAAAGTGATATGAGGTGTTACAGGCTAGATCAGTGTGACTTAGAATCGGGGTCCTGACAGGAATCGTCATTATCTATAGATTCGTGCATATCATTATTTTCTTCCAAAGCAACGATCATTCTTTCAATAAATTCTTGGACATAGGCATTGTGAGCAAGGTTTTCATTGCAATATTTAAGTATGACGGAATTTTCAGATTTGTTAAGAGTAAAATCATACTTTTCAATCAAAGAAACAACCTCATGAGCACCCTTAAAAACAACAAATTCTTCAATTTGTTCGATATCATAGTAACTATAAACACCCTTTGCATAAGAAGATAAGATTTCATTATCATTGAACTCACATAGGTAGGGAAGGTGTTTTTTAGGGTTCTTAGAGCAACAAGTAAAATCACACATTTCGCAAAGATTCCAAGCATAGCATAGCAAACTATTTATATGATACCATAAGAGCTTCCCTTTTGCGGACAAGCGATGGCGCTTTAAAATGAGCATGCTCATCTAAAGATTTCCGTCAACTAGGCTAGTTGGGGTTTCAACCTGAAAGATAAGGATCAAGATGATCCAAGTAGAACACTTTAAGTGGATCCATATCAATAGATTTTCAGCAAGCAAAGATGCAAGCATATAGAAGGCACAAGGAAACACAAACAAAGATACATACGGGAAGAAGGCGAATGAAAAAGAGAGGGCGAATAAAACGGCAAGTGTGAAGTGGGGGAGAGGAAAACGACAGGCAAATGGCAAATACTGTAATGCGAGAGATAAAATATTGTGATGGGTACTTGGTATGTTGACTTTTGGTAGACTCCCCGGCAACGGCGCAAAAAATCCTTCTTGCTACGTCTTGAGCTTGCGTTGGGTTTCCCAGAAGAGGAGAGGATGATGCAGCAGAGTAGCGTAAGTATTTCCCTCAGTTTTTGAGAACCAAGGTATCAATCCAGTAGGAGGCCACGCGCAAGTCCCTCGTACCTACACAAAGCAAATAACTCCTTGCAACCAACGCGAATAGGGGTTGTCAAGCCCTTCACGGTCACTTACGAGAGTGAGATCTGATAGAGATGATAGATAATATTTTTGGTATTTTTGGTATAAAGATGGAAGGTAAAATAAAAGGCAAAGTAAAAAAGCAAAGCAATAATAAAGCATAGGAAGATTAATATGATGAAAATAGACCCGGGGGCCATAGATTTCACTAGTGGCTTCTCTCAAGAGCATAAATCTTTTACGGTGGGTGAACGAATTACAGTTGAGCAATTGACAGAATTGAGCATAGTTATGAGAGTATCTAGGTATGATCATGTATATAGGCATCACATCCGAGACAAGTAGACCGACTCCTGCATGCATCCACTACTATTACTCCACTCATCAACCGCTATCCAGCATGCATCTAAGTATTAAGTTAATGAAAACAGAGTAACGCCTTAAGCAAGATGACATGATGTAGAGGAATAAATTCATGCAATATGATAAATACCCCATCTTGTTATCCTCGATGGCAACAATACAATACATGCCTTACAACCCTTTCTGTCACTGGGTAAGGACACCGCAAGATTGAAAGCAAAGCTAAACACTTCTCCCATTGCAAGAACTACCAATCTAGTTGGCCAAACCAAACGGATAATTCGAAGAGACTTGCAAAGATAACCAATCATACATAAAAGAATTCAGAGAAGATTCAAATATTGCTCATAGATAATCTTGATCATAAACCCACAATTCATTGGTCTCAACAATCACACCGCAAAAAGAAGATTACATCGAATAGATCTCCATGAGAGAGGGGGGGCGAACATTGTATTGAGATCCAAAAAGACAGAAGAAGCCATCGAGATACAAACTATGGACCCGAATGTCTGAAGTAAACTACTCACACTTCATCGGAGAGGCTATGATGATGATGTAGAAGCCCTCCATGGTGGATTCCCCTTCGGTGAACTCGGAACAGGCCCCAAGATGGGATCTCGTGGATCTGAGAAAGTTGCGGCGGTGGAATTAGGTTTTTGCTCCGTCTCCGATCTGTTGAAGTGCGTGGGAGGAAGAAATGCGTCGGTGGAGCTCCGAGGGGCCCACGAGGTAGGGGGCGCGCCCTCCACCCTCGTGGCCCCTCAGGGATTTCTTGACGGAGGGTCCAAGTCTCCTGGGTCTTATCTGATGAGAAAATCACGTTCCCGAAGGTTTCATTCCGTTTGGACTCCGTTTGATATTCCGTTTCTTCGAAACACTGAAATAGGAAAAAAACAGCAATTCTGGGCTGGGCCTCCGGTTAATTGGTTAGTCCCAAAAATAATATAAAAGTGGAAAATAAATCCCAATATAGTCCAAAACAATAGATAATATAGCATGGAGCAATCAAAATTTATAGATACGTTGGAGACGTATCACCTGCCATTGCCACAAGAATGAGATGAAACCCACTAGCATGTGTAGGAGTTGATTGAGCCATGTTTGTGTTTCCTACCATGCTATGCTTGCTATGCTTAGAGTCATGTCAGGTCTGGCTCATCGGGGTGATAAACTAGAGTGAATGGTTGTATCGGTAATGAGAGTGAAGTATTGAACATGATTTGGTAAAGGTATCGATGAGAGGCCATGTAGGAGTACATGGTGTGTTGTTTCATTGAGGCCGTCCTTAAGAACTGAGATCTGTATGTGTGACTTAGGATCAGCTACTACCACGCGTTGGGCCCAAAACCAATGGACCCTCTCGACTTATTAACCATTGTTGTCCTCTGTCCAGGAGTTGCAAGTAGTTTCTGGAGTTTGTAGTATGTTGGAGGCCGTGCGCAGCGCTGACCTTAGGGGCGGGCTATGATGCGGTAGGCTCGTGGCACGGTGTACCGAGTCACCCGTTTGGTGTCTCGGGAACCCTGCACACATCGTTTGGGGCCATTGAGGACACCCCGGCCGGATTTCCTTGCGGATGGAACCCAAATAGGCGATAAACCTGGACTAGGGACTCGTGTGTTTAGTCAGGTAGTGACCGACACCCTCGCTGAGCTTCCACTTGAAGGTTGCCGAGTACATGTCGTGTAAACGGCGATAAGTGGTGGAACCATGTGTGACGAAGTACACCCCTGCAGGGTATAAAACTATTCGAATAGCCGCGTCCACGGTAAAGGACTACTTGGTCGCTTATGCAGTTCATAGACAAGTTAATGGTTACTACTAAAAGACTCAAGATAAGTATGATTGCCGCGGATGGCTCTCTCGTAGGATGACGAGGGAGGATCCACGGTGGAGTATTGTGATGGTGATTAGTGGACTCGTGTGCGAAAACTATTTTACAAGTGGTGTCTCGTAGGATAGCTTAGCCAAGGGTCAAAGCTGGCTTGCTGCAATAACTCCACTACCTTCTTGAGAATGTGCATGTATAGAAGGATCTGTTGTAATACTTGTTGAGTACATTTGTAGTCATGTAGCTTTAATTACTGTTTTCAGACGACAACATCGCCCCCTCCGATGGGTTCTTTGTTGATCTCGACGTTGACGAGTGACTTGCCACCCAGGTGGCGATCTGAGCTTGTGAAGGGCCCTATGTAGATAGACAGGCTTCGTCAAGCCTTCTTTCTTTCTAGTTGTCTGTACTCAGACAAGTTTGCTTTCGCATGTGCTTGTATGTTTGTATGACTTGAGTGTCGGGTCATGTGACCCCTACCTGTATGATCATGTTATGTATGGCTCTCCGGAGCCTTTAAATAAAGTACTTTGAGTTGTAGAGTTTTGTTGTGATGCCATGTTGTATTTACACATATCGATCATATTGTGTGTATGATTGAAATGCTTGGTATGTGTGGGATCCAACAATCTAGTTGTTTATCCTTGGCAGCCTCTCTTATGGGGAAATGTAGTCTAGTGCTTCCATGAGCCATAGTAGTCCGCTAAAGCCTGGTTCACCGGAGTCCTGCTAGCCGAGCACTACTGCTCCGGAACACTTGACTGGCTGGCATGTGTTTCACTTTGTTCCTGTGTCTGTCCCTTCAGGGAAATGTCACGCGGTGACATCCGGAGTCCTGCCTAGCCTGGTACAGCCTGGGTTCCCGGAGTCCTGTTAGCCCAGTGCTACAGCCCGGATTCACACGCTGCTGACTGACATGCTCGATGTTGATTCATGTGTGCCTGTCCCCGTAAGTTAGTGCCGCTTTGGATTCACGACTAGCCATGTCGGCCCGGGTTCTCTGTCATATGGATGCTAGCGACACTATCATATACGTGAGCCAAAAGGCACAAATCGTCCCGGGCCATGGTAAGGCGACACCCGTGGGAATACCGTGCGTGAGGCCGCAAAGTGTTATGAGGTGTTACAGGCTAGATCGGTGTGACTTAGAATCGGGTTCCGACAGTTTTGGCATCAGAGCCGGACTGCCTGTAGGTTCGTTGAGCCAAACTGGTCGATGTCGAGTCTAGAAATGCTTTAGTTATATGTAGGGGAATTGATTGTGGGAGGGACGTAAGGCTCTTTTTTACTCCTTTAACTTATGCCCTCTGATCTGAGTCATCCTCTTCTCTTTCTACGTGGGTTAAGGACTAGGCTCTCTTCTCTCTATCAGGTTCACGTGTTACTAATCCGTAGAATCTTAGGATTATTGGTTCCATGCCTCAGTACAGTTTCTACTACTTTTAGTATGTTGCCAGTTGAACCAGAACCTTCATATGATGTTGTTGAGTGGCTTTTCAAACTGTTGTGAATGTCTCAAATCTTTTCCTGAGCATTTACAGCTGTTATGCTGTCCGATTTCTCCTAGAAAATTCTAATGCCTTTGCATTATTCTGTGATTTTAGATGGCCTCCCGCAACCAGAATCAAGTGGTTCGTTTGACTCGGTGCCTCGATGTACCTGGTCACATGGCCATGCTGGTCCGTGCGATGATCGAGACGGGCTATCGATGGTATCCTGAGTATACCGTCGAGGAGCAGTTTCGAGACTTCAATCAGAGCCAATACCTTTGTACAGTCAGGATATACCCTTCCTATCCTGGAGCTACTGAGCCCCTCCATTGCTCTTATGGACTTGGGGTTACCATCGAGATGTCCGTGCAGGACGCAGCTTACTCGATGATGACTATCATACGAGCTAGAACTTCCTTGCTTTGGAACACTGATTTCCGCTATATGCCAGCATCACTCCCTGGGCACAAGGGTACTACCAGGCTATTTATGCTGACTCTACCCATGAGGATTCTCTACTCCGCACCACCACAGAGATGCTTGAGGACAAGGACCATGAGAATCGTGCCATGCAAATGGAGCTCTTCAACTCTTGTTCTAATCACTGGGCCACTTTGACACGGTTTGCACCTGCCGTGCAGGCTGGGTATATGGACATGAGGGACTTGTACCCCGTGCGGTCTGGTCTGCCAAATTGTATGGACTGGCGTGATGTAGGAGGCATCACCCGTCCCGTGGACCCTGTCTGCCGCCATTTGTTGGACCAAGGCCACATCCGAGTCCTTATGGACCGCAAGCTCCACAGGACCGACTGTTTCCAGATGATCATGTTCAGCTCCCAGGACATGGTGGTAATCTCTATGAAGATTACTACGGAGACGTCTGAGTTGGTAGTAGCTTCACTAGTATTGTAACAGTTGTATTCTCCACAGTCCTGCGTGGCTCGTGGGATACGACTTGGTGTGTATCACGTTCTAGAGGGTAGAAAAATAATGTATAGGAGCTTGGAATGCCTCTGATGAGATGTATCGTCTTTCATCGTAGTTGTACTCTAGCCTGGGCTTGTACTAAACTATGTGTGGTGTGTATGACCGTTGGTATATATATGGCAGTTTCTATATTACCATGTCATACGGATGAACATCTCTGCATTCTGTTATCCATAACATTCTGCACTTCCTTGCCAAGATTTTGCTATCCTTGTCTAAACCGTTGTCTTGTTTTTCCTAGGATGGTCAACACCCGCAAGAACCCTGCTGTCCAGGCGCAGGGTGAAGCCAGTGCAACTAGGGATGAGAATCTGCCTCACCCGCCTTCCCTGGACGAAGTTATGCTGGAGGCAGAAAGAAACAAGCGTGAGACTAACCTCTTGCTAGAGCGGATTGAGCAGAATACTGCACTTCGCCAGAGGAACGACTTGGTGTCAATCAATGAATTTATCAAGTTGTACCCACCGACATTCCATCATTCCGTCGAGCCCCTCGACGCAGATGATTGGCTTTGCAGCATCACCAATAAGCTACGTTCTGCCAACGTAGCCGAAGCTGTTAAGGTTACCTACGCTGCCTATCACCTCAAAGGCCCTGCTAGCCTTTGGTGGGAAAACTATGAGGCTATGCGCCCGGCTGGCCAAATCACTACTTGGGCCGATATCAGTGAGGCTTTCCGTGAGCATCACATCCCGAAAGGTCTCATGGATCGTAAGAGGGAAGAGTTCTGCAATTTCACCCAAGGCAGACTGACCATGGATGCATACAGCCGTGAGTTTGGAAATCTGGCACGTTATGCTCCTGAAGAGGTATCCACCGACCCCAAGAAGCAGGCAAGGTTCCGCAAGGGACTTAGCCCCGAGCTTCGCCATGATCTTCGTCTGCACGAGTGCACCTCCTTCCAGAAGTTGGTGAATAAGGCCATCAGTGCTGAGACAGGTCAGACTGACTATGACGCTTCACGCAAGCACTCCTGTGACTTTGGTCCATCATCCGGTTCTGGACCTTAGAAGCGTCGGGTGTTGATTCCAAACACAGCTCTCCCACCCAGGTTCACTCCGAGGCCATCCTTTGAGGCGCCTCGCCCCAACCAGCAGTATGCACCGCCCAATGCCTATGGTGGCCCTGCTGCTAATGCTGCTCCACGCCCCAATGTTGTGACATGCTTCAAGTGTGGAGAGACGGGTCACTACCTGCGCGAGTGTCCCCAGAACAACAACCCCAATTAGCCCGGAAAGTCCATTGGACGTGGCAAGCCAGCGGGAAAGACTTACTACGCCAAGCCGGCCATCACTGCACGTGGCCATGTCAACTATGTCTCAGCTGAGGAGACTCATGCTGATCCCAACATCGTCCTTGGTACGCTCCTTGTTAATTGTCATCCGGCAACTATTCTTTCCGATACTGGAGCATCTCATTCATTTATCTCTAAGAGCTATGCTCGATTGCACAACACCACATTTTTTGACATGCCCACCTGCATGGTAATTCAAACCCCTGGTTCTAAGTGGCAAACCTCTAGGATAAGCCATGGAAATGAAATTCTTGTCGATAGATTGGTCTTCCTTGCATCACTGATAGCTCTCAAGTCCTTGGACATAAACATCATATTGGGTATGGACTGGATGTCAGCCCATTATGCTAAGATTGATTGCTCTACTAGAATTGTTCAACTCACCCATCCATCGGGCAAGACAGTCAATGTTTTGACCCGGGTGTCTAAGCATCAACTCTACTCCCTAAATGCCAACCCTCTTCCAGACCTTGAAGATATTCCGTTAGTCCGTGACTTGTCACGACCGGTTTTCCAATAAAATGCTTATTGAGAAACCGACCTTTTGAGACCAGTACGAGGAAAATCCTCCTGACTGGTAGACAAAATCTTGATACAATAAGCCAGTAGTATTAAATATATTATAGGGTCGACCTGGGGGTGCTCAACAATTTATTACAAGCACGCCAATAATTATACATAATGGCGGATATGACACAATGGTGTGGGGTAGCTTACTGCTGACTCGAGATGAAAGTGGTGGTGGAATATCACAGGGGGGTGGATAACATGTCTCCTAAACTGGCAGCTCGTCGAGCATCGAAGTGAGGCTCGATGAATTTATTTGGGTAGCGGAAGCGGATATAACATAGTGACCAAGTCCAGGGTCACACGAGACTTACTGGGACTCCTCTAGGCGTCGGACTCGCTATTGAACTCTTCATCCATGAGATCGCCTTCGTCAACATCTCGCCAAATCAACAAGCGGTGAGTACTTTGAAAGTACTACAAGACAGTTCGACATAAGATATAACAAATGCATGCATGAATGCGTCATGAGCAATTAGTGTCGCGCATTCAAAAGATGAACTTGCACTACATTATTTAGTAATAAGGAAGTCGGCGGTAGTCCTCCAAAATCCACAAAAATAACTGAAAACCGATCGGATTATGCAGGCGGCGCCTCGAAGGGTGAACAAATAAATAAATCATGCATGATCGAGGCGTCTAAGCGACACCACATAAAGGGCTTACATTGAAAGTAATAGACATACGTGCCATAATCGGACGTCGGAGCGACATCATAGAAAGGGCTTATATTGAAAGTAAATAATATGCGTGCCACGATCGGACGTCTGGCGACATCGCGAAAGGGCTTATATCAAGGTAAAATAACAAGAGTGCCATAGTCGGACGTCGGCGACATCGCGAAAGGGCTTATATCAAAGTAAATAACAAGTGTGCCACGATCGGACGTCTGCGACATCGCGAAAGGGCTTATATCAAAGTAAATAACAAGTGTGCCACGATCGGACGTCGGCGACATCGCGAAATGGTCTTAAATTCATTATTCATATCTGTTAAACTTGCAAGAATAATGCTCATAGAAAAATATTCAACACATGATAATAAACGGGTTAGTCCATCCATAGGAATAAACATTTAACGGACTTAACACTCATGTGGTTCTCGGAGTTTTGTCACGAGATTGACACTTGACAAGATAAGATGAACACAGTACTTGGACGTGGATAAGATGATTTCAAGGATTTTTACTCTCAGAGTTTGTACTAAATTACCCACAGCCAGCGGTTTCCATAGTCACGAAGGACTAGTTCCATTCTGGTATTCGGAAGAAACACATCTAACGAGTACACACCATCCCACCTCACGATGCGGGAATCACCCTAGACAGCGTTCAAGAAAAACTTTGAGGCGGGAGATCACAATCTCGAATAGCATGGGATCAAATTTATATCGTGCGCTCTAAGGGTGCCCCCTCTCGGTCCCAACCGAAACAACCATGCCCCTGACCGGATGATAGGCTTTAATCCAGGGCCATGGAACCCTCATCCCGGCCTCTCGATTTGGTGTGTACCAGGAAAGCGGTTTGCAACTTACTAAGCCATATCCCTTGCGGAAAACATGTGGTAGTACGGAAAGGGAAAACGAACGGGAACTGGACTGATTCATGTTGACCTGGGTCAAATGGTGCAGCATAAGGCGGCATGCTACAACACTGCCATCTTACCCATTCTCATGCCATCTCATGGCCATGCAAACTCATATCCAACAACTTATGGATTTTCGAAACTCACTTGCCTCAACTTTGCATGTAACATAACCCTCATCGAGATGCTCATAAACATGCCATGAAACTACTTAATGCAAACATGACAAAGACACTCATCATATCAAAAGTTCAAACATGCTTGCCTGGTTCAGAGTAGTCGGAGCCTAGCTCGGTGAAGTTCGCGGTTCCGTCACCTTCTCCGGTATCTACGGTATACAAAAATACACGTACAATCGTAAATACCGTGAGGTGCACAAAAATATTCCAAATATTTTTCAAATAAATCTGATAAGAAACTAGACAAAATTTTAAAGAGGACAGAAAAAGAATCAATCAAAAATCCTTTTTTGTTTAAAAGTTATAAGGGTTTTAATCCTGGGACCTTTCTGTAATGAAACATAAACTACTCAGGGGGCTGAACAGAAAAGACCAGAAAAACATTTCAGACTGAAAGCGTATTTGCCCGAATCGTTTTCAGAAAATATTCGAAAAAAAAAACGAGAGAGGCTGGCGGCGGGTACCACCCGTCAGGTTTAAATTTTCAAGCAGGGAAAACAGGCTCGTCGGCGCCGAGAGCTGCGGTGGTCGCCGGCGGCGATCCACGGCGAGGAAGGATCGGGCGTTACCTCGTGCTCAGCGTGACCTTCAGCGTCGGTGAGTGGTGGTGGTGGTCGCGGCGAGCACTACGTCGGCAATGGCCACAGCTCCGGACGGACGGCGGCTCGGGTGGAGTTGGATCTCGTCGGGGAGGGCTGCGAAGGTCAAATCGAATCTTGGGTTAGCTCCTTTGGGTGCTCGAGGAGGTTCTTGACGAGGTTTGGGCGTCGAGGATGGTCTTAGCGGAGTGGATCGAGATGGTGGCGAGGCGGATCGGGCGGCGGAGTTGGGGAGAGACCTCCTCGAGGTCCTCCTAGTGGCTGGCGGGGTGTTGGTGAGTGCGTGGTGGTGCGTGCTCGAGAACGAGCTCGGGGCTTCCTTTATAAGCGATCCGGCGGTGGCCGTGAGCGGAGATCTCCGGTGATGGTTCTGGCGCAGCGCTTGGTCGGGTTTTAGGGAGTTGGGCTTCAACATGGAGTTCCACCGGTTCCGTTTAGGCGCTAAACGAGTTGGATTAGGTGCCTTGGGTGGGTTCGATGAAGCAGGCGGGTGCGGGCCCGTCGGCGGCAAAGAAGCACGCCATGCTTGCCGACCCGGCGGCGGTGCTGCGTGGTCTTGCTGGCGTCGCGTGAGGCCACGCGGAGGGCAAGGAGCGTTAGGCGGCGCAGAGCGGCGTGTGAGCAGGGCCAGCTCCGTTGGCCGCCACGGGTGGCTCTGCCACCGCAGAAGCTGCCGGCGTCGGCGATGCTCGCCGCCACCGACACCTGCACCTGTCCAAGAGGGTGTGCGGTGCTCTAGCCAGGGAGGAGATGTCGTGCGCAACGCGCCAGGGCGCACTGTTCATCGGTGACAACACTCTGACGAAAAACGACACTGAACTTCTCTGAAACTCTGAACTTTCTGAAAGTGCACAGTAACAGTGCCGGCCAAGTGTTCGACGAATTGATTTTGGTATGTGGGAAATTTTCCTTGAGCTGATTTTTGGTGGGGTGGCCTCTCACTGCATCTGGGGGCTGCCTTAATTTTGGTAGAATTTTTGGAGAAGAGAAGATATTAATTTCACCTAATTTGACAAATCTGGTCCAAACTTGCAGAGGTTAAAATTTGAAAATTTTGAAAAGAGGAAGAGTGGATCTTGATGGATCTAGGTTGTGGGTGCTAAAGACTATCCAGAGGAGTTGGTTTGAGGTCAAAACTCAAAGGGAATTGGGTGCTTGCTTTGTAAATCATCTAGGCTCAAAATAATGGACAGAATTGTTTTGGGAGATAAAATAAATGAAATAAAATCCAAAAATGGGTTGTACTTGTAGGAACAGAATGTTTAGATTTCTCCAAAGAGGAAGGAGGGGTTTTGGGAATATTTACCACATGAGGCATGGAAAAAACCATGGACGGTTTCAATATAAGAGAAGTCCAAAAACTCCTAGGGTTTCTTTTTTTAAAGAAAATAAATCCCAAAAATAAATTTGAGAAGGGGACAATCAGAAGAAAGGTTTTTAATAACCAAACACCAGGGTTGAAGAAGATATCAAAAATAAAATCCTTGCCAAGGGAGAAGTTTTGAGAGAGAGGTTTTTGGAAGGGTTTAAATGACCTTCTTCAAAACCAACAAAGTTTTTGCTGAAAACAAAATAAATTTTTTTTGGAGTGTCACAACACCTACCCCCTTAGGAAAAATCTCGTCCCCGAGATTTCAGCTGATCCTCAAATAAGTGTGGGTGCTCTGTCCGAAGAGAATCCTCTCTTTCCCAAGTGGCTTCTCTTTCGGTGTGATTGCTCCACTGAACTCTGAAAAACTTGATGGTTTTCTGTCGGGTCTTCCTTTCAGACTCCTCCAATATTTTTACTGGATGTTCCTGATAGGTGAGGTCTGGTTGCACGTCAATGTTCTCATGGGATACTTGCTTCTCTGGGTTGCTTACGCACTTCCTCAACTGTGAGACGTGGAACACGTCGTGGACATCGGATAAATCTTCGGGTAAGTCTAGCTGGTAGGCTACCGTGCCTCTCCGTGCCACTATACAGAATGGTCCGATGAATCTTGGTGCTAGTTTTCCCTTAACCTTGAATTGTTGCAGGCCCCTCATAGGAGATACTCACAGGTACACAAATTCACCGGGTTCAAAACTGACCCCCCGATGTTTGTGATCGTAATAACTCTTCTGTCGACTTTGGGCTGTCTTGAGTCGATCCCTAATCACCTTAACTTTATCTTCAGCCTCCTTAAGCATGTACGGGCCGAAGATATGGCTGTCTCCGGTCTCTGACCAATTTAGCGGGGTACGACATCTCCGCCCGTACAAGGCTTCAAATGGTGCCATTTGCAGGCTGGCCTGGTAACTGTTGTTGTATGCGAACTCTGCGTATGGCAAGCTTTCCTCCCAACTGGTTCCATAAGTGAGGACACATGCTCTTAGCATGTCTTCTAGAATTTGGTTTACCCGTTCAGTTTGTCCGCCAGTCTAGGGGTGGTACGCTGTACTGAAAGCTAGTTGGGTACCCAGAGCCTGTTGCAGGTGATCCCAAAATCTGGATATGAATTGTGTGCCCCTGTCAGATATTATAGTCTTTGGAACTCCATGTAAGCAGACGGTACGGGAAAGATAAAGCCTAGCAAGCTTCTGAGTGGTGTCGGTTGTCTTCATGGGGATGAAGTGTGCTACTTTAGTCAGTCTATCAGTGATGACCCATATGGCATCATTTCCTTGTCGTGACCGAGGTAGCCCAACAATAAAGTCCATTCCAATTTCGTCCCATTTCCACTTGGCTATCTTATTTGGCTGTAAAAGTCCGGCTGGTTTCTGGTGCTCGGCCTTGATGTGTTGACAAGAGTCACAACATGCGATGAACGTGGCTATGTCCCTTTTCATACCGTGCCACCAAAATGTTTCCTGAAGATCCTTGTACATTTTTGTTCCTCCAGGATGGATTGAATACGGAGCGGTGTGACCTTCAGCTAAGATTTGCTGTTTAAGGTCCTTGATATTTGGTACGCAAAGTCTACTTCCGTACCACAATATTCCCTGCTCGTCGATAACGAATTCTGAGGCCTTGCCCAAACTCACTTTCCGTTTAATGCCTTCAATGCTGGGGTGCCCATACTGAGCCTCTTTAACCTTTCCTATCAGGGTAGGCTGTATTTCTAAATTTGACACACTGCCTTCGGTGACCACCATCAAGTTGATCTTAGCAAACTCCTGCCGAAATTCAGGTCTCAGGTTTGGTAGGCTGTCGTTGTTCGGACTGGGGTTTCGACTTAAAGCATCTGCCACTACATTCGCTTTTCCTGGATGGTAGTGGATTCCAACATCATAATCCTTCACTAATTCCAACCAGCGTCGTTGCCGTAAATTCAGTTCCAGTTGTGTGAAAATATACTTGAGGCTCTTATGGTCCGTGTATATTTCTAGCGATTTCAAGTAAAAGTGTATCCATTCCTTGAGTGCATGAATAATTGCTGCTAACTCCAGGTCATGAGTAGGATAATTTTCCTCATGCTTGCGAAGTTGTTTGGAAACATCTGCGACTACCTTGCCTTCTTGCATCAACACGCATCCGAGGCCCTTCGGGATCGTCACAATACACCTCAAAATTCTTGTGTATATACGGTACAATTAATCTGGTGCTGTCGTTAATTTCCTTTTAGTTCTTGGAAACTTTTCTATAGCTTCCGTCCATTCAAACTTCTTGTCTTTCTTGAGTAGCTGTGTCATTGGCTTTGCTATAGTGGAAAATCCTTCAATAAATCTTGGTAGTAACTTGCCATTCCCAGGAAACTTAAATAAATCCGTTCGCTGGCTGGTGGTTTCCAGCCAAATCTGCCTTGACTTTCGGGTCTCTGACAATACGTTCTTGGGTCAGTACGTGGCCCAGAAAACCTACCTGCCTTAGCCAAAATTCACACTTGCTGAATTTAGCGTACAATTGATGTTTCCTGAGTTCTCCTAGTACAATTCGGAGATGTTAAGCTTTCTCTTCTGGTGTCTTGGAGTATATCAGAATATCGTGGATGAATACTACAACAAACTTGTCCATAAACTTCATAAATACTTTGTTCTTGAGGTGAACAAAATATGCGGGGGCGTTCCCTAGTCCAAATGGCATTACTGTGAACTCATACAATCTGTATCTGGAGGTGAATGCCGTCTCGGGGATATCTTCTGTTCATACTTTCAATTGATGGTATCCCGACCTTATGTCAATTTTTGAGAATACCTTGGCCTGAGCGAGCTGATCAAATAAATCATTTATCCGTGGCATCGGGTATTTGTTCTTGATTGTGACCATGTTAAGCGCTCGATAGTCTATACACAATCTCAGTGTTCCATCCTTCTTTTTGGCAAATAAAATTGGTGAACCCCAAGGTGAGGAACTGGCTCGTATATATCCTTTGTCCAGTAATTCTTTTATTTGCTTCTTCAATTCTACCAATTCGGATGGTGCCATTCTATATGGTTTCTTGTAAATGGGGCGGTTCGGTGCTAGCTCAATGCTGAATTCTATCTCTCGATGCAGTGGCATTCTGGTAGTTCTTGGAAATACGTCTGGAAATTCACACACTACTGGAACCTTGCTTAATTCAGAAATATCCACCTTGTTCAATCTCGGTTGCCGGGATATTTTTCTTTCTTTGGCTGAAACTTTTATTGTCTTCCCGTGGTGGTGGGTGAGAATTACGGTCCGGTTGAAGCAGTCAATAAAACCTTTGTTGGTGGTTAACCAATCCATCCCTAAGATGACATCCAGTCCTTTATTTTCCAATACAATAAGGTTGGCGTGAAACTTCAATCCTTCAAACTCAATAACCACACCTTGGCAATAACTCTGGGTAACTTGCTTAATCCCAGGGGACTTGACGATCATGGATTTTTCCAAGGGAAGCATCGAAAAATTATTTTGCAAGGCAAAACTTTTCGAAATGAATGAGTGGGAAGCTCCAGAATCAAACAAAACCATGGCAGGTATTGTGTTGACACGGAACGTACCGAGTACGATATCCGGGGCATTATGTGCTTCCTCTCTGGTCACGTGGTTCAGATGACCCTTCCTGTGGTTGTTATTGGGGTTCAATTGTTGCGCTTTGGCGCTGAATTATTGCCACCGTTGTTCGGCTTTGGGGTCGAGTTCCTTGGCTTGGGGCACTGCTTGGCATAGTGCCCTTCTTCTCCTAGCGTAGCAAATGCGCCTGGGCGATATGTGAACTCCTTGTCCCTTGCATGGAAATTCTTGATTGGGCGTGAGACGTTTGTCGTGGGTTTGTGCGTCCCACCTTTCTGAAAATATGTCTTGCTTCGGTGGTTGTGAGCATGATTAGTCTGGTCCCTTTTTCGCTTGCGGAAATCCTCCAAGCTGCGTCTCTCATTTTCCAAGGTAATGGCCTTATCCACCAGCGTTTTAAAATCTGGGAAGGTGTGCACAACCAGCTGGCATTTAAGCGCGGGCGCCAGACCGTCTAGGAATTTTTTCCATCTTCTTGCTTTCAGTCATACGCTCTTCGTTGGCGTAGCAAGACAATAGAGTAAACTGACCGTTGTATTCTGACACCGTCATGGTCCTTTGTTTGAGGTCATCAAATTCTCTCTTCTTGATCTTCATAAGACTTTTAGGAATATGCGCCCCACGAAAACCTTCTTTGAACTCCTCCCAGGTTATATTATTTTCGTTGGCGTGCATGTGTAGGAAATTTTCCCACCACGATGCAGCTGCTCCAGTGAGATAGTGTGGTGCATATAGCACTTTCTCAAGATCTGAACACTGTGCAATAATTAATTTTCTTTCCTTGTCTCGAAGCCAGTCCTCGGCCTCAAGAGGTTTGTCAGTATGAGAAAATGTTTGGGGACGCGTCTTCTGTAGCTCAGATAACTTGGATTGCTGCTGGTACTGTCCAGGGTGATTTCCCATATTGATGACTTGGTTCATCATTTCCTGATGTTGTTGCTGACTTTGCTCATAAAGATGGCACATTTGGGAAAGTGTTGTTTCACTGTCCTGTTGACTTGACTGCCCCTGTGTGAAATTGTTGCTTGGTTGTGTGCCATAATTTTGCTCTGGCGGAGTTGGCATGGATCGTGTCCAAGGACGAGACATTTTTCACTCTGGGGATATATTTTGTAAAACTCATAAGAAAAGAAATTGAGTCACAAAAGTCAATAAATTCATGAAGACGGGAAATTTTAAATGCTCCAAGATTTTTCCAGAGAATAGCGTTTGCATGCGGAGAAGGACTGCTCATTACATATCTTACATAAGCAGTAATTATACAATACATCACTCAGGATATCGTACATATTCCTGACATGTTATTTAGGCTAGTGCACTTCTCCCAGTTCCTACATGATGCGCAAAAAAGCTACTTCTCACAACCTATGTACATATAAACACATCGTACAAGTCGGTACATCGCATGGCGGCTAAGCGTACTCAGTTGGAGATGGTAAGGATCTCCCTTGGCCTGCCGAGGGTGAGGCGCAGCGAGGCTGGGGACTCAACCTCCTCCTCGCTAATAGGCTCCAGACGTGAAGCGCTGCGCTGAGTTGATGGAGCTGGAGCCCTATGCGGAACAACATGAACAGGAGTGGGCGCAAAGGGTGGTGCAGTGCGAGCTGGAGTGGGCGCAATGACTTGGTTGAACTCCTCGGTGGTGGGCAGGCGACGAGTAGTGGCGAGAGTGGTAGGTGCAAAAGATGCCGATGACGAGACGTAAGTCAGTGGCGGTGCGGTGTGCAGGAGCTCCCTCCTGTTGGCGGCACAGCCATGGACTGAGTCCATGCGGGCAGCCACAAGGTCGTCCACCAGGTTGTCAAAGGCTGCCTCCAGAGCCCGGAGATACTCGATAAGCATCTCAAAAGCCTCGTCTCGTTCTCCTCTGGGGCAAGAGAACAGCGTGTGACAGTGTATGGCATGTGGCATGGAAGGTAGCGTAACAGGAGTCTTCATCGAAGGAAGGATCTCCACGACGAGCTATCGCCTCACGGGCTGCCATCTGCATCGCATGCTTCTCCGTAGGCATGGCTCTCCCCAAGAACCGGAAGCGGCGTAACTCAACACGCCCTCCCTTGAATTGCACCGTGGCCTGGTGCATGGTCAGACTGTCGTTGACCTTGTGCTGGTAGAGTGTGAAGACTGGGCGCATAGATGGCCCCATCGCGACCTGGACGATGAAGGAGAGAAGCTTGACAAACCCATCAGGCATGTTGGCGAACATCTGTGACTCGCAGTCGATGCCTGCCATCTACAAAAGTAGGCAAAAATTCTGAGTGGTCAGATCATAAATTTATGCTGACTGTTAGAAAATGACTACATTTGCAAAAATATGAATTAGCTCTATTATGCTAATAACCGATTAGCGATCGCACCTAGTGGCTACCTACAGTTAGCCTGGCTCTGGTACCAAGCTTGTCACGACCGGTTTTCCAATAAAATGCTTATTGAGAAACCGACCTTTTGAGACCAGTACGAGGAAAATCCTCCTGACTGGTAGACAAAATCTTGATACAATTAGCCAGTAGTATTAAATATATTACAGGGTCGACCTCGGGGTGCTCAACAATCTATTACAAGCACGCCAATAATTATACATAACGGCGGATATGACACAATGGTGTGGGGTGGCTTACTACTGACTCGAGATGAAAGTGGTGGTGGAATATCACAGGGGGGTGGATAACATGTCTCCTAAACAGGCAGCTCCTCGAGCATTGAAGTGAGACTTGATGTATTTATTTGGGTAGCGGAAGCGGATATAACATAGTGACCAAATCCTGGGTCGCACGAGACTGACTGGGACTCCTCTAGGCGTCGGACTCGCTATTGAACTCTTCATCCATGAGATCGCCTTCGTCAGCATCTGGCCAAATCAACAAGCCAGGTGAGTACTTTGAAAGTACTCGCAAGACAGTTCGGACATAAGATATAACAAATGCATGCATGAATGCGTCATGAGAAATTAGTAATGCGCATTCAAAAGATGAACTTGCACGACATTATTTAGTAATAAGGAAGTCAGGCGGTAGTCCTCCCGAAATCCATAAAAAATAATTGAAAACCGATAGGGTGTCTGAAGCGACGCCTCGAAGGGTGAACAAATAAATAAATCATGCCGCAATCGGGCGTCTAAGCGACACCACATAAAGGGCTTACATTGAAAGTAATAGGCATACGTGCCACAGTCGGACGTCGGGCGACATCACGAAAAAGGCTTATATTGAAAGTAAATAATATGCGTGCCACAGTTGGACGTCGGCGACATCGCGAAAGGGCTTATATCGAAGGTAAAATAATAAGCGTGCCACGATCGGACGTCTGGCGACACATCGCATGAAAGGACTTATATCAAAGTAAATAACAAGTGTGCCCGCGATCGGACGTCTGGCGACATCGCGAAAGGGCTTATATCAAAGTAAATAACAAGTGTGCCACAGTCGGACGTCTGAGCGACATCGCAGAAAGGGCTTAAATTCATTATTCGTATCTGTTAAACTTGCAAGAATAATGCTCATAGAAAAATATTCAACACATGGTAATAAACGGGTTAGTCCATCCATAGGAGTAAACATTTAACCGGACTTAACACTCATGTGGTTCTCTGGCGTTTTTGTCACCGAGACTGACACTTGACAAGATAAGATGAACACAGTACTTGGACATGGATAAGATGATTTCAAGGATTTTTGACTCTGCAGAGTTTGTACTAAATTACCCACAGCCAACGGATTTCCGTAGTCATGCAGGACTAGTTCCGTTCTGGTATTTCGGAAGAAACAAATCTAACGGTACACACCATCCCACCTCACGATGCAGGAATCACCCTAGACAGCGTTCAAGAAAAACTTTGAGACGGGGAGATCACAATCTCGAATAGCATGGGATCAAATTTATATACGCGCGCTCTAAGGGGTGCCCCCCTCTCGGAACCAACCGGAAACACCCATGCCCCCTAACCGGATGATAGGCTTTAATCCAGGGCCATGGAACCCTCATCCCGGACTCTCGATTTGGTGTGTACCAGGAAAGCGATTTGCAACTTACTAAGCCATATCCCTTGCGGAAAACATGTGGTAGTACGGAAAGAGAAAACAAACGGGAACTGGACTGATTCATGTTGACACTGGGTCAAATGGTCTGGCATAAGACTGGCATGCTACAACACTGCCATCTTACCCATTCTCATGCCATCTCATGGCCATGCAAACTCATATCCAACAACTTATGGATTTTCGAAACTCACTTGCCTCAACTTTGAATGTAACATAACCCTCATCGAGATGCTCATAAACATGCCATGAAACTACTTAGTGCAAACATGCCAAAGACACTCATCATATCAAAAGTTCAAACATGCTTGTCTGGTTCGGAGTAGTCGGAGCCTAGTTCGGTGAAGTTCGCGGTTCCGTCACCTTCTCCGGTATCTACGGTATACAAAAATACACACACTATTTGTAAATACCGTGAGGTGCACAAAAATATTCCAAATATTTTTCAAATAAATCTGGTAAAAAACTAGCCAAAATTTTAAAGAGGACAGAAAAAGAATCAATCAAAAATCCTTTTTTGTTTAAAAGTTATAAGGGTTTTAATCCAGGGACCTTTTGTAATCAAACGAAACGTCTCGAGGCTCAACAGAAAAGACCAGAAAAGCGTTTGAGATGAAAGCGTATTTGCCGAATCGTTTTAGAAAACCTTTCGAAAAAAAAAGAGAGGCTGTGGGCGGATCCCACCCGTCAGGTTTGAATTTTCAAGCAGGGAAAAGCAGGCTCGTCGGCGCCGAGAGCTGCGGTGGTCGCCGGGCGATCCACGACGAGGCGAGGATCGGGCGTTACCTCGTGCTCAGCGTGACCTTCCGTGTCGGTGAGTGGTGATGGTGGTCGCCGGCGAGCACTACGTCGATGGCGGCCCTGGCTCCGGCGGACGGCGGCTCGGGTGGAGTTGGATCTCGTCGGGGAGGGCTGCGAAGGTCAAATCGAATCTTGGGTTAGCTCACTTGGTGCTCGAGGAGGTTACTGTCGAGGTTTGGGCGTCGGGGATGGTCTCACCGGAGTGGATTGAGATGGTGGCCGAGGCGGATCGGGCGGCGGAGTTGGGAGAGACCTCCTCGAAGTCCTCCTAGTGGCTGGCGGGGTGTTGGTGAGTCTGCGGTGGTGGTGCGTGCTCGAAACGAGCTCGGGGCTTCCGTTTATAAGCGATCCGGCGGTGGCCGTGAGCGGAGATCTCCGGCGATGGTTCTGGCGCGAGCTTGGTCGGGGTTTTAGGGAGTTGGGCGTCAACATGGAGTTCCACTTGGTTCCGTTTAGGCGCTAAACGAGTTGGATTAGGTGCTCTGGTGGGTTCGGCGGAGCAGGCGGCCTTGCCCATCGGCGGCGGCGGCGCCCTGTGCTTGCCGAACCCGCAGCGGCAGTGCTGCGAGGTCTTGTTGGCGTCTGTGAGAGGCCACGCGGAGGACAAGGAAGGCGTTAGGCGGCGCAGAGCAGCGTGTGAGCAGCGCTGGTTCCGTTAGCCGCCACGGGTGGCTCTGCCACCGCAAGCTGCCGGCGTCGGCGATGCTCGCCGCCACCGACACCTGCACCCGTCCAAGAGGCGTCGGTGCTCAGCCAGGGGAGGAGAGGCCGTGCGCAGCAGCGCGAGGTGCCTTGTTGATCGGTGACAACACTCGACGAAAAAACGACACTGAACTTCTCGAAACTCTGAACTTTACGAAAGTGCATATGTGCCGCCAAGTGTTCGACGAATTGATTTTGGTATGTGGGAAATTTTCCTTGAGCTGATTTTTGGTGGGGTGGCCTCTCACTGCATCTGGGGGCTGCCTTAATTTTGGTAGAATTTTTGGAGAAGAGAAGATATGAATTTCACCAAATTTGACAAATCTGGTCCAAACTTGCAGAGGTTAAAATTTGAAAATTTTGAAAAGAGGAAGAGTGGATCTTGATGGATCTAGGTTGTGGGTGCTAAAGACTATCCAGAGGAGTTGGTTTGAGGTCAATAATCAAAGGGAATTGGGCACTTGCTTTGTAAATCATCTAGGCTCAAAATAATGGACATAATTGTTTTGGGAGATAAAATAAATGAAATAAAATCCAAAAATGGATTGGACTTGTAGGAACAGAATGTTTAGATTGCTCCAAAGAGGAAGGAGGAGTTTTGGGAAGATTTACCACATGAGGCATGGTAAAAACCATGGATGGTTTCAATATAAGAGAAGTCCCAAAACTCCTAGGGTTTCTTTTTTTTAAAGAAAATAAATCCCAAAAATAAATTTGAGAAGGGGACAATCAGAAGAAAGGTTTTTAATAACCAAACACCAAGGTTGAAGAAGATATCAAAAATAAAATCCTTGCCAAGGGAGAAGTTTTGAGAGAGAGGTTTTTGGACGGGTTTAAATGACCTTCTTCAAAACCAACAAAGTTTTTGCTGAAAACAAAATAAAAAAAATTTGGAGTGTCACATGACTTCCCGGATGTCTTTCCAGAAGAACTGACAGGTGTTCCACCTGACAGGGATGTCGAGTTCGTGATAGACCTTGTTCCAGGAACCGTCCCAATCTCTAGAAGACCCTATAAGATGGCACCCCTAGAACTAGCCGAGCTTAAGAAACAACTCGATGAGTCCTTGAAAAAGGGTTTCATGCGTCCTAGTTCTTCTCCATGGGCTTGCCCCGTCCTCTTCGTCAAGAAGAACGATGGACCGGATCAGATGGTTGTAGATTACCGACCTGTCAACTTGGTCACTATCAAGAACAAGTATCCGCTCCCGGGATCAACGACACTGTATGATCAGCTTCTGGGATCCTCACTCTTTTCAAAATGGATTTGAGGTTGGGCTACCATCAAATCAAAATCAAAACGGGGACATTCCTAAAACGGCCTTTGTCACTCGTTATGGCCAATACGAGTACACCGTCATGTCCTTCGGTTTAACCAATGCTCCAGCCACCTTGTCTCGGTTAATGAACTCGATCTTCATGGAGTATTTTGATAAATTCGTCGTGGTATACCATGATGATATACTCATCTACTCCAAGAATGAGGTAGAACATGCCGAGCATCATGTTGTTAGACAACGGTGAACCTTCTAACTATGAAGAAGCGATGGCGGGACCGAATTCCGACAAATGGCTAGAAGCCATGAAATCCGAGATAGGATCCATGTATGAAAACGAAGTATGGACTTTGACTGACTTGCCCGATGATCGGCGAGCCATAGAAAATAAATGGATCTTTAAGAAGAAGACAGACACGGATGGTAATGTGACCATCTATAAGGCTCGACTTGTCGCTAAGGGTTATCGACAAATTCAAGGGGTTGACTACGATGAGACTTTCTGACCCGTAGCAAAGCTGAAGTCCGTCCGAATCATGTTAGCTATTGTCGCATTCTATGATTATGAGATATGGCAAATGGACGTCAAAACGGAATTACTTAACGGCTTTCTTAAGGAAGAATTGTATATGATGCAGCCGGAAGATTTTGTCGATCCAGAGAATGCTAACAAGGTGTGCAAGCTCCAATGCTCAATCTATGGGCTGGTGCAAGCATCTCGGAGTTGGAACATTCGATTTGATGAGATGATCAAAGCGTTTGGGTTTACACAGACTTATGGAGAAGCCTGTGTTTACAAGAAAGTGAGTGGGAGCTCTGTAGTATTTCTCATATTATATGTGGATGACATACTGTTGATGGGAAATGATATAGAATTCTTGGAAAGCATAAAGGCCTACTTGAACAAGTGTTTTTCAATGAAGGACCATGGAGAAGCTTCTTATATATTAGGCATCAAGATCTATAGAGATAGATCGAGACGCCTCATTGGTCTTTCACAAAGTACGTACCTTGACAAGATATTAAACAAGTTCAATATGGATCAGTCCAAGAAGGGGTTCTTGCCTGTATTGCAAGGTGTGCGATTGAGCACGGCTCAATGCCCAACCACAGCAGAAGATAGAGAAAAGATGAGTGTCGTCCCCTATGCCTCGGCCATAGGGTCTATTATGTATGCCATGCTGTGTACCAGACCTGATGTAAACCTTGCCGTAAGTTTGGTAGGAAGGTACCAAAGTAATCCGGCATGGAACAACGGACAGCGGTCAAGAATATCCTGAAGTACCGAAAAGGACTAAGGACATGTTTCCGTATATGGAGGTGACGAAGAGCTGCAAATGCGTAAAGGGTTACGTCGACGCTAGCTTCAACACAGATCTGGATGACTCAAAGTCACAAACCGGATACGTGTTTATTTTGAATGGTGGGGCAGTAAGCTGGTGTAGTTGCAAGCAAAGCGTCGTGGCGGGATCTACATGTGAAGCGGAGTACATGCCAGCCTTGGAGGCAGCGCATCAAGCAATCTGGGTGAAGGAGTTCATCGCCGACCTAGGAGTCATACCCAATGCGTTGGGGCCGGTCACTCTCTTCTGTGACAACACTGGAGCTATTGCACTAGCCAAGGAGCCCAGGTTTCACAAGAAGACCAGGCACATCAAGCGTCGCTTCAACTCCATTCGTGAAAATGTTCAAGATGGAGACATAGATATTTGTAAAGTACATACGGACCTGAATGCAGCAGATCCGTTGACTAAACCTCTCCCTAGAGCAAAACATGATCAACACCAGAACTCTATGGGTGTTCGATTCATCACAATGTAACTAGATTAGTTACTCTAGTGCAAGTGGGAGACTGTTGGAAATATGCCCTAGAGGCAATAATAAAATGGTTATTATTATATTTCTTTGTTCGTGATAATTGTCAATTATTCATGCTATAATTGTGTTATCCGGAAATCGTAATACATGTGTGAATAAATAGACCACAACATATCCCTAGTGAGCCTCTAGTTGACTAGCTCGTTGATCAACAGATAGTCATGGTTTTCTGACTATGGACATTGGATGTCATTGATAACGGGATCACATCATTAGGAGAATGATGTGATGGACAAGACCCAATCCTAAGCATAGCACAAAGATCGTGTAGTTCATTTTGCTAGAGCTTTTCCAAATGTCAAGTATCATTTCCTTAGACCATGAGATTGTGCAACTCCCGGATACCGTAGGAGTGCTTTGGTTGTGCCAAACGTCACAACGTAACTGGGTGGCTATAAAGGTGCACTACGGGTATCTCCGAAAGTGTCTGTTGGGTTGGAACGAATCGAGACTGGGATTTGTCACTCCGTATGACGGAGAGGTATCTCTGGGCCCACTCGGTAATGCATCATCATAATGAGCTCAATGTGACAAAGGGTTTGGTCACTGGGATCATGCATTATGGTACGAGTAAAGTGACTTGCCGGTAACAAGATTGAACGAGGTATTGGGATACCGACGATGGAGTCTCGGGCAAGTAACGTACCGATTGACAAAGGGAATTGTATACGGGATTGATTGAATCCTCGACATCGTGGTTCATATGATGAGATCATCGAGGAGCATGTGGGAGCCAACATGGGTATCCAGATCCCTCTGTTGGTTATTGACCGGAGAGTCGTCTCGGTCATGTCTGCATGTCTCCCGAACCCGTAGGGTCTACACACTTAAGGTTCGGTGACGCTAGGGTTGTAGAGATATTAGTATGAAGTAACCCGAAAGTTGTTCGGAGTCCCGGATGAGATTCCGGACGTCACGAGGAGTTCCGAAATGGTCCGGAGGTAACGATTTATATATTGGAAGTCAAGTTTCGGCCATCGGGAAAGTTTCGGGGGTCACCGGTATTGTACTGGGACCACCGGAAGGGTCCCGGGGGTCCACCGGGTGGGGCCACCTATCCCAGAGGGCCCCATGGGCTGAAGTGGGGAGGGGAACCAGCCCCTGGTGGGCTAGTGCGCCCCCCTTGGGCCTCCCCCTGCGCCTAGGGCAGGAAACCCTAGGGGTGGGGGTGCCCCCCTTGGCTTGGGGGGCAAGCCACCCCCTTGGTCGCCGCCCCCCCTTGGAGATCAGATATCCTAGGGCCGGCGCCGCCCCCCCAGTCGGCCTATATATAGTGGGGGGGGGGGGGAAGGAGGGCAGCCGCACCCTAGCCCCTAGCGCCTCCCTCTCCCTCTCCAACACCTCCTCCTCTCCGTAGAGCTTGGCGAAGCCCTGCCGAGATCCCTGCTGCATCCACCACCACACCGTCGTGCTACTGGATCTCCATCAACCACTCCTTCCCCCTTGCTGGATCTACAAGGAGGAGACGTCTTCCCAACCGTACGTGTGTTGAACGCGGAGGTGCCGTCCGTTCGACGCTCGGTCATCGGTGATTTGGATCACGTCGAGTACGACTCCATCAACCCCGTTCTCTTGAACGCTTACGCTCGCGATCTACAAGGGTATGCAGATGCATTCCTTTTCCCCTCGTTGCTAGATAACTCCATAGATTGATCTTGGTGATGCATAGAATTTTTTCGATTTCTGCTACGTTCCCCAACAGTGGCATCATGAGCTAGGTCTATGCGTAGTTACTATGCACGAGTAGAACACAAAGCAGTTGTGGGTGTCGATGTTGTCAATTTTCTTGCCACTACTAGTCTTATCTTGCTTCGGCGGCATCGTGGGATGAAGCGGCCGGACCGACCTTACGTGCGCTTCGTGAGACAGGTTCCACCGGTGACATGCACTAGTTGCATAAGGTGGCTAGCGGGTGTCTGTCTTTCCCACTTTAGTTGGAGCGAATTCGATGAAAAGGGTCCTTATGAAGGGTAAATAGAAATTGGCATATCACGTTGTGGTTTTACGTAGGTAAGAAATGTTCTTGATAAACCTATAGAAGCCACGTAAAAACTTGCAACAACAATTAGAGGACGTCTAACTTATTTTTGCAGCATATGCCTTGTGATGTGATATGGCCAAAAGATGTGATGAATGATATATGTGATGTATGAGATTGATCATGTTCTTGTAATAGGAATCACGACTTGCATGTCGATGAGTATGACAACCGGCAGGAGCCATAGGAGTTGTCTTTATTTTTTGTATGACCTGCGTGTCATTGAATAACGCCATGTAAATTACTTTACTTTATTGCTAAACGCGTTAGCCATAGAAGTAGAAGTAATCGTTGGCGTGACAACTTCATGGAGACACGATGATGGAGATCATGGTGTCATGCCGGTGACAAAGATGATCATGGCGCCCAGAAGATGGAGATCAAAGCAGCAATATGATATTGGCCATATCATGTCACTATTTGATTGCATGTGATGTTTATCATGTTTTTCTTCTTATTTGCTTAGAACGACGGTAGTAAATAAGATGATCCCTCATAATAATTTCAAGAAATTGTTCCCCCTAACTGTGCACCGTTGTGAAGGTTCGTTGTTTCGAAGCACCACGTGATGATCGGGTGTGATAGATTCTAACGTTCGAATACAACGGGTGTAAGCCAGATTTACACACGCAATACACTTAGGTTGACTTGACGAGCCTAGCATGTACAGACATGGCCTCGGAACACGGAATACCGAAAGGTCGAGCATGAGTCGTATAGAAGATACGATCAACATGAAGATGTTCACCGACGTTGACTAGTCCGTCTCATGTGATGATCGGACACGGCCTAGTTGACTCGGATCATGTTTCACTTAGATGACTAGAGGGATGTCTATCTGAGTGGGAGTTCATTGAATAATTTGATTAGATGAACTTAATTATCATGAACTTAGTCTAAAATCTTTACAATATGTCTTGTAGATCAAATGGCCCACGCTAATGTTGCCCTTAACTTCAATGCGTTCCTAGAGAAAACCAAGCTGAAAGATGATGGCAGCAACTATCCGGACTGGGTCCGGAACCTGAGGATCATCCTCATAACTGCCAAGAAAGATTATGTCCTAGAAGCACCGCTAGGTGAAGCACCTATCGAGAGAACCAAGGCGTTATGAGCGCTTGGCAGTCTCGTCTTGATGATTACTCCCTCGTTCGGTGCGGCATGCTTTACAGCTTAGAACCGGGGCTCCAAAAGCGTTTTGAGCAACACGGAGCATATGAGATGTTCGAAGAGCTGAAAATGGTTTTCCAAGCTCATGCACGGGTTGAGAGATATGAAGTCTCCGACAAGTTCTTCAGCTGTAAGATGGAGGAAAATAGTTCTGTCAGTGAGCACATACTCAAAATGTCAGGTTGCACAAGCGCTTGACTCAGCTGGGAGTTAATCTCCGGATGGCCTTGATCATTGACAGATCCTTGATCACTTGCACCGATCTACAAGAGCTTTGTGATGAACTTCAATATGCGGGATGGAAAAGACCATTCCTGAGGTATATTCAATGCTGAAATCAGCGGAGGTGGAGATCAAAAAGGAACATCAAGTGTTGATGGTGAATAAAACCACTAAGTTTAAGAAAGGCAAGGGTAAGAAGAACTTCAAGAAGGACGGCAAGGGAGTTGCCGCGCCCAGTAAACCAGTTGCCGGGAAGAAGCCAAAGAATGGACCCAAGCCTGAGACTGAGTGCTTTTATTGCAAGGGAAGTGGTCACTGGAAGCGGAACTGCCCCAAATACTTAGCGGACTAGAAGGCCGGCAACACTAAAGGTATATGTGATATACATGTAATTGATGTGTACCTTACCAGTACTCGTAGTAGCTCCTGGGTATTTGATACCGGTGCGGTTGCTCATATTTGTAACTCAAAGCAGGAGCTACGGAATAAGCGGAGGCTGGCGAAGGACGAGGCGACGATGCGCGTCGGGAATGGTTCCAAGGTCGATGTGATCGTCGTCGGCACGCTACCTCTACATTTACCTACGGGATTAGTTTTAAACCTCAATAATTTTTATTTAGTGCCAGCTTTGAGCATGAACATTGTATCAGGATCTTGTTTAATTCGAGATGGCTACTCATTTAAATCCGAGAATAATGGTTGTTCTATTTATATGAGAGATATGTTTTATGGTCATGCCCCGCTGGTGAATGGTTTATTCTTAATGAATGTCGAGCGTAATGTTACACATATTCATAGTGTGAATACCAAAAGATGTAAGGTTGATAATGATAGTACCACATACTTGTGGCACTGCCGCCTTGGTCACATAGGTGTCAAACGCATGAAGAAGCTCCATGCAGATGGACTTTTGGAGTCTCTTGATTATGAATCAGTTGACACGTGCGAACCATGCCTCATGGGTAAAATGACCAAGACTCCGTTCTCCGGAACAATGGAGCGAGCAACCAACTCATTGGAAATCATACATCTTGATGTGTGCGGTCCAATGAGTGTTGAGGCTCATGGTGGCTATCGTTATGTTCTCACTCTCACTGATGACTTGAGTAGATATGGGTATGTCTACTTAATGAAACACAAGTCTGAGACCTTTGAAAAGTTCAAGGAATTTCAGAGTGAGGTTGAGAATCAACATGACAGGAAAATAAAGTTCTTACGATCAGATCGTGGAGGGGAATATTTGAGTCACGAATTTGGCACACACTTAAGGAAATGTGGAATCGTTTCAAAACTCACGCCGCCTGGAACACCTCAGCGAAATGGTGTGTCTGAACGTCGTAATCGCACTCTATTAGATATGGTGCGATCTATGATGTCTCTTACCGATCTACCGCTCTCATTTTGGGGCTATGCTTTAGAGACTGCCACATTCACTTTAAATAGGGCTCCGTCGAAATCCGTTGAGACGACACCGTATGAATTATGGTTTGGGAAGAAACCTAAGCTGTTGTTTCTAAAAGTTTGGGGATGCGATGCTTATGTCAAGAAACTT
This sequence comes from Aegilops longissima, assembly GCA_021605205.1. Lineage (NCBI taxonomy): Eukaryota > Viridiplantae > Streptophyta > Magnoliopsida > Poales > Poaceae > Aegilops > Aegilops longissima. Next base: position 509,546,210 of record CM038681.1, read on the forward strand.
CAACCTGAAAAGCTCGAACCCAAGTCGGAAAAATGCGTCTTCATAGGATACCCTAAGGAAACCATTGGGTATACCTTATACCTCAGATCCGAGGGCAAGATCTGTGTTGCTAAGAACGGATCCTTTCTGGAGAAAGAGTTTCTCTCGAAAGAATTAAGTGGGAGGAAAGTAGAGCTTGATGAAGTACTGCCTCTTGAAACGGTAAGTAGCGCAGCTCAGGAAGATGTTCTTGTGGTGCCTGCACCGACTAGAGAGGAGGTTAATGATGATGATCAAGGTACTTCGGATCAAGCTCCTACTGAACTTCGTAGGTCCACAAGGACACGTTCCGCACCAGAGTGGTACGGCAACCCTGTCTTGGAAATCTTGTTGTTAGACAACGGTGAACCTTCGAACTATGAAGAAGCGATGGCGGGCCCGGATTCTGACAAATGGCTAGAAGCCATGAACTCCGAGATAGGATCCATGTATGAAAACAAAGTATGGACTTTGACTGACTTGCCCGATGATCGGCGAGCCATAGAAAATAAATGGATCTTTAAGAAGAAGACATACGCGGATGGTAATGTGACCATCTATAAGGCTCGACTTGTCGCTAAGGGTTATCGACAAATTCAAGGGGTTGACTATGATGAGACTTTCTCACCCGTAGCAAAGCTGAAGTCCGTCCGAATCATGTTAGCTATTGCCGCATTTTTTGATTATGAGATATGGCAAATGGACGTCAAAACGGCATTCCTTAACGGCTTTCTTAAGGAAGAATTGTATATGATGCAGCAGGAAGGTTTTGTCGATCCAGAGAATGCTAACAAGGTGTGCAAGCTCCAACGCTCAATCTATGGGCTGGTGCAAGCATCTCGGAGTTGGAACATTCGATTTGATGAGATGATCAAAGCGTTTGGGTTTACACAGACTTATGGAGAAGCCTGTGTTTACAAGAAAGTGAGTGGGAGCTCTGTAGCATTTCTCATATTATATGTGGATGACATACTGTTGATGGGAAATGATATAGAATTCTTGGAAAGCATAAAGGCCCACTTGAACACGTGTTTTTCAATGAAGGACCTTGGAGAAGCTGCTTATATATTAGGCATCAAGATCTATAGATATAGATCGAGACGCCTCATTGGTCTTTCACGAAGTACGTACCTTGACAAGATATTGAAGAAGTTCAATATGGATCAGACCAAGAAGGGGTTCTTTCCTGTGTTGCAAGGTGTGCGATTGAGCACGACTCAATGCCCGACCATAGCAGAAGATAGAGAAAAGATGAGTGTCATCCCCTATGCCTCGGCCATAGGGTCTATTATGTATGCCATGCTGTGTACCAGACCTGATGTAAACCTTGCCGTAAGTTTGGTAGGAAGGTACCAAAGTAATCCCGGCATGGAACACTAGACAGCGGTCAAGAATATCCTGAAGTACCTGAAAAGGACTAAGGACATGTTTCTCGTATATGGAGGTGACGAAGAGCTCGTCGTAAAGGGTTACGTCGATGCTAGCTTCAACACAGATCTGGATGACTCTAAGTCACAAACCGGATACGTGTTTATTTTGAATGGTGGGGCGATGGCTGGTGCAGTTGCAAGCAAAGCGTCGTGGCGGGATCTACATGTGAAGCGGAGTACATTCCAGCCTCGGAGGCAGCGCATGAAGCAATCTGGGTGAAGGAGTTCATCACCGACCTAGGAGTCATACCCAATGCGTTGGGTCCAGTCACTCTCTTCTGTGACAACACTGGAGCTATTGCACTAGCCAAGGAGCCCGGATTTCACAAGAAGACCAGGCACATCAAGCGTCGCTTGAACTCCATTCGTGAAAATGTTCAAGATGGAGACATAGATATTTGTAAAGTACATACGGACCTGAATGTAGCAGATCCGTTGACTAAACCTCTCCCTAGAGCAAAACATGATCAACACCAGAACTCTATGGGTGTTCGATTCATCACAATGTAACTAGATTAGTTACTCTAGTGCAAGTGGGAGACTGTTGGAAATATGCCCTAGAGGCAATAATAAAATGGTTATTATTATATTTATTTGTTCATGATAATTGTCTATTATTCATGCTATAATTGTGTTATCCGGAAATCGTAATACATGTGTGAATACATAGACCACAACATGTCCCTAGTGAGCCTCTAGTTGACTAGCTCGTTGATCAACAGATAGTCATGGTTTCCTGACTATGGACATTGGATGTCATTGATAACGGGATCACATCATTAGGAGAATGATGTGATGGACAAGACCCAATCCTAAGCATAGCACACAGATCGTGTAGTTCGTTTTGCTAGAGCTTTTCCAAATGTCAAGTATCATTTCCTTAGACCATGAGATTGTGCAACTCCCGTATACCGTAGGAGTGCTTTGGTTGTGCAAACGTCACAACGTAACTGGGTGGCTATAAAGGTGCACTACGGGTATCTCCGAAAGTGTCTGTTGGGTTGGAACGAATCGAGACTGGGATTTGTCACTCCGTATGACGGAGGGGTTGGTCACGGGCTCATGCAGTACGGTACGAGTAAAGTGACTTGCCGGTAACGAGATTGAGCGAGGTATTGGGATACCAACGATCGAGTCTCGGGCAAGTAACGTACCGATTGACAAATGGAATTGTATACGGGATTGATTGAATCCTCGACATCGTGGTTCATATGATGAGATCATCGAGGAGCATGTGGGAGCCAACATGGGTATCCAGATCAGTTATTGACCGGAGAGTCGTCTCGGTCATGTCTGCATGTCTCCCGAACCCGTAGGGTCTAGACACTTAAGGTTCGGTGACGCTAGGGTTGTAGAGATATTAGTATGCAGTAACCCTAAAGTTGTTCGGAGTCTCGGATGAGAGCGCGGACGCCACGAGGAGTTCCGGAATGGTCCGGAGGTAAAGATTTATATATAGGAAGTCAAGTTTCGGCCATCGGGAAAGTTTCGGGGGTCACGGTATTGTCTGGGACCACCGGAAGGGTCCCGGGTCCACCGGTGGGGCCACCTATCCGGAGGGCCCCATGGGCTGAAGTGGGGAGGAACCAGCCTGGTGGGCTGGTGCGCCTTGGCCTCCTCCTGCGCCTAGGGCAGGAAACCCTAGGGGTGGGGGCGCCCCCCTGGCTTGGGGGGCAAGCCACCCCTTGGCCGCCCCCCACCCCTTGGAGATCATATCTCCTAGGGCCGGCGCCCCCCCAGGGGGCCTGTATATAGTGGGGGGGAGGGAGGGCAGTCGCACCCTAGCCTCTGGCGCCTCCCTCTCCCTCTCCAACACCTCTCCTCTCCGTAGAGCTTGGCGAAGCCCTGCAGAGATCCCTGCTGCATCCACCACCACGCCGTCGTGCTGCTGGATCTCCATCAACCTCTCCTTCCCCCTTGATGGATCAAGAAGGAGGAGACGTCTTCCGAACCGTACGTGTGTTGAACGCGGAGGTGCCGTCCGTTCGGCGCTCGGTCATCGGTGATTTGGATCACGACGAGTATGACTCCATCAACCCCGTTCTCTTGAACGCTTCCGCTCGTGATCTACAAGGGTATGTAGATGCATTCCTTTTCCCCTCGTTGCTAGATAACTCCATAGATTGATCTTGGTGATGCGTAGAATCTTTTTGATTTCTGCTACGTTCCCCAAGAACAACAAAGTCAACCACTTCTCCATGAGGAATTTCGTAAGTTAACCTTCACATTGTTCCTTGACGATTCCTTTCCACCTTGGTGGCGAAACCTATCCTTACGGATCAGATCATCAAAGCACAAAAGGTAGATCCAGGAATCTCCCGTATCAAGAGAAACATCAAGAAAGAAGTCGCGGATTGTTTCTCCATTGATGATCAAGGTGTCGTGTTCTTCGGAAACCGCTTAGTGGTTCCCAAGGTACGGAACCTGAGGCGACTAATCCTTAAGGAAGCTCATGAATCCCCTCTCACCATTCATCCCGGTAGTACTAAAATGTATCAAGACCTACGTAGAGGTTTTGGTGGACTAGGATGAAGAGAGAAATTGCTCAATACATTGCTAATTGCGACGTTGTCGTCATGTTAAAGCAGAGCATCAATGGCCTGCTGGCACCCTTCAACCTTTGGCTATTCCTGAATGGAAATGGGACAAAATCGGTATGGATTTCATTACCGGGTTTCCCAGGACCAAGAGAGGTAATAATGCTATCTTCGTTGTTGTCGATCGTCTTTCCAAAGTAGCCCATTTCCTACCTGTTCGTGAGAGTATAACCGCTAGCCAGCTAGCTGACTTGTACATCTCCTGAATAGTGTCTCTTCATGGTGTTCCATTGGAGATTAATTCAGACCGTGGAAGTCTCTTCACCTCTCGATTTTGGGAAAGTTTCCAAAATGCTATGGGAACACGTCTCTCCTTTAGCACCGCCTTCCACCCTCAATCAAGTGGTCAAGTAGAACAAGTCAATCAAATTCTGGACGATATGCTCCGAGCTTCTGTTATCTCCTTCGGTATGAATTGGGAGAAATGCCTTCCATTCGCCGAATTTGCTTATAACAATAGTTATCAAGCTAGCTTGGGCAAAGCTCCTTTCGAAGTTCTCTATGGACGAAAGTGTCGAACGCCTCTTAAATGGTAAGAAACCAGGGAAAGACAACTCTTTGGCCCGGACATGATTCATGAAGCAGAAGAGCAGGTTCGCATTATTCGTGAGAAGTTGAAAACATCCCAATCTCGTCAAAAGATTCAATATGACCGCAAACATAAGTTCATGACTTATGAAGTTGGCAAGAAGGCTTACCTTCGGGTTACTCCTATGAAGGGAAACCATCGTTTCAGTATCAAAGGCAAATTGGCTCCTCGTTACATTGGACCTTTTTGCAATCTGGCCAAACGAGGAGAAGTTGCCTACCAATTGGAACTACCTCCGCATCTTTCCAGAGTTCACGATGTCTTCCACGTTTCTCAACTCAGGCCTTGCTTCTCGGATCCTATCCGTGGAGTGGACCACGAAATGCTTGATCTCCAAGATAATCTCACATATCGGGAATATCCCGTTCGCATCCTTGATCAAGCCGAGCGTACCACTCGACGCCAAAATATCAAGTTTCTCTAGGTTCAATGGTCACACCATTCCGAGAAAGAAGCTACTTGGGAAAGGGAGGATCGTCTTCGACTTGAGTACCCCACCTTCTTCCCGGAGGATCCTAAATCTCGGGACGAGATTCTTTTGAGTGGGGGTGAGTTGTCACATCCTAGCTAGTTCATGCATTAGAGTGTTGCATCATGTTTACTATTCCAGAAACTTGAAATGGGGATGACAGAACCCCCAGCACCCCCCGTGAAAACAACTAGGGATTACTAAAATCATTTTCAATGAACCTGAAATGCCCTTCTAAAAAGACCACCCTTTTTGTCTTGGGTTAGAACCTCTGACAAAATGGGTTCACAATTTTCTAGGTCATCATAAGATCATTGAATTAAATCATATGTAACTTGCATTTGGGCATTTAAATGCTAGTAAATATTTTAAATGTCCAAATAATCCCAAACTGAAATGTTCCATGTTGGATATGTTCCACACGGTGAGCATGTGCAGTTTGGTGCTTTTTGGAGATGCCTAAGTATTTTTAGAAAAGTCACAAACCTGCAGAAAAATAGAAAACAGAAAAATAAAAGGAAACTAACTTACCTGGCCGCAACCCACCACCCAGCCCACCTGGCGGCCCAGAACTATGCTGGCCCGTGCCAGCCAGCTGCTTCTTCCCCGCCAGGCAGGCAGGGAGGTGAGACCGGCGTGCGCGAGCTCGCCACGACGCCACCTGCTTGCCGCCCGCGCCCCTGGACACCTGGGCGAGCTCCACGTCGCCGCCCCGACCCCGCAGACACCTCACACGCCCCCTGCCTCTCTCCCTCGCCCTCTCCCACCATGGCCGATGCCGCCGCAGCCGCACCGCTGATGTAGACGCGCCCACCGTCGCCCCGGCGCCGCGCCACCGTGTCCAGAAGCTCCATCGCCCTCCTCTCCTTCAAGCAGGCCGAGCCTCGAGCGCTCGCTTGCCCCGAAGCCACCGCAATGACCATGCCCGACTCCGCCACCGCCGGAGATCCCCTTCATCGTCAACGCCGCACCACCTCGCCCAGACCTCGCCGACTGCTCCGACGTGACCGCCGTGAGCCCAGCTACCTCCTCCCCCTTCTCATTCTCGCTCTCGAGCACCGTAGCGACCGCATGGAGCTTGTTACGTCTTGAGCTTGTGTTGGTTTTCCTCGAAGAGGAGAGGGTGATGCAGCAGAGTAGCGTAAGTATTTCCCTCAGTTTTTGAGAATCAAGGTATCAATCCAGTAGGAGGCTCCTCAAAAGTCCCGCGCACCTACACAAACAAACTGAGAACTCGCAACCAACACAATAAAGGGGTTGTCAATCTCTTCACGGCCACTTGCAAAAGTGAGATCTAATAAAGATAGTAAGATAAGATAAATATATTTTTGGTGTTCTATAATATAGATGCAAAAAGTAAAGATGCAAATAAAAGTAGATTGGAAGCAAATATGATAAGAGATAGACCCGGGGGCCATAGGTTCACTAGTGGCTTCTCTGAAGATAGCATAGGTATTACGGTGGGTGAACAAATTACTGTCGAACAATTGATAGAAAAGATAATAATTATGAGATTATCTAGGAATGATCATGTATATAGGCATCACGTCCATAACAAGTAGACCGACTCCTGCCTGCATCTACTACTATTACTCCACACATCGACCGCTATCCAGCATGCATCTAGAGTATTAAGTTCATAAGAACAGAGTAACGCATTAAGAAAGATGACATGATGTAGAGGGATAAACTCAAGCAATATTATATAAACCCCATCGTGTTATTCTCGATGGCAACAATACAATACATGCCTTGCAACCCTTTTGTCCTTTGGGTAAGGACACATAAGATTGAACCCAAAGCTAAGCACTTCTCCCATGGCAAGAAAGATCAATCTAGTAGGCCAAACCAAACTGATAATTCAAAGAGACTTGCAAAGATAACTCAATCATACATAAAAGAATTTAGAGAAGATTCAAATATTATTCATAGATAAACTTGATCATAAACCCACCATTCATCGGATCTCGACACACACACCGCAAAAAGAGTTTACATCGAATAGATCTCCATAAGAGAGGGAGAGAACATTGTATTGAGATCCAAAAAGAGATAAAGAAGCCATCTAGCTAATAACTATGGACCCGTAGGTCTGTGGTAAACTACTCACAGCTCATCGGAGTGGCTATGGTGTGGATGTAGAAGCCCTCCGTGGTCGATTCCCCCTCCGGTAGAGTGTCGGCGAAGGCTCCAAGATGGGATCTCGCGGATATAGAAGGTTACGGTGGTGGAAATTGTGTTTCGTCTGCCCCCTCGATTTTTTGGGGTACGTAGGTATATATAGGAGGAAGAAGTACGTCGGTGGCTGCCCGAGGGGCCCACGAGACAGGGGGTGTGCCCTATAGGGGCGCTCTCCTATCTCGTGGAGGCCTCGGCTGCTTCTTGACTTGCACTCCAAGTCCTCTGGATCACGTTCGTTCCAAAAATCACGCTCCCGAAGGTTTCATTCCATTTGGACTCCGTTTGATATTCCTTTTCTTCGAAATACTGAAATAGGCAAAAAAACAGCAATATGGGATGGGCCTCCGGTTAGTAGGTTAGTCCCAAAAATGATATAAATGTGTAAAATAAAGCCCATAAACATCCAAAAGGGGTAATATAATAGCATGGAACAATAAAAAATTATAGATACGTTGGAGATGTATCAAGCATCCCCAAGCTTAATTCCTGCTCGTCCTCGAGTAGGTAAATGATAAAAAAGAAATTTTTGATGTGGAATGCTACCTAGCATAATTTATAATGTAATTTTCTTTATTGTGGCATGAATGTTCAGATCCAAATGATACAAAATAGAAGTTCATATTGATATAAGAAATAGTAATACTTCAATCATACTAATCAAGGTAATCATGTCTTCTCAAAATAACATGGCCAAAGAAAGTTATCCCTACAAAATCACATAGTCTGGCTATGCTCTATCTTCATCACACAAAGTATTTAATCATGCACAACCCCGATGACAAGACAAGCAATTGTTTCATACTTTAATAATCTCAAACTCTTTCAAATTTCACGCAATACATGAGCATGAGCCATGGATATAGCACTATATGTGGAATAGAATGGTGGTTTTGGTGAAGACAAAAAGGAGAAGATAGTCTCACATCAACTAGGCGTATCAATGAGCTATGGAGATGCCCATTAATAGATATCAATGTGAGTGAGTAGGGATTTCCATGCAACGGATGCACTAGAGCTATAAATATATGAAAGCTCAACAAAAGAACTAAGTGGGTGTGCATCCAACTCGCTTGCTCACGAAGACCTAGGGCACTTTGAAGAAGCCCATCATTGGAATATACAAGCCAAGTTCTATAATGAAAAATTCTCACTAGTATATGCAAGTGACAACATATGAGACTCTCTATCATGAAGATCATGGTGCTATTTTGAAGCACAAGTGTGGTAAAAGAGATAGTAACATTGTCCCTTCTCTCTTTTTCTCTCATTTTTTATTTTTATTTGGGCCTTTTTTTTATGGCCTCTTTTCTTTTTTTTTCGTCCTGAGTCTCATCCCGACTTGTGGGGGAATCATAGTCTCCATCATCCTTTCCTCACTTGGGACAATGCTCTAAAAATGATGATCATCACACTTTTATTTTTCTTACTACTGAATGATTACAACTCGATACTTAGAACAAAATATGACTCTATATGAATGCCTCCGGCGGTGTACCGGGATATGCAATGATTCATAAGTGACATGTATGAAAATTATGAAGGTGGCCTTGCCACAAATACAATGTCAACTACATGATCATGCAAAAAGCAATATGACAAAAGTAATGTGTGTCATATGAATGGAACGGTGGAAAGTTGCATGGCAATATATCTCGGAATGGCTATGGAAAGGCCATAATAGGTAGGTATGGTGGCTGTTTTGAGGAAGGTAAATGGTGGGTGTATGATACCGGCGAAAGTTGCGCGGCCCAAGAGAGGCTAGCAACGATGGAAAGGTGAAAGGGTGCGTATAATCCATGGACTCAACATTAGTCAAAAGAACTCATATACTTGTTGCAAAAATTTAGAAGTCATCAAAAACGAAAGCACTACGCACATGCTCCTAGGGGGATAGATTGGTAGGAAAAGACCATCGCTCGTCCCCGACCGCCACTCATAAGGAAGGCAATCAATAAATAAAATTGTGCTCCAACTTCATCACAAAGCGGTTCACCATACGTGCATGCTACGGGAATCACAAACTTCAACACAAGCATTCTTTAAATCCATAATCACCCAACTAGCATGACTTTAATATCACTACCTCCATATCTCAAAACAATTATCAAGCATCAAATTTATCATAGCATACAATTCACTTTCTATGATAGTTTTTATTATACCCAACTTGGATGCTCATTATTCTAGGACCAAATTTGTAACCATAGCAAATACCATGCTATTCTAAAAGACTCTCAAAATAATATAAGTGAAGCATGAGAGACTAATAATTTCTTCAAAATTAAGACACCACCGTGCTCTAAAAGATATAAGTGAAGCACTAGAGGAAAAACTATCAAGCTCAAAAGATATAAGTGAAGCACATAGAGTATTGTAGCAAATTCTAATCAAATAGGCTTCTCCAAAAAGGTGTGTACATCAAGGATTATTGTGGTGAACTAAAAAGCAAATACTAAAATAATACATGACGCACCAAGGAAAACACATATCATGTGGCGAATTAAAATATAGCTCCAAGTAAAGTTACCAATGAACGAAGACGAAAGAGGGGATGCCTTCCCGGGGCATCCCCAAGCTTAGGCTTTTGGCTATCCTTGAATATCTTGGGGTGCCTTGGGCATCCCCAAGCTTAGGCTCCTGCCACCCTTTATTCCATAGTCCATAAAAGCTTTACCCAAAACTTGAAAACTTCACAACACAAAACTCGACAGGAAATCTTATAAGCTCTGTTAGTGAAAGAAAACAAAACCACCACATAAGGTACTGTAATAAACTCATTGTTTATTTATTTTGGTGTTAAACCTACTGTATTCCAACTTCTCTATGGATTATAAACTATTTTACTGGCCATAGATTCATCAAAATAAGCAAACAACACACGAAAAACAGAATCTGTCAAAAACAGAACAGTCTGTAGTAATCTGTAACTAACGAAAACTTCTGGAACTCCAAAAATCCTACCAAAATAGGACGACCTTTGAAATTTGTTTATTGATCAGAAGCAATTGGAATCACTATTTTATCACGTTCTGGTGATTTTTAACAATTGTTTTCTTGAACCGAAAGTTTCTGGAAATTACAGCAAGATCAAATAACTATCATCCAAGAAGATCCTATAGGTTTAACTTGGCACAAAACACTAATTAAACATAAAACCACATCTAAACAGAAGATAGATGTATTATTTATTCCTAAACAGAAACAAAAACAAAAAACTAAAAATAAAATTGGGTTGCCTCCCAACAAGCGATATCGTTTAATGCACCTAGCTAGGCATAAAAGCAAGGATAGATCTAACGAGTGCCATCTTTGGCACTAAATTCATAAGTAGACCGCATGATATATTCATGAGGTAATTTGACTTTATTTCTTGGAAAGTGTTCCATGCCTTTATTTAATGGAAATTGGAATCTAATATTCCCTTCCTTCATATCGATAATCGTGCCAATCATTCTAAGGAAAGGTCTACCAAGAATAATAGGGCAAGAAAGATTGCAATCTATATCAAGAACGATAAAATCCACGGGCACCAAATTTCTATTTGCAACAATAAGAACATCATTGATCCTTCCCATTGGCTTTTTAATGGTAGAATCCACAAGGTGCAAATTTAAAGAGCAATCATCAAGATCATGGAAACCTAGAATATCACATAAAGTTTTCGGAATCATGGAAACACTAGCACCCAAATCACACAAAGCAAAACACTCATGATCTTTAATTCTAATCTTTATAGTAGGTTACCACTCATCATTAAGTTTTCTAGGTATAGAAACTTCCAAATTAAGTTTTTCATTATAAGATTGTATCAAGGCATCAACAATATGTTTGGTAAAAGCTTTATTTTGACTATAAGCATGAGGAGAATTAACAACGGATTGCAACAAGGAAATACAACCTTCTACAGAACAATTATCATAATCAAATTACTTGAAATCTGAGATAGTGGGTTCAATGTTATTTAAAGTTGAGGACTCTCCAATCCTACTTTTACCAAATTTAGCATCAAGATCTAAAGACTCCGAATTATTGGGACGCCTTCTAGACAAAGTTGATTCATCATCAGTCCCATAATCATCAAAATTCATATTGCAAAACATAGATCTAATAAGAGACGCATCAATAACTTTAAGATCCTCATCATTATTTTCATGGAAACTAGAAGAACACGCTTTTATAAAGCTATCCTTTTTAGCACGCAATCTAGCGGTTCTTTCCTTGCACTCGTCAATGGAAATTCTCATTACTTTGAGAGACTCATTGATATCATGCATAGGAGGAGAAGATCTAAGTTTAAGAGAATCAACATCAAGCGAAAGTCTATCAACGTTCCTAGCCAAATCATCAACTTTGAGAAATTTTTCTTCAAACAAAGCATTAAAATTCTTTTGAGAAATCATAAATTCTTTCACACTATTCTCAAAATCAGAGGGCATCTTATTAAAATTACCATAATAATTATTGTAGGAATTTCCATAATTATTAGAGGAATTACTAGGGAACGGTCTAGCATTAAAGTTTCCTCTATAAGCATTGTTTCCAAAACTATTCCTACCAACAAAATTCACATCCATAGATTCATTATTATTCTCAATCAAAGAAGACAAAGGCATATCATTGGGATCAAGAGGGGTATTTTTAGTAGCAAACAATTTCATAAGTTCATCCATCTTTCCACTCAAAACATTGATTTCTTCTATAGCATGCACTTTTTTACTAGAAGATCTTTCGGCGTGCCATTGAGAATAATTAGCCATAATATTATCAAGAAGTTTTGTAGCATCTCCTAACGTGATTTCCATAAACGTGCCTCCCGCGGCCGAATCTAAGATATTTCTAGAAGCAAAGTTCAAACCGGCATAAATTTTTTGTATGATCATCCATAAATTCAAACCATAAGTAGGCAATTGCAAAGCATCAATTTCATTCTTTCCCAAGATTGGGCAACATGCTCATGATCAAGTTGTTTAAAATTCATAATATCGTTCCTAAGAGTGATGATCTTAGCGGGAGAAAAATACTTAGAGATAAAAGCATCTTTGCACTTGTTCCAAGAATCAATACTATTTCTAGGCAAAGACGAAAACCAAACTTTAGCACGATCTCTAAATGAAAACGAAAATAACTTCAATTTGACAATATTGTTATCCGTATCTTTCTTCTTTTGCATATCACACAAATCAACAAAGTTGTTTAGATGAGTAGCGGCATCTTCACTAGGAAGGCCGGCGAATTGATCTTTCATAACAAGATTCAGCAAGGCAGTATTGATTTCACAAGACTCAACATCATTAAGAGGAGAAATCGGAGTACTAAGGAAATCATTATTATTGGTATTCGAGAAATCACACAATTTGGTATTATCTTGCGCCATGGCAACAAGTAATCCAACACACAAGCAAATAGAAAAAAGGCAAGCGAAAAGAGAGGAGGAGATTGGGAAAGAGAGGGCGAATAAAGCGGCAAGGGTGAAGTGGGGAGAGAAAATGAGAGGAAAATGGCAAATAATGTAAATCACGAGGAGATGGGTTTGTGATGGGTACTTGGTATGTCTCGACTTGAGCGAAGACCTCCCCGGCAACGGCGCCAGAAATCCTTCTTGCTACGTCTTGAGCTTGCGTTGGTTTTCCTCGAAGAGGAGAGCGTGATGCAGTAGAGTAGCGTAAGTATTTCCCTCAGCTTTTGAGAACCAAGGTATCAATCCAGTAGGAGGCTCCTCAAAAGTCCCGCGCACCTACACAAACAAACTGAGAACTCGCAACCAACACAATAAAGGGGTTGTCAATCCCTTCATGGCCACTTGCGAAAGTGAGATCTAATAAAGATAGTAAGATAAGATAAATATATTTTTGGTGTTTTATAATATAGATGCAAAAAGTAAAGATGCAAATAAAAGTAGGTTGGAAGCAAATATGATAAGAGATAGACGCGGGGGCCATAGCTTTCACTAGTGGATTCTCTCAAGATAGCGTAGGTATTACGGTGGGTGAACAAATTACTGTCGAGCAATTGATAGAAAAGCGAATAATTATGAGATTATCTAGGCATGATCATGTATATAGGCATCACATCCATAACAAGTAGTCCGACTCCTGCCTGCATCTACTACTATTACTCCACACATCGACCGCTATCCAGCATGCATCTAGAGTATTAAGTTCATAAGAACAGAGTAACACATTAAGAAAGATGACATGATGTAGAGGGATAAACTCAAGCAATATGATATAAACCCCATCTTGTTATCCTCGATGGCAACAATACAATACGTGCCTTGCAACCCTTTACATCCTTTGGGTAAGGACACATAAAGACTGAACCCAAAGCTAAGCACTTCTCCCATGGCAAGAAAGATAGATCTAGTAGGCCAAACCAAACTGATAATTCGAAGAAACTTGCAAAGATAAATCAATCATACATAAAACAATTGAGATAAGATTCTAATATTATTCATAGATAAACTTGATCCTAAACCCACAATTCATCGGATCTCGACAAACACACCGCAAAAAGAGTTTACATTGAATAGATCTCCACAAGAGAGGGGGAGAACATTGTATTGAGATCCGAAAAGAGAGAAGAAGCCATCTAGCTAATAACTATGGACCCGTAGGTCTGTGGTAAACTACTCACAACTCATCGGAGGGGCTATGCTGTTGATGAGAAGCCCTCTGTGGTCGATTCCCCTCCGGCAGAGTGCCGGCGAAGGCACCAAGATGGGATCTTGCGGATACAGAAGGTTACGGTGGTGGAAATTGTGTTTCGTCTGCCCCTGGATGTTTTCGGGGTACGTAGGTATATATAGGAGGAAGAAGTACGTCGGTGGCCGCCCGAGGGGCCCACGAGACAGGGGGCGCGCCCTATAGTGGGGGGGGGCTCCTATCTCTTGCAGGCCTCGGCTGCTTCTTGACTTGCACTCCAAGTCCTCTAGATCACGTACGTTCCAAAAATCACGCTCCCGAAGGTTTCATTCCGTTTGGACTCCGTTTGATATTCCTTTTCTTCGAAATACTGAAATAGGAAAAAAACAGCAATATGGGTTGGGCCTCGGTTAGTAGGTTAATCCCAAAAATGATATAAATGTTTAAAATAAAGCCCATAAACATCCAAAAGGGTTAATATAATAGCATGGAACAATAAAAAATTATAGATACGTTGGGGACGTATCAGAGCTTCACCGCACGCTCCGCCGCTGAGCTCGTCGCTAACGATGCTCCGGCCACCCACCGGCCGCACCATCATGTCCAATGCACTCACCGCATCCCCAGGAGCCCTCAACACCACTTCACGCACCTCGCCGTGCCCCCTAGCGACGAGCCCGAGATCGCCCGAACTCCGGCAATCGCATAGCTCGTTGCCGGCGATGTTTCCGGCGACCCCGAGCCCCACCGCCACCACCACTCGACGCGGCTCGCTCCTAGCTAGCTGTAGATGGTCTCCGCCGCCCATTTGGTCGTCGAAGGACAAAACCCGCACCGCCCCGCCGCGTCTGGCCTCGCTGACGGCTAAACGCCTGTGAGTTTGACCCCCCTGACCATTGACCCCGGGTGGACCCAGTTTGACCCCCTGGGCCACTGACGTGTGGGCCCCAGGTCACTAACTAAACTAGGAGTACATGGTGGATTGTTCCATTGAGGCCGTCCTTAAGAACTGAGATCTGTATGTGTGATTTAAGATCAGCTACTACCACGCGTTGGGCCCAAAACCAATGGACCCTCTTGACTTATTAACCACTCTTGTCCTCTGTGCAGGAGTTGCAAGTAGTTTCTGGAGTTTGTAGTATGCTGGAGGCCGTGCGCAGTGCTAACCTTAGGGGTGGGCTGTGATGCGGTAGGCTCGTGGCACGGTGTACCGAGTCGCCCGTTTGGTGTCTCGGGAACCCTGCACACATCGTTTGGGGTCGTTGAGGACACCCCAGCCAGATTTCCTTACATATGGATCCCGAATAGGTGATAAACCTGGACTAGGGACTCGTGTGTTTAGTCAGGTCGTGGCCGACACCCTCGCTGAGCTTCCTCTTGAAGGTTGCCGAGTACATGTCGTGTAAACGGTGATAAGTGGTGGAAGCATGTGTGACAAAGTACACCCCTGCAGGGTATAAAACTATTCGAATAGCCGCGTCTGCGGTAAAGGACTACTTGGTCGCTTATGCAGTTCATAGACAAGTTAATGGTTACTACTAAAAGACTCAAGATTTGTGTGAGTGCCGCGGATGGCTCTCTCGTAGGATGACGAGGGAGGATCCACGGTGGAGTATTATGATGGTGATTAGTGGACTCGTGTGCGAAAACTATTTTACAAGTGGTGTCCCGTAGGATAGCTTAGCCAAGGGTCAAAGCTGGCCTGCTGCAATAACTCCACTACCTTCTTGAGAATGTGCATGTATAGTAGGATCTGTTGTAAGACTTGTTGAGTACCTTTGTACTCATGTTGCTTTAATTACTGTTTTCAGACGACAACATCGCCCCCTCCGATGGGTTCTATGTAGATCTCGACGTTGACGAGTGACTTGCCACCTAGGTGGCGATCTGAGCTTGTGAAGGGCCCTATGTAGATAGACAGGCTTCGTCAAGCCTTCTTTCTTTCTAGTTGTCTGTACTCAGACAAGTTTGCTTCCGCATGTGCTTGTATGTTTGTATGACTTGAGTGTCGGGTCGTCTGACCCCTACCTGTATGATCATGTTATGTATGGCTCTCCGGAGCCTTTAAATAAAGTACTTTGAGTTGTAGAGTTTTGTTGTGATACCATGTTGTATTTACACATATCGAGCATATTGTGTGTATGATTGAAATGCTTGGTATGTGTGAGATCCGACAATCTAGTTGTTTATCCTTGGCAGCCTCTCTTATGGGGAAATGTAGTCTAGTGCTTCCATGAGCCATAGTAGTCCGCTACATCCCGGTTCACCGGAGTCCTGCTAGCCAGCACTACTGCTCCGGAACACTTGACTAGCCGGCATGTGTTTCACTTTGTTCCTGTGTCTGTCCCTTCGGGGAAATGTCACGCGGTGACATCCGGAGTCCTGCCTAGCCTGTTACAGCCGGGTTCCCAGTCCTGTTAGCCCAATGCTACAGCCGGATTCACGCTCTCGACCGACATGCTCGATGTTGATTCATGTGTGCTGTCCCGTAAGTTAGTGCTGCTTTGGATTCACGACTAGCCATGTCGGCCCGGGTTCTCTGTCATATGGATGCTAGCGACACTATCATATACGTGAGCCAAAAGGCGCAAACGGTCCCGGGCCATGGTAAGGCGACACCTGTGGGAATACCGTGCGTGAGGCCGCAAAGTGATATGAGGTGTTACAGGCTAGATCGGTGTGACTTAGACTCGGGGTCCTGACATGTTATTCGAGTGCACCTTCTCTCAAAATGGGCAAGAAAAATACCATATCATGTTGGGTGCCATTTCATGATAGGATGCCAAGTTTCATGAATTTCAGACGAGTTTTGGATTTACTGGAATTTAAAAACAAACTATCTCAACGTTTTGCCTACAATCAACGGTGCTCTGGTGTTTGAAATTCATGCACATTTCTTGAATTGGACCTAAGCATGCACCCAAGGACAAAGATGTGATTTTTAAATCAATTTATATGCACTGGAGCATGTGCATGTAGTTCAAATTTTAATTATGCATGTAACTATATTGAAAACTCAGTTAATGCATAAAAATGTCCAAACGAACCCCGAAAAATCAAAAAAAATTGACACAACACTCATGTTTTTCTATGTTGACACGAGAAACATTTTGAAAGCAATAAGAGGCAATGGATATCATTTCGTTCCCAAAGGTGGGACGTTCACTCCCAAAACCATCATATTTGTTGTGAGAAGCTCAGGTTTATGAGAAGCATATACCCAAACCTTCCCCAAATGGGAAAAAACAATTTACCACGACATGTTGATGCCGCTCCATGATAGCATGCCAAGTTTCAAGAATTTCAGATGAGTTTTGGGTTTACTAGAATTTAAAAACTAGGTATCTCAATGTTTGCGACCGAGTGACAGTGGCAGGGTGTTTGACATTCATTCCCATTTCTTGCATGGGACCTAAGCATGCAACCAAGGACACATATTTGAATTTTCAACCAATTTATATGCATTAGAGCATGTGCATGTAGTTCAAATTTGAATTATGCACATGAATGCATTGAAAACTCAGTTAATGCATAAAAATGTCCAAGCGAACACCGAAAAATCCCAAAAATTGACACAACACTCCTGTTGTTCTATGTTGAAACTAGGAAAAAAATTGAAATCGAGAAGAGGCAACGGATATCGTTTCGTCCAGAAAGGTGAAACGTTCCCTACCGAAACCATCACGCTTGTTGTGAGAAGCTCTGGTTTATGAGAAGCTTATACCCAAACCTGCCCCAAATGGGACAAAAAATTTACCACGGCATGTTGATGCCGCTCCATGATAGCATGCCAAGTTTCATGAATTTCAGACAACTTTTGGATTTACTAGAATTACAAAAGCAAGTATGTCAACGTTTGCCGGAGAGCCACGGTGCCGTGGTGTTCAAAATTCATCCCCATTTCTTGAATGGGACATAAGCATAAACCCATGGACACATATATGATTTTACAACCCATGTTGGTGCAACGGAGCATGTGCATGTAGTTTAATTTTGAATTGTGCACCTGAAATGGCTAGAAAATCAATTTAATGTATAAAATGTTCAAACGAACCCTGAATAATTCCAATTCTTTTACGACACAGATATAGTTGCATGTTCACTACAGATAAAAAGGTCTAGCAATTAAAACACTGTCCATTGCCGCTGTGACCCCATTATATAATTCAAATCAAGACGAAAAATCAAGTAGATCCCACACAGTTTATTATAACCTGCCGTGTGAGATGCAATACAAAATATCTTGGAGCACTGTCGAAGTATAGTACGCATACGGCTTACGCGAGAAGGAGCGACAGCTACAGTCCACAGCCCGCTCTGAATAAGGGACCGTGTCTGATGACACTCTGCGTGCCAGTTTTTTCGCTGAAGCGATTCCAAATTTTCGGCTTCCGCGGAAATATCTACCTCCCCGCCCCGCCCCCCTTACCAAAAGCCACATTTCCCCTGTTTCTGCCTTCCTTTCCAAGTTGAAACCTTCAGTCCTTGCTTACAGCACCGCGTCCTTGCCGGCAACCCTCCTTCATGCTGCTCGGCCTCGTCTATACAGGCAGGTAATCCACACCCGACCCCCATCCTCCTCCTCCTTCCACATCCCACATGCCCCGACCGCCGGCGTGACACCTTCCACTCAAATCACCGACCCCTCCACCAAATAAGCGCCGCCCTAAGCCATGGTGCATGCAGTATAGCCAGGAGCTCAAGGAGCATTTGGCAGCGGAGAAGCAAATCGCGGCCGCACGCGCGAATGAGGTCGTGATGGCTGCCATTCGTGCCGACCCCCAGATCTTGGAGGAGCACCTCGCCATCGAGGCCACTGTCGATGCCTCATGCGCCGGCGCTGCGACGCGGTTGACTGCTTTAAATGATAGTTCCTGGCGTTTTCTTGAGGCCGCCACCGGTGCCTTCGACGAAGACTATGAGGTATTTTCTCAGCGTGCACGTGCTTACCTCATCTCGAGTGCCAGAAGGTTGGTGCCTGGAGCAGCTCAGGCAACTCAGCACTATGACGAGGGCACCCACGGTGCGGAGGCCTCGCCCTCTTCCATGTCCAAGGAGCCAATCGTCGTTGGTATCTCTGACAATGAGGAGTAGCTTGTCTTATTAGCTCACTATAAGGACCCATGTTCAGTTTGCTAGCTACTGCATTTCCTTAACAAAATCTAGTGGATTGTGCTATCTACTTTTACCATGCAATCTTCTGATCTAGAGTATATGTTCTATATGTCGTGCAATGTGGTGTTCAGTTAACTATTTGGTTCAATTATACAAATGTGATATCAATTCTTCAAGGTGCGATTTTCCAAGTTGTCAAGCATGCTTGGTTTAGTTAACTGTCTGATCTTCTATTAGGAGTATGTTATGTTGTGCAATGTGGTGCTCAGTTAACGTTTGGTTCATTTGTTGTGGTTTTTAGTTAACGGGTTGGTTCAATTCTGCAATGCGATGTTCAATTGTTGTGGGTGCATTCTGTTATTGTATACAACGTGAGAAATAAATCAAATTTGGATGTACTAAATACATTAGAAACAAATACAATTGCTATATTTCCAAGTTTTTAAGCATGCTTGGTTTGGTTAACTGTTTGATCTTCTATTAGGGGTATGCTATATTGTGCAATGTGGTGCTCAGTTAACGTTTGGTTCATTTGTTGTGGTGTTTAGTTAACTGCTTGGTTCAATTCTGCAATGTGATGTTCAATTGTTGTGGCTGCATTCTGTTATTGTATACTATGGGAGGAATAAATCGGATTTGGTTGCACCTAATACATGAGAGACATATACAAGTGCTATATTTCCTAGTTCTTAATCATGTTTGGTTTGGATAAATGGGTTTTCCATGTGGCTTGAATTAATCTAATGAGTCTGCAATGTTCTTATTTATCATCAACATATTTTACTGATAGCATGTGAACCCTTACTTAACCTGATGACTAACTACCTTATATGTGTTGCAGGGAAACAATGGGAAGCACTGAGGTTTACAAGATGGTACTAACTATTATACCTTGCCTTTTTTATTCATTTGCCCCATTTCCAATATAGAGAAGATGAAGGAAATATGCCCCAGAGGCAATAATAAAGTTGTTATTTATATTTCCTTATATAATGATAAATGTCTATTATTCATGCGAGAATTGTATTAACCGGAAACTTAGTACATGTGTCAATACATAGACAAACAGAATGTCACTAGTATGCCTCTACTTGACTAGCTCGTTGAATCAAAGATTGTTAAGTTTCCTAGCCATAGACATGAGTTGTCATTTGATTAACGGGATCACATCATTAGAGAATGATGTGATTGACTTGACCCATCCGTTAGCTTAGCACGATGATCATTTAGTTTGTTGCTATTGCTTTGTTCATGACTTATACATGTTCCTATGACTACGAGATTATGCAACTCCCTAATACCGGAGGAACACTTAGTGTGCTATAAAACGTCACAACGTAACTTGGTGATTATAAAGATGCTCAACAGGTGTCTCCACTACAAAAAATACACTTCCGTGATGATACGTGTTTGTCACAGTAGGTCACATTTTCTATCATGCATGTACATCCATGACAAATTTATGAAAGAATCAAGATAGTCATACCTGTGCTGTCGTAGAAGTGTTCCATGACCTTACCAAACTTATCATCACGGAAGTGTCCACTTCCATGACGATCAATCGCGCGTCACAGAAGTGCTTTCGTCAAGGGTGACCGACACGTGGCATCCACCGTAACGGAACGCCGTTAAGCTATCGGGTCGGGTTTTGGATCCGATAACCCGTTAACAGCCCCGACCAATGGGGATTTTCCACGTGTAAAATCATCATTAGCTGGAGGAAACACGTGTCGGCTCATCATTGGGATAGATGTCATCCACTCTCTGGACAGAAGGCGCCTATGATACGTCGACACGTGGCACGGCCCAACAGTGGCCCATTCCTGTGAAAAGGCCGGCCCATTTGACTTGGTCAAAAGCTGGCGGGCCGGCCCATGGAAAGCCTGTTAACGGCCTGTTAGCATATAGCCCATTTACAGCCCGCTAACCCAAGGCCCGTTACGCCCTATGCGAATTAGGCCCAGTAGCGTCATCTGGGCCATCCAATATGATTCCAGCCCGTTTTCACTTCTGGCCCATGTATGGCCCATGACATCTTCGGCCCATATGAGGCCCTTTGTAACTCTTGGCCCATTAGCGGCCCGTGCTAAACGGCCCGTAATGAACGATGTATTACTTTACACCCATTAACGGCCAGCGGTGATCTCGCCCGTAATGAACAAAGTAACACTTTATACCCATTAACGGGCGTTATTCCATTGGGCCGTTTCCATCCCAAGTTAACTTCGCCTTTCGAGGGCCCATTTATTCTTGGGCTCATTTGCGGATTCGTTACTTATGGCCCGTTCTCGTCATTTTACGCTTGTGGGCCAAATTCAGCCCGTCGTTCTGATCGGCCCGTTTGTGGTCCGTTAGTCTGTTGGGCCATTTTCATAGCATCACCAACACGGCCTATTAACGCCCATTATGGTCAGCCCATAAACGTCGATTTCCATTATAGGCCCGTCTCGGCCCATTAAAGGCCCGTACAAGACCCATAAATGAGTCGGCGGCCCATGGATCCTACGAGACGTAGAAGGCCCATGGATCCTACGAGATGTAGAAGGCTCATGGATCCTACGATACGTAGAAGGCCCATGGATCCGATGGCCCGTGAAGGGCCATGGTCGGGCGAGTTGGCCCCCATTTGAACGATATAGCATATTCAAAGAATTATCCTACTCAATACTATCACCTCTAAAAAGCATACACTATACAACAAAGAGATTAAGGCATAGAAAGGTAGAATAATCCTACACTATACAATAAAGAAATTACAGCCGATTATACCCACTAGGCATTATGGTTCAGCACAGGTGATAATAAAGCATACACAAACAGCAAATTACATACACTGGGCAAATACAGCTCATACATCATGGACACGCATCAACTTAACTCCATCTGAACTATAATCTCTTCAGAAAATAGGATTGGCCGGATTCAGATAGCAAAAATTTTAGTCTACAAAATCTCCAATTCCTTCATGGTTACCTCGGTGTCTTGTTTCATTTTTTTGACTCCTGCATCTAGTACCTGCATGTCCAGTCTCAACTTGTTGATTATACGTTGACAATCATGTACACGTTGTCTTGCCACCTCTAGTTGATGCTCGAGAACATCACCACATTCCAATTCCAATCCATAATCATTCGGTAACAGCCATGCCGCACTGCTCGCAGATTTTTGTGTTGATGTCACTTCATCCTGAAATGTTTCTGTTAGTACACGTGACTAGGGCAAAAATATAGTTACAACAGTGAAGCGAACAAGACACTATTTTGTACTACATGGCAAAACAGGACTAACAATAATGTTACACGTCACTTTCACAAAAAAATGTTACACGTCATGAAGCATAAGCAAGTGATATTTTAAAAATTATAAAAAAGATAGTCTGTGCAGCCTGCATACAGAAATCCCTCTTAGCTCACCAGAGGAGCATGATGTTGGGGCCCAATCAAAAACACAGACAAGTTACAAATTTAGACAACACATTGCGTATAAGTAAGCAAGCAGTTGGCCATTCTGTACCTCAATTAAAGTCTTAGGGCGCATAATGAACAACAGAGGGTTTCATATAAACATACTACAGCAGGCAAAACTATGCAATCATTAGCGTAGTATAAACTAGATTGTGAGCCTCATGCAATAATAGTTGGTTAATAGACTTCAAAGCTTCAGGCACACTTCGACAAAGTAATTAAATGGTAAGGCCTTTAATTATGTCAACTAATAGTGATACAAGTACCAAACATCAGACATGATTATTTGGGAATCTCATTAACTAAGGACAAATAAAGCAATTGAAAAGAGAAAATTAATTATGCCTGAAACAAACAAGGAATTGAACTGTTGAGTTGCATACAGTGACTTACCTTAGCAGGTTGAAGAGGCTCAGTGCAACTCCTACTTCTCTTGCAAGGCTCCTTCCTAACATCTTGTACTTGGAAATCCTCAATCTTATCTTCATTGCACCCCCTCTGCAAGGTGACACAAACTAGTCACTCGTCTCCTTGGAAGATAAATATGCATACTTTCTAGTCTATGAACACAAAATGATGAGATTATAACAAAACAACACCACATAATGAAACATGCCGCATCTCTTGCACTTGCACACAATGAAATGAGCATTTACTATGTCTGCACTATGTAAAAACTAGGCATACCTTGAACTGGATCTCCGGTACTCTTGGAGAGCCTCTTCAGTAGTGTACAGCCAAACCTTTATGTCACCTATGAGTTAGACAAGGCCCCACTACAGCAGCCCTTAGTGTTTAAATCGTTGAAAAGCTCTGTTAGAGTGTTAGGTCAAGAACAACAAGTAACCAAAGCAAACAGTCCTAGTATGGCTGGCTGATGCAAACAAGCAATTGAACAGATGTGTGAGCAAATCTTACATATCAAGAAAAGAAGCAAAGAAGGAAGCTTAAAGACCATCAGTTGACTGACCAGATTTAAGGGGCATTTAAACATCATGTGCAACGTATGAACTAACATAAACATTGCATATTCCAGATTCTACAATGGAATGCACATGTATTAGGTTATGCCATGTATGATGATGCCTAAATGTACATATAGCAGGCAGGAGTGATTTATCATTGCACGCACAATTGAATTGCAGGTTAAGGGCCGCCGATTCCGCCTTTTCAGGCATATTGTCAAAATAAGCCATAAAAGATGTAAAGAAGTCATTTTTGAGTTATGGGCTTGGGCTTAACTAATTTCGCTTTGGAGGGGGGTGTTTCGGGTAGAACCTCACTAAAAATTGAAGGGAAGGGGAATAGTGAAATGACTCAATTGTCTGCCTAATATTACACTCAAAATGCAACTACTGACGCCCGTGTCACACCTGACCCTCAAGTAAAAACAAACAAGCAAGCATTCATTGCCCTGCCCGCTTGCATCTCCTCTCCCCTTTCCCTCTACCTCGATCCCCTACCTGCAGCACTAGGGTTCCTCCAGCGAGCCGTCGCCACTGGTCCCATCTGGCCTGGTCCTCGATGATGCTATGTCCATCTAGGCTACATGGCCGGCGGGTAGGGGAAAATCTCCCTGGCTGCTCCTCCCTCTGGCGCCGCCCCTCATTCTCATGGTCTCTAGCAGCTGCTCCACTGTGGTTCGTCCAACGCACTACTCCGACGGGCGCTGCACAACTACGGCTGATGCCACATCGCGCGAATGCACCTTATTCCCCTCCCGTCCTCCCGTGCCATGGCCTTGAGGTGTTGTTGAAGGATGAGCTCATCCAACAAGGTGAGGATCTCCTCGATTTTTGCCAAATTTTCATTCTGATCCACTATACGATGAATTGCTATGAGTTGCTTCGCTATCGCTATATGATGCATTGCTATGAGCTGCTCCTGCTGCTGCTATATGATGAATTGCTATGAGCTGCTGCTGTATGATGAGTTGCTATGAGCTGCTGCTGCTATATGATGAGTTGCTACAAGCTGCTCCTGCTGCTGCTATATGATGAATTGCTATGAGCTACTCCTGCTGCTGCTATATGATGAATTGCTATGAGCTGTTCCTGCTGCTGCTATATGATGAATTGCTATGAGCTGCTGCTGGTATATGATGAATTGCAGACTGCTGCTGCTGTATGATGAGTTGCTATGAGCTGCTGCTGCTGCTATATGATGCTTTCAGGTGCTGCTGCTATATGATAATAACCAGCCACTTGGACCATTGAATTTCAATAAATAATTGTTCTTCATTTAAATGTGGGTCATGCGTTCTTCGTTTAAATTAGGCAATGGGATCTCTATGGATAACATTGACCAAAGTAGATTGTGCCAAGTAGATGGTATCTTTGTATTTGCATTTTGAGCAAATAGTGATGGTCTGTTTTCCTATCATATTAATTACTACACTGGGTTCAATTTGTGATGTTTGCAAGTCAAATTAATTTCCATATGGGCAGCAAAATGAAAAATATATAATGCAATCTAGACTTTCCACTGATCATACCAAAGATAAGCTGAAAATGCAATGAAAAGAACTGGTTGGCTTATTACATGGAGCTTATATTCACAGGTGCTTATTTTCTTAGGATAACTCGTAATAACTGTCTCTAAGAAACTAGGCTAATAGAACTGGCATACAAATAACATGTCACGATGATTGCAATGGAGGAGTGACGTACCATAGCACACTGTATAGGCTCACCGCTGCCTCTCCTTTTTTTTTGCGATGTTCCATGAAATTGCCACATACATCTTGTACTTTTTCATTGTGTAACCCTATCTGCAAGTTGACACGGCTAATTTCAGACATCTCTACATGATAATACATTGCATATCCCTTGCGCATATTTAAACCACCAATTAAGGATTGTGTGCGTACCATAAACTAGCCATGACTCTGTATGCTGGACTAGCAGGCACTCTAAGGGAGCCTAATGTAGTGCACTGGAATTCCTACATGCCACCTATGATTTTGTGTAATGTACTGCCCCTGTTCCTAAATATATGTCTTTGTAGAGATTCTAGTATGGACCACATACAGATGTATATAGATGCACTTTCGAGTGTAGATTCACTCATTTTGCTCCGTATGTAGCCTATAGTGGAATCTGTAGAAAGACTTATATTTAGGAACTGAGGTACGAGGTAGTATCATGTATGACATCTACATATCTAATTTAGTAATTTAGCAGCCAGTAGTAGAAATCATTGTCTGCACAAATGGATTACTGGTCGAAAATCCTAGCAAAGCACACTGACAGGCACAGAACAATACAAGAGAGATAGACGCGCTTACAAGATCATAGCAATGCCTCAGTCCAGGATCTTGGTTGGCCAAGCTATTAGATCCAGAAGAAACATCGTCCTTGTAGTTTTTGCCAGCTGCATAACAGGTAACAGCGACCGGTTAGTATATTTGAAGTACATCGGGCAGGTGATGCTGGATGGGTTTAAAGGTGACAAGTACCTATGACGTGGCGGGTGCTTGGCATCTCTCCAGACGGAGGGAATCAGGTTAGAAACGTCGAGGGTGATGATGCTGCGCTGGATGTCGGGGTCCGGTAAGGAGATTTAGAACCGTCGAGTAGGGTGTTTGTGGAGCGGCTCCGGTAGGGTGGACTATGGTGTGGGCGAAGCGGATCTGTGGCCGTGGCCTAGGGCGTAGGTGAAGCTGCTCCGGTGGTTGGGTTAAGGATGGTGTTGATGACGCGGATCAGCGGCCGTGGACGGGCCGTCAGAAGCTGCTCCGGTGGTTGGGTTAAGGATGGTGCCGACGATGCGGATCTGCGGCCGTGGGCGGGCGCCGGTTGCTCCGGTGGTTGGGTTAAGGGTGGTGTCGACGATGCGGATCTGCGGCCATGGACGGGCGTCGGGCTGCTCCGTAGGTTGGATGAGGTGCAAGGAAGCGGATCTGAGGCCGTGGACTTGTGAGTTGGCAAAGCGGCCCCGGTAGGGTTGAGAATGGTATAGGCGGCTACTCCGGTAGGGTTGACGATGGTGTCGGGCGGCGGCTCCGTAGGGTTGAGGAAGGTGTTGGTGAAGCGGCTCCTGTAGGGTTGAGGAAGGTGTCGTGAAGAGGATCGAGGCCGCCGTCGGCAGGCGTCGGTGGGGCGGCTCCGGGGGGTGTGGACGAAGCATCTCCGGTGGGGAGTATGAATGAGCCGCTGCAGATGCGTGGCGGTTGACGAGAGTACCGGCGAAGCAGATTCGGCGCCATGGACAAGGCCGGCACTAAATGGGCTGTTGTATAGTGGTGGATGAGCAGTCTACTTGTTTCTAGGGGAGGTGGGAGGGGTAGATGCGGCTGTAGAAGCAGATCCGGCGAGGTGGACGCCGCTGGCAGTGAATGGGCTATGGTACGCCGGTGGATGAGCAGTCTAGGGTTTTGAGAGATGAGGGGAGAAAGGGCGATGAAGTACGGATAGCGTGATGTAAGATGCTCTAGTGTTGTGGAGTTAGTCGTTTTTGCGGGGAGGAAATGTGGTTGCCGTGTAGTGGGGGGAACCGGAAGTTACCAAAGCAGCCCCGACCTATCATGTAGATGAGGGCGGTATTGTAACTGTTGGTCTCTGTGCACCAAGGACAAAAGGGGGATTTCGCATGCTAAAGACTAAGCTGGCAGAAATTTTAGAAGGAGGCGGGAGATTTTGCCTCCCACGGGATCGTTCGTATCCAGTTTCAACTAATTTTGGACCGTGCTAGCGGGAAGGTCATGCTAGACTGTGTAAACGGGGCACGCGTCAGCAGTTAATAACTGGTTTGAAGTCCACCCCAGAAAAAAAGACAATAACTCGGGATGATGCGTCGATAACTTGGACGTTCACACAAGCGCGGCCAATCATACGGGTGTAGTGGCGCGTTCACAAAAAGGGGATCAAACGCTCAGCCTATGTATTTCTCGTGTAAATAGATAATTTAGTGCCATTGGTTATTTACTTTAAACATAATGCATTGACGTGTTAGTGTAGAGGCGCACAAAAAGAAATGGATATTGTAGTTAGCTACTTAAAAGTGTTACCTCTTATGATTACATAGCCTCCATTTCATAAATTATGCATACCGTTGAATTCATATATGAATATTACATATATTACTTCAAAATAGAAACTTAAATCATCCAAGACTAATGAATTTGAATGCAAGAGTAACAATGGTGCATGTACATGATAGCTACATTGGTTGTTTGAAGAAACATCACTGTAATTTTGGCATGCACAACTGAAAAGGTTTATTTAAATAGAAAAAATGTGATATGTGAGTGTCCAATCTTTATAGCGTTGAATCGATATTGTACCTTTGGCCACGATACAAAGTAGATATTGACTTATGTTCGAGCGATGCACGTCCACGATCGCTAGATAGTGATACGTGAATGAATTGTGCAATCTCTCTCACACGCATACATATCTCATTTCGCTATGGGCATCAGAATCACACATGCGCACTTCATGTATTTCTCTCCCTCCGTCAGGGTTAAATTCGTCTTTCTACCCCGTCCTACAAGTCTCTCACACAGAAACACACACACTCTCTATGTCTAACACGCCCACCCCTTTAATTCCACCCACCCACAGCCACTAATGTCTCAAAGTATAATAATGTCTCTCACACATATGCTATCTACCTATCCCTTAATATAGCTAGATATGTGTCACACAAACTCCCTCTCCCTACTAGCAAGATGCCCATGCGTTGCATGGAACATCAAGATGCATTTGTATGAGAAGTTTATCTTGTGGGAGAAAAGGATGAACGAGGGAATGCCTTATTTGCAAATGCGGAGAGGGGTGTGGGTATCTTTTTGCAAAATTGCCATATTTTCCTTCATGTCCGTCGGATATAAATCGGATGGCCTATATTGCAGGATGGTAGGAACACCATCATCACCAACTCTGTTTTTCTTTAAGAGTAGAGATATGTGAGTGTCACTACCCCCCCACACACACACCCACACTTCCCAACACCGAAGGAGTAGGGTGACACCTCGATCTTGATACTAATCTATCGACTGGCTTCTCTCTCAAACATACACACACACACACACACTACCCGACACCGAAGGAGTAGGGTGACACCTCGATCTTGATACTAATCTATCGACTGGATTCTCTCTCAAACATACACACACACACACACACTACCCGGCACCGAAGGAGTAGGGTGGCACATCGATCTTGATAATAATCTATCTACTCCTCTTTCAGACACACACACACACACACACACACACACACACACACACACACACTAGTTGTGCCTCTGCGCCTACCGCGCACACTCTGGATACGTCTTTCTCTCCCTCCCCCCCCCCCAACAATGACGGCAGAAGGGTGACAACTCGATCTGATCACAACTCGATCCGTCTTTCTTCTTGCCTTCTGTAACCACCACTACGATTGCATCATCATGGCCTTAATTATTATTGTGCTTTTGCGTTCTCTTCCAGTCAATACCGACATGTGCGATCCCTTTGCTTAATTACATGCATCACTGTAACTAGTACTCTATCCGTCAATTTATAAGTTGTGCTTACCTTTTCCATCAACTTCGTGCAACGCGTGGGCATCTTGCTAGAAACACTAGAATATGTCTATATAATCCGTATGTGATAGTCCATTTAAAATCTCAAAAAAGACAAATATTTAGGTACGGAGGGAGTAATATATTAGGAGTATATCAAAACAATAGTGATTTCTTTCAAGTTTGTGAACAAATACTACTATTCTACTACTTTGGATCCGTCATAGCACGGGCACATTGCTAGTAAAGGAAAAGGCCTCGTCGCGTTCAAGTCCGCACCCCCACACGCCCGGGAATCGGGAGTACAACACGGCCCTTCCGGCACGACACATAGCTTAGGAAAGGCGTGTTGCCTAGCATTTTCACTTTCATGTGGGACCACGTTGAGCAAACCGACACCCCTCCCGCCGCTGGGTTGGAAAACAGAAACAACAGGAAGATCTACCTGTAGCACGGAAGCCAAGAAATTTTGTGTCAGATGGGGCTCGTTGATAGAGTAGGAGCATTCCGTAATAGTACTACTCCTACTAGTACCAAGTTTGTACTCCTAATACTATATTACTAGTACTACCACTATACAACTAGTAGATACGTGCACGGCACAACATCGTAGGAACAAAAAATGGGAAGATCTTGTTTTGGGTGATTTCTCTTTTTTTCAATCAACGTAGTATGAATAATATGATGTGGGGGGCACCCATGAAGCTTATGTGGCTTGGTTGCATGCCTACGGAAGGTTAGAGAAAAATAAATAGATAATGTGTTTAGAGTGCACTCCATTAAATAGATATACTTTGGATCCATTGCAACGGACCGACACATCTATATCTATACCCCCTATATAGTGTGTGAAAAACTTTGAAAGTTGGTCGTTGGATGAAGCAAATCCGACGGTACAAAGATGGCAAATCCGAGCACTACTGGTCGTTGGATATCATCCACCAGATTCTGCCACATGTATAATTTAGAAGTGTCCATGGTTGAACTTAATTCATGACTAACTTTGCCACAACTAAGCTTAGGCAAAGTTATTAGTTCTTGAAAATGAGAGCCACAAGTTGGCAAGCCTAAGGGAATCTTGCCACATTTTTTGTGTGTATGTCATGTGGGGCCTTAGTGTGGCTTGCCTAAGGTGTGGCTTGAACCAAACACTCACCTAAGTTAATCAAACTTGCCTAACCTTACATTCCACTAGATTTTGCCACATGTTAGAATCCAGAAAACTCCACATGTAGAAGCATAATGCACAAACCACCAGAATCTCATGCGTGCAATGCACGTGTACCTTAGTAGTACTAGTTGGTAGTAGTAAGAAACAAATTCCAGTTTTGGCACGAGCTCGTACTGCGGGAGCACCACAAGGCCTGCCGCAGGAGTTACATTTCCTCTCGGGGCCCACGGGACCGAACAAAGTGGCTTAGTGCCCGGCCTATGAGTCAATGACATGCGGACCTTAAATGTGGCTGGCCCACATGTCATTCTCATGGTGGTGGCGTGGTTCGTGACTCACTTGTTCGAGATGAACCGGCCGGTGGTGGAGTGGCCGTGGAGAGGGTGCCACAACTGGGTGTCGGGGCATTACGAGGCGTAGATGGCCACACCGGCGGGTACTACCTGTAGTACATAAGTACTCCAGCTGAGGATTGATGCCCGGGACGAAATGTGTCACAGCCGCTAGATGAAAATTCGATGGTGCGGGAGTACGGATCAGAGCACAGTAGCGGAGCAGGCAAACGGCGTCCAATCGGGTGTGTCTGTGGTAGAAAGTTGATGATCGCCGCAGTTCAGCTGGCCCGCATGTCATGCACACAAAGGAAGAGGAGCGGTGGGGCCGAGAGGGATGAGGGGCACGAACAATCCTACCATTCTGTAACTGACATATGGGACCCATAAGCGTGGGTCCCACCTGTCAGCGAAGGAAAGGCAGGGTAAGGCAGTGATAGCCATGTCAGAGGATCCATGTCCATGTCGGGGGATGTCGTGCCATGGGTTGGAGCGGCGTCGTGGGAATCGCGTGTGGGTGCGGAAGTGGTAGAAACAAGAAACGTGATGGTCGCCGTCGTTCAACTTCCATGGACAAGTTGTCATTTTTGCTGACACATGTATATCAAAACTAGAGTGTTTATATTTCAAGCACGTGAACAAGTATTATTCTACTAGTTTGGATCCATTGCAACTCACGGGCCAGCACAATGGTAGTCGTAGTGTCCATCTCTATCTCTAGAGGCCTTCCCTCGTTCATCCTTTTCGCTCACAAGATAAACTACTCATACAAATGCATCTTCATGTTCCGTGGAACGCACGACGATGTTTCCTTGGGGGTCTCTCCAGCGCGGCGTGGCCGTAGTTGCAAGTTGACGCCCCTTGAGATGCCGACGTTGAGGGGCACTCGGATTTCCTCCAATGAGCAGGTAAGATGAGTTTGATCACGTAGTAAATGCATTCTAAAGACTACTTCCGTGTCCATTTCCTAATTCTCCCCCTGCCCACTGTTTCACAGGCTAGGCTCGGTGCGAGTGGAGATTGGCTTGCATTTGTATGGGAGGGTACCAACATCAATTTGCACAACATTTACAACGGTGACACCGTTCCCATAGAACCTTTGTCCAACATTGGGATCAGCCATGCAACGGGCCACCACATGAATTGGTACGATGGAACCACGGTGAGATTGAATAAGATAGCACGAACCTTGCACATGGCGGTCAAAGGCGGACCATGCTGTCTGCGGCCGATTTGTTGCCGTATGAGTAGGAAGACGTTGTGCTCCTTTCTAACCGCATCTTCGCGGTGACAAACCAGGGGACTTATTTTGTATGGGACACATCCTATGATATACTCCCTCTCTCCCAGTTTATTTGTTTTGAATCTTTTTGTTTTATAAGTTTCAAATTCAAATTTAGAGCTCCCCATCACATGTTGAGATTACAATGTCCATTAAATCGTTGCGTGCATGTACAGTAAAGAAACTAATCTCGAGTTTGGCACTTCGTGCTGCGGGAGCACCACAAGCCCTGGCGCAGGAGTTACATTTCCCTCTCAGGGCCGTCGGGACTGAGCTTCAGCGCCTTACTACACCTACATGTGAGTCAATAACATGTGGACCCGATAGGTGACTGGTCCACATGTAATGCTCCCGAAGGCAGAGGAGCAGTGGGGCCAAGAGGGGTGAGCCGCGGGTCGGGGGACGTGTGGTTTCATGGGTTCGAGCGGCGTCGTGGGAATCGCGGGTGGCTGTGGTAGAAACTTGATGCTCGCCACATTTTAGGTGGCCCACATGTCATGCACACAAAGGCATAGGTGCGGTGCGGCCGAGAGGGGTGAGGCGCACATCAGGGGGTGTGGTGCCGTGGGTTGGAGAGGCGTCGTGGGAATCGCGAGATGAAACGTGATGGTCGTCGTAGTTGAACTTCCATGGACAAGCTGTCATGTCAACGGACACATGCACTGCATACCGATCACTGGAAGGAGTAGCAGAGAAAGCTATATATGCGGATAAATAGTTCCTTATAGTCAAGCGGACCCATGCTACTACTCTGTTCCAAAGACATACACACCATTGAAATAGTCCAACTATATCAATATACACCGAGAGGGAATGATTTTTTTACAAGAGATGAAATAGTTCATCCATCCATAATGCCCTCCTGCTGGTGCAGCGTTTTCTTCTTCTTCTTATTCTTCTTCTTCTTCTTCTTCTTCTTCTTCTTCTTCTTCTTCTTCTTCTTCTTCTTCTTCTTCTTCTTCTTCTTCTTCTTCTTCTTCTTCTTCTTCTTCTTCTTCTTCTTCTTCTTCTTCTTCTTCTTCTCATTCTCTGTGGGAGACGGCTTCGCAACAAGCTCTTTGGACCTTGCAGCTATCTCGAAACTCACACGGGCATCGAGGGTAGCATATTTTATCCGCCAGACGTCAAGGGATAATTCTCCCATCCGCATTTACCTTAATGCCACCGCCTCGTCACCCTTCTAAAGATTTGTACCGAGCACAAAATTTGCTACGTCGAATAGGGATGGTGTCTGTTTAGCACAATCTTCTACAGGAATTTTGATTCTGGTTTGTAGGTCAGCGATGCTTTTCAAATCAAGAAGAAAACACAAATTATGGGAGACGGCTCCAGCTTCTGTTTGTCCCCTTCGATGGCTGCCCCACAGAAGTATACGTCCTCCCGAGACAAGAAATCTTGAAGCTCACCTGCAGTGGCGGAGCTAGACAAGATCTTCAGGGGGGCCAAACACAAATTATGCATGTTTGGGGGGGCCAAAGGCTCTAATTTTTCTAATCTAAGTAGGCTCTATTTTTTTCCTTCATAGTTTTAGCAATGATGGGGTGGGCCATGGCCCCTGCACGCAGCACGTAGCTCCGCCACTGCTCACCAGGTATGGAGGGCGAGTGTATGATGTGGTACACCAAGACATCATCTTCGGGGCACAGCTGAAGGATGGCGGCGCGCTGGATCTTCCCAGGGGCACGCTCCGTGTACTCTGCATCGAGACCGATGACCCTCGTCTCTACCTTTTTGAGGGAGTTGGATACATTGTTGATCCACTGCCGAACAACCCTCGGGTGGACGGTGACGGTGGCAACTATGCGCATCGAGCCTTCGACGAGGACATATTGGACGCTAAAAACCTGCATCTCGATCTCTTTCGCCATTTGGAACCGCTGGAATGGAGGGCTATGGTTTGGAGAATTAGGATTAGATGGCTAGTCTAACTGAAGTAGTAGATGATTATTTAAAGAGGTTAAAACAATGTGAATGCAGTGGGGTTTGGATGCAAATGAAGACGAAGGGGAGGTGAATAAGCCGAGGTGAATCGATTCCCGATGGAGAAGTAAATGGGAGAAGTGGCGTGCAGGCAGTTGATTAGACGGCTAGGTAGACTAAACGAAAAGGCTATGCGGGTAGACTGATGAGGCGTACCTGTTCGTGTACGTGCCCATCCTTCCTGATAGGTGGGACCTATGCAAACAGATAAAAAAATGTGTCGTAGCTTTTTTCTGAGCGCGTGAGTGGGAGACACAACATTCTCTGGTTAAGGAATACTCCCTCCGTTTAGGTGAGTATAAGTCACCTTATGAAAATCAGGTTTTCCCAAAACCTTTAGGCATGGAGCATTAACTTCCTGCTCGATCCCCTCCCAGCCTTGTTAGCCAGCGTTCTCTTCCTCTGCTGCCGCGTTCTACCTTTCCATTTTCCTCTTCTCAAGTGTGGAACTATCTGCATGCCGTCCTTGATGCACCAGAACGACCACTGCATGCATCGCGGCTGGGCGTTGATTGGGCATGCACGAGAATTTGGTTCTGCTCGCAATATGAATGATACCTGAACAATGAAGTGAACAGGCATGCCAGCACGGGAGACCTATTTCCGCTATACAATACTGGAGTACTCATGTTCCTACAAGTAGTAGTAGTAGTAGTAGTAGTAGTAGTAGTAGTAGTACAACTGTGGTACACTTGATGGTCAAAAT
The DNA here is from genome assembly GCA_021605205.1 of Aegilops longissima. Classification (NCBI taxonomy): domain Eukaryota; kingdom Viridiplantae; phylum Streptophyta; class Magnoliopsida; order Poales; family Poaceae; genus Aegilops; species Aegilops longissima. The sequence continues at coordinate 509,580,695 of CM038681.1, forward strand.
ACTATTCATCCGGTCCTCACAGTGAAGTGACAACACCCTGCGCCTGACACTAGTCCAGGCGATGCGGCGTGTTTGGGTTACCAAAGTCAGCCTCACCCTATGCAGTGTGCAGTCTGTCACCGCCGCTGCACAGCACATTGGCGCCTCGCCTCGTCTCCCTCTCCGCTCCCATAGCACCACTCCATCTCCATCTCCTTCTCCGTCTCCGTCTCTGTCTCCATCTCACTCTGCCCCCATGTACCGTCGCCTCACTCGCCTCCCCAAGTACCACTATTCCCTCGCTACCGCTCCAGCACCGACATCCTTCTGCCCCGTAAATCAAGCCCCCTTCCAAACTCCACCATGGCTGAACGCGAACCGCGCAGCATCCATATGAGCCACGATTGGAGCAATCTCCCCAGTGACATCCTCGACCTCTGTTGTTCGTGTATGGATATGTTGACCGCCCTGCGGCTGGCTGCATGCTCGAGGGACATGCACACGGCCATCGTCGAAGCGAGGCCTAAGCTTTTCAAGACACCCTGCTTGCTGCTATCTGGTCTTGCGAGATTGGCTCACCATGATACGGAGGCGTGCATGATGCCCCTCGACTTCAATCCAATCTCCATTAGCCAAAACTTCTTTGCAGGTATGTAGTGTGTCGCCGTACATCATATCCCTCGATATCGATCCGATCACCATCGCGCGAAACTTCTTGGCAGGTATGTACTGGGTTGGCATGAACTCCCATTGGATGGCTGCCTTCAGAGAAGACGGTAAAAAGTTGGTGCTCGTGAACTTCCAGACCTCCCATGAGATTATCCTTCCTCCGTTGGATTATATAGAGTATTACCATCGCGGTCCAAGTCATCTAGATTACTACGTCAGTTGGACGGACCTTGTTTTGCTGAAAATTGTAATCTCCCAAGTGCCCACACGACATGCGAATTACGCAGACTTCAAGCTAATTGCCTTGTTCGACCGCGGAATCGCCTATCTTTACGCCGGTTCCTTCTTTAGCTGGAGACAACTCGGCTCACAGTGGATCATGGTCAAAGATGATACACACTTCTGTGATGCTATTGAACACAATGGCATCATCTACGCGACCGACAAAGAAGATGGCACCGCGTATTGCTAGGACGGCGCGTGTAAGTTGTTTCCATCTCATGTTAATGATGACGCCATGACACTGTTTGAACTTTTTGTGATGATTGTCATATCCCTGTTTGAGCAGAATTTGCGTAGAACTATGGCAATATATTAGAGACGCCGTAAATCAGCTATATTTGGAATGAGTTAATTCATGCGATTGTGACCATGTCATTACAACCAATTTGTACCCTGAATAATCAAACGGTTAGGAATATATGGATATTATCCTTATTTTACATTAATCTATATACTACTACTAAATATGAGTGTGTATCAATGGCCATGTTAGTTTCCTCATTTTCATGATGTAGAAACATGCACCACACTGTTGGTTTCATCTAACCATACATTAGGGAAGTAAATGTGCATATGGACAACTGTATATTTGGAAGTAGTGAAATCCTGCAATGCTTACCATGTGTACATACCTATATTAAGCCCTTCAAAATCAATGGCTAGAATAATATCCTCACAAATTTTTGCCCACGTAACACAAGTATATAACAATGCATGGTCTGTTAGTTACCTTGAAGAATTTGTTTGTGAGGACAGAACATGATTACATAACATGCATGACATGGTAGTTTCCTGTGAAGAATCGATTGCGAGATAACATGAGTATAACCATGCATGGCACTTCTATATTTTCGTACCCAGTATAATTTCCCTTTATTTTCTTCCCAGTTCCAACAGGGAAATATCAATGCTGTTTCTTGCATTATCCTACTCATACTCTGAACAATGCTGATCTTACATTAACAATGCCTGTCCTTTTGATATGATGCAGTGTCCCTACAGTTACTGCCTTTTGTAATCACACCACCTTTGCCAAAAACAGGGAAGCACAACTGGTTCCTTGCTCGATTAGACGACGGCAAAAGACTGATGATCATTCGGACACATGAGCCAGAAAAGTTATATTGCAAAAATCCCACTGTATACAAGCACCGTGTAATACGTGAGTATCCGGACAGTGGCTGTTACGTCTATGAGCAGGATACCAGCTTGTTGGAGCCTTTAGGATTTTCTTAGTTGGAGGCGGGTAAACAGCCTTGGTTCACACTCTCTTTTTCTCGGACTCAATTATCCGATTAACCAGGAGATCACCATTGGCAAGGATCTTGATGGCAGAGAGGCTCTGTTTGTTATGGGAAACTGTGTCTAAACGGCGAGCCCTAGGAGTTCGGGAGCAAACTCCCCTGATTGTCAACGATACAGCCTGCAGCCAAAAGAAGGTGAGAATGTCAAAGGCATTCGGATTAACTTTGATCCTTGGATGTCTCAATTACGACAGGCAGTGATGTGGTTCAAGCCTTCAGGTTGATATGTAATTGGATTGTTGCATCAAAAGCGGGGCTGCAAATTATGATGGTGTTGGATCATCTCTTCGAATGACTTTGTTGTCTTTGCTGCTGGTTCTGGATGGGTAGTTCTTTCTTTTGTTATGCATATTCCTTGTCATTTGGTCATCCTCGTCTATGTCACTCTTTCTATGTAATAGTTGCTTCTGTTTAGAATGTCATTCTCGTCCGGATCACGAGAGTCTGAGCGCTGCAGATGGGTGCGTTTTGGTTGTGTAGCAAGACTTCTTATGAACTATCATGTCTTGCTGTTTATGTCAGTAGTAGTCACTAGTCAGTGTTTGAATGTTGTATATATTGTTGTTTCGAACTGTTTATCGTCTCGAACTACTGGTGGGCTAAATGAGGGCATCACCATTCTCCAGTGTTCAAAGTATATCTCCTTTTTTCAAGTTATATAATTTGAGCTCACTGTCTTTTCGATGATGTACACTTGTTTGGGCCAGTGAGGTGTCGTCGAATATGGGCCGAGTAGTAACGCAATGCCAAACAAGTCAATTATGACTCTCAGACCGGGCTCTCAAAAGATCCTGAAAAAAAGGCCGGGCTCTCCAAAAAAGAAAGAATAAGGACTCTTAGGCCGACATGTGGGTGCCACCGGTGTTTTCGTGCGATTGCGCGCCGAGAGCATATTGGCGTGTGCTCGAAATTCATGCTACCTCTTCATCCCCAGTCTCCCGCCCCTCCCACACCTCTGGAATCTCGATTCCTACTCCAGTTCCCCCAAATCCACCTCCTGTACTCCGTGTACTCAAGCGCACTATCATGTTGCCGGTAAACGCGGATCTCCGAGCCGGAGATCCTGAGGTCCGCCCTTCCTTCGGTCGCTCCGTGCTGTCGCTCAACAGTGGCATGGCGGCGCTTGACAACCAGTTTGCCGGCAAAGTGCTGATGGTAACCATCAATGGCGACCGACCTCCCGTCTCGCCGGACGACCTTGTCAAAGCTCTTGGCATTGCGCACGGCATCCAAATAAGTGACTTGCTCGTCGAAGTTTGTCCGCCACCGGCTGATTTCTTCGTTAGGTTCCAGACAACTTTCGATTGCAATCATGTGTTCGAATCTTCCCGGCGTTTGTTCTGCGATGGCGCGCTGGTGAGCTTTGATCGGTGGCACCCAGGATGGGGCTCGGTGCCCTATGAGCTTGAGTTTTTAACAAAGCTTACCTTCCACAGCATGCCTCGACGTGCTTGGACCATCGAGTCCATGAACGAGCTTATCAACGACCTTGGAGGTGAGCTCGTAAGTATGTTTGTTCCTCCATACAGCTAGGCTCCGACGGTTATGGCATGAATGAAGAAGCCGTCAACCATACTGTAGGTGATTGGTGTTGAGATACCGGTGCATGAACCGGGGTTGTACTATTCGTCACCACCAAGGCCGCCGCAGACCACGTTAGGGATGTACCTGTATCGAGTGTTCGTGCATGTCAAAGAAGTGGTCAATCCATTAATCGAAGTCCTGCCGCCGCCGCTGGTGCCATGATCCAATGACGACGTCCATTACAGGAGTCAACATCAGACTTTCCCCGTGTTGCTCGGAACGATGGATGGCACAGGGCCTACTCCATCACGCGGCGGAGGCCACTGCTTCTTTGGGATAAGAGGCAGGGTTGGCTGCCTGGATGTGCTCTAATTTGAGGTAACAACTGAATCTTGTCAGGTAGTACTAGTTAAATCCGAGCTATGGGTCTGAAGCACTGATATGCCAGTACATTTGATTGTGACCTGTTCTAGTTTTGTACCTGAACTATTTTTAGAAAGGGCTGTACGTCAACTTAATGTGCTAGCAGAACTTATTGTGTTGTCTGTCTGTTTTCTTTGCACAACAGTCAAGATATTTCCCCATCATTTATAAAGATGATGAACCATTATGTACGACTTCGTTGGTTTCAACATAGACCTTCCCGTAGCGATCCACTGCTTCCATCCTGATTGTGCCGCCTGCGTGAAATTTTTGTATGCAAGTTCAGTGTGCTGTGATGTTCTATATGATGGTGTCAACTATATAAGTTTTTAATGAGCATCAGCAATGCATATGGCTGAAAGATGTATTTACGAGCATCGACCGATGGGTCTCTCTTTCTCTATCTCTCTCTCTCTCTCACACACACACACACACGCACAAGTGGGACCTGTTGAATTATTTATTTGCTCGTGACTGCTTTTAATTAGGTTCCACTGTAATCTAACTTTTTTCTTAAGTTATTAACTGAGCTCAGTGACTTCAAAAGTTGTAGAGAAGCCTTGTTTGGGCCTTTCCGGGTCGCTGAATGTGGGCTGAGTAACCATGTTAGGTTGTACTGTACTAAACATGCGTTTTTTTCAACATCAGCAATGCAACTGGGCCGACAGTTGTACACAATATCCGGCTCAACTTGTTATCCGCCCCGCTGGGCTGCAAAGTTTCCTAGGAGGTATGCAATAGGCTTAACAAGATAATGGACTTTAAGAAATAATAAATGGGATGTAATTATAATAACTGGGCAATTACTATGCACCAAACACGTAATTAGTTTGAAAAATATATTATTTTTGGAATTTGGAAATTTTAGTTTCATTACTTGTTGCGCGCGCAATATTTCGTTGGATTTTAATGTAATAAAACCTTATTTTGAAATTATATTTAACCTGACTAGAAATTTCGGATCCCATCAAAATGTGGGATTTTTTTTTAATTCTGTTTTGAGCGGTTGTTTGAAATTATTAATCGTTGTCCTAGCTAGAAGTTGGGCTGTACTTTTAACAAACTGTAAATGGGCTGTAGTAAATTCCATTAGAATTAAAAAATGGGCTGTACATTCTTACAAATCGCAAATGGGCTATATGTTCTCTGCCAAATCCGAGCTGTGGGCCTACTAACTTGGCGCGTACCAAGGGCTTTGTCAACTTAGTCAATATAAATGATTCTAGCTGAAGTGATCGTACGATGTCCATCCAACGGCCATAGTGTTTCTTCAACCTCTGGTCTTCTTACTCCAGCCGCCCAAAGCAGCGCCGGTCGTGTCGCGTGCTCCTGCCTCCCGTGGCCGGCTGTGATGCTGCGGAGGCCTCACCGCCCCGTACTACTCCCACCGCTGGCCAGGCCATCCCTCTACTTAGCCACACCCCCTGTTATTCTGCGGCGACGACAGCTTCACACCGCAGCCGAACCAGTGAACCCTCGTACTCCTCCCCACGCGGGCTTCCACTGCTGCGTCTTCCCCGGCTCCGCGTCATCCCCTTCCTAGGCCTCGCCGTCGTCCAAACCACCGCCCTGGTGCTCTCGGCGCAGCGTGGTCAACGTGGTCAACGACCGACTTCCATCGGAAGAGTACTATATGTGGAGAGGCTGACAGCTGGGTCCAGGTGGCCGCAAGGAAGAGCCTCCTTATTACGCGAAAAATAATTATTCCTCGACCTGACAATGGGGACCCACCGGACGGGCCACCTTATTTCGTGAAAAAACGTTTCCCCCCTGACTGCTGGGACCCACCGGACGGGCCAGCGTATTTCGCAAAAAAAAAACGTTCACCCCGCTGTCAGCTCGGACCCACCGGAAGTGCCTCCTTATTACGCACAAAAAATGAATACCCCCCTGCTAGCTGGGACCAACCATGGTGGGAGGCTGACTTGTGGGCCTACTAAGTTGATCGGGCGGGGCCTTTGTCAACTTTAGTCAATATGAACGATTCTAGCTCCAATGTGACCGTCGATTTCCATCCAACGGCGGTAGTGCTTCTTCAACCTCTGGTCTTCTTTCTCCACCGCCCAAAGCAGCACCGGTCGTGCCGCATGCTCCTGCCTCCCGTGGCGGCTATGCTGCCTGGAGGCCTCACCGCCCTACTATTCCCACCGCTGGCGGGCCCTGCGGCGACGGCAGCCTCACACCGCAGCCGAACCAGTGAACCCTCGTACTCCGCTCCGCGCTGGCTTCCACTGACGCGTCTTCCCCGGCTCCCCGTCGTCCCCTTCCTAGGCCTCGCCGTCGTCCACCGCCCTGGTGCTCTCGACGCGGCGTGGTCAACATGGTCAAGGAACGACTTCCATCGGACGTGGACTATACGTGGATAGGCTGACAGCTGGGTCCACGGTCGCAGCAAGGAAGTGCCTCCTTATTACGCGGAAAATAATGATTCCTCCACCTGACAGCTGGGACCCACCGGACGGGCTACTGTATTTCGTGAAAAAAAGATTTCCCCCTGACTGCTGGGACCCACCAGCTACATCTTCGCACGCAAGGAAGTGCGTCCGGGCAAAACAACAAAAAGATTCGCCCCCCCTAACCGCTGGGGACCCACCAGCAACACCTTCGCACGCAAGGAAGTGCGTTCGGGCAGAAAAAAATGATTCGCCCCCTGACTGCTGGGACCCACCAGCTACATCTTCGCACGCAAGGAAGTGCGTCTGATAAAAAAACGATTCGCCCCACTGACTGCTGGGACCCACCAGCTACATCTTCACACGCAAGGAAGTGCCTGACAGTCGAGACCCACCTGGTCGAAGCGTACGTAGCGTGTCATTCTGGTCGCGAATGTGTACGTACATATATACTGGTGGATGTAGAGGCGCGCACGTAGCATGTACACGTACGTACAACGGCGAGGGTGCAAGAAAGAAAATACGGCCACGTACGTACATACGGGAAGGGTCTCGAACGCTTACTCGCGCATACGTACGGCCAGGGCTCGTGTACATGGCTGGGTCGGAACAGAGAAACAGCGTCGTTGTCATGTTCATGGGGAGGCAACGGAATGCGTCGTGTTCATCAGGAGGCAACGGAATGCGTCATGTTCATGGGGAGGCAACGGAATGCGTCGTGTTCATCGGGAGGCAACGAAATGCGTCGTGTTCATCGGGAGGCAACGGAACGCGTGGGAGCCAACCGGCTTGGACGGAACAGGCGATGGAAACGAGGCCTGGCGTACCGCACAACGAAGGAAACGGACCTCCTACGTTCGGAACAATGTCCTGTTGATTGGGAGGGGTGTGGCGTACCGCAAAATAGAGGAAACGGACCTCCTACGGTCGAAACGGGGGTCCTGTTGATTGGGAGGGGTGTGGTGTACCGCAAAACGGAGGAAACAGACCTCCTACGGTCGAAACAGGGGTGGAGGGGTGTGGCGTACCGCAAAATGGACGAAACGGACTTGTATTGGAGCGCTACGGTCGAAATGGGGGTCCTGTTCATCGGGAGGAGTGTGGCGTACCGCAAAACGGGACTCCACGGGATACTGTTCATCTCCACCGTCGACCTCCTCCAGCCTCCACGGGCTCCTGTTCGTCCAGCCTCCACCGCGCGCTACTCCACCGCTCATGCTCAACCACCCTCCACGGGCACCCCTCCACCGTCTCTGCTTCATCCAGCCCTCCACACCACGGGTCCTGTTCAACCACCCTCCACGGCCACCCCACCGCTCACTGCTCATCCAGTCCTCCACACCACGGGTCCTGTTCATCCACCCTCCACGGCCACCCCACCGCCTAATGTTCATCCAGCCCTCCACACCACGGGTCCTATTCATCTAGAGGCAACGCCACCGCTCACTCGCTCATCCACCCCACCCCCGCGCTCCATCGTTCATCCAATCGATCGGCTTGATTAGCAGCAGAGCGGCGAATCGCTCGATCAGGTTCGATTAACAGCCATCGATCAATCGCTCGGGTTCGATTCGCGTAACTGCAGTCAATCGCCGGCTTCGCTAGAGCCCAAAGCCTCGCTCGGTTTCAGTTAGAGCCAATGCCTCGCACGTGTACGAGAGAAATACGCATCGCTCGGCCCCCGACCTCCCACCATAACCGGGAACTCCCCGAAATTTCCTCCCCCTCGCTTCTACCACGGTTTCTTCCGTCATGGACGGCCCAAAGAATGTCATGCAGCTGCGTCTCCGGCCCGCCCAGGACGAAAAGCCCATTTTCTGTCATGATTTTTTGTCATAGAAGTAGGAGCCCACCACATCTATGACGATACCGGGTTTTGTCACAACTATCGTCATAGAAGTGTCATATGTATGAAAGAATAAAAATTCGTTCGGCCCAAAATTTCACGGATGTGTCTTTTTTTTGTAGTGCTCCGATTGTGTTTGTTGAATTGGCATAGATCGATATTAGGATTTGTCACTCCGATTGTCGGAGAGATATCTCTGGGCCCTCTCGATAATGCACATCACTATAAGCCTTGCAAACAATGTGACTAATGAGTTAGTTGCGGGATGATGCATTACGGAACGAGTAAAGAGACTTGCCAGTAACGGGATTGAACTTGGTATTGAGATACCGACGATCGAATCTCGGGCAAGTAACATACCGATGACAAATGGAACAACGTATGTGTTATGCGGTTTGACCGATAAAGATCTTCGTAGAATATGTGGGAGCCAATATTAACATCCATGTTCTTCTATTGGTTATTGGCCGGAGATGAGTCTCGGTCATGTCTACATAGTTCTCGAACCTTGTTTTGCTGAAGATTGTAATCTGCCAAGTGCCCACACGACATGCGAATTACGCAGACTTCAAGCTAATTGCCTTGTTCGACCGCGGACTCGCCTATCTTTACGCCGGTGCCTTCTTTAGCTGGAGACAACTCGGCTCACAGTGGATCATGGTCTAAGATGATACACACTTCTGTGATGCTATTGAACACAATGGCATCATCTACGCGACCGACAAAGCAGATGGCACCGCGTATTGCTGGGACAGCGCCTGTAAGTTTTTTCCATCTCATGTTAATGATGACGCCATGACACTGTTTGAACTTTTTGTGATGATTGTCATATCCCTGTTTGAGCAGAATTTGCGTAGAACTATGGCAATATATTAGAGACGCCGTAAATCAGCTATATTTGGAATGAGTTAATTCATGCGATTGTGACCATGTCATTACAGCCAATTTGTAACCTGAATAATCAAACGGTTAGGAATATATGGATATTATCCTTATTTTACATTAATCTATATACTACTACTAAATATGAGTGTGTATCAATGGCCATGTTAGTTTCCTCATTTTCATGATGTAGAAACATGCACCACATCGTTGGTTTCATCTAACCATACATTAGGGAAGTAAATGTGCATATGGACAACGGTATATTTGGAAGTAGTGAAATCCTGCAATGCTTACCATGTGTACATACCTATATTAAGCCCTTCAGAATCAATGGCTAGAATAATATCCTCACAAAATTTTTGCCCACGAAACACAAGTATATAACAATGCATGGTCTGTTAGTTACCTTGAAGAATTTGTTTGTGAGGACAGAACATGATTACATAACATGCATGACATGGTAGTTTCCTATGAAGAATCGATTGCGAGATAACATGAGTATAACCATGCATGGCACTTCTATATTTTCGAACCCAGTATAAATTTCCCTGTATTTTCTTCCCAGTTCCAACAGGGACATATCAATGATGTTTCTTGCATTATCCTACTCATACTCTGAACAATGCTGATCTTACATTAACAATGCCTGTCCTTTTGATATGATGCAGTGTCCCTCGATTCTCGCCTTTTGTAATCACACCACCTTTGCCAAAAACAGGGAAGCACAACTGGTTCCTCGCTCGATTAGACGACGGCAAAAGACTGATGATCATTCGGACACATGAGCCAGAAAAGTTATATTGCAAAAATCCCGCTGTATACAAGCACCGTGTAATACGTGAGTATCCGGAAAGTGGATGTTACGTCTATGAGCAGGATACCAGCTTGTTGGAGCCTTTAGGATTTTTTTTAGTTGGAGGCGGGTAAACAGCCTTGGTTCACACTCTCTGTTTCTCGGACTCAATTATCCGATTAACCAGGAGATCACCGTTGGCAAGGATCTTGATGGCAGAGAGGCTCTGTTTGCTATGGAAAACTGTGTCTAAACGGCGAGCCCTAGGAGTTCGGGAGCAAACTCCCCTGATTGTCAACGATACAACCTGCAGCCAAAAGAAGGTGATAATGTCAAAGGCATTCAGATTAACTTTGATCCTTGGATGTCTCAATTACGACAGGCAGTGATGTGGTTCAAGCCTTCAGGTTGATATGTAATTGGATTGTTGCATCAAAAGCGGGGCTGCAAATTATGATGGTGTTGGATCATCTCTTCGAATGACTTTGTTGTCTTTGCTGCTGGTTCTAGATGGGTAGTTTGTTATGCATATTCCTTGTCATTTGGTCATCCTCGTCTATGTCACTCTTTCTATGTAATAGTTGCTTCTGTTTAGAATGTCATTCTCGTCCGGATCAAGAGAGTCTGAGCGCTGCAGATGGGTGCGTTTTGGTTGTGTAGCAAGACTTCTTATGAACTATCATGTCTTGCTGTTTATGTCAGTAGTAGTCACTAGTCAGTGTTTGAATGTTGTATATATTGTTGTTTCGAACTGTTTATCGTCTTGAACTACTGGTGGGCTAAATGAGGGCATCACCATTCTCCAGTGTTCAAAGTATATCTCCTTTTTTCAAGTTATATAATTTGAGCTCACTGTCTTTTCGATGATGTACACTTGTTTGGGCCAGTGAGGTGTCGTCGAATATGGGCCGAGTAGTAACGCAATGCCAAACAAGTCAATTATGACTCTCAGACTGGGCTCTCAAAAGATCCTGAAAAAAAGGTCGGGCTCTCCAAAAAAGAAAGAATAAGGACTCTTAGGCCGACATGTGGGTGCCACCGGTGTTTTCGTGCGCTTGCGCGCCGAGAGCATATTGGCGTGTGCTCGAAATTCATGCTACCTTTTCATCCCGTCTCCGCCCTCCCCACCTCTGGAATCTCGATTCCTACTCCAGCTCCCCCAAATCCCCCTCCTGTACTCCCTGTACTCAAGCGCACTATCATGTTGCCGGTAAACGCGGATCTCCGAGCCGGAGATCCTGAGGTCCGCCCTTCCTTCGGTCGCTCGGTGCTGTCGCTCAACAGTGGCATGGCGGCGTTTGACAACCAGTTTGCCGGCAAAGTGCTGATGGTAACCATCAATGGCGACCGACCTCCCGTCTCGGCGGACGACCTTGTCAAAGCTCTTGGCATTGCGCACGGCATCCAAATAAGTGACTTGCTCGTCGAAGTCTGTCCGCCACCGGCTGATTTCTTCTTTAGGTTCCAGACAACTTTCGATTGCAATCGTGTATTCGAACCTTCCCGGCGTTTGTTCTATGATGGCGCGCTGGTGAGCTTTGATCGGTGGCACCCAGGATGGGGCTGGGTGCCCTATGAGCTTGAGTTTTTAACAAAGCTTACCTTCCACAGCATGGCTCGACGTGCTTGGAACAGCGAGTCCATGAACGAGCTTATCAACGACCTTGGAGGTGAGCTCGTAAGTATGTTTGTTCCTCTAGACAGCTAGGCTCTGACGGTTATGGCATGGATGAAGAAGCCGTCAACCATACTGAAGGTGATTGGTGTTGAGATACCGGTGCATGAACCGGGGTTGCACTATTCGTCGCCACCAAGGCCGCCGCGGACCACGTTAGGGATGTACCTGTATCGAGTGTTCGTGCATGTCGAAGAAGTGGTCAATCCATCAATCGAAGTCCTGCCGCCGCCGCTGGTGCCATGATCCGATGACGACGTCCATTACAGGAGTCAACATCAGACTTTCCCCGTGTTGCTCGGAACGATGGATGGCACAGGGCCTACTCCATCGCGCGGCGGAGGCCACTGCTTCTTTGGGATAAGAGGCAGGGTTGGCTGCCTGGATGTGCTCTAATTTGAGGTAACAACTGAATCTTGTCAGGTAGTACTAGTTAAATCCGAGCTATGGGTCTCGAAGCAGCGATATGCCAAGACATTTGATTGTGACCTGTTCTAGTTTTGTACCTGAACTATTTTTAGAAAGGGTTGTACCTCAACTTAATGTGCTAGCAGAACTTATTGTGTTGTCATGCATTTTCTTTGCACAACATTCAAGATATTTCCCCATCATTTATAAAGATGATGAACCATTATGTACGACTTCGTTGGTTTCAACATAGCCCTTCCGTAGCGATCCACCGCTTCCATCCTGATTGTGCCGCTGCGTGAAATTTTTGTATGCAAGTTCAGTGTGCTGTGATGTTCTATATGATGGTGTCAACTATATAAGTTTTTAATGAGCATCAACAATGCATATGGCTGAAAGATGTATTTACGAGCATCGAGCGATGGGTCTCTCTCTCGCTATCTCTCTCTCTCTCTCACACACACACACACACACATGCACAAGTGGGACCCGTTGAACTATTTATTTGCTCGTGACTGCTTTTAATTAGGTTCCACTGTAATCTAACTTTTTTCTTAAGTTATTAACTGAGCTCAGTGACTTCAAAAGTTGTACAAAAGCCTTGTTTGGGCCTTTCCGGGTCGCTGAATGTGGGATGAGTAACCATGTTAGGTTGTACTGTACTAAACATGCCTTTTTTTCAACATCAGCAATGCAACTGGGCCGACAGTTGTACACAATATCCGGCTCAACTTGTTATCCGCCCGCTGGGCTGCAAAGTTTCCCAGGAGGTATGCATTAGGCTTAACAAGAAAATGGACTTTAAGAAATAATAAATGGGATGTAATTATAATAACTGGGCAATTACTATGCACCAAACATGTAATTAGTTTGAAAATATATTATTTTTGGAATTTGGAAATTTTAATTTCATTACTTGTTGCGCGCGCAATATTTCGTTGGATTTTAATGTAATAAAACTTTATTTTGAAATTATTTTTAACCTGACTAGAAATTTCGGATCCCATCAAAATGTGGGAATTTTTTTTGAATTCTGTTTTGAGCGGTTGTTTGAAATTATTAATCGTTGTCCTAGCTAGAAGTTGGGCTGTACTTTTAACAAATTGTAAATGGGCTGTAGTAAATTCCATTAGAATTGAAAAATGGGCTGTACATTCTTACAAATCGCAAATGGGCTATATGTTATCTGCCAAATCCGAGCTGTGGGCCTACTAACTTGACGCGTACCAAGGGATTTGTCAACTTAGTCAATATAAACGATTCTAGCTGCAGTGATCGTACGATGTCCATCCAATGGACATAGTGCTTCTTCAACCTCTGGTCTTCTTACTCCAGCCGCCCAAAGCAGCGCCGGTCGTGTCGCGTGCTCCTACCTCCCGTGGCCGGCTGTGATGCTGCGGAGGCCTCACCGCCCCGTACTACTCCCACCGCTGGCCAGGCCATCCCTCTACTTAGCCACACCCCCTGTTATTCTGCGGCGACGGAAGCCTCACACCGCAGCCGAACCAGTGAACCCTCGTACTCCTCCCCGCGCGGGCTTCCGCTGCTGCGTCTTCCCCGGCTCCGCTTCGTCCCCTTCCTAGGCCTCGCTGTCGTCCAGACCACCGCCCTGGTGCTCTCGGCGCAACGTGGTCAACGTGGTCAACGACCGACTTCCATCGGAAGAATACTGTACGTGGAGAGGTTGACAGCTGGGTCCAGGTGGCCGCAAGGAAGTGCCTCCTTATTACACGCAAAATAATTATTCCTCGACCTGACAGCGGGGACCCACCGGACGGGCCACCTTATTTCACGAAAAAACGTTTCCCCCCTGACTGCTGGGACCCACCGGACGGGCGAGCATATTTCAAAAAAAAATGTTCCCCCCGCTGTCAGCTCGGACCCACCGGAAGTGCCTCCTTATTACGCACAAAAAATTAATACCCCCCTGCTAGCTGGGATCCACCATGGTGGGAGGCTGACTTGTGGGCCTACTAAGTTGACTAGGACGGGGGCCTTTGTCAACTTTAGTCAATATGAACGATTCTAGCTCCAGTGACCGTACGATTTCCATCCAACGGCCGTAGTGCTTCTTCAACCTCTGGTCTTCTTGCTCCAGCCGCCCAAAGCAGCACCGGTCGTGCCGCATGCTCCTGCCTCCCGTGGCCGGCTATGCTGCCGCGGAGGCCTCACCGCCCCCTACTATTCCCACCGCTGGCCAGGCCCTGCGGCGACGGCAGCCTCACACCGCAGCCGAACCAGTGAACCCTTGTACTCCGCTCCGCGCGGGCTTCCACTGACGCGTCTTCCCCAGCTCTTCGTCGTCCCCTTCCTAGGCCTCGCCGTCGTCCACCGCCCTGGTGCTCTTGACGCGGCGTGGTCAACATGGTCAAGGAACGACTTCCATCGGACGTGGACTGTACGTGGATAGGCTGACAGCTGGGTCCACGGCCGCAGCAAGGAAGTGCCTCCTTATTACGCGGAAAATAATGATTCCTCCACCTGACAGCTGGGACCCACCGGATGGGCTACTGTATTTCGCGAAAAAAACGTTTCCCCCTGACTTCTGGGACCCACCAGCTACATCTTCGCACGCAAGGAAGTGCGTCCGGGAAAAACAACAAAACGATTCGCTCCCCCTAACCGCTGGGGACCCACCAGCAACACCTTCGCACGCAAGGAAGTGCGTTCGGGCAGAAAAAAAATGATTCGCCCCCTGACTGCTGGGACCTACCAGCTACATCTTCGCACGCAAGGAAGTGCGTCTGGGAAAAAAAACAATTCGCCCCACTGACTGTTGGGACCCACCAGCTACATCTTCACACGCAAGGATGTGCCTGACAGTCGAGACCCACTTGGTCGAAGCGTACGTAGCGTGTCATTCTGGTCGCGAACGTGTACGTACATATATAATGGTGGATGTAGAGGCGCGCACGCAGCATGTACACGTACGTACAGCGGTGAGGGTGCAAGAAAGAAAATACGGCCATGTACGTACATATGGGCAGGGTCTCGAACGCCTACTCGCGCATACGTACGGCCAGGGCTTGTGTACATGGCTGGGTCGGAACAGAGAAACAGCGTCGTCGTCGTGTTCATGGGGAGGCAACGGAATGCGTCGTGTTCATCAGGAGGCAACAGAATGCGTCATGTTCGTGGGGAGGCAACGGAATGCGTCGTGTTCATCGGGAGGCAACGAAATGCGTCGTGTTCATCGGGAGGCAGCAGGCAGCGTGGGAGCCAACCGCTTCGATGGAACAGGCGATGGAAACCAGGCTCGGCGTCGCACTGCGGAGAAGCGGACCTCCTACGTTCGAACAGGGTCCTGTTGATTGGGAGGGTGTGGCGTCCGCAAAATGGAGAAACGGACCTCCCTACGATCAAACGGGTCCTGTTGATCGGGAGGGTGTGGTGTACCGCAAAACGGAGAAACAGACCTCCCACGACCAAACGGGGTGGAGTGGTGTGGCATACCGCAAAATGGGCGAAATGGACTTGTGTTGGGCGCCACGGTCAAAGCGGGGTCTGTTCGCCGGGAGGAGTGTGGCGTGCAAAACGGACTCCACGGATCTGTTCACCTCCACCGTCGACCTCCTCCAGCCTCCACGGGCTACCGTCGACCTCCTCCAGCCTCCACGGGCTCCTGTTCATCCAGCCTCCGCCGCTTCTCCACCGCCACTCTTGTTCAACCACCCCTCCACGGGCACCCCTCCACCGTCTACTGTTCATCCAGCCCTCCACACCACGGGGTCCTGTTCAACCACCCCTCCACGGCCACCCCACCGTCTATTGTTCATCCAGTCCTCCACACCACGGGGTCCTGTTCATCCACCCCTCCACGGCCACCCCACCGTCTAATGTTCATCCAGCCCTCCACACCACGGGGTCCTATTCATCTAGAGGCAACGCCACCGCTCACTGCTCATCCACCCCCACCCCCCGCAGCTCACTTGTTCATCAATCGATCGGCTTGATTAGCGGCAGATGCGAAGAATCACTTTCGATCAGGTTCGATTAACAGCCATCGATCAATCGCTCGAGTTCAAGAACGCGTAGCTCGCAAAGGTAATCGCCGGGTTCGATTAGAGCCCAAAGCCTCGCTCGGGTTGATTAGAGCCAACGCCTACGCGTGTACGAGAAAACGCGCATCGCCGCCCCGACCTCCCACCGTAACCGGGAACTCCCCGAAATTTCCTCCCCCTCGCTTCTACCACGGTTTCTTCCGTCATGGACGGCCCAAAGAATGTCATGCAGCTGCGTCTCCGGCCCGCCCAGGACGAAAAGCCCATTTTCTGTCATGATTTTTTGTCATAGAAGTAGGAGCCCACCACATCTATGACGATACCGGGTTTTGTCACAATTATCGTCATAGAAGTGTCATATGTATGAAAGAATAAAAATTCGTTCGGCCCAAAATTTCACGGATGTGTCTTTTTTTTGTAGTGCTCCGATTGTGTTTGTTGAGTTGGCATAGATCGAGATTAGGATTTGTCACTCCGATTGTCGGAGAGATATCTCTGGGCCCTCTCGGTAATGCACATCACTATAAGCCTTGCAAACAATGTGACTAATGAGTTAGTTGCGGGATGACGCATTACGGAACGAGTAAAGAGACTTGCCAGTAACGGGATTGAACTAGGTATTGAGATACCGATGATCCAATCTCGGGCAAGTAACATACCGATGACAAAGGGAACAACGTATGTGTTATGCGGTTTGACCGATAAAGATCTTCATAGAATATGTGGGAGCCAATATTAACATCCATGTTCTTCTATTGGTTATTGGCCGGAGATGAGTCTCGGTCATGTCTACATAGTTCTCGAACCCGTAGGGTCCGCACGCTTAACGTTCGATGACGATCGATATTATGAGTTTATGTGTACCGAAGGTTGTTCGGAGTCCCGGATGAGATCACGGATATGACGAGGAGTCTCGAAATGGTTGAGACATAAAGATTGATATATTGGACCATGTTATTTAGACACCGGAAGTGTTCTAGGAGGTTTCAGATAAAACCGGAATGCCGGAGGGTTACCGGAACACCCAGGGAAGTTATTGGGCCCTTAGTGGGCTTTAGGGGAGAGAGAGGGCAGCAGCCAGGAGGTGGCGCCCCCCCAAGGGAGTCCTAATTGGACTAGGGGAGGGGGGCGCGACCCCTCTTTCCCTCTTCCTCCCCCTCTCCTTCCTTCTCCTCCTAGTTGGACTAGGAAAGGAGCAATCCTACACCTACTAGGATGAGGATTCCTACCCCCTTGGTGCGCCCATGATGGCCGGCCGGCCTCCCCCTCCCTCCTTTATATACGTGGGGAGGGGGCACCCTAGAACACATCAAAGTTGATCTTAGCCGTGTGCGGTGCCCCCCTTCCACAGATTACCACCTCGGTCATATCGTTGTAGTGCTTAGGCGAAGCCCTGCGTCGGTAACTTCATCAATCACCACGCCGTCGTGCTGACGGAAATCTCCCTCGGCCTCAGCTAGATCAAGAGTTCGAGGGACGTCACCGAGCTAAACGTGTGCAGATTGTGGAGGTGCCGTGCGTTCGGTACTTGATCGGTTGGATCGCGAAGACGTTCAACTACATCAACCGCCTTACTTAATGCTTCCACTTTCGGTCTACAAGGGTACATGGACACACTCTCCCGTGCGTTACTATGCATCACATAAATAGGTCTTGCGTGATCGTAGGTAAATTTTTTGAAATAGTGCGTTCCCCAACAGTGGCATCTGAGTCAGGTCTATGCATAGATGTTATATGCATGAGTAGAACACAAAGAGTTGTGGGCGATAATAGTCATACTGCTTACCGGCATGTCATACTTTGATTCAACGGTATTGCTGGATGAAGCAGCCCAGACCGACATTACGCATACGCTTACGCGAGACTGGTTCTACCGACGTGCTTTGCACACAGGTGGCTGGCGGGTGTCAGTTTCTCCAACTTTAGTTGAATTGAGTGTGACTACGCCTGGTCCTTGTTGAAGGTTAAAACAACACACTTAACGAAAAATCGTTGTGGTTTTGATGCGTAGGTAAGAACGGTTCCTGTTCAGCCCGTAGCAGTGAGGTAAACTTGCAACAACAAAGTAGAGGACGTCTAACTTGTTTTTGCAGGGCATGTTGTGATGTGATATGGTCAAGACATGATGCTAAATTTTATTGTATGAGATTATCATGTTTTGTAACAGAGTTATCGGCAACTGGCAGGTAACTTTATTGTATGCAATGCAATCGCCCTGTAATTGTTTTTACTTTATCACTAAGCGGTAGCGATAGTCGTAGAAGAAATAGTTGGCGAGACGACAATGATGCTACGATGGAGATCAAGGTGTCGTGCCGGTGACAATGGTGATCATGACGGTGCTTTGGAGATGGAGATCAAAGGAACAAGATGATGATGGCCATATCATATCACATATATTGATTGCATGTGATGTTTATCCTTTATGCATCTTATTTTGCTTACACTACTAGGAAAAGGCTTATTAGTGGCGCACCTGTTTTTGCCATTAATGGCACACTACTGGTGCGCCACTATCATCATGCCACTAGTAACATATACTAATGGCGCACCCCTGGTGCGCCATTAGTATACCAGACTATAGTGGCGCACCAGGCAGTGCGCCATTAGTAAGTCACGCGGTGCGCCATTAGTATGCCTCCGAGGGGCCATATTTACCTTGGGCTCTAGGTTACTAATGGTGCACTAACAGATAATGCGCCACTAGTATTTTTTATAGCAGTGCGCCACTAATGTGATGTATGGTGCGCCACTAGTATGAGTATTAGGATTTTTTTTCTTTTCTGATATTTGCATAGGTTACAAAATATATTACTGCACAGAATATAGACATCACAACATATAAACAGCAGATTCATCAAATACAATAGAAGATTAGTCTCCGAATACAATTCATCATATTAGTCTCCGAATTCAAAAGACCGAACAAAGTTAGAACATTAGAATTCTCGAGACCGCGAGTAGCGAGTTTGTCAAAAGTAATACTGCATTCAGAGATAATTGAGAGATGTGTCCTCTCTTATCTCCGTGCTACTACTACTGCTATGCCTAAACCTGAGTTAGATTGAACTGAGGCAATATGTGGTGCATGTCGAAAGTAATACTAATCCTAACTTGATCAAGTTTGGATTGTACTACATTCGACATGCACCACATGCATGTTGCCTTCACTTCAATCCAATCCATGTTCATTTCACCCACAGATATATAATATCTCTTCATGCTCGCATCATGCATCATCATAATAACAAGTCCTACTAATCATCATCATACAACTTCTGCTTGTTATTAATAACAAGTCATACGATCATCATCCTGATAGTTAAACCAACCCTACTTAATTGTTCTTAGCACATGATCATCAGTATTAGGCAGGACCTAAATACCCTATTTAAGGTAAAATAGCGTAAAACAATATAGGCCCTGACTGTCCATTATGGAGAATGGAGATCATCCTGTCTCCAATTCTTGCGCGGCGCTTCCTTTTGCTTCCAAGAACCTCCTTACGACTGTCCATACATTTTTTTTCCATTCTCTGATTAGCATGTCTCCACTTCTTTTAGAAATCTGGTATGGACAGTTGAGATTCGTAGGATGACCTGGATATATGTTCAAAACACGAAGGCTGCCATTCTGATACATAAAATGAGGCACACAATCCTCTGGGATTCTCTGTTGAAAAACAAAGTAATAACTTCAGAGTTAGCAATGATGTACTAGTTTTAGAAGTATGCAAAAGATGCACGGATGTCGTAATAGTAAAAAATCTTACCAGGGTATCTCCATGGTAGTTACCGTAGTTCAACACGTGCACTAGTGGCACGTAATGACCATAATGTTGAGGAGTTTGATTGTAGATATTGTAATTCTCAAGATCAGTACAAAATCCGACCAGATGATTTTTCTCCTGATAAGTTAACTCGGAACCATCGGTGTAATGGGTTTTGCCTACCATGTTCCGCACATTGTTTGAACAATCAAAATAAGCTGTCAGTGGAAATAAGCTGTCAACTATTTGGAAATGAAAAATATAAATTAGTTAATAATTAACTATGTTTGAGAAACTCACATAGCGGTAGAACTGGAGGCGTATCAACAAGGACCCAAATGTCCATATTGTCTTGGTCGATGTCAGGATCACCAAGATCCATGGTGGCAAGCATACCCTCATCAAAACCATACATCCTGAAAAATGCTTCCCAATTTTGCCAAACAAAATGGGTTACGCTCCCAGAATTATACAGATTTACTTCAAAATCCACATCATGATGAGTCCTTAGGTGAATTTTCTTTGTTTCATAATTTTCATGGTCTTCAAAATCCATCCTCTCCAAGACATAACGTCTTTCATGGCATGGGATAAGCTATACTCGAATTGTAAAGGATGAAAATTACACGTTCAAATAGTTGAAGTCATGCTTAATTATGAAAAAAAACACTTGTCGTCGTTGAGTACCGTTTCAACTTCGAAGGTCTCCTCGAGCTTAATGCTGAAGCGCCGATCATCGTCCAGGTGAGGCATGTCGCACAGACCTCGATCGTTGTGGCACCAGCCGCACTCCCCCGGGAGATTTTCGTCATCCAATGACGACATTTCCTACGTTCATAATTCAAAACTACATCATCTCTTGCGTCCGTACATCGTCGAATATTATCACTAATACACCTCGAATACTATCATACATATAGCATCGCTAGTACAGCTAGAACCATAGCGCCCGACGGGTATCTAATTAGTAATGGAGGGTGGAGAAATGGAGCAATGGAACTGGTTAAGAGTTGAAAGAAAGGTATCTAATTAGAAACATAGGTGGAGGGTTTTGTAGAGGATAGATAGGTAGCAGAATCCATTCAGATGGAAAGCTTTAATGAGGGTGAATCAAGATTTGGATAATTCATGCCTTTAGGTGACTAGGAAGTTACTTCTGCAAATATCTGTTGGGTCCAATAAGATAATCCAGAGTGTTGTGAAAACATGCCCTTCGAACTGGTTTGAGCTATTGGTGAATGGAGATGGTCTAAGATTTTCAGTAGTAAGAAGTGAAGTGGTAATTTTGAGAGCAAATGGTTAGGATGAGTGGTTCCTCTTTCCTGTTTAGCTTTACAATAGAATATTGTTAGTCATGCACACTTGTGCATTTTCAGCCAGGCCCAGTGGAGTTAGCCTAAAAACATTTCTTTATTTAAGCCTACTACATCCATCTCAAGTATTTATGGTCAAGGGTTAGCAGGGCCATCCAAATAGAATATGTGGTATGGGCGTTTTTAGTAGGTCATCCTACCAGATTAGGGTTTATCGATGACGAGCAACTGACATTAGTAATAACTATGAGTTGATATCACACTTCTATATGTATAACACAAGAGGCAGTTGATCCTACTTAATTAAGTACTAAGATAGCCCAGCCCATGCATTAGTCGCAAGTACCGCATATGTCCTATTTTTAGCAAAGTCATAAAATTGACGGAAAATTTCAGCATGACCTTTGCTGAAAATAGGACAAATGGAGTACCCGAATTTGCCGGAACGGAAGTTAATCGACATTCCGGCAAACTCAAGGGCCTCTCGGGGTACCTGCAAAATCATTATCCCCTCGTAATGAAGTCGACAATGTGTCATTTCAGAAGATCACAAGTAGCATCGTCACAAGTACAACATCATCACAAGTACAACATCATCACAAGTACAGCAGCAGCAGTAGTGAATACAAGCATAACAGCAGCAGCAACAGGTTTATTCTTCTTCTTCATAAACACTAATTGTTGCCAACATCATCACAAGTACAACATCATCACAAGTTTAATTTTATATAAACTAGGTATATACGTACATACCAGCCCATCCAAAAACTTTGCTAGCCGTGTGTGTGACAATAATAATAATAATAAAGAGATAAAAGAAAAAACCAAAGTCAGTCAGCCGTGTGTACATCTTTCCCATCCTTTTCTGCCCTCAAAAAACTTTCCCAGCCCAATCAACCTGCTGCGTGGGCGCCGACCTCCCACAACATACAGCCATGCTATGTATGATTTGATTTACTGAAGCATAACCCACCCAGGTGCTGAACATATATGAGATGCTTGTCTCAACAAATAAATCCGAAGGATCATCTTTTATTTCGTTCTTGGTAAGCACACCAAAGATCTAACAAAATGTTCTGACAATAGATCACACATCTTGTAGCTTCGCATAATACTCTAACGCTAGAGTTAAAAAATCTAAAGATAAACAACAACCAGTGTAACATTTCAGAGTACTTTGAATCTGAAGACACACTCATCCTTCCACTGTCTGCCAAAATATGAGCTGAAAAGAGTTTTTTTATTCAGAACTTCGATGCGTTTTGTTTCAGTTTTGGCTAGGAGAGACTATAACAGAGTAGAAGATGCCTTAGAAAATTTAGTGTGTTCACTCGGTGTAAATGATGGTGTTAATGCAGACAGCGTAGCAATCCCTTAGTACTTGGAAATAGTGACGAGCACAGTGAGCTTGGACCAGTATGTAACTTATGCAAGTCTGCACTTTTCTCTCAAAAGAATACATTCCAGCCATTCAGATGCTCACCGTGGACCAGTATGTAACTTATGTAACTTATGCAACTCTGCACTTATGCAACTCTGCAGCTTCAGGACGGAGGCGACGTGGGCAGCCGTTGCAGAGGGGCTCGATCTGCTGCTTCGGGGGCTTCTGGAGGAGGTGGACCCGTGCTCGGTGAAGCCTGCTCGGGGAGGAAACACACGATTCGGGGCGACGACAGCAGTGGCTTGCGATCAAGTGGAGGGTGGTGGATGGTTGGGAGGAGAGGGGGGGCGGCGCCGGTGGATGGTTGGTTGGGGGCGGCGACGGCGGTGGTGGATGCTTGGGAGCGGCAGTGGCGGTGGATGCTCGGGGGTGGCGGCGGCTTGCGGTGGTGAGGGGTGGAAGAGCTGCGGTGGTGATGGGTGGAGGAGCACTGGAGGTGGGGGCGGGCGCTTATGGAAAGGGGTCGTCAAGCGAGGAAAGGGATCTAGCGCGCGGGGGGCGAGGGGGCTAGGGATTTGATCTGGCGCGGGGGGCGTGGGGGAAATGGATAGAGGGGGAAAGGGATAGCAATGGCGCACCTCCAAGGGGTGCACCATAAGTACATCCGTAGCAATGGCGCACCACCGTGGGGTGCACCATAAGTAACTTTTTTTATTGATAACAATGGCGCAACCTCCCCTGGTGCGCCATTAGTAACTTTTTTATTATTTTTTTATTGATAAAAATTATTACACTATATAGAGGAGAGGAGTAGAGGAGGGAGGGAGGGAGGGAGCATTTACATTCGTTGACGAGGCGGTGGTTGGCGTCGCGTCGGAGATGCAGACCGTAGAAGGAGGAGGACGCCGGTCGTGGTCGTGGTCATGGGCCGGCCTCGTCGCGTCACGTCGGCGTTCTTTGTCAGCCATCGATGGACTGCGAGTAGCCCCGACGAAGTGTCCACCTCCGGGCTCGGGCTTCCTCGTCACGGCGGCGGAACGAGGTGCAGCTACCGGTGGGGTGGGGTGGGGCGGCTGCCGCGAATGGGGTTGGGGCGCGACGCGACTAGCCTAACCTAGGTTGGAGCGGGGAGGGTGCGGGGGGTCGTCGGCGGCGGTGGAGCGGGGGAGGGTGCGGGGGGGTCGTCAGCGGCAAGGGGGATCTGGCGCGGGGGGCGAGGGGAAAAGGGATAGAGGGGGGAAGAATAGCAATGGCGCACAACCCAGGGGTGCGCCATAAGTGCATCCATAGCAATGGCGCACCACCGTGGGGTGCGCCATTAGTAACTTTTTTTATTTTTGAAAATATCATTGTTTTTTGAAAATATCATCAAATTTGTTATTTGAAAATATCATCAAATTTGTTTTTTTGGATTTTTAATTGCATTCATTTGCGAATTGGTAAAACATTTATGAATATGAAAAAATATCATCAAATTTGAAAAAATATTCATGAATTCAAAAAGTGCCCATGAAATTTAAAAATATTCATGAGTTCAAAAAATATTAACAAATTCAATACTTTTTGTGAGTTAGTAATTCAATACCAGAATAAACACATAAATAAATATTCATGAGGACTAGAACAGAAGAAATATCATTACTAGTTTTAAAAAAAATATAATTGTTAGTAGTGGTGCGCCATTACCCTGGTGCGCCATTACTAGTTTTGGAAAAAAAATTGTTAGTAATAGGGCACAGTGTGTCTGGTGCGCCATTACTAGTTAAAACTATTAATGGCGCACTGTGCCCTGGTGCGCCATTAGTAGTTTTGGAAAAATAAAAAAAATTGCTAGTAATGGCGCACCGTGTGTCTGGTGCGCCATTAGTAATGAGGACACTAATGGCGCACCTGTATCTGGTGCGCCACTGCTATATAGCAGTGGCGCACCACATACATGGTGCACCATTAATGTCCATATCAGCTACAGCCCTTTTCCTAGTAGTGTTAGCTCGGCGGTAGCATTATAAGATGATCTCTCACTAAATTTGAAGGTACAAGTGTTCTCCCTGAGTATGCACCATTGTGAAAGTTCGTCGTGCCGAGACACCACATGATGATCGGGTGTGATAAGCTCTACGTTCACATACAATGGGTGCAAGCCAGTTTTGCACACGCAGAATACTCGGGTTAAACTTGACGAGCCTAGCATATGCAGGTATGTCCTCGGAACACTGAGACCAAAAGGTCGAGCGTGAATAATATAGTAGATATGATCAACATAGTGATGTTCACCATTGAAAACTACTCCATGTGACGTGATGATCGGACATGGTTTAGTTGATATGGATCACATGATCACTTAGATGATTAGAGGGATGTCTATCTAAGTGGGAGTTCTTAAGTAATATGATTAATTGAACTTTAATTTATCATGAACTTAGTACCTGATAGTATTTTACATGTCTATGTTGTTGTAGATCAATGGCACGTGCTACTGTTCCTTTGAATTTTAATGCGTTCCTAGAGAAAGCTAAGTTGAAAGATGATGGTAGCAACTAACTTGAGGATTATCCTCATTGCTGCACTGAAGAATTATGTCCTAGAAGCACCACTATGTGCAATACCCGCTGCAGGAGCAACAACAGACGTTGTGAACACCTGGCAGAGCAAAGCTGATGACTACTCGATAGTTCAGTGTGCCATGCTTTACGACTTAGAATCAGAACTTCAACGACGTTTTGAGCATCATGGAGCATATGAGATGTTCCAGGAGTTGAAGTTAATATTTCAAGCAAATGCCCGGACTGAGAGATATGAAGTCCCCAATAACTTCTATAGTTGCAAAATGGAGGAGAATAGTTCTGTCAGTGAGCATATACTCAAAATGTATGGGTGTCATAATCACTTGACTCAACTGGGAGTTAATTTTCCAGTTGATAGTGTCATTGACAGAGTTCTTCAATCACTGCCACCAAGCTACAAAAGCTTCGTGATGAATTATAACATGCAAGGGATGGATAAGACGATTCCCGAGCTCTTCGCAATGCTAAAGGCTGCGGAGGTAGAAATCAAGAAGGAGCATCAAGTGTTGAGGGTCAACAAGATCACCAGTTTCAAGAAAAAGGGCAAAGGGAAGAAGGGGAACTTCAAGAAGAACGGCAAGAAAGTTGCTGCTCAAGTGAAGAAGCCCAAGTCTAGACCTAAGCCTGAGACTGAGTGCATCTACTGCAAAGGGACTGGTCACTGGAAGCGGAACTGCCCCAAGTATTTGGTGGATAAGAAGGATCGCAAGGTGAACAAATGTATATGTGATATACATGTTATTGATGTGTACCTTACTAATGCTCGCAGTAGTGCCTGGGTATTTGATACTAGTTCTGTTGCTAATATTTGCAACTCGAAACATGGACTATGGATTAAGCGAAGATTGGCTAAGGACGAGGTGGCGATGCGCGTGGAAAATGGTTCCAAAGTCAATGTGATCGCCGTCGGCACGCTACCTCTACATCTACCTTCGGGATTAGTTTTATACCTGAATAATTGTTATTTGGTGCCAGCGTTAAGCATGAACATTATATCTGGATCTTGTTTGATGCGAGACAATTATTCATTTAAATCCAAGAATAATGGTTATTCTATTTATATGAGTAATGTCTTTTATGGTCATGCACCCTTGAATAGTGGTGTATTTTTGTTGAATCTCAATAGTAGTGACACACATATTCATAATATTGAAGCTAAAAGATGCAGAGTAGATAATTGTAGGGCAACTTATTTGTGGCACTGCTGTTTGGGTCATATTGGTGTAAAGCGCATGAAGAAACTCCATTCTGATGGACTTTTGGAATCACTTGATTATGAATCACTTGGTACTTGCGAACCATGCCTCATGGGCAAGATGACTAAAACTCTGTTCTCTGGAACAATGGAGCGAGCAACAGATTTATTGGAAATCATACATACTGATGTATGTGGTCCGATGAATATTGAGGCTCGCGGCGAGTATCGTTATTTTCTGACCTTCACGGATGATTTGAGCAGATACGGGTATATCTACTTGATGAAACATAAGTCTGAAACATTTGAAAAGTTCAAAGAATTTCAGAGTGAAGTGGAAAATCATCGTAACAAGAAAATAAAGTTTCTGCGATCTGATTGTGGAGGAGAATAATTGAGTTACGAGTTTGGTATTCATTTGAAACAATGCGGAATAGCTTCGCAACTCACGCCACCCGGAATACCACAGCATAATGGTCCGTCCGAACATCGTAACCGCACTTTATTAGATATGGTTCAATCTATGATGTCTCTTACTGATTTACCACTATCATTTTGGGGTTATGCTTTAGAGACGGCTGCTGATGTCTACTACGCAATCTCCTTCTTGTAGACGTTGTTAGGCCTCCAAGTGTAGAGGTTTGTAGGACAGTAGCAAATTTCCCTCAAGTGGATGACCTAAGGTTTATCAATCCGTGGGAGGCGTGGGATGAAGATGGTCTCTCTCAAGCAACCCTGCAACCAAATAACAAAGAGTCTCTTGTGTCCCCAACACACCCAATACAATGGTAAATTGTATAGGTGCACTAGTTCGGCGAAGAGATGGTGATACAAGTGCAATATGGATAGTAGATATAGGTTTTTGTAATATGAAATAATAAAAACAGCAGGGTAACTAATGATAAACGTGAGCGTAAACGGTATTGCAATGATAGGAAACAAGGCCTAGGATTCATACTTTCACTAGTGCAAGTTCTCTCAACAATAATAACATAGATAGATCGTATAACAATCCCTCATCATGCAACAAAGAGTCACTCCAAAGCCACTAATAGCGGAGAACAAACGTAGAGATTATGGTAGGGTACGAAACCACCTCAAAGTTATTCTTTCGGATCGATCTATTAAAGAGTTCGTACTAGAATATAGGTTTTTTTAATCTAAAAATATAAAAACAGCAAGGTAACTAATGATAAAAGTGAGCACAAACGGTATTGCAATTCTAGGAAACAAGGCCTAGGGTTCATACTTTCACTAGTGCAAGTTCTCTCAACAATAATAACATAATTGGATCATATAACTATCCCTCAACATGCAATAAAGAGTCAATCCAAAGTCACTAATAGCGGAGAACAAACGAAGAGATTATTGTAGGGTACGAAACCACCTCCAAGTCATTCTTTCTGATCAATCTATTCAAGAGTCCGTAGTAAAATAACACGAAGCTATTCTTTCCGTTTGATTTATCATAGAGTTCGTACTAGAATAACACCTTAAGACACAAATCAACCAAAACCCTAATGTCACCTAGATACTGCATCACACAATCTCAGATTCATCTATTCAACTAACACAAAGGACTTCAAAGAGTTCCCCAAAGTTTCTACTGGAGAGTCAAGACGAAAACATGTGCCAACCCCTATGCATAAGTTCACAATGTTACGGAACCCGCAAGTTGATCACCAAAGCATACATCAAGTGGACCACGTGAATATCCCATTGTCACCACAGATAAGCACATGCAAGAAATACATCAAGTGTTCTCAAATCCTTAAAGACTCAATCCGATAAGATAACTTCAAAGGGAAAACTCAATCCATTACAAGAGAGCAGAGGGGAAGAAACATCATAAGATCCAACTATAATAGCAAAGCTCGCGATACATCAAGATCGTGTCGAATCAAGAACATGAGAGAGAGAGAGAGAGAGAGATATCAAACACATAGCTACTGGTACACATTCAGCCCCGAGGGTGAACTACTCCCTCCTCGTCATGGAGAGCGCCGGGATGATGAAGATGGCCACCGGTGAGGGATCCCCCCTCCGGTAGGGTGCCAGAACAGGGGCCAGATTGGTTTTTGGTGGCTAGAGAGGATTGCGGCGGCGGAGCTCCCGATCTAGGTTATTTTCTGGAGGTTTATGTATTTATAGGAATTTTTTGCGTAGTTCTCACGTCAAGAAGGTGCCCGAGTCATCCCCGAGGTAGGTCCACGCGCCCGGGGGGGAGGGGGGGTGGGCGCACCCCCCACCCTCGTGGTTGATCCGGGACTCTTCTAGCCCAACTCTTTTATTCCGGGGTCTTCTTTTGGTCCATAAAAAATCGTCAAAAATTGGCACGTCAATTGGACTCTGTTTGGTATTCCTTTTCTGTAAAAGTCAAAAACAAGGAAAAAACAGAAACTGGCACTAGGCTCTAGGTTAATAGGTTAGTCCCAAAAATCAAATAAAATAGCATAAAAATGCATATAAAACATCCTAGATGGATAATATAATAGCATGGAATAATAAAAAATTATAGATATGTTGGAGACGTATCAAGCATCCCCAAGCTTAATTCCTGCTCGTCCTCGAGTAGGTAAATGATAAAACAGAATTTTGATGTGGAATGCTACCTAACATATTTATCAATGTAATCTTCTTTATTGTGGCATATGAATATTCAGATCCATAAGATTCAAAACAAAAGTTTAATATTGACATGAAAACAATAATACTTCAAGCAGACTAACAAATCAAACATGTCTTCTCAAAATAACATGGCCAAAGCAAGCTATCCCTACAAAATCATATAGTCTGGCTATGCTCTATCTTCATCACACAAAAAATTTAAATCATGCACAACCCCGATGACAAGCCAAGCAATTGTTTCATACTTTTGATGTTCTCAAACTTTTTCAATCTTCACGCATACATGAGCGGGAGCCATGGACATAGCACTATAGGTGGAATAGAATGGTGGTTGTGGAGAAGACAAAAAGGAGAAGATAGTCTCACATCAACTAGGCGTATCAACGGGCTATGGAGATGCCCATCAATAGATATCAATGTGAGTGAGTAGGGATTGCCATGCAATGGATGCACTAGAGCTATAAGTGTATGAAACCTCAACAAAATAAATTAAGTGGGTGTGCATCCAACTTGCTTGCTCACGAAGACCTAGGGCATTTTGAGGAAGCCCATCATTGGAATATACAAGCCAAGTTCTATAATGTAAAATTCCCACTAGTATATGAAAGTGACAACATAGGAGACTCTCTATCATGAAGATCATAGTGCTACTTTGAAGCACAAGTGTGGTAAAAGGATAGTAGCATTGCCCCTTCTCTCTTTTTCTCTCATTTTTTGGGCCATCTCTTTTTTTTGGGCCTTTCTCTTTTCTTTCTTTTTATTAGGGCTTCTTTGGCCTCTTTTTTTCGTCCGGAGTCTCATCCCGACTTGTGGGGGAATCATAGTCTCCATCATCCTTTCCTCACTGGGACAATGCTCTAATAATGATGATCATAACACTTTTATTTACTTACAACTCAATACTTAGAACAATATATGACTCTATGTGAATGCCTCCGGCGGTGTACCGGGATGTGCAATGAATCAAGAGTGACATGTCTGAAAGAATTATGAACGGTAGCTTTGCCACAAATACGATGTCAACTACATGATCATGCAAAGCAATATGACAATGATGGAGCGTGTCATAATAAACGAAACTGTGGAAAGTTGCACGGCAATATATCTCGGAATGGCTATGGAAATGCCATAATAGGTAGGTATGGTAGCTGTTTTGAGGAAGTAATGGTGGGTGTATGGTACCGGCGAAAGTTGCGTGGCACAAGAGAGGCTAGCAATGGTGGAAGGGTGAGAGTGCGTATAATCCATGGACTCAACATTAGTCATAAAGAACTCACATACTTATTGCAAAAATCTATTAGTTATCGAAACGAAGTACTACGCGCATGCTCCTAGGGGGATGGATTGGTAGGAAAAACCATCGTTCGTCCCCGACCGCCGCTCATAAGGAAGACAATCAATAAATAAATCATGCTCCGACTTCATCACATAACGGTTCACCATACGTGCATGCTACGGGAAGCACAAACTTTATCACAAGTATCTCTCAAATTCACAACTACTCAACTAGCATGACTCTAATATCACCAGCTTCATATCTCAAAACAATCATAAGGAATCAAACTTCTCATAGTATTCAATGCACTTTATATGATAGTTTTTTTATACCCATCTTGAATGCCTATCATATGAGGACTAATTTCATAACCAAAGCAAATTAACATGCTGTTTAGGACTCTCAAAATAATATAAGTGAAGCATGAGAGTTCATCTACTTCTACAAAATAAAAGCACCACCGTGCTCTAAAAGGATATAAGTGAAGCACTAGAGCAACTGACAAACTACTCCGAAAGATATAAGTGAAGATCAATGAGTAGCCGAATAACTATGTAACTATGTGAAGACTCTCTAACATTTAAGAATTTTAGATCTTGGGATTTTATTCAAACAGCAAGCAAAATAAAATAAAATAAAATGATGCTCCAAGCAAAACACATATCATGTGGTGAATAAAAATATAGCTCCAAGTAAAGTTACCGATGAACGAAGACGAAAGAGGGGATGCCATCCGGGGCATCCCCAAGCTTAGGCTCTTGGTTGTCCTTGAATATTACCTTGGGGTGCCTTGGGAATCCCCAAGCTTAGGCTCTCGCCACTCCTTATTCAATAGTCCATCGAATCTTTACCCAAAACTTGAAAACCTCACAACACAAAACTCAACAGAAAACTCGTAAGCTCCGTTAGTACAAGAAAATAAATCACCACTTAGGTACTGTTTTGAAATCATTCTAAATTCATATTGGTGTTATATCTACTGTATTCCAACTTTTCTATGGTTCATACCCTTCGATAAAACTCATAGATTCATCAAAATAAGCAAATAACACAATGAAAACAGAATCTGTCCAAAACAGAACAGTCTGTAGTAATCTGTATCATCCGAATACTTCTGTAACTCCAAAAATTCTGAAAAACTAGGACAACCTGGATAATTTTTATATTAATCTTCTTCAAAAAGAATCAGTATTTTATCACGTTCTGGTGATTGTTAATAATTATTTTCGTGAGCACAAAGTTTCTGTCTTTTTCAGCAAGATCAAACAACTATCACCCAAGAAGATCCTATTTGTTCTACTTGGCACAAAAACTAATTAAAACATAAAACCACATCTAACGAGAGGCTAGATAGATTATTTATTACTAAACAGGAGAAAAAAGCAAGGAACAAAAATAAAATTGGGTTGCCTCCCAACAAGCGCTAACGTTTAACGCCCCTAGCTAGCTAGGCATGATGATTTCAGTGATGCTCACATAAAAGATAAGAATTGAAACACAAAGAGATCATGAAGAATATGACTAGCACATTTAAGTCTAACCCACTTCCTATGCATAGGAATTTTGTGAGCAAACAACTTATATTAACAATAATCAACTAGCATAGGAAGGCAAAACAAGCATAACTTCAAAACTTTAAGCACATAGAGAGGAAACTTGACATTATTGCTGTAGCGACCAGACCTCAAACAGTCCGATCTCTGTGCATAAGTGTCATCCCTGGATCGGTAATGCTGACACACATAGTACTTGAAGGATTTATAACAGAGTAGCAATCACACACATATTACATCGAATGTCTCAAAAGAGAACTTATTACAATAAATATGGCTTAAGGCCATCTAATATGGTAACAGCGGAAGGCTTGGAAGATAAAGTGAGTCCATCAACTCCAACAGCATCACTGAGTGAAAGACCACGACCTAAGGCTCCTTACTCGTCGTCTGAAAAGTCTGCAACATGATACGTTGCAGCCCGAAAACGGGTCAGCACATGGAATATGCTGGCAATGTAACACAAAAGAATAATGAATAGAATAATGCTATCACTACATGCATATATGGCTGGTGGAGGCTGTAGGGTTAATATGTTTTGCGAAAAGCCAATTTTTCCCTACTGCAAAGGAATAAGTTTTATTTAACTACAAAATTTGTTGAAAAATATTGAGAAGGTAAACCCCCTCTCAATCCCAATTAAAAGTAATCATTAACAACCATCAAATTAATTAAGCAGTGATGAGATCAACATGATAATCCAAGAACTAGATACTCAAGATGTCCATAACCGGGGACACGGCTAACCATGATTAGTTTGTACACTCTGTAGAGGTTTGTGCACTTTTCCCCACAAGACTCGATCTCCTCCGTTGGATTTTTCGCACTACATGGTGTTTGAGAAACGGATGACCGAGACACAGTCTTTCAGAAGCGTTAGCACCTTACGATGGGTAGACCGTACCACCTACATCCCCTACATCTGCTAGTCTACCACTGTAAGAGTTCACACGACTTAATCAACTATGCTAGAGCCCATAATAGCTTGTGGCTGCACACGGAAGTTTCTAGCATGAATAATCTCATGATCCCTTTGAGCCTGGGTGGCGGTTGTAACATCCCAAGATTTTAATCTTGTTTTGCAAATTAAAATTTTGCCAGGAAATTAAAACTTTTATTTTCTGGGCTCCCTTTTTGTTTTTTTACTTTTCCTTCCTTTTTATCATGGAGTTATTTCCTTCAGTGAAAACTTTTCAAATATGTTATTGGACTTGTTTATCCTCTCAATAAAAATCTTTTCTTTTCATCAGAGGAATTAATTATATAATAATCTCCATAGTCTTTATTTTCTTGAAAAATGGTTTCCCATGGTTTTATGGTCCTTTTTGAACTGCAACCTTTTTATAAATTCTTTCAAAAATTCCACCAAAATTTGGGGATGTCCTGTGATGTCACCAAACCACTTTTATGCAAAAAGATATTTCATTCCTTGGATATTTTGAGCTCTACATCATATTTTCAAATCTGGTCCAATGAGCAGTTTTACACTACAACCCATTTAAATACTTCTTTCTAGCCTCCACCAAAATTATGGGATGCTGGTAGTAGCTTATGATTCAACTTTATGCAAAAACCCAGTGATGTTATTTGAAAATTTTGAGTGAATCAACCTCATCTTCATTCTGGTCCAACATGATGGTTTGTACAGCATCCATATTCTTGCTTGCTCTTTGGCCCTTTATTCTTTCCCCTGCTTGTAGACCACCCTACAAAATCCCTAAGTCCAGGAGCATGCAACCATTGGAATATTTTTGGTTCATGAAATGATACCACTTACCTCCTGTCCAGAATTGAAGTTTTGCAAAGCTTGCACTAACAAGTTTCTTCATTTGGCAAACTAACCTTACCACCCTCTCTTTCATCTAAAGAGACCCCACTCTGGAAGTTTTGGCCACTCCAAGAAATGCCTAAGTGCCCTTGGCATTTTGTCAAACACCTTATGGGCATGATCTGTTTTGACATGAGTTTTTGTTTACACTGTGAACTTAATCCCCTGACCAGAACAGCATGTCCAATGGTTTTGCCTTAGACTATAACCCCACCCTGCTAACTTTCTTGTGGTTTGGAGCCCCCTAACATGCCATAGCATTTCGTCGAGCATGTTCCGTGCGTGCTCTGGGCGCGAGCAGAGCACGCGTTTTGCACGTGCCGCACCCGGGCCGACGCGTCGCACCTATGATTTCTGAACGCCCCGCGGAGCCACGCCACTCACTAACCTTCTCCCCGCAACGCGCCAAGCCGCCCTGGCAGCCTACAACACCGCCGTCAGAGCCCTTGGCGGCACGCCGGCGTCCGCAGCGCGTCTCGGCCAGGTTGGTGCTGCCCAAGCCGCCAGTGCTCGCCACCTGCCCCCTGGAACAGCGCGAGCTCATCCACAAGCATGTCCTATAGCACACGTCGCCGCCACGTCGCCCAAGCTACAGAAAGACGGTCGCCGGCAACTTTATTCGCGGCAACCATTGGAACCGACCTCGATCGCCTATTTAAGGAGCCCCGAGCTCGTCCCCGCTCGCAGGCAGTCTCAAGCCATCTCCCTAGGACCCCCCTTGGCCAGCAATCGAACCGGGGAGGCCGTCTTCCCCGACTCCGGCCAGTTCGGCCACCGCCGCCTCCGGCTCCGCTTATGCAACCAGGCCTCCCCTCTCCACTCTCTTCACCAGAACACCTCTCCCCTCGTGAGTGCATCCCCTATTAAATCTTGACCGGGACTCGCCATGGCAGAAATTCACTTGCCCGACGGCCACCGTCCCGCCCATGGCTTCGCCGCCAGCAGCTCCGGCCCACCCTCGAGGCCAAAGCGACCACCGGAGTGACCGCCTCGGCCCCGAGTCCGCTGGTGATCTCGCTTCCCGAACGGTGCCGCCCGTTCGCGGCGAAGGCCGCCGAGTTCCGCCTCTCGAGCAGAGGAAGAAGAGTGGAGGCGGACTAGTCAAACCTGACTAGTGGGCCATCTGGACCCACTGTCAGTGACTCCCCGCGCCGTCCACGCTGGATAAGTGGAAACGTATTTCCAGAATACGCTTTCGACGTGTACGTGTTTATTCGAACCGTTTTCTTTTCTGTTTTATTTTTAAATAACAGATTTTGACCAAAACTTTGACCAGCTATAACTTTTTAAATATAACTCCAAATGAATTGATTCTTTTTCCTACATATCTCAAATTCTGTCTAGTTTATTTTAAGATTTATTTGAAAAAAATTCAGACTACTTTTTTGTGCTGTTTTTGAAATGTGTGTTGATTCAAAAATATTTTCAAATAGGATTTTGGAGAGAGAGGAGAAAACTTTGAAAAGTTTTGGAGTGCACCCTGCCTTTCCACACCTTGAAGGCAAGCATTCTGAACCCTGGCATAATATGTTGCATACATGGTTTGACACGATTATGGCACCACCTCAATACGTGGAACTCGTTATTTTATG
This sequence comes from Aegilops longissima, assembly GCA_021605205.1. Classification (NCBI taxonomy): domain Eukaryota; kingdom Viridiplantae; phylum Streptophyta; class Magnoliopsida; order Poales; family Poaceae; genus Aegilops; species Aegilops longissima. The sequence continues at coordinate 509,615,976 of CM038681.1, forward strand.
TGGTGATGTGATCGTTTGCATAAATGCTTAGTCGAAATTTCCTTGCGGTTGGAAATAGACATGCTTGTGATAATGATCATCCTCATATGCCTTTCGTGCCTATCGGAAGGAAGACGGGAAAGTCTCTGTCTTGGGTAGACCCGAGCTTGTCCCTAGTTCCTCGTCGAGACGAGTGTGTCCGGCATGGCATGAGAGGTATGATGAGTGGTGATTCTATCTGTTGGATGAAATAGATTGGTTATGCTAATCATGCAGGGAATACTTAAACCTCCTGAGTCGACCATAGATCGAGTCTTGTTCTAGTAACCCCCATACTTGTTTCGTACTACCACTTGTCCCTGCCATACGTGGGGTACGGTTCAGTAAGTTGTCAACCCTTTCCTAGCACACACCATACGAGAGAGGCCATAGTGGAAGATACCGAGGCATCCGTAGGCATGCCATCCGACCGGGGCATGGGTGTTTCGGTTGTAGCCAAGGGGTAGCTCCCTAGTTTTGCTGCATATAAATTTTGTGATCCCATGCTACGTCGAGGTTGTAGCCTCCCCACTTAGAGTTTTGCATGACAGGCGTCATGGGTGATTCCAGACACCGGTAAGTTAAGCTGGTGTGTGCAAGTTAGGTGCGTTTTCAACTAAAAGGCCGTAGACGGAATTAGTCCCGATGGACTAAAGGAATCCGTTACTCGTGGGTAAAGAGTACAGCCTCTGCAGAGATTAAAACCTATTCGAATAGCCGTGTCCATGGTTAAGGATTACATTCTGGGATGGGTCAAGTGTGGGTCTTAGTGTCGGTCTTCGGAGGAGAAACTGTTAAACCAAACTGGGATACCGACTTGTGACTTGTGAGGACCATGATTATTATTTTTGTTATGGACTAACCGTCATATTATCTGAGTTATCGAACATCCCTGAGATGGTTCTACCTCCTGGATATTCACTGTGATATTTATAAGCCCTTTATGCGGTGTCGCTGAGACGCATGACTGTGGCATGCTTGTTATTTATTTTACTTTATAAGCCCTTTATGTGGTGTCGCTCAGACGCCCGACTGTGGCATGCTTGTTATTTATTTTGCTTTATAAGCCCTTTATGTGGTGTCACTCAGACGCCCGACTGTGGCATGCTTGTTATATATTTTACTTTATAAGCCTTTATGTGGTGTCGCTCAGACGCCCTACTGAGGCATGCTTGTTATTTACCATCAACTCGAGACGTCGCTTCAGACATCCGAATGGTGCACTTTATTCCTACTCTGTCATTACATATTCATGGTTACACATTTATAACCAGCCTGCATGCATCAAGGAATTTTTTTTATGACTGACATTGTGATTATAGAATATTTTCAAAGCATGACTATCGGTTATTGCATTATACCTATGTTCATAATGTTTGCGAGTACATTCAAATTACTCACTGGCTTGTCCCTTGCTATTGTCTTTGCCAGACTTCTTGCGCGGAGAGGAGCGATCGTGATGACAGCCCCGGAACCTAAGCAAGGGTGATAGCAGTCTCGCGAAGATAGGAGTTAACCTGGTCAGCTGTTCCTGTGGGAAATGGAGTCCCATAGACGCTGATGATCCACAAACCACTTCCGCCATCAACCTCTAGAAACCATTTGTTGTACTCACAGACCAGAATGGTCTTGTACCACATATTTTGTATTTTTGCTTGGAATTTCTGTATCAAGTTGGTGCCTCATCAGCTAACAGTAATCCCGGGGCTGGTGAGCACAACGGCCATTTTCTGGGAATTATATCCCAAAAATCCGGTCGTCACGAACTTGGTATCAGAGCCAGGCTGACCATTGGCTAATCCTATCTTAGCCGGGTCAATAAATCTAGGTAAGCCAAACCACCAGACCTTAACCAAAACCCAGCCAAGCTTCTCATGCAACATAGCCACACAGTGACCCCGACACTTTTGGCAGTCGGTGCCCAACATATCAACCTAGCCTGTCGATCACGCGCCAGTGATCGATGCCTATAATGTCTCATTCGCAAGTGTGCGAAGGAAGACTTCGTCCCCTTTTTCTATAAAAAGGGCATGCTCGCCTCAACCCAGACAAAGATAGCCTCTACCCTGCATCGAGCCTTAATGCCCGGCCCGTAGTGCACAATGAGACCACAAAGAACCAACCTTGAGGTTTTGTGACCATACTGCAAACCTCACCCGTCGTGTTTATGCATTAGAAGAGCCCCTGAATATGTTGTGTACCAAGGGTCCATGAGCGGCGAGAGCCGTCAATTCAGGCCACTATGCACATCTACGAGGGGTCTATCGCCGAACGCCTTACAGTGTTCACCGAAGGACAACTTCCTTCGAGCCACAAGCCATCCAGCTAGCTGCTCGAGAGGCTACAGCTCAACTCCGCAGCTTGTCGCCAGAGTTAACTGTCGCTCGTTCTACTACTACCCCAGACGTGAAGGGTATGGTAGACCACCCTAGGTTGCCAACGGAGATCACGAGACGGATCCTGCACTATTGCACCTAGTGCGCTATGTAGGTGCACTGGAGGGACTGTTCGATCAAATCACCATTGATCTGATCGCAGCTCGTGGAGAGCTAGTTCGTCGAGCCCCGGCAAGAGAAGAGAACGAGCCCGACGCCGACAACCCAGTCGTGCTGTTCGGACACCCGATCGAGTCCCTGAGGTCTGCCCCAGCCATCAGCCAAGGCGCTTTGATGACCCTGTATGCTTTGTCGCCTCCTCGGGAGCACACTCCAACGGGGTTGTGGCCAACAATCCCCGAGATGGTCATCATCGCTACCCCGAGCCTGCAGCCCCTCAACCCTCTCCAGCTAATTCTGACATTGAGACCCGTGGAGAAGCCTCGACATCCACAAGGCGCGCCCGCTTGGATGTAAACGAGGTAGACTAAGTCACTCGAGTAGTGCCGAGTCTCAGTGTATCCTTGCTTTGTAATCGTGTGACCTTGTGAATTAGCGCAGCCTGCTGTTGTGCCACTGTTTTAATAGTAACCTTGCATATTTATGTCAGCACGCAGTTGCGTATTTTTGCTGGCACAGCTACCAAAACCACCCCGACAACACCCACAGTGATACGTCTCTTTGGTGAGATATGTATCTGTGGCTTTGACCCCGACCCTTGGAGCTGGGCTGGCAAATTAATTACCTTTCACCACGGTAAAATGACCCAGTTCCAATGCTATAAAAAGGCCACCGCGTGACCTTGCCAAGCACCCCTCACTTGTGCACCCTCCTCACAACCATTTCTTACCTTGCCGAGCCCTAGTATTTATCTGAGAACTCCAGATGCAACCCCGGGTAGTTTTGTCAAGATATTGTGGGATTTTACCTGCAGTACGATGGGCGCTACCCAGCCACCCCAGTATGAGCTGTTCAAATCGAGAATCATCCCTTCCACCTCGAGATACTGGGCAGCAGTGCACATCCCTCCCGTAAGCCCAAATCAAGACCCAACGGAGGTCTCCTTCGTGGGGAAATCTATGCCGACCCCACCTATGGCCATAGAAGATGCTGCATACGAAGCGCTTGCTCGCCTTCGATTCGCGGTACCCTATGCCAGCGAACAAGGGTACTATTACTTTCCAAGCCATGCAGCATGCGGAGGAGTAGCATCTTTTCCCGGTGGAAGAATTGAGAGAGACCCAGTCCTGGCCAACCTTGTCCAGTACGTCATCGCTCAAGAGCGTTTAACCCAACGTGTAATGGGTTATCTCCAGAGCCTCGCGGATTTAAATCCTCAGATCGCCATCGGCAGATCACTGAGGCCCGACCAGGAGAGACACATTCATCGGCTGATCAATCCGCTTTCTCCGATAAAAGAGGAGTGTATCCCAGTACCAGACACGTTTTCTCGGGACCCCGTCCAGTTGCCGTTTGCATTATAGACGTCGCTGCTGTGTTTATTATCGCAACTTTTATTTATGCGTTGTAACTTATGCGTGGTACCCCGAGTTTGTGCGGCAAGTAAATTATTTAGTTTCTATTAATGTGAGTAGTTCTGTTGCGGTTTGACTCTAATGTATTACTGTTTTCTCTCGCGAGAAATCCTGGAGTGGGATTTCTTTTCCCTGAGTTGCTGCATCCTATATCTTCTCACGACATGGATTTATTCACGCAACACACCACCACTCGAACACGTACACTGCTTGCAAAATCTCGTAACCGTGGAGTACTGTGTTTTCAAAACACCTCTTAGCTAATCTCGAGGACGAGATTTTTCATAAGGGGGGTAGTGTTGTAACACCCCAAAATTTTAATCTTGTTTTATAAATTAAAATTTTGCCAGGAAATTAAAACTTTTATTTTCTGGGCTCCCTTTTTGTTTTTTTTAACTTTTCCTTCCTTTTTATCATGGAGTTATTTCCTTCAGTGCAAACTTTTCAAATATGTTATTGGACTTGTTTATCCTCTCAATAAAAATATTTTCTTTTCATCAGAGGAATTAATTATATAATAATCTCCGTAGTCTTTATTTTCTTAAAAAATGGTTTCCCATGGTTTTATGGTCCTTTTTGAACTGCAACGTTTTTATAAATTCTTTCAAAAATTCCACTAAAATTTGGGGATGTCCTGTGATGTCACCAAACCACTTTTATGCAAAAAGATATTTCATTCCTTGGATATTTTGAGCTCTACATCATATTTTCAAATCTGGTCCAATGAGCAGTTTTACACTACAACCCATTTAAATACTTCTTTCTAGCCTCCACCAAAATTATCGGATGCTGGTATTAGCTTATGATTCAACTTTATGCAAAAACCCAGTGATGTTATTTGAAATTTTTGAGTGAATCAACCTCATCTTCATTCTAGTCCAACATGATGGTTTGTACAACATCCATATTCTTGCTTGCTCTTTGGCCCTTTATTCTTTCCCCTGGTTGTAGACCACCCTACAAAACCCCTAAGTCCAAGAGCATGCAACCATTGGAATATTTTTGGTTCATGAAATGATGCCACTTACCTCCTGTCCAGAATTGAAGTTTTGCAAAGCTTGCACTAACAAGTTTCTTCATTTGGCAAACTAACCTTACCACCCTCTCTTTCATCTAAAGAGACCCCACTCTGGAAGTTTTGGCCACTCCAAGAAATGCCTAAGTGCCCTTGGCATTTTGTCAAACACCTTATGGGCATGATCTATTTTGACATGAGTTTTTGTTTACACTGTGAACTTAATCCCCGACTGCACCAAAGATGTCCAATGGTTTTGCCTTAGACTATAACCCCACCCTGCTAACTTTCTTGTGGTTTGGAGCCCCCTAACATGCCATAGCATTTCGTCGAGCACGTTCCGTGTGTGCTCTGGGTGCCAGCAGAGCACGCGTTTTGCACGTGTCGCGCCCGGGCCGACGCGTCGCACCTCTGATTTCTGCACGCCCTGCGGAGCCACGCCACTCACTAACCTTCTCCCCGCAATGCGCCAAGCCGCCCTGGCAGCCTACAGCACCGCCATCAGAGCCCTTGGCGGCACGCCGGCGTCCGCAGCGCGTCTCGGCCAGGTCGGTGCCGCCCAAGCCGCCAGCGCTCGCCACCTGCCCCCTGGAACAGCGCGAGCTCATCCACAAGCATGTCCTATAGCACACGTCGCCGCCACGTCGCCCAAGCTACAGAAAGACGGTCGCGGGCGACCTTATCCGCGGCCACCATCGGAACCGACCTCGATCGCCTATTTAAGGAGCCCCGAGCTCGTCCCCGCTCGCAGGCAGTCTCAAGCCATCTCCCTAGGACCCCCCTTGGCCAGCAATCGAACCGGGGAGACCGTCTTCCCCAACTCCGGCCAGTTCGGCCACCGCCGCCTCCCGACTCCGTTCGGCGCAACCAGGGCCTCCCCCTCTCCACTCTCTTCACCAGGAACCCCCTCTCCCCCTCGTGAGTCCATCCCCCTATTCAATCTTGATCGGGACTCACCGCGGGCAGAAATTCACTTTGCCCGACGGCCACCGTCCGCCGCGAAGCTCGCCGCCGGCAGCTCCATCCACTGCTGAGGCCAAAGCGACCACCGAAGTGACCGCCTCGGCCCCATGAGTCCGCGGGTGATCTCAGTTTCCCGAACGGTGCCGCCGTTCGCCGGCGAGCGTCGCCGGAGTTCCGTCCCCTCTCAGGCAGAGGAAGAAAAGGGGAGGCGGACTAGTCAAACCTGACTAGTGGGCCACCTGGACCCACTGTCAGTGACTCCCCGTGTCGTCCACGCTGGATAAGTGGAAACGTATTTCCAGAATACGCTTTCGACGTGTACGTGTTTATTCGAACCGTTTTCTTTTCTGTTTTATTTTTAAATAACAGATTTTGTCCAAAACTTTGACCAGCTATAACTTTTTAAATATAACTCCAAATGAATTGATTCTTTTTCCTACATCTCTCAAATTCTGTCTAGTTTATTTTAAGATTTATTTGAAAAAAAATTAGACTACTTTTTTGTGCTGTTTTGGAAATGTGTGTTGATTCAAAAATATTTTCAAATAGGATTTTGGAGAGAGAGGAGAAAACTTTCAAAAGTTTTGGAGTGCAACCTGCCTTTCCACACCTTGAAGGCAAGCATTCTGAACGCTGGCATAATATGTTGCATACATGGTTTGACACGATTATGGCACCACCTCAATACGTGGAACTCGTTATTTTATGTGGTGATGTGATCGTTTGCATAAATGCTGATTCGAAATTTCCTTGCTGTTGGAAATAGACATGCTTGTGATAATGATCATCCTCGTATGCCTTTCATGCCTACCGGAAGGAAGACGGGAAAGTCTCTATCTTGGGTAGACCCGAGCTTGTCCCTAGTTCCTCGTCGAGACGAGTGTGTCTGGCATGGCATGAGAGGTATGATGAGTGGTGATTCTATCTGTTGGATGAAATAGATTGGTTATGCTAATCATGCAGGGAATACTTAAACCTCCTGAGTCGACCATAGATCGAGTCTTGTTCTAGTAACCCCCATACTTGTTTCGTACTACCACTTGTCCCTGCCATACGTGGGGTACGGTTCAGTAAGTTGTCAACCCCTTTCCTAGCACACACCATACAGAGAGGCCATAGTGGAAGATACCGGAGGCATCCGGTAGGCATGCCATCTGACCCGGGGGCATGGGTGTTTCGGTTGTAGCCGAAGGGGTAGCTCCCCTAGTTTGCGCGCGGTATAAATTTTGTGATCCCATGCTACGTCGAGGTTGTAGCCTCCCCACTTAGAGTTTTGCATGACAAAGCGCCATGGGTGATTCAGACACCGTAAGTTAAGTTGGTGTGTGTGTTAGGTGCGTTTTCAACTAAAAGGTCAGAGACGGAATTAGTCCCGATGGACTAAAGGAACTGTTACTCGTGGGTAAAGAGTACAGCCTCTGCAGAGATTAAACCTATTCAATAGCCGTGTCCATGGTTAAGGATTACATTCTGGGATGGGTCAAGTGTGGGTCTTAGTGTCGGTCTTCGGAGGAGAAACTGTTAAACCAAACTGGGATACCGACTTGTGACTTGTGAGGACCATGATTATTATTTTTGTTATGGACTAACCGTCATATTATCTGAGTTATCGAACATCCCTGAGATGGTTCTACCTCCTGGATATTCACTGTGATGTTTATAAGCCCTTTATGCGGTGTCGCTGAGACGCCCGACTGTGGCATGCTTGTTATTTATTTTACTTTATAAGCCCTTTATGTGGTGTCGCTCAGACGCCCGACTGTGGCATGCCTGTTATTTATTTTGCTTTATAAGCCCTTTATGTGGTGTCGCTCAGACGCCCGACCGTGGCATGCTTGTTATTTATTTTACTTTATAAGCCCTTTATGTGGTGTCGCTCAGACAACCGACTTAGGCATGCTTGTTATTTACCATCAACTCAAGACGTCGCTTCAGACATCCGAATGGTGCACTTTATTCCTACTCTGTCATTACATATTCATGGTTACACATTTATAACCTGCCTGCATGCATCTAGGATTTTTTTTAATGACTGACGTTGTGATTATAGAATATTTTCAAAGCATGACTATCGGTTATTGCATTATACCTGTGTTCATAATGTTTGCGAGTACATTCAAAGTACTCACTGGGTTGTCCCTGGCTATTGTCTTGGCCAGACTTCTTGCGCGGAGAGGAGCGATCGTGATGACAGCCCCGGAACCTAAGCAAGGGTGATAGCAGTCTCGCGAAGATAGGAGTTAACCTGGTCAGCTATTCCTGTGGGAAATGGAGTCCCATAGACGTTGATGATCCACAAAGCGCTTCCGCCATCAACCTCTAGAAACCATTTGTTGTACTCACAGACCAGAATGGTCTTGTACCACATATTTTGTATTTTTGCTTGGAATTTCTGTATCAAGTTGGTGCCTCATCAGCTAACAGTAATCCTGGGGCTGGTGAGCACAACGGCCATTTTCTGGGAATTATATCCCGAAAATCCGGTCGTAACAGCGGTCCATAGCAGAATCACACGGTACCCCGGGATTTCCAAAAAAACGGCAATCACTGGAATTCCCCAGGTGCCTCAATCCACCCAGATGTGTATTTAAGTTCCCACCTTAAGTTGAACCATTAATTAACAATCTCACATCTGTTATGAAATATACTCAAACCCAATCCACGTCTACGAGCATAGCATGGCAATATAAGCATAACGTAATAGTAACTCCCAAGGTTTGAATGCAGGGCAATAGGTTCCTACCTCATAACCTACTTCCCAATACCCACATGTTATCAGTCCTACTCATGCAACGTTTGAGGATGAAACTAATGCATAAAGCTGGTATGAAAGGGATATGATCAAAGTGTTACTTGCCTTGTTGATGATCCGCGAAACCTAGAGACTCGTAGTAGCATGCTTCGCACTCCGGGTACTCTATCGCAAACAAATACATATACAATAAGTAAACAAGCAAGGGCACGGGTAAAACTCAAATAAGAGATCTAACCAGAAAGTTCAACTTAAGAACTCCGGTTTGCAAAAAGAATCAAATCAAACGAAGCAACAAAACTCAAACGGCGGAAGAAACAAGCTTCGTTTACTAATTTGGACTAAAGTCAAATTTTACAGTAGCAAAAACTTGATTAAGTTGGTTAAACAGAAAGAGGGTTTCGAGACAAAACTCTAGGCGCTTGAATCGCCTGATTCCGATAAACGAGCGAAAATTTATACTAAATTGAAATTTGGATCAGAGATCGCGATCGAAAATAATCGTGGAAAATTCGAGAAAAAGAAAAACTGAAGAACAGGCTAACGAACGAATGTTCGCTGTCTGCGGCTAAACAGTGAAAACCGTTCGTTAAAACGAACTAACGAACGGGCGTTCGCTAATTAACTAAACCGGAATAGAATAAACCGATCTAGAAAAAAAATAAACCGCAGGTCGAAAAAGAAAAACCGTACGGTTTTCCGAAGAAAACTGGCGGTAGCGGCGGCGGCTACCTCCGGCAAGTCCGGCGAGGGCGTCGGCGGTGGCAGGCGGCTCTGGCGAGGCGGCGCGGGGCGGAGGGTCGGCGGCGGGGTGATACGTCTCCAACGTATCTATAATTTATGAAGCATTGATGCTATATTATTATGTGTTTTGAATGATTATGGGCTTTATTATACACTTTTATATTACTTTTGGGACTAAACTATTAACCGGAGGCCCAGCCCTTATTGCTCTTTTATTGCCTGCTTTAGTATTTCGAGGAAAAGGAATATCAAACGGAGTCCAAAAGGAATGAAACCTTCGGCAGCGTGATTTTTTGGAAGAATATGATCCGGGAGACTTGGAATTCATGTCAGAAGATCCTCGAGGAGGCCACGAGATAGGAGGGCGCCCCCCTCATCGGGCGCGCCCCCCTGTCTCGTGGGCCCCTCAAGCACATCCCGGCCGACTTCTTTCGCCTATATAAGCCCACGTACCCTAAAAACATCGAATATCAAGATAGATCGGGAGTTCCACCGCCGCAAACCTCTTTAGCCCCCAAAAACCTCTCGGGGGCCCGTTTCGGCACCCTGCCGGAGGGGGAACCCATCACCGATGGCCATCTTCATCATCCCGGCGCTATCCATGACGAGGAGGGAGTAGTTCACCCTCGGGGCTGAGGGTATGTACCAGTAGCTATGTGTTTGATCTCTCTCTCTCTCATGTTCTCTCTATGGCACGATCTTGATGTATCGCGAGCTTTGTTATTATAGTTGGATCTTATGATGTTTCTCCCCCTCTACTCCCTTGTGATGAATTGAGTTTCCCTATTGAAGTTATCTTATCGGATTGAGTCTGTGATTTGAGAACACTTGATGTATGTCTTGCCGTGTTTATCTTTGGTGACAATGGGATATCACGTGCCACTTGATGTATGTTTTGGTGACCAACTTGTGGGTTCCGCCCATGAACCTATGCATAGGGGTTGGCACACGTACTTGACTCTCCGGTAGAAACTTTGGGTCACTCTTTGAAGTACTTTGTGTGGGTTGGATGAATCTGAGATTGTGTGATGCATATCGTATAATCATGCCCACAGATACTTGAGGTGACAATGGAGTATCTAGGTGACATTAGGGTTTTGGTTGATTTGTGTCTTAAGGTGTTATTCTAGTACGAACTCTTTAATAGATCAATCCGAAAGAATAACTTTGAGGTGGTTCCGTACCCTATCATAATATCTACGTTTGTTCTTCGCTATTAGTTGCTTTGGAGTGACTCTTTCTTGCATGATGAGGGATTGTTATACGATCTATCTATGTTATTATTGTTGAGAGAACTTGCACTAGTGAAAGTATGAATCCTAGGCCTTGTTTCCTATCATTGCAATACCGTTTACGCTCACATTTATCATTAGTTACCCTGCTGTTTTTATTATTTCATATTACAAAAACCTATATCTACTATCCATATTGCACTTGTATCACCATCTCTTCGCCGAACTAGTGCACCTATACAATTTACCATTGTATTGGGTGTGTTGGGGACACAAGAGACTCTTTGTTATTTGGTTGCAGGGTTGTTTGAGAGAGACCATCTTCATCCTACGCCTCCCACGGATTGATAAACCTTAGGTCATCCACTTGAGGGAAATTTGCTACTGTCCAACAAACATGTGCACTTGTAGGCCCAACAACGTCTACAAGAAGAAGGTTGTATAGTAGACATCAAGCTCTTTTCTAGCGCCGTTGCTGGGGAGGCTAGGTAAAATGCACTCACTCACACCCCGTCAACTAAGCTCTTTTCTGGCGCCGTTGCCGGGGAGGTGAGTGCTTGAAGGTATATCTTTAGATCTTGCAATCCAATCTTTTTGTTTCTTGTTTTATCACTAGTTTAGTTTATAAAAGAAAACTACCAAAAAATGGAATTGAGTTTGTCTCATACGCTTCGTCTATTTAATATCTTTCGTGAGTATGATGGAAAGGAAAATTGTGCTCAAGTGCTAGAAGAAGAATGCTTTAAAATGCTTGGTACTAAATCTTTGAATGATGAGCATGATTGCAATGTTGTTAGTATAAACTCCTTGAATATCCATAGTACTAATGATGATTGCTCTAGTCATGATGAAAATATCTCTCATAAGCATGTCAACTTTTGTGGAGTGCATGTTTGCATTAACACACCAAATAAAGAAGATATATATTGCAAGAGGCATAAGTATTTAGAAACTAAGAAGTTGCAAGAAAGGCTAGATAAGAGTGCGTAGAATTTAATATATCTTTCCCGTTGTGAATTTTGCTATAAACAAGATCATTTACATCTCCAATGCAAATTGTTTCATGATCGGATCGTGTCCAAAAATTGTGATGATTTGATCTCCCTTTCTCATTACAATGAACTTAGATTGCTTTTGGGTTGTGAAGAGTTGAAACGTTTAACTAAGCATATTCCAGAATTTAATCTTAATCATTTTCTTGATATTGATCTAGAAAAGATTTATATGTTTTGTGCGGAGAATTGCATTGAAAATCCTTATATTGCCAATTACCTAAAGAAAAGAAAGCAAATAGAAGATGATGAGAATACTAATGAAAGGGAAGAGACTTACCAATCTCCTCCTGTTATTTTTTATGATGAATCAGGTAACAAGGAGGAGCTTGCTATTCAACCAATCTCATCAATAAGGAGCTCAAAGAGGAAGGTTGAACCTACACATAATGTGAAGAATAAAAGGAAAAGAAGGGGAAACAAAGGTAAAAAGGTATCCCTTCCAAATGATGTTGCTCCTACTACTCATTGTGAAGATGATAATTGCTAGACTATTGGTGCGATCAATATTTTTAATGATGAGAGTGATTATGCTTATGATATGAAAGGGCCCAAGCTTGGGGAAGCTATGTTTGATGAGGATGAAATATTTGAGAATATATTTGCTGAAATTAATGTTTGTCCCAAGCTTGGGGATGCTATGTTTGATGAAGATGATATTTTTAGCATCCCAAGTTTTGATATGCAAAGTTGTTATGATGATAGCATGCCTCCTACCTATGATGATTATATTAATGAAAGTGGGTTCGGAAGAGTGTCAACTTTAGGAAGTAGTGATCCCACTATTTTGGAGGATGTTGAATTTTATTGTGATGAAAATGAAAGTGGATTTGGAAGAGTGTCAACTTTATTTAGTGATTCCACTATCTTCGGAGAGGTTTCAATCGATTATGATGAGAACGAAGTTGCTACTTACGATGATTATTGTGATGAAACTTATGCTATAAAAAGTAGCGATGATTATATTTGCAAATCTTGTCATGATTATTATTACCCTTTTTCTGAACATTACTCTTTTAATGTGGAAACAATTTTTAGTGTTCAAGTCGCCTATGATACTCCCACTATCCCGAATGAGAAGAATTTTGCTTATGTGGAGAGTAGTAAATTTTCTAGGCTTGTAGATCATGAAAAGAATGCTTTAGGTGCTGGTTATATTTTTGAATTCATTCATGATGCTACTGAAAATTATTATGAGGGAGGAACATATGCTTGTAGGAATTGCAATAATAACAAGTTTCCTCTCTATGTGCTTAAATTTTTGAAGTTATGCTTGTTTTTTCTTCCTATGCTTGTTGATTATTGTTACCATAAGTTGTTTGCTCACAAAATCCATATGCATAGGAAGTGGGTTAGACTTAAATGTGCTAGTCATATTCTTCATGATGCTCTCTTTATGTTTCAATTCTTATCTCTTATGTGAGCATCATTGAAATCATCATGCCTAGCTAGGGACTTTAAACGTTAGCGCTTGTTGGGAGGCAACCCAATTTTATTTTAGTTTCTTGCTTTTTGGTTATGTTTAGGAATAAATAATCCATCTAGCTTCTGGTTATATGTATTTTCATGTTTTAATTAGTGTTTGTGCCAAGTAGAACCTTTGGGAAGACTTGGGTGAAGTCTTTATGATCATGCTGTAAAAAACAGAAACTTTAGCGCTCACGAGATTAGCTTCAAATTTTTACTGGACAGTTCTATTTAGTTGATTCTTTTTGAAGACGATTACTAGACAAATTCCTCAGGTCCACCAAGTTTTTTTAGAATTTTTGGAGTTCCAGAAGTTTACGTTAGTTACAGATTACTACAGACTGTTCTGTTTTTGACAGATTCTGTTTTCATTGTGTTGTTTGCTTATTTTGATGAATCTATGGCCAATAAAATAGTTTATAATTCATAGAGAAGTTGGAATACAGTAGGTTTAACACCAAATTAAATAAATAATGAGTTCATTGCAGTACCTTATGTGGTGGTTTTTTTTTCTTTCACTAACGGAGCTTATAAGATTTCTGTTGAGTTTTGTGTTGTGAAGTTTTCAAGTTTTGGGTAAAGCTTTTATGGACTTTGGAATAAAGGGTGGCAAGATCCTAAGCTTGGGGATGCCCAAGGAACCTCAAGGTAATATTCAAGGATAACCAAGAGCCTAAGCTTGGGTATGCCCCGGATGGCATCCCCTCCTTCGTCTTCGTTCATCGGTAACTTTACTTGGAGCTATATTTTTATTCGCCACATGATATGTGTTTTGCTAGGAGCGTCATTTTATTTTTTTAGTTTTTTCTTGCTTTTATTTAGAATAATGTTTTTCATCTTTAGTTTCAATAAAAAAAGTCAAGGATAGCCTTTGCCATGCTTATTTTGCTACTATACATGTTGCTGTTTGAAAATAGAAAGTTTACCGCTGTTGCAAAAATTCCCTAGAAAAGTAAGAGAATGGTATAATGTTGAAACATTTTTAATATTGAGATCTGATAAATTTACTACAGTGGGAGTTTTATTTCATAATTTTTGGAGTTAGGGAAGTATTGATACTCTTGCATTCTTCACAGACTGTACTGTTTTGGCAGATTGCTGTTATGTTTGCATTGTTTGCATATGTTTGCTTGTTTAATGGTTCTATTTGAGGATAGGAGTATTAAATATGCAGAGGCATTTAGTATGAAATGTTGAATAATAATTTTAGTGATTTGTGACAGTAGAAAATAATAAGGTTTTGCATTGGTTTATACTAACCTATCTCACGAGTTCTTGTTGAGTTTGTTGTGGATGAAGCTTTTGATAAAAAGAGAAACCATGATATGAGAGGAATTAAGGAGACACAAAAGTTCAAGCTTGGGGATGCCCAAGGCACCCCAAGATAATATTTCAAGAAGTCTCAAGCATCTAAGCTTGGGGATGCCCAGGTAGGCATCCCACCTTTCTTCTTCAACAACTATCGGTTAGTATCGGTTGAGCCTAAGTTTTTGCTTCTTCATATGAGTTGTGCTATCCTTGAAATATCATTTTATTTTGTTTTGCTTGCTGTTTGAATACAATACCAAGATCTGAAATTCTTAAATGAGAGAGAGTCTTCGCATAGTTACATAATTATTTAGCTACTCATTGATCTTCACTTATATCTTTTTGGAGTAGTTTTCATTTACTCGTGTGCTTCACTTATATCCCATGAGTAAATGGTTGAATGAGTTGAATGTCATAAATCTGAAATTATATATGCCTCATTTGCTTATCCCATGGGGAGTAATGACTTCAGTCTAAGAAGTAGAGGATGTAAATTTATTGAAGGTTAGCAAGCGTTGTATTGGTCATTTGAACAATTCATGAAAGAATATTGAAGGAAGAGAGATTTCACATATAAATATACTATATTAGACATCTTTTATAGTGGGGAGCACTCATTAAGTATGACATGCTAAAGAGTTAATGTTGGACAAGGAAGAGAACGTAATGGGTTATGTTTCCCGACATCTCAGTTAAAGTATATTGTCATGGATCATTCAAAGATGTTGAGCTTGCCTTTCCCCCTCATGCTAGCCAAAAATTCCTTGCACCAAGTAGAGATACTACTTGTGCTTCCAAGTATCCTTAAACCCAGTTTTGCCATGAGAGTCCACCATACCTACCTATGGATTGAGTAAGATCCTTCAAGTAAGTTGTCATCGGTGCAAGCAATAAAAATTGCTCTCTAAATATGCATGACTTATTAGTGCGGAGAAAATAAGCTTTGTACGATCTTGTTATGGAAGCAATAAAAGCGACGGACTGCATAATAAAGGTCCATATACAAGGGGCAATATAAAGTGACGTTCTTTCGCATTAAGATTTTGTGCATCCAACCCTAAAAGCGCATGACAACCTCTACTTCCCTCTGCGAAGGGCCTATCTTTTACTTTATGTCTTTTACTTTATGCAAGAGTCAAGGTGATCTTCACCTTTCCCTTTTTCATTTTATCCTTTGGCAAGCTCCTCGTGTTGGGAAGATCCTGATATATATATATCCAATTGGATGTAAGTTAGCACGAACTATTATTGTTGACATCACCCAAAGGTGAATACGTTGGGAGGCAACACTATAAGCCCCTATCTTTCTCAGTTTCCGATTGAAACTCCATAACCATTAGTATTGCGTGAGTGTTAGCAATTGTAGAAGACTATATGATAGTTGAATATGTGGAGTTTGATATTCCTGAAAATAAGATGAATTGCAATTTTTTGAATGATTGAGAATGAAGTTTGCTAGTTTTCAAGAAAGTTTATGGTCTATGCTTTGACATGTGAATAGCTTGTTACTTGATTATGAATAGTTTTATCAGATGAACTACTGTTATGACATATTATCATGCTACAGAAGGTGATTGAAATTATCATTGATCAAACTTGTGCACCTTCTTGCATTCACACTTCATAGATTCTTTATTTTATCATTTACCTACTTGAGGACGAGTAGGAATTAAGCTTGGGGATGCTGATACGTCTCCAACGTATCTATAATTTATGAAGCATTCATGCTATATTACTATGTGTTTTGAATGATTATGGGCTTTATTATACACTTTTATATTACTTTTGGGACTAACCTATTAACCGGAGGCCCAGCCCATATTGATGTTTTATTGCCTGTTTCAGTATTTCGAGGAAAAGGAATATCAAACGGAGTCCAAACGGAATGAAACCTTTGGCAGCGTGATCTTTTGGAAGAATATAATCCGGGAGAATTGGAGTTCACGTCAGAAGATCCTCGAGGAGGCCACGTGATAGGAGGGCGCCCCCCCCCCCTACTGGGTGTGCCCCCTGTCTCGTTGGCCCCTCGAGCACCTCCCGACCGACTTCTTTCGCCTATATAAGCCTACGTACCCTAAAAACATCGAATATCAAGATAGATCGGGAGTTCCGCCGCCGTAAGCCTCTGTAGCCACCAAAAACCTCTCGGGAGCCTGTTCCGGCACCCTGACGGAGGGGGAACCCATCACCGGTGGCCATCTTCATCATCCCTTCCCTATCCATGACGGGGAGGGAGGAGTTCACCCTCGGGGCTGAGGGTATGTACCAGTAGCTATGTGTTTGATCTCTCTCTCTCTCTCTCGTGTTCTCTTTATGGCACGATCTTGATGTATCGCGAGCTTTGTTATTATAGTTGGATCTTATGATGTTTCTCCCCCTCTACTATCTTGTGATGAATTGAGTTTCCCTCTTGAAGTTATATTATCGGATTGAGTCTGTGATTGGAGAACACTTGATGTATGTCTTGCCGTGTTTATCTGTGGTGACAATGGGATATCACGTGCCACTTGATGTATGTTTTGCTGACCAACTTGCGGGTTCCGCCCATGAACCTATGCATAGGGGTTGGCACATGTTCTTGACTCTCCGGTAGAAACTTTGGGGCACTCTTTGAAGTAATTTGTGTTGGTTGGATGAATCTGAGATTGTGTGATGCATATCGTATAATCATGCCCACGGATACTTGAGGTGACAATGGAGTATCTATGTGAAATTAAGGTTTTGGTTGATTTGTGTCTTAAGTTGTTATTCTAGTACGAACTCTTTAATAGATCGATCTGAAAGAATAACTTTGAGGTGGTTTCGTACCCTACCATAATCTCTACGTTTGTTCTCCGCTATTAGTGGCTTTGGAGTGGCTCTTTGTTGCATGTTGAGGGATTGTTATATGATCTATATATGTTATTATTGTTGAGAGAACTTGCACTAGTGAAAGTATGAACCCTAGGCCTTGTTTCCTATCATTGCAATACCGCTTACGCCAAGACGCTTATCATTAGTTACCCTGCTGTTTTATTATTTCATATTACAAAACCTATATCTACTATCCATATTGCACTTGTATCACCATCTCTTCGCGAACTAGTGCACCTATACAATTTACCATTGTATTGGGTGTGTTGGGGACACAAGAGACTCTTTGTTATTTGGTTGCAGGGGTTGTTTGAGAGAGACCATCTTCATCCCACGCCTCCACGGATTGATAAACCTTAGGTCATCCACTTGAGGGAAATTTGCTACTGTCCTACAAACCTGTGCACTTGCAGGCCCAACAACGTCTACAAGAAGAAGGTTGTGTAGTAGACATCAAGGGGAGGAGCGAGGCGGCGGGCGAGGCTGCGGCGGCTGCGGCGGCGGCGCGGGTGGCTCTGGTGGGCTGGGGCGGCTCGGGCGGCGGCTTATAAAGGCCCCCCGGGCGGAGTCCCGCTAGGGTACGGCCCGGAGTCGGTTTGATTTTTTAAAAATAATTCCGACGTGCATAAAAAGAAAGAAAATAAATACTAAACGGATTCCAAAAATCCCGAAATATATTTTCCCCGTCCTCTAAAAATAGGCCGGACAATGTGAACATTTATTTGGGCCTAAAATGCAATTTTGAAAAACGCATATTTTTCCTAATTCAAATAAAATAGCGATAAAACTCCGAATAAAAATCTTATTTGATTTTAATATTAAATCTCCGATATTTATTTATTTCGAGGAAGTCATTTTATCCTCTCTCTTTTATTTTTAATAAAATAAATATTTTAGAAAAAAAATAATTAAAATCAAACGATCCTCTTTTCAAAATTTGAGAAAACTCAAATATGAAAATAACGAAACCCCCAACTCTCTCCGTTGGTCCTTGAGTTGCGTAGAATTTCTAGGATCCAGCAAAATGCAATAAAACATGATATGCAATGATGATCTAATGTATAACATACCAAATTACATTTTGGGATGTTACAAACCTACTCACTTAAGATGAATCTCGCCCTCGAGATTTGGGTTGGCTAGAAAATAGGTGAGAGTGATCCTTCCGTAGGTCTTCCTCTCGTTCCCAGGTGGCTTCATCTTCAGTATGGTGACTCCACTGAACCTTGCAAAACTTGATAACCTTGTTGTGAGTAACTCGGCTGGCAAACTCGAGTATCTTGACTGGCTTCTCCTCGTATGTCAAATCGCTATCCAATTGTATCGCTTCAAGCGGTACTGAATATCTTAGAGGAATATCTGCCATCTCGACGTGGCACTTCTTCAACTGAGAAACATGGAACACATCGTGAACTTCGGACAATCCTTCGGGCAATTCCAATTTGTAAGCAACCTCTCCCATACATTCCAAAACTCTGTATGGTCCCACAAAACGTGGCGCTAGCTTTCCCTTAACTCCAAAACGGTTCACTCCTCAAAGTGGGGATACACGAAGATACACTCTGTCTCCGACTTCGTAAACTGTCTCCTTGCGTTTAGAATCCGCATAACTCTTCTGCCTAGGCTGGGCTACCTTGAGTCTATCGCGAATAAGCTTAACCTTCTCTTCAGAGTCCTTAATCACATCTGGTCCAAACAACTGACGATCTACAATTTCATCCCACAACAATGGTGTTCTGCACCTCCTTCCGTATAATGCTTCGAAAGGGGCCATCTTCAAACTGGCTTCATAACTGTTGTTATAAGAGAACTCTGCATATGGCAAATTGTCGTCCCAACTAGATCCATAATCTAGCGCACAAGCTCTCAGCATGTCCTCCAGAATCTGATTGACTCTCTCAGTCTGTCCATCTGTCTGCGGGTGAAAGGTTGTACTAAAATCTAGCCTAGTTCCCATAGTTTCATGCAACTGATTCCAAAACTTTGAGGTAAACTGGGTTCCTCTATCGGATACTATGGTCCTCGGAACTCCATGCAGACATACGATCCTGGTCATACATATCTTTGCCAACTTAGCACTGGTGTAAGTGGTCTTTACTGGGATGTAATGAGCTACCTTCGTCAAACGGTCGACTACAACCCATATCGAGTCATAGCCTGAACGAGTCTTGGGTAATCCCCTGATAAAATCCATGCCCAACTTTTCCCACTTCCATTCGGGTATCGGCAATGGTTGTAGCAATCCTGCTGGCTTATGATGCTCGGCTTTCACTCTCTGACATACATCACAGACTGCTACATATTCCGCAATATCCTTCTTCATTCCGGTCCACCAGAAACTATCCTTCAAATCAAGATACATCTTGGTATTTCCTGGGTGAATCGAATATGGCAAATCATGGGCTTCTTGCAGAATCAACTTCCTGATCTCCTGATCATTTGGCACATATACGCGGTCCTCAAACCATAAAGTATCGTGCTCATCCTCACGAAATCCCTTGGCTTTTCCTTTACCCATCATTTCTTTTATCTCGGCAATCTCCTTGTCCGTCTTCTGAGCTTCTATGATCTTATCCATCAAGGTAGACTGAATTTCCAATGCTGCTACATAGCCTCTCGGAACTATCTCCAAACATATCGCGCGAAGGTCTTCTGCTAACTCCTTGGGTAACTCTCCGGTCATGAGGGTATTTACATGACTTTTGTGGCCTAACGCATCAACTACTACGTTAGCCTTTCCGAGATGATAATGCAATCTCATATCATAATCCTTGATGAGCTCCAACCATCTCCTCTGTGTGAGATTCAACTCCTTCTGCGTGAAGATATACTTCAAACTCTTGTGATCTGTGTATACCTCACAATGATTTCTGATGAGAAAATGTCTCCATGTCTTTAACGCATGCACTACGGCTGCTAACTCCAAACCAGGCGTAGCATAATTTAACTCATGGGGTTTAAGCTGTCGTGAGGCATATGAAACAACTCTTCCCTCCTGCATAAGTACGGCTCCAATTCCTCGACGAGAAGCGTCGCAATACACTTCATAATCCTTGCATTGATCTAGCAGAATCAACACTGGGGATGTAACCAAGCGTCTCTTCAACTCCTGAAAACTGGCCTCACATTCCTCAGTCTAATTGAATTTGGTGTCCTTCTTCAGCAACTTCGTCATAGGTTTTGTAATCTTTGAGAAATTCTCAATGAATCTCCTGTAGTATCCTGCGAGTCCAAGAAAACTCCGGATCTTTCCAACTGACGTGGGTGCTTCCCAATTTGTCACAGTGACAACCTTGGTGGGGTCTACTGCCATTCCTTCTCCGGATATAACATGTCCAAGAAATCCAACTTCCTTCAACCAAAACTCACACTTGCTGAACTTGGCGTATAGCTGGTGTGCTCTGAGCTTCCCAAGTACCAAACGCAAATGTTCTTTATGCTCTTCTTCATTCTTCGAGTAAACCAGAATATCATGAATGAACACTACGACGAACTTATCCAAAAACTCCATAAACACTTTGTTCATCATGTTCATAAAATAGGCAGGTGCGTTAGTCAGACCAAATGACATAACGGTATACTCATACAACCCGTACCTCGTTGTAAAGGTTGTCTTTGGTATGTCTTGCTCTCGAATCTTCAGCTGGTGGTACCTTGATCGTAGATCGATCTTGGAAAACACTTTAGCTCCTTGCAGCTGGTCAAACAAATCATTGATCATCGGCAGTGGGTACTTATTCTTGATCGTCACTTCATTCAATCCTCGATAATCAACAACCATCCTTAACGATCCATCCTTCTTCTCCACTAGAAGTACTGGTGATCCCCAAGGTGACGAACTTGGGCGAATATATCCCTTATCTAGTAACTCCTTAATCTGCTTCTTAATTTCCTCCAAATCCTTTACGGGCATTCTGTACGGTCTCTTAGATATTGGCCCTGTGCCTGGCATAAGCTCAATCAAAAACTCAATGTCTCTATCCGGTGGCATGCCTGGCAACTCTTCTGGAAACACATCCGGAAAATCCTTCACCACTGGTACTTCCTCCTGTACAACTCCTGATAAGGAATTTACTTGAGTCCTATTCGGCGCATGCCGAGATACATACTTGATCCTTCTACCTTCTGGGGTGGTAAGCAAAATCGACTTACTGGCGCAGTCAATGTTCCCTCCATACTTCGATAACCAATCCATGCCTAATATCACATCCAATCCTTGTGACTCCAATACTATTAGGTCTGAGGGGAACAAGTAGTTACCAATCCTTAATGGTAACCGATCACACCACAGGCTAGCCATATACTCTGCTCCTGGCGTGGTTACTAACATGGGTGACCTAAGGGCTTGGGTTGGTAGTTTAAACTTATCCACGAATCCCCTTGATATGTATGAATGCGATGCACCAGTATCAAAAAGAACGATTGCAGTATGACTTAACCAAAAACTTACCTATTACTGCATCGGGCTGGGCTTCAACCTCCTCCACGTTAACGTGGTTCACTTGTCCCCTGTTGAAAGGGTTGGGCTTCTTTCCAGAGCTTCCATTGCCATTTCCATTCTTGGCTTTGGGACATTCATTGGCGTAATGTCTGGTCTTCTGGCACTTGTAGCAAGTAACGTGGCTTAGATCCTTCTTGGCGGGTGTTGCCGGGTTGGAACGGTTCTGTCCGCTGCTTCCTCCATTACCATTCCCATTCTTGGGGCCACTATGGTTGTGCGAACTTCCTCCATTATGAGTGTGGCCTCCATGGTTATGAACAAGTCCTCTCGAGTTAGGGGTAAAACGGGGTCTCTGCTGGGCTCCAGAATTATACTTCCCTTGTGCATACTTCCTTTTGCGGCTGTCAATCTGCTGCTGCTTCCCTTCAAGCATGAGAGCTCTATCTACCAACTCCTGGTAGTTATTGGAATTTGCCACCATAAACTACATGCTCAGCTCATCGTTCAGTCCTTCCAGAAACTTCTCCTACTTAGCTGCATCTGTAGCGACGTCATCTGGGGCATAACGTGCTAATTTGCTAAACTCATCCACATATTGGCCAACAGTGCGTCCTCCTTGGCGTAAGTTGCGAAACTCGCGCTTCTTCATGGCCATAGCTCCTGCTGATACATGGGCAGTGCGAAAAGCCTGCTGGAACTGGTCCCATGTAACAATGTCAATAGGGTAAGTGACTATGAAATTCTCTCACCAAGATGCTGCGGGTCCATCAAGCTGATGTGCGGCAAAACACACTCTCTCCGCATCCGTGCATCCTACAGTAGTCAACTCCCTCTCAATCTTGCGGAGCCAATCATCTGCAACAATCGACTTGGTGCTACTAGAGAACACCGGCGGATTCAGCCTAAGAAAACGGGCTAAGTGATCAACTGGTGGTGGTGGTGGGTTGTTGTTGTTGTTGTTGTTGTTGTTGTTGTTGTTGTTGTTGTTGTTGTTGTTGTTGTTGTTGTTGTTGTTGTTGTTGTTGTTGTTGTTGTTGTTGTTGTTGTTGTTGTTGTTGTTGTTGTTGTTGTTGTTGTTGTTGTTGTTGTTGTTGTTGTTGTTGTTGTTGTTGTTGTTGTTGTTGTTGTTGTTGTTGTTGTTGTTGTTGTTGTTGTTGTTGTTGTTGTTGTTGTTGTTGTTGTTGTTGTTGTTGTTGTTGTTGTTGTTGTTCCCTAATTCTGATTCGGACTAGTATCTCGATCAAAGCATTCTCCTGCTGGATCAACTGGGTGAGCTCCGGTGGGAAAACAAATCCATTGTCGTGTCTCATAGGCATCTGTTGGGATTAGAAGAGATGAGAAAACAGAATAGAATGAGGTCTAGGGGGAAACACTACACATATGCACATGAGACAAACACAAACATATCACTCAATCAATCAAACAAGGGCATATAAACGGTCTAGAACTATCGTTACAGAAGTGCTCGGACTACTACTATATACATGGGGGAATACTACTACTGATATGGTGGTCGACTAAAAAAATAGCTCGGTCGAAGACTCCATGATATCTGCTCCAACTTCATCAACATAGTCATCATCGCTATCGCCAGGGTCTGAGTCGGTGTCGTCGACGATGATGTAGTTCTCCGGACAAG
The DNA here is from genome assembly GCA_021605205.1 of Aegilops longissima. Taxonomy (NCBI): domain Eukaryota; kingdom Viridiplantae; phylum Streptophyta; class Magnoliopsida; order Poales; family Poaceae; genus Aegilops; species Aegilops longissima. The sequence continues at coordinate 509,639,370 of CM038681.1, forward strand.
TGGAATCGTCGTCCTCTCCTCCTGGCACGAGATCTCCCATGAAAACTCCTAGCTTCCTTGTCAGGTCGTCATTCTTCTCCACTAGTACGACGATTTCCTCCTCATAATCTTCGCATGTAGCCTTTAGTTCTTCCTCCAGTTCCGTGATTCTTGTCATTGCTTTCTTCAAATCCATCATGCTTGCGCACATCTGGTTCTCCTGGCGACGAATGTGCTGGTTCAACTCCTGGATGAAAGAGGCAATCGATCTATCCTTCCTGGTGCTGATCATCTCCCATTGCTCATCTCGGCGCGCGCAAATCTGGTAGATAGTGTCCTTGAGATCATTGTGATAAACTTCTCCAATGCGTCCCATGGTAATGTGAGCTGCCATACTCTTTCCTAGACTCTAGGTTGGTGCATCGAAGGAAAACTCTATGGGCTCAGTGACTGGCGTGAACGTCCTTCCTGGAACTTGAACTTGAATCGTCAAGCGCTCCTCTTCTGGTAAAGTGGCGTTGTAGGTCCCGGTGAAGCTTGGTATTCCGATATTCAGGTACCTAGTAACTTCCTTCAGGTGTCGTCCAAAGGGGGTGTATTCATCCGGTTGCATGAACTTGATCCTTGCATCCGCCATCCTAAAGAGTAGAAAATGGAGAGGAGTCAGAAATGAGAAGAGAGTAGTGATCTAGGGATTTAGCTTAGTGGTCGTGTCCTACAGTCAGCGTGTGCTCTGATACCATCTTTGTAGCGACCAAACCTCAAACAGTCCGATCTCTATGCATAAGTGTCATCCCTGGATCGGTAATGCTGACACACACAATACTTGAACGATTTATAACAGAGTAGAAATCACACAATTATTACAACGAATGTCTCAAAAGAGAACTTATTACAATAAATATGGCTTAAGTCCATCTAATACGATAACGGCGGAAGGCTTGGAAGATAAAGTGAGTCCATCAACTCCAAGGGCACCACTGAGTGAAAGACCATGACCTAAGGCTCCTTACTCGTCGCCTGAAAAGTCTGCAACATGATACGTTGCAGCCCGAAAAATGGGTCAGCACATGGAATATGCTGGCAATGAAACACAAAAGAATAATGAACAGATTAACGCTATCACTACATGCATATATGGCTGGTGGAGGCTGTAGGGTTAATATGTTTTGCGAAAAGCCAAATTTTCCCTACTGCAAAGGAATAAGTTTTATTTAACTACAAAATTTGTTGAAAATATTGAGAAGGTAAACCCCCTCTCAATCCCAATTAAAAGTAATCATTAACAACCATCAAATTAATTAAGCAGTGATGAGATCAACATGATAATCCAAGAACTAGATACTCAAGATGTCCATAACCGGGGACACGGCTAACCATGATTAGTTTCTACACTCTGCAGAGGTTTGTGCACTTTTCCCCACAAGACTCGATCTCCTCCGTTGGATTTCTCGCACTACATGGTGTTTGAGAAACGGATGACCGAGACACAGTCTTTCAGAAGCGTTAGCACCTTACGATGGTAGACCGTACGACCTACATCCCCTACATCTGCTAGTCTACCACTGTAAGAGTCCACACGACTTAATCAAATATGCTAGAGCCCATAATAGCTTGTGGCTGAACACGGAAGTTTCTAGCATGAATAATCTCATCATCCCTTTGAGCCTGGGTGGCGGTCCATAGGAGAATCGCACGGTACCCCGGGATTTCCAAAAAAACAAGCAATCACTGGAATTCCCCAGGTGCCTCAATCCACCCAGATGTGTATTTAAGTTGCCACCTTAAGTTGAAACATTAATTAACAATCTCACACCTGTCATGAAATACACTCAAACCCAATCCACGTCTACGAGCATAGCATGGCAATATAAGCATAACATAATAGTAACTCCCAAGGTTTGAATGCAGGGCAATAGGTTCCTACCTCATCAACTACTTCCCAATACCCACATGTTAGCAGTCCTACTCATGCAATGTTTGAGGGTGAAACTAATGCATAAAAACTGGGTATGAAAGGGATATGATCAAAGTGTTACTTGCCTTGCTGATGATCCGCGAAACCTAGAGACTCGTAGTAGCACACTTCGCACTCCGGGTACTCTATCGCAAACAAACACATATACAATAAGCAAACAAGCAAGGGCACGGGTAAAACTCAAATAAGATATCTAACCAGAAAGTTCAACTTAAGAACTCCGGTTTGCAAAAAGAATCAAATCAAACGAAGCAACAAAACTCAAACGGCGGATGAAACAAGCTTCATTTACTAATCTGGACTAAAGTCAAATTTTACAGTAGCAAAAACTTGTTTAAGTTGGTTAAACAGAAAGAGGGTTTCGAGACGAAACTCTAGGCGCTTGAATCGCCTGATTCCGATAAACGAGCGAAAAGTTATAGTAAAACGAAATTTGGATCAGAAATCACAATTGAAAATAATCGCGGAAAATCCGAGAAAAAGAAAAACTGACGAACAGGCTAACAAACGAACGTTCGCTGTGTGCGGCCAAACGGTGAAAACCGTTCGTTAAAACAAACTAACGAACGGGCGTTCGCTAATTAACTAAACCGGAAAAAAATAAAACGATCTAGAAAAAAACCGCGGGTCTAAAAAGAAAAACCGTACGGTTTTCAGAAGAAAACCGGCGGTGGCGGCGGCGGCTACCTCCGGCAAGTCCGGCGAGGGCGTCGGCGGCGGCGGGCGTGTCCGATGAGGTGGCACGGCGCGCTGGTGGCTTGGCGGCGGCGGGCGAGGCGGCGGGCGGCGCTGCTGTGACTGTGGGTCAGCGGCTCTGGCGGCTTATAAAGGCCCCAAAGTGAGTCTCGCTGGCACGGCCAGTCGGTTTGACTTTTCTTTAAATAATTTTGACGTGCACAAAAGAAAGAAAAGAAATACTAAAGGGATTCCAAAAATCCCGAAATAAATTTTCCCTGTCCTCTGAAAATAGGCCAGACAAGGTGAACATTTATTTGGGCCTAAAATGCAATTTTGAAAAACGCATATTTTTCCTAATTCAAATAAAATAGCGATAAAACTCCGAATAAAAATCATATTTGATTTTAATATTAAATCTACGATATTTATTTATTTTGAGGAAGTCATTTTATCCTCTCTCTTTTATTTTTAATAAAAGAAATATTTTAGAGAAAAAATAATTAAAATCAAACGATCCTCTTTTCAAAATTTGAGAAAACTCAAATATGAAAATAACGAAACCCCCAACTCTCTCCGTAGGTCCTTGAGTTGCATAGAATTTCTAGGATCCAGCAAAATGCGATAAAACATGATATGCAATGATGATCTAATGTATAACATTCCAAATTGAAAATTTGGGATGTTACAATTGCAGTTCCTACAAGCATATGTTCCTCCCTCATAATAATTTTCAGTAGCATCATGAATGAATTAAACCATATAACCAGCACATAAAGCATTCTTTTCAAGATCTACTTGCATAGAAATCTTATTACTCTCCACATAAGCAAAATTCTTCTGTTTTAGAATATTGGGAGTATCATAAGAGACTCGAATACTATAAATTGTTTCCACGTTAAAAGAGTAGTGTTCAAAAAAAGGGTAATCATAATCATGACAAGTTTTATAAATATAATCATCACTACTCTTTATAGCATAAGTATCATCACAATAATCATCATAACTAGGAGGCATGCTATCATCATAATAAATTTTCTCATCAAAACTTGGGAGGTTAAAAATATCACCATCATTAAACATAGCATCCCCAAGCTTGGGACAAACATTAATTGCAGCAAATATATTCTCAAACATGTCATTCTCATCAAACATAGCAACCCCAAGCTTGGGCCTTTTCATATCATAAGCATCACTCTCATCATTAATAGTATGGATAGTACCAATAGTACAACAATTATCATCATCACAATGAGTAATATGAGCAACATCATTTGGGAGGGATACCTTTCTACCTTTGCTTCTCCTTCTTTTGTATTTCTTGTTCACATCATGTGTGGGTTTAACCCTATTTTTGGAGCTCCTTATTAATGATATTGGTTGAATAGAAGGCTCCTCCTCGTTACCTGATTCATCATAAGAAATAATAGGAAGATATGGGGAAGTCTCTTCCCTTTCATTAGTATTCTATTCATCTTCTATTTGTTTTATTATCTTTATTTAATTGGAAATATAAGGATTTTCAATGCAATTCACCGCACCATACATAAAAATTTCTTCTAGATCAAAATCAAGAAATCTATCAGGATTAATTTTTTGGAATACCCTCAGTTATACGTTCAATTTCTTCATACCCCAAAAGAAGACTAAGCTCTTTATGATGCTCAAGGGTAATCAAGTTATCACAATTTTTGGACACGATTTGATCATGAAACAAATAGCATTGGAGCTTTAAATGACCATGTTCATTGCAAAGTTCACAAGGATGGCGATAAATATTGAATCTTTTAGCACAATCATCTAACCTTTCTTGCAACCATTTAGTTTCCAAATACTTATGCCTCTTGCAAAATCTATCTTCCCTATTTGGTGTGTACTTGCAAGCTCTATGTATTCCACAAAAGTTGACATGCTTATAAGAGACATTTTCATCATGACTAGTGCAATCATCATTAGTACTATGGATATTCAAAGAATTCATACTAACAACATTGCAATCATGCTCATCATTCAAATATTTAGTGCAAAACATTCTAATGCATTCTTCTTCTAACAAGTTGGCACAATTATCGGAATCCTTATTTTCATGAAAGATATTAAAAAGATGAAGCATATGAGGTACCCTCAATTACATATTTTGTAGATTTCTTTTATAAACTAAACAAGTGATAAAACAAGAAACTAAAAGATTCGATTGCAAGATATAAAGATATACCTTCAAGCACTCAACTCCCCATCAACGGCGCCAGAAACTGCTTGATGTCTACTACGCAACCTTCTTCCAGTAGACGTTGTTGGGCCTCCAAGTGCAGAGGTTTGTAGGACAATACCAAATTTCCCTCAAGTGGATGACCAAAGGTTTATCAATCCGTGGGAGGCGTAGGATGAAGATGGTCTCTCACAAGCAACCCTGCAACCAAATAACAAAGAGTCTCTTGTGTCCCCAACACATCCAATAAAATGGTAAATTGTATATGTGCACTAGTTCGGCGAAGAGATGGTGATACAAGTGCAATATGGATGGTAGATATAGGTTTTTGTAATCTAAAAATATAGAAACAGCAAGGTAACTAATGATAAAAGTGAGCACAAACGGTATTACAATGCTAGGAAACAAGGCCTAGGGTTCATACTTTCACTAGTGCAAGTTCTCTCAACAATAATAACAAAATTGGATCATATAACTATCCCTCAACATGCAATAAAGAGTCACTCCAAAGTCACTAATAGCAGAGAACAAACAAAGATATTATTGTAGGGTATGAAACCATCTCAAAGTTATTCTTTCTGATCAATCTATTCAAGAGTTTGTAGTAAAATAAGACGAAGCTATTCTTTCCGTTTGATCTATCATAGAGTTCGTACTAGAATAACACCTTAAGACATAAATCAGCCAAAACCCAAATGTCACCTAGATACTCCAATGTCACCTCAAGTATCCATGGGTATAATTATACGATATGCATCACACAATCTCAGATTCATCTATTCAACCAACACAAAGAACTTCAAAGAGTGCCCCAAAGTTTCTACCGGAGAGTGAAGACAAAAACATGTGCCAACCCCTATGCATGAGTTCACAATGTTACGGAACCCGCAAGTTGATCACCAAAACATTTATCGAGTGGATCACGTGAATATCCCATTGTCACCACAGATAAGCACATGCAAGACATACATCAAGTGTTCTCAAATCCTTAAAGACTCAATCCGATAAGATAACTTCAAAGGGAAAACTCAATCCATTACAAGAGAGTAGAGGGGGAGAAACATCATAAGATCCAACTATAATAGCAAAGATCGCGATACATCAAGATCGTGTCGAATCAAGAACACGAGAGAGAGAGAGAGAGAGAGAGAGAGAGAGAGAGAGAGAGAGAGAGATCAAACACATAGCTACTGGTACACACTCAGCCCCGAGGGTGAACTACTCCCTCCTCGTCATGGAGAGCGCCGGGATGATGAAGATGTCCACGGGTGAGGGATCCCCCCTCCGGCAGGGTGCCGGAATAGGGTTCCTATTGGTTTTTGGTGGCTACAGAGGCTTGCGGCGGCGGAACTCCCGATCTAGGTTATTTTCTGGAGGTTTCTGTATTTATAGGACTTTTTGGCGTAGGTCTCACGTCAAGAAGGTGCTCGAGTCGTCCATGAGGTTGGCCCACGCACCCGGGGGGGGGGGGGGTGGGGTGGGTGTGCCCCCCAACCACATGTACGGCCCGGGACTCTCTGACCCAACTCTTTCACTCCGGGGTCTTCTTTTGGTCCACAAAAAATTGTCAAAATTTGGCACGTCAATTGGACCCCGTTTGGGATTCCTTTTCTGTAGAACTCAAAAACAAGGAAAAAACAAAAACTGGCACCGGGCTCTAGGTTAATAGGTTAGTCCCAAAAATCATATAAAATAGCATATAAAACTTCATAGATGGATAATATAATAGCATGGAACAATAAAAAATTATAGATACATTGGAGACGTATCAGCTGCATTCACGTTAAATAGGGCACCATCTAAATTTGTTTGGCAAGAAACCCAAGTTGTCGTTTCTTAAAGTTTGGTGCTGCGATGCTTATGTGAAAAAGCTTCAACCTGATAAGCTCGAACCAAAAACGGAGAAATGTGTCTTCACAGGATACCCAAAGGAGACTGTTGGGTACACCTTCTATCAGATATCTAAAGGCAAGACATTCGTTGCTAAGAATGGACCCTTTCTAGAGAAGGAGTTTCTCTCGAAAGAAGTGAGTGGGAGGAAAGTAGAAATTTATGAGGTAACTGTACCTGCACCCTACTTGGAAAGTAGTTCATCACAGAAATTAGTTCCTTTGACTCCTACACCAATTAGTGAGGAAGCTAATGATGATGATCATGTAACTTCAGATCAAGTTACTACTGAACCTCGTAGGTCAACCAGAGTAAGATCCGCACCAGAGTGGTAGGGTAATCCGGTTCTGGAGGTCATGTTACTTGACCATGACAAACCTACGAACTATGAGGAAGCGATGATGAGCCCAGATTCCACGAAATGGCTTGAGGCCATGAAATCGGATATGGGATCCATGTATGAGAACAAAGTGTGGACTTTGGTCGACTTACCCATTGATCGGCAAGCCATAGAGAATAAATGGATCTTCAAGAACAAGACACACACTGACGATAATGTTACTGTCTACACTTGTTGCGAAAGGTTTTTGACAAGTTCAAGGAGTTGACTATGATGAGACCTTCTCACCCGTAGCAATGCTTAAGTCCGTCCGAATCATGTTAGCAATTGATGTAGTTTATGATTATGAAATTTGGCAAATGGATGTAAAGACTGCATTCCTGAATGGATTTATCAATCCAAAGGATACAACCCCAAGGTTTTATCAATCCAAAGTATGCTAACAAAGTGTGCAAGCTCCAGCAATCCATTTATGGACTGGTGCAAGCATCTCGGAGTTGGAATAAACATTTTGATAGTGTGATCGAAGCATATGGTTTTATACAGACTTTTGGAGAAGTCTGTATTCACAAAAAAGTGAGTGGGAGCTCTGTAGCATTTCTAATATTATATGTGGATGACATATTGTTGATTGGAAATGATATAGAATTTCTGGATAGCATAAAAGGATACTTGAATAAGAGTTTTTCAATGAAAGACCTTGGTGAAGCTGTTTATATATTGGGCATCAAGATCTATAGAGATAGGTCAAGATGCTTAGTTGGACTTTCACAAAGCACATACCTTGATAAAGTTTTGAAGAAGGTCAAAATGGATCAAGCAAAGAAAGGGTTCTTGCCTGTGCTACAAGGTGTGAAGTTGAGTCAGACTCAATGCCCGACCACTGCAGAAGATAGAGTGAAAATGAAAGTCATTCCCTATGCTTCAGCCATAGGTTCTATCATGTATGGAATGCTATGTACCAGACCTGATGTGTGCCGTGCTATTTGTTTAGCAGGGAGGTACCAAAGTAATCCAGGAGTGGATCACTGGAGAGCGGTCAAGAACATCCTGAAATACCTGAAAAGGACTAAGGATATGCTTCACGTTTATGGAGGTGACAAAGAGCTCGTCATAAATGGTTACGTCGATGCAAGCTTTGACACTGATCCGGATGACTCTAAGTCACAAACCGGATACGTATTTATATTGGACGGTGGAATTGTAAGTTGGTGCAGTTCTAAGCAAAGCGTCGTGGCGGGATCTATGTGTGAAGTGGAGTACATAGCTGCTTCGGAAGCAGCAAATGAAGGAGTCTGGATGAAGGAGATCATATCTGATCTAGGTGTCATACCTAGTGCATCGGGTCCAATGAAAATCTTTTGTGCCAACACTGGTGCAATTGCCTTGGCAAAGGAATCTAGATTTCACAAGAGAACCAAGCATATCAAGTGAGGCTTCAATTCCATCCGTGATCAAGTCAAGGAGGGAGACATAGAGATTTGCAAGATACATACGGATCTGAATGTTGCAGGCCCGTTGACTAAGCCTCTCTCACGAGAAAAACATGATCAGCACCAAGACTCCATGGGTGTTAGAATCTTTACTGTGTAATCTAGATTATTGACTCTAGTGCAAGTGGGAGCACTACTAGGAAAAGGCCTACTAGTGGCGCACCAGTTTTGCCTACTAATGGCGCACTACTGGTGCGCCACTAGTATTTTTTACTAATGGCGCACCTGTAGTGCGCCATTAGTATGCCTAGAGGTGCGCCATTTCTATCTTACTTAGTAATGGCGCACCACATAGAAGTGCGCCATTAGTAATAATTTTTTCAATTTTTTTTAAATTTTTTCGTTTTTTTCTTAATCTCGGGTCACTATGGCTTAATCTCGGGTCAAATGGCACTCCGTGGTCAAACTTCCCGAAAGGTCACCCATCCTCACACTACTCCAGCCCAAGCACGCTTAACTTCAGAGTTCTATCCAACCCCAGCACCAACTCACTTCACAGGCACTTGTTGATATATCTAGCATATCAATCCTATTAAACATTGTTGATGTTTAGGACTTTGTTCATGTTCATGAGTGTGATGAAATTTTGAAAAAATATTTCAAACTTCCGTTCATATTACGTATCATATTTTGAAAAAAATCCCAAAAAAATCAAAACTATTTTTTTCTGTTACTAGTGGCGCACCTAGCAAACGGTGCGCCACTAGTAAGTTTGAATTTTTTTGCCTCCAGATCTTAAAAGCCCCGTAACTTTTTTCTGTTAGGTTTTTGAGGATTTTGAAAATGTTTAATGGGGTTCCCCCCGTTAAATTCGGATGTAACTTTTCGAGTAGATGATTTTTCATATAGAAAACATTTTAATCCGTGTTCGTATGCAAAAGTTATGCCCATTTTACAAATTCTAGAGAGATTTTGCAAATAAAGTCGAAATTCATATTTGTAAATTTTCCCAACAACTAGACCATATATCACATGGGAAACTTATTTTCTTTTATTTTTTTGACATTTTCAACATTTTCTTTTATTTTTTTAAACTGAAAAGGCGGTCCACGTGGGGGGGGGGGGTGCATGCGGGGAATTTTGGGCCAAGTTAGTAATGGCGCACCGTGGGAGTGGTGCACCATTACTAGTTGACCTAGTAATGGCGCACCACTTCCACGGTGCGCCATTACTAGTTGAACTAGTAATGGCGCACCACTCCCACGGTGCGCCATTACTAGTTTTGAAAAAAATTAAAAAAATTGAAAAAAATTTACTAGTGGCGCACCATGGATGTGGTGCGCCATTACTAGTTTAACTAGTAATGGCGCACTATCCCATGGTGCGCCATTACTAGTTTTGGAAAAAAATAAAAAAATTGAAAAAAAAATTGATTTTTTTACTAATGGCGCACCTTGGATGTGGTGCGCCATTACTAGTTTAACTAGTAATGGCGCACTATCCCTTGGTGCGCCATTACTAGTTTTGAAAAAAAAAATTAAAAAATTGTTATTAATGGCGCACCGTGGATGTGGTGCGCCATTAGTATTTGGACACTAATGACGCACCAACACATGGTGCGCCATTAGTATATAGTAGTGGCGCACCACATGTCTGGTGCGCCATTAGTGTCCATTTCATCTATAGCCCTTCTCCTAGTAGTGGAGACTGAAGGAAATATGCCCTAGAGGCAATAATAAAGTTGTTATTTATATTTTCATTATATGATGATAAATGTTTATTATTCATGCTAAAATTGTATTAACTGGAAACTTAGTACATGTGTGAATACATAGACAAACAGAATGTCACTAGTACGCCTCTACTTGACTACCTCATTGAATCAAAGATGGCTAAGTTTCCTAGCCATATACATCAATTATCATTTGATTAATGGGATCACATCATTAGAGAATGATGTGATTGACTTGACCCATCCGTTAGCTTAGCACGATGATCGTTTAGTTTGTTGTTGTTGCATACTTCATGACTTATACATGTTCCTACGACTATGAGATTATGCAACTCCCGAATACCGGAGAAACACTCAGTGTGCTGTCAAACGTCACAACATAACTGGGTGATTATAAAGATGCTCTACAGGTGTCTCCGATGGTGTTTGTTGAGTTGGCATAGATCGAGATTATAATTTGTCACTCCGATTGTCGAAGAGGTATCTATGGGCCCTCTTGGTAATGCACATCACTATAAGCCTCGCAAGCAATGTGACTAATGAGTTAGTTGCGGGATGATGCATTACGGAACAAGTAAAGAGACTTGCCGGTAACGAGATGGAACTAGGTATTGAGATACCGATGATCGAATCTCGGGAAAGTAACATACCGATGACAAAGGGAACAACGTATGTTGTTATGTGGTTTGACCGATAAAAATCTTCATAGAATATGTGGGAGCCAATATGAACATCCAGGTTCCGCTATTGGTTATTGACTAGAGATGAGTCTCGGTCATGTCTACATAGTTCTCGAACCAGTAGGGTCCGCACACTTAACGTTCGACGACGATTAGTACTATGAGTTTATGAGTACCGAAGGTTGTCCGGAGTCCCGGATGATATCACGGACATGACGAGGAGTCTCTATATGGTTGAGACATAAAGATTGATATATTGGACCATGCTATTCAGACACCGGAAGTGTTCCAGGAGGTTTCGGATAAAACCGGAGTGCCGGAGGGTTACCGGAACCTCCCCCCTAGGAAGTTATTGGGCCCTTAGTGAGCTTTATGGGAGAGAGAGGGCAGCAGCCAGGAGGTGGCGCCACCCAAGGGAGTCCGAATTGGACTAGGGGATGGGGAACGTCCCCTCTTTCCCTCTCGCTCCCCCTCTCCTTCCTTCTCCTCCTAGTTGGACTAGGAAAGGAGGAATCCTACTCCTACTAGGAGGAGGATTCCTCCCAAAGCAAAGCACTTCTCCCATTGCAAGAAAGATTAATCTAGTAGGCCAAACTAAACCGATAATTCGAAGAGACTTGCAAAGATATCAAATCATGCACTATAAGAATTCAGAGAAGAATCACATATTTTTCATAGATAATCTTGATCATAAACTCACAATTCATCGGATCTTGGCAAACACACCACAAAAAGTATTACATCAAATAGATCTCCAAGAACATCGAGGAGAACTTTGTATTGAGAACCAAAGAGAGAGAAGAAGCCATCTAGCTAATAACTATGGACCTGAAGGTCTGAGGTAAACTACTCACACATCATTGGAGAGGCTATGGTGTTGATGTAGAAACCCTCCATGATCGAATCCCCCTCCGGCGGAGCGCCGGAAAAGGTCCCAAGATGGGATCTCACGGGTACAGAAGGTTGCACCATTGGAAAAGTGGTTTTGTGGCTCGCCTGGATGTTTTCAGGGTATAAGAGTATATATAGGTGAAAGAAGTAGGTCGGTGGAGCTACGAGGGGCCCTCGAGGGTGGGGGCGCGCCTACCCCCTTGGGCGCGCCCTCCTGCCTCGTAGCCGCCTCGTTGCGTCTCTGACTTCCACTCCAAGTCTCCTGGATTGCGTTTGTTCCAAGAAAGATCCTCGCGAATGTTTCATTCCGTTTGGATTCCGTTTGATATCCTTTTCTGTGAAATACTAAAATAGGCAAAAAAACAGCTATTTGCACTGGGCCTTCGGTTAATAGGTTAGTCCCAAAACAATATAAAATAGCATATTAAAGCCCATTAAACATCCAAAACAGATAATATAGTAGCATGGAACAATAAAAAATTATAGATACGTTGGAGACGTATCAAGCATACCCAAGCTTAATTCATGCTCGTCCTAGAGTAGGTAAATGATAAAAACAGAATTTTTGATGTGGAATGCTCCCTAGCATAATTTTCAATGCAATTCTCTTTATTGTGGCATGAATGTTCAGATCCGAAAGATCCAAGACAAAATTTTAATGTTGACATAAAAATAATAATACTTCAAGCATAATAATAAAGCATTCATGTCTTCTCAAAATAACATGGCCAAAGAAAGTTATCCCTACTAAATCATATAGTCGTGCTATGCTCTATCTTCACCACACAAAATATTTAAATCATGCACAACCCCGATGGCAAGCCATGAAATTGTTTCATACTTTGATGTTCTCAAACTTTTTCAACTTTCACGCAATACATGAGTGTGAGCCATGGACATAGCACTATATGTGGAATAGAATGGTGGTTGTGGAGAAGACAAAAAGGAGAAGATAGTCTCACATCAACTAGGTGTATCAACGGGCTATGGAGATGCCCATCAATAGATATACATGTGAGTGAGTATGGATTGCGATGCAACGGAAGCACTAGAGCTATAAGTGTATGAAAGCTCAACAAAGAAACTAAGTGGGTGCGCGTCCAACTCGCTTGCTCACGAAGACCTAGGGCATTTTGAGGAAGCCCATCATTGGAATATACAAGCCAAGTTCTATAATGTAAAATTCCCACTTGTATATGAAAGTGACAACATAGGAGACTCTCTATCATGAAGATCATGGTGCTACTTTGAAGAACAAGTGTGGAAAAAGGATAGAAACATTGTCCCTTCTCTCTTTTTCTCTCATCATTTTTATTGGTGGGCTTCTTTGGTCTCTTTTTATTTGGGATTCTTTGGCCTCTTTTAATTTATTTTTCATCTGGAGTCTCATCCCGACTTATGGGGGAATCGTAGTCTCCACCATCATTTCCTCACATGGGACAATGCTCTAATAATGATGATCATCACACTTTTATTTACTTACAACTCAAGAATTACAACTCGATACATAGAATATATATGAATCTATGTGAATGCCTCTGGCGGTGTACCGAGATATGCAATGAATCAATAGTGACATGCATGAATGATGAACGGTGGCCTTGCCACAAATGCAATGTCAACTACATGATCATGCTAAGCAATATGACAATGAATGAGCGTGTCATCATAAACGGAACGGTGGAAAGTTTCATGGCAATATATCTCGGAATGGCTATGGAAATGCCATAATAGGTAGGTATGGTTGTTGTTTTGGGGAAGGTATATGGTGGGTGTATGATACCGGTGAAAGGTGTGCGGTATTAGAGAGGCTAGCAATGGTGGAAGGCTGAGAGTGCATATAATCCATGGACTCAACATTAGTCAGAAAGAACTCACATACTTATTGGAAAAATCTATTAGTTATCAAAACGAAGCACTACGGGCATGCTCCTAGGGGGATAGATTGGTATGAAAATACCATCGCTCATCCCCGACCGCCACTCATAAGGAAGACAATCAATAAATAAATCATGCTCCGACTTCATCACGTAACGGTTCACCATACGTGCATGCTACGGGAATCACAAACTTTAACACAAGTATCTCTCAAATTCACAACTACTCAACTAGCATGACTCTAATATCACCATCTTCATATCTCAAAAGAATCATAAGGAATCAAACTTCTCATAGTATTCAATGCACTTTATATGATAGCTTTTATAATACCCATCTTGGATGCTCATCATATTAGGACTAATTTTATAGCCAAAGGAAATTACCATGCTGTTCTAAAAGACTCTCAAAATAATATAAGTGAAGCATGAGAGATCAATAATTTTTATAAAATAAAACTACCACCGTGCTCTAGAAAGATATAAGTGAAGCACTAGAGCAAAATTATCTAGATCAAAAGATATAAGTGAAGCACATAGAGTATTCTAATAAATTTCGATTCATGTGTGTCTCTCCAAAAGGTGTGTACAGCAACTATGATTGTGGTAAACTAAAAAGCAAAGACTCAAATCATTCCAGATGCTCCAAGCAAAACACATATCATGTGGTGAATGAAAATATAGCCTCAAGTAAAGTTACCGATAGACGAAGACGAAAGAGGAGATGCCTTCTGGGGCATTCCCAAGCTTAGGCTCTTGCCACTCATTATTCCAAAATCCATCAAATCTTTACCCAAAAACTTGAAAACTTCACAACACAAAACTTAAACAGAAAATCTCATGAGCTCCGTTAGTGTAAGAAGACAAACCACCACTTTAAGGTACTGTGATGAACTCATTCTTTATTTATATTGGTGTTAAACCTACTGTATGCCAACTTATCTATGGTTCATACCCCCTGATACTAGCCATAAATTCATCAAAATAAGCAAACAACACACGAAAAACAGAATCTGTCAAAAACATAACAGTCTGTAGTAATCTGTATCAAACCCATACTTCTGTAACTCCAAAAATTCTGCAAAAATAGGACGACCTAGATAATTATTTTATTGATCTACTGCAATTAGAATCAGTATTTTATCACTTTCTGGTGATTTTTTAAAAAAATCGTGAGCAGAAAATTTCTGTCTTTTTCAGCAAGATCAAATAATTATCATCCAAGAAAAACCTATAGGTTTTACTTGGCACAAACACTAATTAAAACACAAAACCACATCTAACCAGAGGCTAGATGAATTGTTTATTACTAAACAGGAACAAAAAGTAAGAAACAAAAGTAAAATTGGGTTGCCTCCCAACAAGCGTTATCGTTTAACGCCCCTAGCTAGGCATTGATAATTTTAATGATGCTCACATCAAAGACAAGAATTAAAGCACAAAGAGAGCATCATAGAACACATGATAAACACATCTAAGTCTAACATACTTCCTATGCATAGGCATTTTATAAGCAAGCAAATTATTATAGCAAGAAAAAATTAGCATATGCAAGGAAGAAGAAAGAGATGATAGCAATCTCAACATGACGAGAGGTAATTTAGTAACATAAAAAATTTTACAACCATATTTTCCTCTCTCGTAATAATTACATGTAGGATCATAGGCAAATTCGACAAAATAGCTATCACATAACATATTCTCAACACGATCCACATGCATGTGAAGTTGACACTCTTCCAAAATAGTGGATTTATCATTAACTAAAGTCATGACCTCTCCAAACCCACTTTTATCAAAAATACCATAAGATTGAACATTCTCCAAATATGTGGGATCTAAAGTTGACACTCTTCCAAACCCACTTTCAATATTATTGCAAACACTATTATCAATCTCATATACATCATGGGGCTTAAACAAATTTTCAAGATCATAAGAAGAATCACCCCAATCATGATCATTGCCACAAGTAGTAGACATAGCAAAACTAGCATCCCCAAGCTTAGTGTTTTGCATATTGTTAGCACAATTGACATCAAGAGAATTTATAGTAAAATAATTGCAATCATGCTTTTTATTCAAGGAGCTATCGTGAATCTCTTCATAAATTTCTTCATCGCAATTTTCAGATTCATGAATTTTAAGAAAAAAATCATAAAGATAATCTAGTGCACTAAAATCACTAGAAATTGGTTCATCATAATTGGATCTCTTAAAAAGATTAGCAAGGGGATGAGGATCCATAAACTTTTAGCAAGCGAAGATGCAAAGAAAAAGAAGGCACGTGGTAACACAAGATCGAACGGAAGGAGGGCGAAGAAAAGGCAAAGGTTTTCGGAAATCGTTTTAGAAGTGGGGGAGAGGAAAACGAGAGGCGAATGGCAAATAATGTAATGCGAGGGATAAGAGTTTGTGATGGGTACTTGGTATGTCTTGACTTGTGCGTAGATCTCCCCGGCTACGGCGCCAGAAATCTTTCTTGCTACCTCTTGAGCATGCGTTGGTTTTCCCTTGAAGAGGAAAGGGTGATGCAACAAAGTAGCTTAAGTATTTCCCTCAGTTTTTGAGAACCAAGGTATCAATCCAGTAGGAGATTACACGCAAGTCGCCTAGTACCTGCACAAACAATCAAGAACCTTGCAACCAACGCGATAAAGGGGTTGTCAATCCCTTCACGACCACTTGCAAAAGTGAGGTATGATAAAGATAATACGATAAATATTTTGGTATTTTTGTTGTATAGATTGGAAAATAAAGATTGCAAAATAAATAGTAAACTAGAATTATAGATCGGAAACTTATATGACGTAAAGTAGACCCAGTGGCCATAGGTTTCACTAGTGGCTTCTCTCATGATAGCATATATTACGGTGGGTGAACAAATTACTGCCGAGCAATTGATAGAAAAGCGCATAGTTATGAGAATATCTAGGCATGATCATGAACATATGCATCATATCCGTGTCACGTAGACCAAAATGATTATGCATCTACTACTATTACTCTCCACATCGACCGCTATCCAGCATGCATCTAGAGTATTAAGTTCATAAGAACAGAGTAACACATTAAGCAAGATTACATGATGTAGAGGGATAAACACAAGCAATATGATATAAACCCCATCTTTTTATCCTCGATGGCAACAATACAATACGTGCCTTGCTGCCCCTATTGTCACTGGGAAAGGACACCGCAAGATTGAACCCAAAGCTAAGCACTTCTCCCATTGCAAGAAAGATCAATTTAGTAGGCCAAACTAAACTGATAATTCAAAGAGACTTGCAAAGATATCAAATCATGTGTATAAGAATTCAGAGAAGAATCAAATATTGTCCATACATAATCTTGATCATAAACCCACAATTCATCGGATCTCGGCAAACACACCGCAAAACTTATTACATCGAATAGATCTCCAAGAACATCGAGGAGAACTTTGTATTAAGAACCAAAGAGAGAGAAGAAGCCATCTAGCAAATAACTATGGACCCGAAGGTCTGAGGTAAACTACTCACACATCATCGGAGAGGCTATGGTGTTGATGTAGAAGCCCTCCGTGATCGAATCCCCCTCCGAAGGCGAGCCCGAAAAGGCCCCAAGATGGGATCTGACGTGTATAGAAGGTTGCGGCGGTGGAAAAGTGGTTTCCTGGCTCTCTTGGATGTTTTCAGGGTATAAGAGTATATATTGGCAAAAGAAGTAGGTCAGTGGATCTACGAGGGGCCCACGAGGGTGGGGGTGCACCTACCCCCTGGGCGCGCCGTCCTGCCTCGTGGCTGCCTCATTGTGTCTCTGACTTCCACTCCAAGTCTCCTGGATTGCGTTTGCTCCAAGAAAGATCCTCGCAAAGGTTTCATTTCGTTTGGATTCCGTTTGATATTCCTTTTCTGCGAAACACTGAAATAGGAAAAAAACAACAATTTGCACTGGGCCTTCGGTTATAGGTAAGTCCCAAAAAAATATAAAATAGCATATTATAGCCCATTAAACATCCAAAACAGATAATATAGTAGCACGGAACAATAAAAAATTATAGATATGTTGGAGACCTATCATTACACCATTGTGCTAAGTTAATTGCTGCCTAATCTTG
Source organism: Aegilops longissima (assembly GCA_021605205.1). Lineage (NCBI taxonomy): Eukaryota > Viridiplantae > Streptophyta > Magnoliopsida > Poales > Poaceae > Aegilops > Aegilops longissima. The sequence goes on from CM038681.1 coordinate 509,657,153, forward strand.
TAATTACTGAACATATTGTACTGGCAATTTTATTAATGGATTCATTGTTGAACCATTGTGTTGAGAATTTGAATTGCACGTTTCATATTTCAAGATTTCCAATTTGAATAATAAATTACAGGAAAAAATATATAAAGGAGCTAATAAAATAATGTGCACACGGTTAGAAAGAAAACAATGTGCGCAATGTAAAAAGAGAACAGACGGTCATGGAACTTTGCAAACGGTTCTGGCAGTAAAAGCGCTTGTGATGGATAGCCCAATTCCACACAGTTTTCTACATCAAATCGTGTGTGATGTAGTTCATAAAAGCAAACAGTTAACCAAGGCAGAGCATGTGTGATAGTTACACCTTTCACACACGAGCGTATACATAAAACTGTGTGGGATGTACATACGAATGGAAACGTTTTCCCTGGATTGACTGTGTGGGATGTACATTATAATGGAAACGTTTTCCTTGGATTGACTGTGTGTGATATACATACGAACAGAAATGTTTTTCTGGGATTCACCGTGTGGGATGTACATATGAATGGAAATGATTGGGTTTCGATGCCTTGCCCGATCGCACACAACCCCAGCTTGTGTCCCTGGAGGGCCTATCCCCGACGATTTCTGGGTCGTGTGGAAAGGACCCCCTATCACCCACACTCACTTGGCGACGGTTCCAAATGACTTCGCGGAAAGGGGTTAAAACCATTTGTATAGCACCGACGCGTTAGTCAGTGTTGTCTCAATGGCACCGAGTAGTTCAAGCGATTTCTCTCCATTCCTGGTCTCTAGAAAATACATGTTAACTGCAAATCATTGATGGATGTTAGCTGCATTGTTGTTAATTTGATAGGTGCTGGAGCAGCTGAGCAGATAGTCACCGGTGTTCTCCAAGGGTGGGTTTCTTAAATCCGACTTGGTCCTGGTGGACATGTCAATTGTGGTTAATATTGGTGGTCCTAATAGGGAAGATATTGTGCTATTGCAGTGAGGTACACTGTCAGGTCATTCGGTATGATGCGTAATGAGAAGATTGCGTGCTACGTGACTATCAGGGGTGTGAAGGCGATGCAGCTACTGGAGAGTGGCCTGAAGGTGAAGGAGTACGAGCTGCTCAGGAGGAACTTCAGCGACACAGGATGCTTTGGCTTCGTTATCCAAGAGAACATCAATCTCGGCATTAAGTAAGTTGAATTGGTGGCAACACTTCTTGTGTCAGTGAGGTGCTTGTTTGGACTGGTTAATACTTATTATTCGGTTTCATTAGTAAATAGCTGAAACCAAAATCATAGAGCAGAAAGGTATTTTGCTGAACTGCTCTTTCATTGTACCATCAAATACTGAAGTTTGGGGTGGCTGAAATCTTAGTTTGCCTGCCTTGAGATAATGAGATGGATATAGCGCATAACATTGCTTCAGACATTTGTAATGCATCTCTTAATTTAACATACAAGGTTGGGGTAGTTCTATTGTGTTAAGCAGAAATATTGAAATACAAAGTAACTACATGTCCACAACATTGTAATCTGGTATCTTTTATTCAACGATGTTCAATATCTGCCTCTACTTCCCAAAGCATATTAATAGTATAGACATATGGAAAAGCATAGAAGCTGCTTTTGCATTATCACTACTGTCGATTGCTGCTTTACTAATAACTAGGCAATGCGTTGTTCAACTGATAAGAGAGGGTCCGATCCTAGCTATAAAATGTAGGGGACAATATGGTATGTGCTCATGTGAACATTGTGCATCATGTTCTTTCTAACTGCAAGGGATTGTGTATGGAAAACCAATTACCCAGTCCATTTTTCACAAAAAGATTAGTTTTCTTAATCAGTCCTGATGTTTAAGTTTATGGAGTAGTTGCTTATTTGGTCAGATTGTCTAATTTGCTTTAGGCATAAGAATAAGCCGATAAGAACATAATATTGATACTTTGTGTGCTATTAATAAAATGCTCTATTTCCTTGCATCACCTTTCTTGTATGCATGGGTATCTCATTTTAACTAACTGAAGAACAAAAATCACTGTACTAACTAAATTTGTGTTATTATTCTAAAGAAATTGCCCTTTTTTGAATGGTATGTTCAGAATATATTAGCTCCAGTGTTTTGATTCTTCTCTTTTGATTCATGTAACATGGCGACGGTCGAAGGCATGATGATAGTTTTATTGTTGTTCTGTTACCCCAGTGTAGCGAAAGTCACGGCCTAGTTGACTATGGTCACCTAGTGAGTCATGCATCTGGTTTCATCTGACTGGAGCAGGAGCCCAGTTTGTGCTGATTGTCAATTGTCATTTTGATTGTCACTATATCTTGTGAATGTGATTTGTATTTGTATCTGTGTTATTACACTAGTAGAGCTTGTAACTGTGTCATATGACAGAAGGGGCCCAATATATCCGTGTGACTGGTTGATTCTTCTTGTTGTTATTTGAAGTATTACTTGTGTTTTCTGTCTGTTCTTATTTAAATATGGTTATTTATTTCGGTTAAATTGAAATCTGAAGAATATGATGCTGTCAAAAGGGCCCCACTTTAATAGGACCTGGCAAACGGGACCCATCTAACTAGCGGACCCTTCTTTAGGGAAAAAGAAAAACTAAATTTGTTTAGCTAGAAAGGACACGGCCCAACAATAATAAAGGCTGCAATGTTGGGCTTGGCCCATGAAGCCTATAAAAATTTGACAGAAAAAATATAAAAAAGTCTGAATTGTTGGGCTTGGCCCATGTAAAGCACCAAATTGGACCGGGCTGATTCTTATCAATGACCAATTCAATTGCTCGCAATTTTGCCACGTTAGATTGCCACCTTGTATCCGACGTGGCTTGGGCAGACAACCAATGACCAAATAATTGGTCGTTGAACCAATGACCTTTTATTTTGGTCATTGCCTTCTGCGACCATTTTACAACAAAGGTCGTCAATTTCATTAAAGATAGTCAGCTGTTGATCAACTATTTTTGGTCACAAAAAGGTCGCAAATGAAAAATAATGACCATTCAATGAGAAATATTGATGGTCGCAAGTTGACATATTTCTTGTAGTGGCTCTACTCACGTTTCTCGGGCATGCGCTGCTCGGCTCGTTTGTGGTGGCTTCGTTTGGCTTGACTCAACGAAAATGAGTCTAACCATACTAGTTTTCCTGTGAGAGCAGACAACCTCCGCGACAACTAGACTTAATTGTCATCACACTATTAGGGACGTGGTCTCACGGCATGGAGAACTAGATTCTACCCCACCATTAGCAGAGGACCCCTATGGGCAAGGTATGGCCATTACCATACCTTAATTTGAGAAAAATAATTTATACCAATGCATACTACTCATTTCTATCATTTGTCTTGCTTGCTTTTATCACTAGAGAAAAATGCTAACACAGATAGAGAGAGGCCTTTCATTCCCTGGATACATGGGCCGATGGGCCAAACAGCCAGCCAGACATAGTGTATTGGGCCAGGAAACGATCGATTCATCGAGACAATACTAGATCAAACCAGCGAGTATGTTAGCCATTAGAGAGTACAATGCACGAATGCAGACAAATTGAGTCACTGATACGCACACACACGTGGTGCGCAACAACCCGAGCTAATGCAATGGCGGCTGGCCAGGACCAGGCAGATGAAGGTTTGGCCAATGGCGATGATGGATTGGGCCCTAGCGGGCTGTGGTAGCGAGTGGCGACTGAAGCTCGGGCCTAGCGAGAGACGGCAACAAGAGACGACGCATGGGTTAACAACTCTGCATCCTTCATGGCCTGTAGTGTGCAGTTCGGTGTTTCAGCGATGCCAGCAAACGATAGAGAGGAAGGGTAAGTTTCTAGCAAAGTCAAATAAAACGAGGAGAGGTATATGTTTCTGAATTTTAGTAGCATTTTTCTACAACTTTTAATATGCGACTGCAAATGATTTTCGTGACAATTTAATGTTGTTAATTGCGTATTTACCTATATATTTTGAAGTACTTGTAGTGCTAGTAGCTCCAATCCAAGCACCTGTGAAAGTGCCATTGTTTCGACACATGCCAATCATCAAGTTCAAGATCCAAAGAATAAGACAATGCAAATTTTATGCCAACGAAACAAGTGGAAGAACAAACAACAAATTCCACTGAAGTTTTTGTGCAAGAGAATTTTTATGTTCTCATAGTTGAAGAGATACCTGTTTTTAGTTTAGATTACATAAATGGTGATCCATGAGTTAGCATTCCACTTGATATATCAACATTAGAGATGATGTTAGATTTTCTTATCTATAAGGGGTCCAACTCGACGAAGTAGTCAAAGTTTCCCTACAAATAGAGATCAAAGATGCTTTTGGCCACAATGGTTAAGAACATCTCCAGTCGTTGGCACCCCAGGGCACGCGTAAAATCGCCGCTTGGGGGAGAGCCGACACTAAAAATCAGTGTGGGGGCTTTCGGGTTCCCAGCCGCCGGCCCCAGGGTCGCCCCCAGAAGGTGGTTATTTAAAAAAAAGGAATTCAGCTAAAGTTCAGCAAACCGGACTAATATTCGGCTAAAGTCGTCGAACATGACATTACATAACAAAGTTTAAAAAAATGGCCACAACTACAACTACGGGTCGAAGAGCGTGCTGAGCGCGGCGAAGTCGTCGACGTCACCGCCATCCTCGCCATTGTCCTCGTCAGCCTTCTCCTCCTTGAAGCGGCTGCCCTGCTGGACCCCTGCCCGGCGTCGCCCTAGCGGACCAGTGGCGGCGGTGCGTCATCGTCGCTGTCGTCGAGGACGACAACGCCTCCCTCGTCGCGGCCAGGGTTCCGTGCGGCGAACTGCTCGTAGGCACGGCACTGGTGCTCTAGCTCCGTCCGCGCCCAGTCTTCACGCACCCACTTCAAGGCCGCTGCATCGTCGATCTCCTCCTTCATGCCGCCGGCGAGCCCTGGCTCTGTCTTCACAGCGGCGAACCCCGGCTCCGTCTTCACGGCGGCGAGCCATGGCTCCGTCTTTGGTTTGACATAGCGGGGAGGAGCCGAGGAGGAGGCGCGCCCGCCGCCCTCATTGATGACGATGCCGGTGTTGGTGCGCCGGCCGAGCGGCGTCTCCGCTGCAGGCTCGGCCTTGACGCCGAACACCGCCGGCGAGCCGGAGGAGTGGGAAGAGGAGCGGGAGGAGGAGTGGGAGGAGGAAGACGAGGAGGAGCCGAACCTCCTGGGCATTCATTGCCCGGCGCTCCGGCGGGGGACCGGGGCGGTCGCCGCGGCTGGGTATGTCAGCGACGGGTCGTTGCCGCCCTCGAGGTACTGGAGAACCTCATGGAGCGCGCGGCCGGGGGCGCCCCACCACAGGCGGTGATGTCTAGTACGCAACCTTCTTCTTGGAGACGTTGTTGGGCCTCCAAGTGCAGAGGTTTGTAGGACAGTAGCAATATTCCCTCAAGTGGATGACCTAAGGTTTATCAACCCGTGGGAGGCGTAGGATGAAGATGGTCTCTCTCAAGAAACCCTGCAACCAAATAACAAAGAGTCTCTTGTGTCCCTAACACACCCAATACAATGGTAAATTGTATAGGTGCACTAGTTCGGCGAAGAGATGATGACACATGTGCAATATGGATGGTAGATATAGGTTTTTGTAATCTGAAAATATAGAAACAGGACGGTAACTAATGATAAAACTGAGCACAAACGGTATTGCAATGCGTTGAAACAAGGCCTAGGGTTCATACTTTCACTAGTGCAAGTTCTCTCAACAATAATAACATAATTGGATCATATAACTATCCCTCAACATGCAACAAAGAGTCACTCCAAAGTCACTAATAGCGGAGAACAAACGAAGAGATTATTGTAGGGTACAAAACCACCTCAAAGTTATCCTTTCTGATCGATCTATTCAAGACTCCGTAGTAAAATAACATGAAGCTATTCTTTCCGTTAGATCTATCCTAGAGTTCGTACTAGAATAACACCTTAAGACACAAATCAACCAAAACCCTAATGTCACCTAGAAACTCCAATGTCACCTCAAGTATCCGTGGGTATGATTATACGATATGCATCACACAATCTCATATTCATCTATTCAACCAACACATAGAACTTCAAAGAGTGCCCCAAAGTTTCTGCCGGAGAGTCAAGACGAAAACGTGTGCCAACCCCTATGCATGAGTTCACAAGGTCACTGAACCCGCAAGTTGATCACCAAAACATACATAGGGTAAATCACGTGAATATCCCATTGTCATCACAGATAAGCACATGCAAGACATACATCAAGTGTTCCCAAATCCTTAAAGACTCAATCCGATAAGATAACTTCAAAGAGAAAACTCAATCCATTACAAGAGAGTAGAGGGGGAGGAACATCATAAGATCTAACTATAATAGCAAAGCTCGCGATACATCAAGATCGTGCCAAATCAAGAACACGAGAGAGCGAGCGAGAGAGAGAGACAGAGAGATCAAGCACATAGCTACTGGTACATACCCTCAGCCCCGAGGGTGAACTACTCCCTCCTCGTCATGGAGAGCGCCGGGATGATGAAGATGGCCACCGATGATGGATCCCCCCTCCGACAGGGTGCCGGAACAGGGTCCAGATTGGTTTTTCGTGGCTATAGAGGCTTGCGGCGGCGGAACTCCCGATCTAGGTTAAGTTCTGGAAGTTTGGGGATTTATAGGAGAGGATGGCGTCGAGAACAAGTCAAGGGGCCCCATAGGGAGTCCACAAGGCAAGGGGCATGCCCTAGGGGGGTGGGCGCGCCCTCCACCCTCGTGGGGGCCATGGGACTCCTCTCCGGTAACTCTTCGTTTTAGTATTTTTTATATTTTCCAGAAAAAATCTCCGTTGATTTTCAGCGCATTCGAAGAACTTTTATTTCTGCACGAAAACAACACCCTGGTAGCTCTGCTGAAAACAACGTCAGTCCAGGTTAGTTCTAACCAAATCATACCAAAATCATATAAAAATATTATAAACATGGCATGAATACATAAAAAATTATAGATACATTGGAGACGTATCAGCATCCCCAAGCTTAATTCCTGCTCGTCCTCGAGTAGGTAAATGATAAAAACATAATTTTTGATGTGGAATGCTACCTAGAATATTTATCAATGTAATTTTCTTTATTGTGGCAAAAATATTTAGATCCATAAGATTCAAAACAAAAGTTTAATATTGACATGAAAACATGTAGCAACCCGACCTCAGACGATCAAGTCTCTGTGCTTAAGTGTCATCCTGGATCAAGTATCTTTGACACACACAAGACTACTCGGATTTATAACAGAGGTAAATCACATGTATAAAGTAACGTAAATACTATTATCTCAATCCAAATAGCGGAAGTAACAAGGTTTTGGATTCCCATCAACACCAACGGCAAAGTTGAGTGTAGAAATCGAAACCTAACGTATCACTTACTGTCAGAAGAAATCCTACAACATGAGACGTTGCAGCCACAAAGGGCGATTACATTGAATGTCTTGGCAAATTCTACATCAGAGAGCAATGCTGAAATATGGCTATCACTACATGCATATTTGGCTGGTGGAAAACCTCTATGGTTACAGTTTTGTGTAAAGCCAATTTTTCCCTACTGCAAAGGAATAAGTTTTATTTAACTATCATGGTGGTTGTTAAACATTGAGAATGGTTGACAGCATTCTCAATCCCAATTAGTAACATCATTAAAACCCAACAAAATTAATTAAAGTAACATGATGAGATTCACATGATAATCCACGTACTAGATACTCAAGATGTCCATAACCAAGGACACGGCTAACCATGATTAGTTTATACACTCTGCAAAGGTTTGTGAACTTTTCCGCACAAGAATCGATCTCCTCCGTTGGAATTCTCGCACTACACGGCGTTTGAGAAACGGATGACCGAGAGATAGTCTTTTAGAAGCGCTAGCACCTTACGATGGGTAGACCGTTACACCTACATCCCCTACATCTGCTAGTCTACCACTTTAAGAGTTCACATAACTTAATCAACTATGCTAGAGCCCATAATAGCTTGTGGCTGCACACGGAAGTTTCCAGTATTAATAATCTCATGATCCCTTTGAGCATGGGTGGCGGTCCATAATGAAAAACAGGGAATCCTGGAATACCCAGGTACCTCAATCCACCCAGATGTGTATTCAACTTGCCACCTTAAGTTGAACCATTAATTAACAATCTCACATATGTCATGAATACTATCAAACCCAATCCACGTCTACGAGCATAGCATAGAAGTATAAGCATAACGTAAAAGTAACTCCCAAGGTTTGAATGCAGGGCAATAGATTCCTACCTCATCAACTACTTCCCAATACCCACATGTTATCATTCCTACTCATGCAATGTTTGAGGTTTGAAACTAATGCATAAAACTAGGTATGAAAGGGATATGATCAAAGTGTGAACATGCCTGCAATGTTGATGAAGATGATTCACACTCAAAACTCTTGATAGTTCTACTCGTCACACTCTGTTCAATCTATCGTAAGCAAGCAATAGTAACCACACATAAGCAATCACTCAAAAGATCGGAAAGAACGAAGAAGACAAATAGGAAAACATCAAACCCAAGAAAATAACTCTTGCAACATAAAACAATTTCTAACAGAACCAAAACTGAGTGAATTTGGCCTTATCAGAGAGTTTAGGTCAAGAGCTTTGATTTGCAAAAAGAATCAACTCAAACGGAGTTACATAACTCAAACTACGATCAAACGAAGTTCAAATAAAAATCTGTTTGAATTCAAATTTTAAAACTTTCAAAAACACGTTTATGTTGTTTTATTGGATAGAGGGGATAATAACGAAGAAGTGGGCATTGGTTTCGTTGGATTTGGACAAACGAGCAAAAAGTTGTGAGCGTTAGAAATACACGGACTATTCTCTAAATAAACTAATCACAAACGGGTCCCTGGCCAAAAAAAATAAAAGAAAAAGAAAAACTCTACAGGATGAACGTTCGCTGTCGAACGCTTACTGACGAAAACAGTTCACTACAGGACCCTAACTATCGAACGCTCGTAATTTAACAAAACCTAAGATATAAACCGATCCAAAAGAAAGACCGAACTATATAAAAAAACCCGGCGAGTTTAGCGGTTTTGTACCGGTTCAAAAATTTAAACCGGCAGCGGCGGTTTCTGGCGGCAGCAGCGGGCTCCGGCGACGGCGGGCGCCTCGCACTTGACCGGAGCAGTGGCTCTGGTGGCCTGCGCCGAGGGCGGAGTGGACGGGGAGGGGCGGCGCGGAGCGGCGATTGCGGTGGTGGCGATGGCGGTGGTCGGCGATGGCGCGGGCGGCGGCTTCGGGCGGCAGAGCTCGACGGATCTCGCCGGCGGTGGCGAGGCGCGAGATGCAAGAGGGGCGGCGGCGCGAGCAGGGGGGGGCGCTATTTAAGGGCGTCGGGGCGAGGTGGTGGCGTGGAGGAGGGGCAAGGCGGCGGGGTGGCCGGGTCGTTCACGGCGTCCATGCCGGCGCGGCGGTGGACTCGGGAGGAGTCTCGGTCGGGGACGGGAGCGAGGCGGCGCACTGGGCTGGGCCTTGGCCTGGCAGGAGCTGGGCCGGCCCAGTTCGGCGGAGGGAAGTTTTTCTTAAAACATTTTTGCAGACAGTAAATAAATAAACAGAAATAAACTAAAAATATAACATAGGCATATAATATATCGAAATTTTCAGAAAACGATTTTCTACAACATGAAAATTATTCTAGATTCAAATAAAATATACAAAAATTCAAATAAAGCAAAGAGCAGCTATAGTAGAACCCAATAAAAATCATTTTAAAATACCAAAATGATTTCAAATTAATTCTCTCCTATTTTCTATTATAGGAAACATTTTACCCTAATTTCCATATATTTTATTTTGGAGAAAAATAATTTGAATAAAACCCAATAACTCCAAATTGAAAATAATTTCCAAAAGGACTTTAAATTGATCCTTTTAAACTCCCAACTCATATTTCATATGTTTTGAAGAAGTCATTTTAACTTCTCTCTTGAAAATCATTGAGTTGCATGAAGTTTATGAATTGGGAATATTTCCGAATGAAATTCAAATCTTTTCAAAACCCTTTTTCATTTAATTAAATGGAAGAAGTCATGTCATCTTCTCTCTAGGGTTTTATGATGAAATGAATTTGAATTCACGGGGATTACAAATGAAAAAAATGAAAGTTTGGGAAAGTCCTTTTATTCCCTCTCATTTAACTTTGAAAAGTTTCGCATTCACTCACTTTCAGTCAATCAATCAAACCTATCTATTTGTTTATAACATTCCAAAATTTATAATTTTGGGATGTTACAAATCTACCACCCTTAAAATGAATCTCGTCCTCGAGATTCGGAGAGGCTAGCAAGAAATAGGTTAGTGTAGGGGGTCTTCAGAATCCGTATATCGTCTCCGGAGGTCTGGGGTGCTACCACCCTTAGAAACATGGTTACAGTTCCATCAAAACTTATATACTCCATCCTTTTTGTTGACAGGGTCGGTCTTCTCAGATTCTCAGGAAAATTCCTTCTCTGGGCTCTTCCGGTGGTGGCATAACCTTTTCCTCAATTCCTCTGTCCTTTCATCTTGATAAGGTTATTCCATGACTGGGTCTTCTTAGCTGACAGGTCTGGCGCCAATACTAAACAACTATCGATATCTCATGGTGGTCAACAATTTATGGTTTCTCCTGCAGGAAATGGGTCTGGGCTGAACCTCACCGTATGACATACGATTGGCAACAACTGCCTTGTACAAAGGAAGAATACTTTTACCATTCTAATGTTCAAACAAGGTTTTGATCGTCGTCTCTCTACTATAGGTAAGTCACCTAGATTTACCATCCCGTATAGAAAGGCGAATAATAAGAGTAAGTCGGTATGGTGATCAATCCATCCCGCACCCAAATCATTACCGCGTATATGGTTTAGCAAATCTCGCATTCTAACACTTGGCCATCCTCACAAGCATTGCCGAATTTCTCTTGCCAACGAACCAAGTTCGGATGAATCCATTGATTCTGCAAGCCAAACAAAAATCTATCGTTCCTTCACAACTCTCAGGTTTTGTGTTGCTCCTATAAAATCATCGGTTGATAAAGGTATATCCTCTTCCAGGGTTTTTCCTTCAGCAAGAGTGTGCTTTCTTCTTGGCAGGTCCAGGGGCCTATGGGTTATGGCCCATCTCATCACTTGCAGTCCTTGAACTTATCATCGAGCAACTGATCATTATTCCAACTTCCAACTTCCTAGTATTCTTAAATCTTTACAATTGTACTGTCTTCCTTCCTTCTCTTGGTACCAAACCAAAACGTGATTACTCAAACTCATCATGGAGTTACAATTGCTCCATATTTCCAACGTCATACCTCCTTTATATCCAATAATACTTCTTTCCTTCATGCTCTTGGGGGGTATCCAACATATCAAGATAAAACTCATACTTGTTTAGTCCGAAATCCACTCCGTGGAATACAATTATCCTTTCCAGGGTCAAATCTCCTCACAGGGTACTACCACCCTTAAAATGCTCTAATCTTCCATAGACCATATTTCTCATATCCTCGAAGATGGTCAAAATCTTTCCTCATATAGTAACAACTCATAAAAATCCAGATCAGTACCAATGATGATAACTTTATTGACTCTCCAATTACTACAAATCTCCTGTATTTCCATTAGAGGCCTCAACTCAACACCTCAATAATAAAAATGTTCTCACTACTTCTACTATACTTCTCACATACTCAACTATTTAGCACAAACCTCCTTCTCATTGGGACAATCCCTGTCAAGGTACCCTACTTCATTACAGAAAAAACATATTACTTCTGACAAATCTCGAGGTTTTCTTATGATTACATAGCCTCCTTGGGTCCTCGGCTTCCTTTTTGGGCAACTGTTGAAGTAGTGCCCTGACTCCTTGCACCTGAAACAGGTGATATGACTTAGGTCCTTCTTGGTATCCAATCTACTTCTCTTCCTGGACTTCTCCGTTCCAATCAGGGCTTCTATTTCCTATGGGTCATACTCTACTTCCTCTGTCGGAAATTCTACTAGATCTCCATTCAGACTCTTCTTCAGGTGTGTCCTCCACCTCTTCCTTCATCACAGTTTCTCCTAAAATTTCCATGAGGGCTCCTTTCATTGCTTCTTTCTTCTGCTGGATGGTTCTTTGTACCATGGGGTAAATGTGACACTGAGCAGGGTAGTGGGTAGTTCCTTCACACAAGAAACAAGTAATCGCCTAGTTGGGCATTCTTCAGCTGGGTGACTTCCTTCACAATTAGGGCATTCATCCTTGTGTTCTTTATGGGTGTGTCCCATTTCTCCACAAATCTTACATGCACACAACTTCTTCATATCATTTCCATACGGCTTCAATTTCTGGGGCACAAGACGAGACTTTAGCAAGGTCGACTTAAATTCCTTCCAAGTGGTTATTCCTTGCCATCCATTGATGGTTTGGTACATCCTCCACCAAGTTGCAGCACCTCTTTCAAAGAATTGAAGAGCATGCTGGGCCATATCCTTTCCAGTTATAGGGTTATTCTTCATGTGATCCTCCATGTTCTGAATCCATCGGTCCGTCTCCAATTGACTCATCGGTCCAGATAATAGGAGCTCATCTCCATTCATCCTCTATTGGGTCCTTGGTTTTTGGGGTGAGATAAGAGAGATAGAGAGGGATGCACACAATGCAAACAATTGTTTTGAAAAGATAGATTTTATTGTGGCTGTCAGAAAAACATCAAACAAATGACAGCTCATAATCGTTGCATCTAACATAGGTGTATAACAGGGGTTTGGTCTTCTAAAGGTTAATAAAATCTTCAACGTTGCCAAACTCTTCAAGTCTTGTTCATGTCTCTGATGGCTTCTTCCGATCATCCTTGTCCTTCTCAAGTTCTTTTGCCAGATCATCTCTGTTGACGCAAAATCTCTCGTGACGTCCTTTAATATTTCTGGAGTTGCATTCCAAACTTCTGGGTTTCATCAACCTCGACATTGACCATGATCCTGCTGTCCTTCAGTTCCTGACGAATCTTTGATGTCTCAAGGTTTTGCTCCTCTAGCTTGGATACTTTCAGCTTCTGGGTCCTGTGTTCTTCACGAAACACTTCCTTATCAAATACTGTTTCTTGTAGGTCCATCTTAACTTCTTGATGTAACACTCCAGATCCTGGTGATACACCGGCTAAGATTAAAACTTTATCTTGCTGATAGGTGCTCCATCAGCCTTCTACCATCCAATCCTTCCATGCATATGCATGCTTAACTCAACATGGTGACAATAGCATAAGCGGGCGATAACATCATGGATAGCCGTGTTTCTGCTCTTGTCATTTCCATGAGCTATCTCTCCATAGTTGATATCTCCTGCCTTAGGGATTTCCTTGACAGAACTTTGAGTTTTTAACTCTCCATGCTCCGGTCTTTCTCCGATACACCTTGATCTCGGGTATTGACTACTTCCATAGTCTGTCAAGTTCCATAAGGGTAGCCTTCCTAGGTCATAAGAAATCTAGGAATTCTTCAGAGCCTTCAAATTCTCCTAGTCTTCAGAGTCTTCAACAGTTATAGTTTCCATTATCATAATGTATGGTAAAATCCTCTTCATTCCGAATGGTCTTAGTTGTCCGATATCTTGTACTTCTTGGAGTGGTCTCATCAGTCGAATCTTCGAGTGGTCAAAAGGGGAAAGGGTGATAGTCTCACTAAAAGGGATTTTTGAATAAGCTCGGAAGAGAAGAGAGGTAAAAGATCTTTTTCAAAAGAAAGTTGTAGAGAAAATCTTTCCTATGGGCTTGCCACTTTCTAGGATCACGTCCTACAGTCAACCTGGCTCTGATACCATCTTGTAGCGACCCGACCTCAGACGGTCAACTCTCTGTGCTTAAGTGTCATCCCTAGATCGGTATGCTGACACACACTGTACTCGAGGATTTATAAAAGAGGTAAATCACATGTATAAAGTAACGTAAATACTATTGCATGAATCCAAATAGCGGAAGTAACAAGGTTGTGGATTCCCATCAACACCAACGGCAAAGTTGAGTGTAGAAATCGTAACCCTAACGTGTCACTTACTCGTCGTAAGAAATCCTGCAACATGAGACGTTTCAGCCACAAAAGGGTCAGTACATTAAATGTAGTGGCAAATTCACACTGTAGAGCAATGCTGAAATATGGCTATCACTACATGCATATTTGGCTGGTGGAAAAGCTCTATGGTTACAGTTTTGCGTAAAGCCAATTTTTCCGTACTGCAAAGGAATAAGTTTTATTTAACTATAATGGTGGTTGTTAAACATTGAGAACGGTTGACAGCATTCTCAATCCCAATTAAGTAACATCATTAAACCCAACAAAATTAATTAAAGTAACATGATGAGACTCACATGATAATCCACGTACTAGATACTCTAGATGTCCATAACCGGGGATACGGCTAACCATGATTAGTTTATACACTCTGCAGAGGTTTGTGCACTTTTCCCCAGAAGACTCGATCTCCTCCGTTGGAATTATCGCACTACACGACGTTTGAGCAACGGATGACCGAGACATAGTCTTTCAGAAGCGCTAGCACCTTACGATGGGTAGACCGTTACACCTACATCCCCTACATCTGCTAGTCTACCACTGTAAGAGTTCGCATGACTTAATCAACTATGCTAGAGCCCACAATAGCTTGTGGCTGCACACGGAAGTTTCTAGTATGAATAATCTCATGATCCCTTTGAGCCTTGGTGGCGGTCCAAAAAGAAAAATAGGCAATCCTGGAATACCCAGGTACCTCAATCCACCCATATGTGTATTCAAGTTGCCACCTTAAGTTGAACCATTAATTAACAATCTCACATCTGTCATGAATACTCTCAAACCCAATCCACGTCTACGAGCATAGCATAGCAGTATAAACATAATGTAAAAGTATCTCCCAAGGTTTGAATGCAGGGCAATAGGTTCCTACCTCATCAACTACTTCCCAATACCCACATGTTATCATTCCTACTCATGCAATGTTTGAGGTTTGAAACTAATGCAAAAAACTGGGTATGAAAGGGATATGGTCAAAGTGTGAACTTGCCTGCAAAACTGATGAAGATGATTCGCACTCAAAACTCTTGATAGTTCTACTCGTCACACTCCGTTCAATCTATCGTAAGCAAGCAATAGTAACCACACATAAGCAATCACTCAAAAGATCGGAAAGAACGAAGAAGACAAATCGGAAAACATCAAACCCAAGCAAATAACTCTTGCAACATAAAACAATTTCTAACAGTACCAAAATTAAGTGAATTTGGCCTTATCCAAAAGTTTAGGTCAAGAGCTTTGATTTGCAAAAAGAATCAACTCAAACGGAGTTACGAAACTCAAACTACGATCAAACTAAGTTCAAATACAAATCTGTTTTAATTCAAATTTTAAAACTTTCAAAAACATGTTTAAGTTGTTTTATTGGATAGAGGGGATCATAACGAAGAAGTGGGCGTTGGTTTCGTTGGATTTGGACAAACGAGCAAAAAGTTGTGAGCGTTAGAAGTACAGGGACTATTATGTAAATAAAATAATCACAAACGGGTCCTTGGCCAAAAAAAAGAAAAAGAAAAACTCTACAGTATGAACTTTCGCTTCCGAACTCTTACTGACGAAAATAGTTCACTACAGGACCCTAACTATCGAACGCTCGTGTCGGTGTACAAAAAGAGGGGTACACTTTTTGTACCCTATAACTGTGCACGGGCACTCTTAGCCATGAGCACCACCAAGAGCAAGGCAAGGAGGTGAGCCAAGGTAAGGCCAAGCTCGAAAGGAGCGAACGACGCCAAGACCAAGACCACAAAGAGCAAAGGGGCCAAGCGGACTCCCGGCAAGATCCTTGCCGGAGGCGGTTTTAGCAAACCCGGCAAGACCCTTGCCGTGGCAGCTCGCCCACACCTACGGACGAGTCACCCTTGAGTCCACTGCCCCCATGGGGCAAGGATTGAGGAGAAATCCCGTGGTGGCATGCAGATCTTTGTGAAGACATTCAAGATCAGATACACACTATAGAAGATGGCGACCCTTGGCGGGATCCCGGCCAAGGAGGACCACAAGACCCCCGGCAAGAGCCTTGCCGGGGATGACAACAGGCGCCACGGCGGAGACCCTGCGGGGCCCCGGCAAGACCCTTGCCGGGGCTACGGCGAGGCCCTTGCCAAGAACACCCATAGGGCCACCATCAGGCCCACGCCAATCAAACCTCCACCACCGTTCGCATGCAGCTACCGACCCAACCAGTTGGGCAGGAACCTGTGTGGCGGCAAGCGGATCTTCGTGGAGACTCACCACTGCGCCACCTCAGCTGCCTGCCTGCCTACATGGCACTGCGGGCACCGCTGGCCAGGGCGTGTGTCGACACGAAAGGGAGCGGCGACGGACGAGACATGGCTATCCCCCGTCCCCGATAAAGCAAGGACACCTAAGCAAGACGCATTAAAGGCGCCTTGCCTTGTCATGCGAGGGATAAACTCGCATCACTGTACCCTTTCCACCTCCTGTGTGCCACTGTGGCAACCCCTTTCCCTATAAAAGGAGGCCCAAGGCGACCAGGAGGAGGATTCGGCTTTTTGGAGCTCCTCACGCCCCATTGCTAGTTCAAGAACACAAATAAACAAACCTCCAAAGCAGGAGTAGGGTTTTACACATCCTCGCGGCCCGAACCTGGATAAGGAAACCATGTGCTATCTGTTTGATCCGCTCTTCTCATGACCCCGCGCCCCGCAATCGTAGTAGGGATTCTTGTGATCCCATAGGTGTCGTTCCCACCGACATCTTTGAGCGCCTCGGCCTCGCCCACGGCCTCGCCCCTCCCCTTCCCTCATGGCTGGCTCTGCCACCGCAGTGCAGAGAAGGAAGGACGCGTTGTCGGCGGCGACCCTCGCCGCCACCGTTGAAAGGCCAGATTCCCTCTCTCCATGGCAGATGGAGGGGGAGCAGCTGAAGGAAGGAGGAGATGGAAGAATGCGGATGCCATCCCCTCCCGCTCTTTATAAAGGAACGGGTGGGGCTCGGCCGCCCGCCTGGCAGCTAATCAAGGCGCTTGAGGCGCAGGAACTGGGACCAACCCGCTGCCCCAGCCCGCGACGGCCCGGTTTCCCGCCTCCACCGTTCACCACCCCAAGCGCATGAGAACCACGTGGCAGGCGTGCGGGACCAAGGCGACGGGTGAGGCGACCTCTCCCTACCCCGTGATCGTGGGGAGTGGACGCCTTGAAGACCACGCCTCGTCCCCGTTCAGTAAATGGACCGCGCCTCCACGCCTCCCTCCGTTTATGGGGAAGGCGCGAACCGCCTCCTTTACTACGACGTGACGCATGCGCGCAGAGCTCAGCCCCACGCATGCCGCCCACGTCACGCACGCCTCCCCACGCCGAGCCACGCGCGGGAGGCATGGGAAGCGCAGTGCGCGAAGAGACTTACCTCGGTAAAAACCACCCCGCCTTCCCGCGCACCGTTTTTGGGCCTAGCCCAACGAGCGATTGCGCTTACGTGTGGCCCAGGCCCGGGGGCTCCTGTCGGTGTACAAAAAGAGGGGTACACTTTTTGTACCCCTATAACTGCTGCAGGCAGTCGACCCTTGAGCACCACCGCACTGAGCAAGGCAAGGGAGGTAAGCCAAGGTTAGGCCAAAGCTCGAAAGGAGCAGAACGACGCCATGACCAAGACCACAAAGAGCAAAGGGGACGAAGCAGACTCCCCCGGCAAGATCCTTGCCGGGAGGCGGTTTAGCAAACCCGCAAGACCCTTGCCGTGGCAGCTCGCCCCACACCTACAGAGCGAGTCACCCTTGAGTCCACTGCCCCCATGGGGCAAGGATTCGGGAGACATCCCCGTGGTGGCATGCAGATCTTTGTGAAGACATTCAAGATCAGATACACATTATAGAAGATGACGACCCTTGGCGGGATCCCAGCCAAGGAGGACCACAAGGCCCCCGGCAAGAGCCTTGCCCGGGATGACAGCAGGCACCACGGCAGGACCCTTGCCGGGGCCCCGGCAAACCCTTGCCGGGGCTACAGCGAGGCCCTTGCCAAGAACACCCGTAGGGCCACCATCAGGCCCACGCCAATCAAACCTGCACCATCGTTCGCATGCAGCTGCCGATCCAACTAGTTGGGCAGGCACCTGCGTGGCGGCAAGCGGATCTTCGTGGAGACCCACCACTGCGCCACCTCAGCTGCCTGCCTGCCTACATGGCACCGCGGGCACCGCTGGCCAGGGCGCGTGTCGACACGAAAGGGAGCAGCGACGGAGGAGAAAGGGCTCTCCCCCGTCCCCGATAAAGCAAGGACACCTAAGCAACACGCATTAAAGACGCCTTGTCATGTAATGCGAGGGATAAACTTCGCATCATCAGACCTTTCCACCTCCTGTGCCACTTGTGGCAACCCCTTTCCCTATAAAAGGAGGCCCAAGGCGACCAAGAGGAGGATTCGGCTTTTTGGAGCTCCTCACGCCCCATTGCTAGTTCAAGAACAAAGATAAACAAACCACCAAAGCAGGAGTAGGGTTTTACGCATCCTCGCGGCCCGAACCTGGATAAGGAAACCGAGTGCTATCTGTTTGATCCGCTCTTCTCACGACCCCGCGCCCCGCGACCATAGTAGGGATTCTTGTGATCCCATAGGTGTCATTCCCACCGACAGCTCGTAATTTAACAAAACCTAAAATATAAACCGATCCAAAAGAATGACCGAACTATATAAAAAAAACGGCGAGTTTAGCGGTTTTGTACCGGTTCAAAAATTTAAACCGGCCGTTGTGGTTTCCGGCGGTAGCGGCGGGCGCCTCGGGCTTGACCGAAGCGGTGGCTCTGGTGGCCTGCGTCAAGGGCGGAGTGGACGGGGAGGGGTGGCGCGGAGCGGCGAGTGCGGTGGTGGCGATGGCGGTGGTCGGCGATGGCGCGGGCGGCAGCTTCGGGCGGCGGAGCTCGACGGATCTCGCCGTAGGTGGCGAGGCGCGAGATGCGAGAGGGGCGGCGGCGCGAGCTGAGGGGGGGCGGCGCTATTTAAGGGCGTCGGGGCGAGGTGGTGGCATGGAGGAGGGGCAAGGCGGCGGGGCAGCCGGGTCGGTCACAGCGTCCATGGCGGCGCGGTGGCGGACTCGGGAGGAGTCCCAGTCGGGGATGGGAGCGAGGCGGCGCGCTGGGCTGGGCCTTGGCCTGGCAGGAGCTGGGTCGGCCCAGTTCGGCGGAGGGAAGTTCTTTTTTTACACATTTTTGCAGACAGTAAATAAATAAACGCAAATATACTAAAAATATAACATAGGCATATAATATATCGAAATTTTCAGAAAACGATTTTCTACAACATGAACATTATTCTAGCTTCAAATAAAATATACAAAAATTCAAATAAAGCAAAGAGTGCTACAGCTATAGTAAAACCCATTAAAAATCATTTTAAAATACCAAAATGATTTTAAATTAATTCTCTCCAATTTTCTATTGTAGGAAACATTTTACCCTAATTTCCATATTTTTTTGGAGAAAAATAATTTGAATAAAACCCAATAACTCGAAATTGAAAATAATTTCCAAAAGGACTTTAAATTGATCCTTTTAAACTCCCAACTCATATTTCATATGTTTTGAAGAAGTCATTTTATCTTTTCTCTTGAAAATCATTGAGTTGCAAGAAGTTTATGAATTGGAAATATTTCCGAATGAAATTCAAATCTTTTCAAAACCCTTTTTCATTTAATTAAATGGAACAAGTCATGTCATCTTCTCTCTAGGGTTTTATGATGAAATGAATTTGAATTTGCAAAATGAAAGTTTGGGAAAGTCCTTTTATTCCCTCTCATTTAACTTTCAAAATTTTTGAATTCACTCACTTTCAGTCAATCATCAAACAATCAATCAAAACTATCTATTTGTTCATAACATTTCAAAATTTAGAATTTTGGGATGTTACAAAACAATAATACTTCAAGCATACTAACAAAGCAATCATGTCTTCTCAAAATAACATGGCCAAAGCAAGCTATCTCTAAAAAATCATATAGTCTAGCTATGCTCTATCTTCATCACACAAAATATTTAAATCATGCACAACCTCGATGACAAGCCAAGCAATTGTTTCATACTTTTATGTTCTCAAACCTTTTCAACTTTCACGCAATACATGAGCGTGAGCCACGGACATAGCACTATAGGTGGAATAGAATGGTGGTTGTGGAGAAGAGAAAAAAGGAGAAGATAGTCTCACATCAACTTGGTGTATCAATGGGCTATGGAGATGCCCATCAATAGATATCAATGTGAGTGAGTAGGGATTGCCACGCAACGGATGCACTAGAGCTATAAGTGTATGAAAGCTCAACAAAAGAAACAAAGTGGGTGTGCATCCAACTCGCTTGCTCACGAATACCTAGGGCATTTTGAGGAAGCCCATCATTGGAATATACAAGCCCAGTTCTATAATGTAAAATTCCCACTAGTATATGAAAGTGACTACATAGGAGACTCTCTATCATGAAGATCACGGTGCTACTTTGAAGCACAAGTGTGGAAAAAGGATAGTAAATTTCTCCCTTCTCTCTTTTTCTCTCATTATTTTTTTGGTGGGCTTCTTCGGCCTCTTTTTTTATTTGGGCTTCTTTGGCCTCTTTTTTTTTTTCATCCGGAGTCTCATCTGACTTATGGGGGAATCATAGTCTCCATCATCCTTTCCTCACATGGGACAATGCTCTAATAATGAAGATCATCACACTTTTATTTACTTACAACTCAAGAATTATAACTCGATACTTAAACAAATATGACTCTATGTGAATGCCTCCGGCGGTATACCGAGATATGCAATGAATCAATAGTGCCATGTAAGAATGATGAAAGGTGGCCTTGCCACAAATACAATGTCAACTACATGATCATGCAAAGCAATATGACAATGAGGGAATGATACGTCCATTTTGCATCATGCTTTTATATCGATATTTATTGCATTATGGGCTGTTATTACACGTTATGTCACAATACTTATGCCTATTCTCTCTTATTTTACAAGGTTTACATGAAGAGGGGGAATGCCGGCAGCTGGAATTCTGGGCTGGAAAAGGAGCAAATATTAGAGACCTATTCTGCACAACTCCAAAAGTCCTGAAACTTCACGAAGTCATTTTTCGAATTAATAAAAAAATACTGAGCGAAGAAACTACCAGAGGGGGGCCACCCACCATCCACGAGGGTGGGGGGCGCGCCCTACCCCCTGGGCGCACCCCTGCCTCGTGGGCCCCCTGGCAGGCCTCCAGTGCCCACCTTCTGCTATATGAAGTCTTTTACCCTTGAAAAAATCATAAGCAAGCTTTCGGGACGAAACACCGCCGCCACGAGGTGGAACCTTGGCGGAACTAATCTAGGGCTCCGGCGGAGCTGTTCTGCCGGGGAAACATCCCTCCAGGAGGGGGAAATCATCACCATCGTCATCACCAACAATCCTCTCAACGGGAGGGGGTCAATCTTCATCAACATCTTCACCAGCACCATCTCCTCTCAAACCCTAGTTCATCTCTTGTATCCAATCTTTGTATCAAAACCTCATATTGGTACCTGTGGGTTGCTAGTAGTGTTGATTACTCGTTGAAGTTGATGCTGGTCGGTTTACTTGGTGGAAGATCATATGTTCAGATCCATTATGCATATTAATACCTCTATGATTATGAACATGAATATGATTTGTGAGTAGTTACGTTTGTTCCTGAGGACATGGGAGAAGTCATGCTATGAGTAGTCATGTGAATTTGGTAGTCGTTTGATATTTTGATGAGATGCATGTTGTCTCTCCTCTAGTGGTGTTATGTGAACATCGACTACATGACACTTCACCATTGTTTGGGCCTAGAGGAAGGCATTGGGAAGTAATAAGTAGATGATGGGTTGCTAGAGTGACAGAAGCTTAAACCCTAGTTTATGCGTTGCTTCGTAAGGGGCTGATTTGGATCCATATGTTTCATGCTATGGTTAAGTTTACCTTAATAGTTCTTTTGTATTTGCGGATGCTTGCAAGAGGGGTTAATCCTAAGTGGGATGCCTGTTTAAGGAAGGACAGCACCCAAGCACCGGTCCACCCACATATCAAATTTTCAAAGTAACGAACACGAATCATATGAGCGTGATGAAAACTGGCTTGACGATAATTCCCATGTGTCCTCGGGAGCGTTTTCCTTCATATAAGAATTTTCCCAGGATTTTCCTTTACTACAAAAAGGATTGGGCCATCTTGCTGCACTTTATTTACACTTGTTACTTGTTACCCGTTACAAATTACCTTATCACAAAACTATCTGTTACCGATAATTTCAGTGCTTGCAGAGAATACCTTACTGAAAGCCGCTTGTCATTTCCTTCTGCTCCTCAATGGGTTCAACACTCTTACTTATTGAAAGGACTATGATAGATCCCCTATACTTGTGGATTATCAAGACTCTTTTCTAGCGCCGTTGCCGGGGAGTGAAGCGCCTTTGGTAAGGAAAAATTTATATAGTGTGCTGAAATTTACTGTCACTTGTTACTATGGAAAGTAATCCTCTGAGGGGCTTTTTCGGGGTATCTTCACCCTGAACAGTAGAGCAAAGAGTTGCTCCTCAACCTACGGAACATACTGAAAATATTTACTTTGAAATTCCTTCAGGTATGATAGAGAAACTGCTAGCTAATCCTTTAACAGGTGATGGAACATTACATCCCGATTTGCACCTAATCTATGTGGATGAAGTTTGTGGATTATTTAAGCTTGCAAGTATGCCCGAGGGTGTTATCAAGAAGAAGGTCGTCCCTTTATCTTTGAAGGGAAAGGCATTGACATGGTTTAGGCTATCTGATGATATGGGATCATGGAACTACAACCGATTGAAATTGGAATTTCATCAGAAGTTATATCCTATGCATCTTGTTCATCGTGACCGCAATTATATATATATACGTTTTGGCCTCGCGGAGGAGAAAGCATCGCTCAAGCTTGGGGGAGGCTTAAGTCAACGTTATATTCATGCCCCAATCATGAGCTCTCAAGAGAAATTATTATTCAAAATTTTTATGCTCGGCTTTCTCTCAATAATCGCTCCATGCTCGATACTTCTTGTGCTGGTTCTTTTATGATGAAGACTATTGAATTTAAATGAGATTTATTGGAAATAATTAAACACAACTCAGAAGATTGGGATCTCGACGAAGGTAAGGAGTCAGGTATAACACCTAAGTTTGATTGTGTTAAATCTTTTATGGATACCGATGTTTTCCGTGAATTTAGCACTAAATATGGACTTGACTCTGAGATAGTAGCTTCTTTCTGTGAATCATTTGCTACTCATGTTAATCTCCCTAAGGAGAAGTGGTTTAAATATAATCCTCCCATTGAAGTAAAAGTAGTTGGACCTATTAAAGTTGGAGAAAAGACTATCACTTATAATGATCCTATTGTTCCTACTGCTTATGTTGAGTAACCACCTTTCCCTGTTAGAATAAAGGATCATGCTAAAGCTTCAACTGTGGCCAACAAAAGTAATATTAGGACACCCAAACCCCCTGAGCAAATTAAACTTGAACCTAGTATTGCTATGGTTAAAGATCTCTTGGCTGATAATATTGATGGGCATGTTATTTACTACTGTAATGAAGCTGCTAGAATTGCTAGACCTGACACTAAAAATAAACATAGACCTATTTTAGGCATGCCTGTTATTTATGTTAAAATAGGAGATCATTGTTATATATCATGGCTTGTGTGATATGGGTGCTAGTGCAAGTGCAATACCTCATTCCTTATACAAAGAAATTATGCATGATATTGCACCTGCTGAGATAGAAGAAATTGATGCTACAATTAAGCTTGCCAATAGAGATACTATTTCACGACTTAGGATTGTTAGAGATGTTGAAGTCTTGTGTGGGAAAGTTAAATATCCTGCTGATTTTTTTGTTCTTGGCTCCCCACAAGATAATTTTTGTCCCATTATATTTGGTAGACCCTTCTTGAATACTATTAATGCTAGGATAGACTGCGAAAAGGATGTTGTTACTATTGGTTTGGGGGATATGTCTCATGAGTTTAATTTGGCTAAATTTCGTAGATAACCCCGTGACGAGGAATTGCCTAGTAAAGGTGAAATTATTGGTCTTGCTTCTATTGCCGTGCCTCCTAATGATCCTTTAGAACAATATTTGCAAGACCATGAAAATGACATGTTTATGAATGAAAGAAGGGAAATAGATGAAGTATTCTTTAAACAGGGACCCATTTTGAAACACAACTTGCCTGTTGAAATCCTAGGGGATACTCCTTCACCCAAGGGTGATCCCGTGTTTGAGCTTAAACCATTACCTGATACTCTTAAATATGCTTATCTTGATGAGAAAAAGATATATCCTGTTATTATTAGTGCTAACCTTTCAGAACATGAAGAAGAGAGATTATTGAAAACTCTGAAGAAGCACCATGCTGCTATTGGATATACTCTTGATTATCTTAAGGGCATTAGTCCCACTTTATGCCAGCACAAAATAAAATTGGAGAAAGATGCTAAACCAATTGTTGATCACCAACGATGGTTAAATCCTAAGATGAAAGAAGTGGTAAGAAAAGAAATACTAAAGCTTCTGGAGGCAGGTATAATTTATTCCGTTGCTGGTAGTCAGTGGGTAAGCCCTGTCCATTGTGTCCCTAAGAAAGGAGGTATTACTGTTGTTCCTAATAATAAAGATGAATTGATCCCACAAAGAATTATTACAGGTTATAGAATGGTAATTGATTCCGAAAATTACATAAAGCTACTAAAAGGATCATTACCCTTTACCTTTTATTGATCAAATGCTAGAAAGATTATCCAAACATACACATTTTTTCTTTCTAGATGGTTATTCTGGTTTCTCTCAAATACCTGTGTCAAAAGAGGATCAAGAAAAGACCACTTTTACTTGCCTTTTCGGTTTGCTTATAGACGTATGCCTTTTGGTTACTGCAATGCACTTGCTACCTTTCAAAGATGCATGATGGCTATATTTTCTGACTTTTGTGAAAATATTGTTGAGGTTTTCATGGATGATTTCTACGTATATGGAACTTATTTTGATGATTGCTTGAGCTACCTTGATCGAGTTTTGCAGAGATGTGAAGAAACTAATCTTGACTTGAATTGGGAGAAGTGCCACTTTATGGTTAATGAAGGTATTGTCTTGGGGCATAAAATTTCTGAAAGAGGTATTGAAGTTGATAAAGCTAAAGTTGATGCTATTGAAAACATGCCATGTTCCAAGGACATTAAAGGTATAGGAAGTTTCCTTGGTCATGCCGGTTTTTATAGGAGGTTCATTAAGGACTTCTCAAAAATTTCTAGGCCTCTGACTAATCTCTTACAAAAAGATGTTCCTTTTGTCTTTGATGATAATTATGAAGAAGCATTTGAAATACTTAAGAAAGCCTTGATTTCTGCACCTATAGTTCAGCAACCTGATTGGAATCTACCCTTTGAAATTATGTGTGATGCTTGTGATTATGCTGTAGGTGCTGTTCTAGGACAAAGAGTTGATAAGAATTAAATGTTATCCAATATGCTAGTAAAACTCTAGACAGTGCCCAGAGAAATTATGCAACTACTGAAAAGGAATTTTGAGCAGTTGCATTTGCTTGTGATAAGTTTAGACCTTATACTCTTGATTCTAAAGTAACTGTTTACACTGATCATGCTGCTATTAAATATCTTATGGAAAAGAAAGATGCTAAACCTAGACTTATTAGATGGGTTCTCTTGCTACAAGAATTTGATTTGCATATTATTGATAGAAAGGGAGCTGAGAACCCCATTGCAGACAACTTGTCTAGGTTAGAGAATGTTCTTGATGACCCACTACCTATTGATGATAGCTTTCCCGATGAACAATTAGCTGTCATAAATGCTTCTCACACTGCTTCATGGTATGTTGATTATGCTAATTATATTGTTGCTAAATTTCTACCACCTAGTTTCGAATACCAGCAAAAGAAAAGGTTTTTCTATGATTTAAGACATTACTTCTGGGATGACCCACATCTTCATAAAGGAGTAGATGGTGTTATTAGACGTTGTGTACCTGAGCATGAACAGGAACAAATCCTACGCAAGTATCACTCCGAGGCTTATGGAGGACATCACGCTGGAGATAGAACTACACATAAGGGATTGCAATCCAGTTTTTATTGGACTATTCTCTTCAAGGATGCTCGTAAGTTTGTCTTGTCTTGTGATGAATGCCAAAGAATTGGTAATATTAGTAGACGTCAAGAAATGCCTATGAATTATTCACTTGTTATTGAACCATTTGATGTTTGGGGCTTTGATTATATGGGACCGTTTCCTTCCTCTAATGGGTATACACATATTTTAGTTGTTGTTGATTACGTTACTAGGTGGGTAGAAGCTATTCCAACTAGTAGTGCTGATCATAACACTTCTATTAAGATGCTTAAAGAAGTTATTTTTCCGAGGTCTGGAGTCCCTAGATATTTAATGACTGATGGTGGTTCACATTTTATTCATGGTGCTTTTCGTAAAATGCTTGCTAAGTATGATGTTAATCATAGAATTGCATCCCCTTACCAGCCACAATCTAGTGTTCAAGTAGAACTTAGTAATAGAGAGCTCAAATCAATTTTGCAAAAGACTGTTAATAGATCTAGGAGAATTGGTCCAAGAAACTCGATGATGCATTATGGGCCTATGGAACTGCATATAAAAATCCTATGGGTATGTTTCCATATAAAATGGTTTATGGGAAAGCATGTCACTTACCTCTCGAACTAGAACATAAGGCATATTGGGCCATTAAAGATCTCAATTATGATTTCAAACTTGCTGGTGAGAAGAGGTTATTTGGCATAAGCTCACTTGATGAATGGAGAACCAAGGCCTATGAGAATGCCAAACTATTTAAAGAAAAGGTTAAAAGATGGCATGACAAAAGGATACAAAAGTGTGAGTTTAATGTAGGTGATTATGTGTTGCTATTCAACTCTCGTTTAAGATTTTTTGCAGGAAAACTTCTCTCCAAATGAGAAGGTCCTTACATTATCGAGGAGGTCTATCGTTCCGGTGCCATAAAAATCAACAACTTCGAAGGCACAAATCCAAAGGTGGTGAACGGTCAAAGAATCAAACATTATACCTCAGGTAATCCCATAAACGTTGAAACTAATGTTATTGAAACTGTAACCCCAGAGGAATACATAAGGGACACTTTCCAGAACATTTTAGACTCCGAAAAGAAATACGTATGTGGTACGGTAAGTAAACCGACTCCAAAACAGTTATAATGGCAATTTTTCTCCATTTTGGAATATTTAAGAAAATAGGAAAATAAGAAGTAGTCCAGGAAGGACACGAGGCGTCCATGAGGGTGGAGGGCGCGCCCTAACTCCTGGGCGTGCCCCCTGCCTCGTGGGCACCCCGTGTGCTCTTCAGAATCCGTTTTCCTGTGCAATACTTCTTTTAGTTGGTAAAAAATCATTATATAATCTCCCGAAGGTTTTAACCACCGTACCTCGCGAATATCCTATGTTTTTGTTTTGAGCGGTTTTCTATTAGAGTCTTCAAGGCCAGTCATCATGTCGTCCTCCTCCTCCAACAATGAGGGCGACGATGCTTGGCTAATGAAGATAGAGCTAAAGAGAGAAGAACCCGTTGAGGTCAACAAGGATGATAGGATCAAGAAGGCCATGGAGGATCAAGTTCCGGCAGCAGAAGAAGAAGACATCCTTCAACCTCATCACAATCTTCTTACCCCAACTGAGATTGAAACTTTCAAGATGATTGAGTTAGCTCGTATACAAAACAAGTATCTCACACGTGAAAATATTTTGTTGAAGGAGCATATAACCGCACTCAAGGGAATTATCCGCAAATTGGAGGATCTCCTACGCTCGATGTGTGACTATCCATCATCACCACCATCTTCTTCACCAGCAAAAGATACATAATCACATGGGTATGGGCACTCCCCTTGGAAAATGCCAAGCTAGGGGAGGTGCCCCGGTATCGTATCACCATCACACTCCTATCTTTACCGTTTTTCTTAGTTCGATCCTTTTGGTAATACCTTGATCTAGTAGAATAAAGTTTTAGTATGATCTAGCTTTGAGTTTTGCTTTATGATCCCTCTATGTAATCGAGTCCGTGAGCTATATAGTAAAGATTAGTGTTGAGTCAAGGGCTTGATTATATTGCTATGATCTTGAGTGAATAATTGTTAAATGAGGAAGGGACTCCCAAGGCAAAAGTACGATAGAAAGAATAAAAAGAAATAAAGAGATCATATTGATCTTATGGAGAGTAATGACTTCACATATAAAGAGTATGATGAATAAAAGTTGTTGAGAGTTGACATATATAGTTTTGGTCATCGTTGCAATTAATAGGAAGTAATAAAGAAAGAGAGGTTCTCACATATAAATATACTATCTTGGACATCTTTTATGATTGTGAGCACTCATTAAAATATGACATGATAAAGAGTTGATGTTGGACAAGGAAGACAATGTAATGGGTTATGTTTTCTTATATCCGAAATAAAGTATATTGTCATGGATCATCCAACATGCTGAGCTTGCCTTTCTCCCTCATGCTAGCCAATTCTTTGCACCAAGTAGAGATACTACTTGTGCTTCCAAATAACCTTAAACCCAGTATTGCCATGAGAGTCCACCATACCTACCCATGGATTGAGTAAGATCCTTCAAGTAAGTTGTCATTGTTGCATGCAATAAAAATTGCTCTCTAAATATGTATGATTTATTAGTGTGGAGAGAATAAGCTTTATACGATCTTGTGATGTGGAAGAAATAAAAGCGACGGACTGCATAATAAAGGTCCATATCACAAGTGGCAACATAAAGTGACGTTCTTTCGCATTAAGATTTTGTGCATCCAACCATAAAAGCACACGACAACCTCTGCTTCCCTCTGCAAAGGGCCTATCTTTTATTCTTGTCTTATACCTTATGCAAGAGTCATGGTGATCTTCACCTTTCCTTTTTACATTTTATCCTTTGGCAAGTACCTTGTGTTGGAAAGATCCTGATATATATATATATATATCCAATTATGTAAGTTAGCTTGAACTATTAGTGTTGACATTACCCTTGAGGTAAAAGGTTGGGAGGCAAAACTATAAGCCCCTATCTTTCTCTGTGTCCGGTTAAAACTCCATACCCATAAGTATTGCGTGAGTGTTAGCAATTGTGAAAGAGAAAATGATAGTTGAGTATGTGGACTTTCTGAAAAGCTCTTATATTGACTCTTTTCGATGTTATGATAAATTGCAATTGCTTCAATGACTGACATTATAGTTTGTTAGTTCTCAATGAAGTTTCTGATTCATACTTGAGATTGTGAATAGATTGTTACTTTAGCATAATAAATCATATGACAGTATATATTTATTTTGCTGTTATAAGAATGATCATGATGCCCTAATGTCCGTATTTTATTTTATCGACACCTCTATCTCTAAACATGTGGACATATTTATCATTATCGGCTTTCGCTTGAGGACAAGCGAGGTCTAAGTTTGGGGGAGTTGATATGTCCATTTTGCATCATGCTTTTATATCCATATTTATAGCATTATGGGTTGTTATTACACGTTATGTCACAATACTTATGCCTATTTTCTCTTATTTTACAAGGTTTACATGAAGAGGGGGAATGCCGGCAGCTGGAATTCTGGGCTGGAAAAGGAGAAAATATTAGAGACCTATTCTGCACAACTCCAAAAGTCTTGAAACTTCACGGAAGTCATTTTTGGAATTAATAAAAAATACTGATCAAAGAAACTACCAGAGGGGGGCCACCCACCATCCACGAGGGTGGGGGCGCGCCCTACCCCCTGGGCATGCCCCCTACCTCGTGGGCCCCCTTGTAGGCCTCCGGTGCCCATCTTCTGCTATATGAAGTCTTTTACCCTGGAAAAAAATCATTAGCAAGCTTTCGGGACGAAACACCGCCGCCACGAGGCGGAACCTTGGCGGAACCAATCTAGGGCTCTGGCGGAGTTGTTCTGTCGGGGAAACATCCCTCCGGGAGGGGGAAATCATCACCATCGTCATCACCAACGATACTCTCATCGGGAGGGGGTCAATCTTCATCAACATCTTCACCAGCACCATCTCCTCTCAAACCCTAGATCATCTCTTGTATCCCATCTTTGTATCAAAACATTAGGTTGGTACCTGTGGGTTGCTAGTAGTGTTGATTACTCCTTGTAGTTGATTCTAGTTGGTTTACTTGGTGGAAGAGCATATGTTCAGATCCATTATGCATATTAATACCCCTCTGATTATGAACATGAATATGATTTGTGAGTAATTACGTTTGTTCCTGAGGACATGGGAGAAGTCTTGCTATAAGTAGTCATGCGAATTTGGTATTCGTTCGATATTTTGATGAGATGTATGTTGTATTTCCTCTAGTGGTGTTATGTGAACGTCGACTACATGACACTTCACCATTGTTTGGGCCTAGAGGAAGGCATTGGGAAGTAATAAGTAAATGATGGGTTGCTAGAGTGACAGAAGCTTAAACCCTAGTTTATGCGTTGTTTCGTAAGGGGCTGATTTGGATCCATATGTTTCATGCTATGGTTAGGTTTACCTTAATACTTCTTTTGTAGTTGCGGATGCTTGTAAGAGGGGTTAATCATAAGTGGGATGCTTGTTCAAGGAAGGAAAGCACCCAAGCACCGGTCCACCCACATACCAAATTATCAAAGTAACGAACATGAATCATTTGAGCGTGATGTAAACTAGCTTGACGACAATTCCCATGTGTCCTCGGGAGCATTTTACTTCATATAAGAATTTGTCCAGGCTTGTCCTTTCCTACAAAAAGGATTTACCCATCTTGCTGCACTTTATTTACACTTGTTACTTGTTACCCATTACAAATTACCTTATCACAAAACTATCTGTTACCGATAATTTCAGTGCTTGCAGAGAATACCTTACTGAAAACCGCTTGTCATTTCCTTCTGCTCCTCGTTGGGTTTGACACTCGTACTTATCGAAAGGACTATGATAGACCCCGTATACTTGTGGGTCATCATGGAGCGTGTCATAATAAAGGGAATGGTGGAAAGTTACATGGCAATATATCTCGGAATGGCTATGGAAATGCCATGATAGGTAGGTATGGTGGCTGTTTTGAGGAAGGTATATGGCGGGTGTATGATACCGGCGAAAGATGCGCGGTATTAGAGAGGCTAGCAATGGTGGAAGGGTGAGAGTGCGTATAATCCATGGACTCAACATTAATCATAAAGAACTCACATACTTATTGCAAAAATCTATTAGTTATCAAAATGAAGTACTACGCGCATGCTCCTAGGGGGATAGATTGGTAGGAAAATACCATCGCTCGTCGTCGACCACCACTCATAAGGAAGACAATCAATAAATAAATCATGCTCCAACTTCATCACATAACGGTTCACCATACGTGCATGCTACGGGAATCACAAACTTTAACACAAGTATATATCAAATTCACAACTACTCAACTAGCATGACTCTAATATCACCATCTTCATACACTACTAGGGAAAACCTTATACACAGAAATTTAGCAACAGCGGGGGTCAAAAAAGGGCGCTAGTGCTAGATAGCAGTAGCGACCGTAGAAAAACCGCGCTACAGATACAACTTTAGCAGTAGCGCGTGTAGTGGAAAAAGCGCTACTACTAATATTTCCATTGCTAGAATGATAGGCTACGCATAGCGATGGCGGGCTTGTAGGAAACAGCGCTCATGCTAGGGAATAAGTAGCAGCGCATTTCCTAGGAAGAGCGCTACTACTAACGGAAATAAAATAAGATGAAAAACAAATAGAAAAGTAAATGAAAATGAAAGAAATAGAAAAGGGAGAAAGGAAAAAATAAAATGTAAAGCAAAATAAATGAAAAAGCGAAAAAACGGAGGAAGGCATAGCAGCAGCGTGTGTTTGTAAGAGGCGCTATAGCTAACGTAGCTGCAGCGCGTGTCCTAGACCCCCGCTATAGAAACAGAAAAGGAAATTAAAAAATGGAAGAAAATTACATAGCTATAGCAGCAGCGCGTTTTGTAAAAACCGCTATAGCTATCTTAGCTATAGCGCGTTTTACCAAACACGCTACCGCTAAGTTTGAATTAACCAAAAAACCGTTTCCCCCCGGCCACCACTTCTCCCCCAAATCCCTCAACCCACCCCGCGCGCCGCCATCTCCCCAATTCGCCGTCGCCCCACTCTGTCGTCGTCTCCTGCCGACGTCGACGCCACCAGAGCCGTGCGCCGTCGACGCCACCGGAGCCGCGCGGCCTCGTCAACGCCACCGGAGCCGCCGTCGACGCCACCGGATCCTTCCTCGCCACAATTGCATCCCTCGCCGTCACCGGAGACGCCCCTGCTTCCCTCGCCGTCACCGGAGACGCCCCTGCCTCCCTCGCCACAACTGCCTCCGTCGCCACCACCGGAGCCATCCACTGTAAGCCCCCACCCCTCCTCTCTCTCTCATGCATAGGTTAGCTAGTTTAATTAGGTTAATTATCTAGGTTAGGGCAAAAATTTAGTTATGGCTTTGACAGAGAAGTAGTTAGGTTAACTAGTTTAACTAGGTTAATTATCTAGGTTAGTGCAAAAATTTAGTTAGGGCTTTGACAGAGAACTAGTCAGGTTAACTAGTTTAATTAGGTTAATTATCTATGTTAATTAGTGCAAAAATTTATTTTGGGCTTTGGCAGAGAACTAGCTGCGTTAACTTGTTTAATTAGGGTTAATTATCTAGGTAAACTAGATTAACTAACTATGTTAAATAGGTAGGTTAATTAGGTTCGTTGGATTAACAAGCTAGGTTAAGTAGGTTGGCTAGGTTAGAGGAAAATTTTATTTTAGAGCATTAGGTCAGAAGGGTTAGAGAAATGGAGTTCCTTTGCAATTTAATTGGGTTCTGTCCTAGGCAGAGAAGGGTTGGAGATAATAATGTGTGTTTGTGTGAGAGAGAGGAATAGCTAGATCAACATAATTTGGGTTCTGTCCTAGGCAGAGAAGTGTTTAGTGAGGTCATTTTGAAAGGTTTTGATTTTTGAAAAGACCACTATTTTTCAAGGAAAAGAATTTAGGCAAATTTTATTTTTCATTGAAGTGGTCATGTTATATCTTTTCATTGAAGTTGTTCGATTGTGCCCAAGTGGCTTTGTTGTTTCTAGGAATGATGTTGAGTGGCCTATGTTTTGCGGAATGTTGATTCATTTCTGTTCGGCAAATTTCAGGTTCTCGATTTGTCCACTTTTTAGCAAAGGTCATGCGAAATTTTCCGTGAATTTCGGCATGACTTGTGCTACAAACTAGGACATATCGAGTGCCCGGGATTTGCTGCACCAGGAAGGAGTCAACTTTCCTGCAAAACAATAGTCCTTTTTTATGTCATTATTCATTTTATTAGGTCTAGAATTAATTGACTAGATTTAATCATAGGAAACATGGCTAGCAACGACGAAGGACAGAGTTCTGGTGATTGCGACAACGTCTACCTGGCGGCAGACGAATATTTTAGTCGTATCAACGATCAACCGATGTTGTTGCTGGGCCCACCGGTGGCATCGGGGACTGAGACCGACAAGCAGACATGTGCTGAGACTAAGACCGGCGCTAAGATTCAGACCGGCATCAAGACCGGCGCTGAGACCGGTGCTGCCTCGGGGAGCGGAGCCGGTGTAGAACCGAAAGCAAAGAGGCAACGACTTCCTACCAAACTCAGGACTACTAGACTGGTGGTCACGGAGGTGGACGACGGCAATTTTGAGCCAAAGGCGCCTGAGGAAGCGTGCGCGTGCTACGGCAATCAAATTGGCTGCATCGTACGGACAACCGCCACCATCAATGATGAGAAACTACAGAAGATAGAAAATATGAGGAGCTCCCACCTAAAGAAGTTTCACCAGATATTCTTGTTCCTGGGCCGGAATTAGAAGGATTATGAAGATCCATATGAGGACCCGACAATGAAGAAGATAAACAAACACGCCATGACCAAGTTTAGCGACCGTTGGCCGCCTGGAAAAATAGAGTGAAAGCAAAGATCAATGATGGGGAACCCTACTCCGAGATTGTAAAGGATAATCCGACAATCACGGAAGAGCAGTTTCAAATATTCAAGGAGGCTTGCTAGGCCGAAGCTGCCAAAAAAAAGTCTAAGTACATGAAGGGGCTTCAAAAGAGGAAAATTGGGAGCCACCACCTCAGAAGCCGTGGTTACGGCGGAAAGAGGTCCAAATGGGCCAAGGAGGACGCGGAAGCCACGAGTCTAGGCATCCCAGACCCCTTGGCGGATTTCACCGTCCCGCAGGAGTGTGACGTCCTGAGGGCCCGACACCGTTGGGACCCACTGAAGAAGGTTTACGAGACAACACCGGTCATTACGGAGTTCATGAGACTGCTGGTAATTTTAGTTTCTGATCAATTCGACTGCACACGTTAGTCATATTTGTAAACGATCCTTGTGCCTTTTGCAGAGAGAGCAGCACCGGATTGCGGCCGAAAGCGACTCGCCATCTGAGGCATTGGCGAGGCCCAAGTGGGACACTCCATTCAACTGGGCGTTGAACATATTGAAACGACAACCGGTGAATACTCGACCGTCGTATGGACGCGTGCATGGTGTCGAAGACGGCGCCACGTGGAAGAATTACTAACGTGAGACCACGGAGGAGAGAAAGGAAAGACGGAGGTTAACTGAAGAAAACATCGACAAGAAGGTTGAGATTGCGGTTGAGAAGAAATCATCTCAGACAGTCGCAACAGCGGTAGCTGCCGCAAAACAGGTGGTTGCAGATTTGTCTACTTCCTTGGTGACGGGCGTTATCACTTGGACAAGGAAAAATCCAGAAAAGAATGCAGAGGACTTTCCCCTTGCTGACTTGTTGGGAGCACCTGCTCCCGCACCGGCTCCCGCACCTGCTCCCGCACCGGCTCCCGCACCGGACGTGCTCGGCGGTGCTTCGTCTTTGGCTGAGCTCGACGCCCTCACGGTATTTGTCACACCGGCCCCCTTCAATATAAATGTATAATCTCCCGTTTTCGTTGCCTTTCGGATGTCTCACGTCGCAGACTTTTCTTTGTAGGCCGACGAAACCCCGTGCGCCATATTGTATACCATCGGTGACCAGAAGGTGGCCGTGGGGAAGGCGACGATAATGAAGCCGAAGGAACCATTGTTCCACAGCCAGCCGATCCCCCCGAACGTCTTCAAGGTTTCCATGGCCAGTGTCGAACCGGGCCACGAGAATTTGCCTCCTCCAACACTACTGGTGGATGACGAGGAGACACCACAGCGGCTTGGTGATTGTTGCAATGGGTGGGTCCTGTTGTGGCCAAAGAGTCTGCTTCGTCTGGAGGCGGCCGGGAGCACACCCACGAGCACGCAGCCTCAGCAAGGTATGAACACCGACACCCCACCTACCCAATTAGCGTCGGGTGTCGGGTTGGGTGATAGCGGACGGGGTAAGGAGGAGGCTCCATTAGTCGCTGATGACGTCGCCATGGATGAGGATGAGGATGACGATGGCGCTGAACAGTATGTCTATACTGGCGCCTCCTTTGAGCGTCATGAGTCGGTGCCTGAATTACCGTCTCAACTTATTATAGACGACCTTCCGGTAGTAAAGAAGTCTAGGAAGAGAGTCAGGAAAGGAAAAAAAGCTGATTCTATGATCCAGCCGCCTCAGCAGCCTCGGCTTCAGGACCGTATAGATATCCCCGATGTGGATAAATGGCATATCCCCTATCAACCAATCCTACCTGCAACAGCGCTACGGGCTAGACTCGGCGATCTAAGGAGACTTCATGACGATGTGCTGCGGGTAGAGAAATGCCTCATCGCCTCGAAAGATCCAGGATACCCATCATGCGTGGTTAACGCTCGCGGCAAATGTCGTACATCGACAGCTTCCCTGCGGATAAGTTCTTCCTCCGATTCGATTACATATTCGACATATTTCACGTGAAGAAGCTGGATTTTACGTTTGTCCGCCTTTATGCCTTGCACATGAACTACATCATTGGGGTTGAGCAGATCCGTCATATCTGTGTCGCTGACCCGTACTACATGCACAAGAGCTTCTTGGGAGTCTGTGCAGAGCAGCGTGAATACGCGAGGGATTACATCGTCAGTTTCATGCTCGCCAATAAGGACAAGGAGGCGATTCTCGTGCCTTATCATCCCGTGTAAGTCATCCGCGCTGCTATCCTTCCTTCGATTTCAATAATTCATTTGCACGGTGGAGGCTCATTAATTTGAGGTGTACTTATTTTGCACAGCGGCGGGCGCGCCATCCTCATCATCCTCTACCCTCGATTCTCCCACGCTCTTTACTTGGACTCGTCGAAGAACATTCACAAAAAGGATTACACCCACATCAAAGATGTTCTCGACAGTGCTATGTTTTACTACCAAGCAAGGGGTGGAGAGGTTAGGGACAAGAAGAGAAGGGCGGCAGGGCGCCTTCGCCATAAGACCGACTTCTGCAGATCCAAAGAACCGAACGATTCTCATAATGATGGATTCTATGTCCTACACCACATGCTTGGAGTACGACGGGATCACCGTAACCTTCAAATGACACCTACATCTGGCGATGCCCATATTCTGCAATGGGCAAAGGACATAGGAGATATCGAGGATCATCGACTTCGAGCTGAGTTCTATAACATCCAGCGCGAACTTGACCAAATCATCATGAAAGAGGTCATCGGAAAAACATGGATGTTCTACGGAGAAGGACAAATGTCGCGGGAAGACGTCCGAACATGGATAGCCTCTCAGCGTCTCGACATCAAGCCTTTCACTAAGCTCGGGGACTATCTCCCTGACCTCGATGGATGCCACGGCATGTTGGAGTGATTTTCGATATATGACAATGTGTCTGTTTAGTCCATACTTTCCGTATGACAAAACTTTGAGTTATGCGCAGTGAAACTTTATTTGTGATGTAATTAAACCGTCCTCCTCCTCGACTAGCGAAGATCACTCTAGTTAGGGCATTTTGGGTGCGAACTTTGTTATTTATGCTTATGATATGTTGTTTCTATTTTTGTCAAGTCTGTCTCTTTACATTGCTCAACTATATATGTTGCATATCATCGACTCATGTGACGATGCAGGTGCATAGATCATCGATGGCGAAGAAGTGCTACGCCAGACTATATATACGATGAGTGGCCGGAGTGTCGTGCCCAGTGTTGCCGGTTTCCGGTATCCGGCGATGTGCACTAGTTAGTTTAGGTTCACGCTAATGCGAGAGAGGGATACGAACTCATGTACTCAAAGTGATAGCTCTTCTCGCGATACCATTGTTTAGATGGATGACGATGTATTTGCAAGTAATCAAGGACTTGTATCGCTATTTTCGAGATGATGACGAGAGACCACTTTGTGTTGGATGATGATTATGATGAGACTATTTGTATGTATATGCTATGATTATATTCGTGGTCTCGCAGGCATTTGTATGTGTATCATGATGACATTTCTATGTGCTAAAGATTCTTCTATAAAGCCTGTTCAAATACAAAACAAATATGCCAAAAAACAAAAACCTGTTAAATTAGCGATGGCGAGTGTATAGAAGTTAGCAGCAAGCAGCGCTATAGCAAAGAGCGTTGTTGCAAAGGGCGCCACAGCTACTAGCGATGGCGTGCTCGATAATCAAGGCTGCTGCTACACTTGTGTAGCAATGGCGCCGGTGACCACGCTTCCATCGCTATATGTTAGCTGTAGCGCCTTATTAGTAGCGCCCACCCCGCCATCGATACACCTAAAACCCGCGCTGCTGCTAGCCTTTTCCCTAGTAGTGATATCTCAAAACAATAATAAGGAGTCAAACTTCTCATAGTATTCAATGCACTTTATATGATAGTTTTTATTATACCCTTCTTGGATGCCTGTCAAATTAAGACTAATTTTATAGCCAAAGCAAATTACCATGATGTTCTAAAAGACTCTCAAAATAATATAAGTGAAGCATGATATATCAATAATTTCCATAAAATAAAACCACCGTCATGCTCTAAAAAGATATAAGTGAAGCACTAGAGCAAATGACAAACTACTCCAAAAGATATAAGTGAAGATCAATGAGTAGTCGAATAATTGTGTAACTATGTGAAGACTCTCTGTCGGTGTCAAAACCGGCGGATCTCGGGTAGGGGGTCCCGAACTGTGCGTCTAGGCGGATGGTAACAGGAGACAAGGGACACGATGTTTTACCCAGGTTCGGGCCCTCTTGATGGAGGTAAAACCCTACGTCCTGCTAGATTAATATTGATGATATGTGTTACAAGAGTGGATCTACCACGAGATCAAAGAGGCTAAACCCTAGAAGCTAGCCTATGGTATGATTGTTCTTCGTCCTACGGACTAAAACCCTCCGGTTTATATAGACACCGGATAGGGTTAGGGTTACACAGAGTCGGTTACAATGGTAGGAGATCTACATATCCGATCGCCAAGCTTGCCTTCCACGCCAAGGAAAGTCCCATCCGGACACGGACGAAGTCTTCAATCTTGTATCTTCATAGTCTTGGAGTCCGGCCGATGATGATAGTTCGGCTATCCGGACACCCCCTAGTCCGGAACTCCCTCAATAGCCCCTGAACCAGGCTTCAATGACGATGAGTCCGGCGCGTATATTGTCTTCGGTATTGCAAGGCGGGTTCTTCTTCCGAATAATTTATAGAAGATTGTGAGCACCAGGATAGTGTTCGGCTCTGCAAAACAAGTTCCACATAACACCGTAGAGAGAACAATTTTTGCACAGATCTGCTGACGTATTCCGCGGCGTGACATCACACCATGGCCAGGCCTTCATATGAATCGTTTTTTATTGTTCCACCTCAGCGTGTTTAGCGAGGCGGTTTCCTTGGCACTTCTTATCAAAGCGCAGATCGTGCCCCCTTATTCCGGGATTCTCATCAATACAGACGTGGGTAATCCAACCGTCCCTGTTGGCCTACCTTCTCTATCAAAGGCGAGTCCTAATCGACCACGGGGTGGGCTCTTGGTATTCAGCCTTTTTATAGTGAGACCAAGGCCCTCTTCTCTTTACACCCTCCATCGAGTTTGCCTCGCGCTTCGAGTTCCAACACCCAAAGCTTCAGATTCAGGCGCTTCGGACTTTCTACGATGTCCAGCTCCGACCAGCACGACCGATGGATGTCTTCCTCCGTCACAGAAGAAGATGTGCTAAAGCTGCGAGACGCCAGGTATCTGACCGGCGAGATCTCGCACAGGCTGCCTGCTCCAGGGCAGGCCACTCCCACTCCTGAGGCCGGCGAGAGCGTGGTATTCGTGTCCCACTTCCTTCGGGGTTTAGGCTTCCCGACGGATCCCTTTGTGCGGGGGCTCATGTTTTATTATGGGCTTGTTTTCCATGACTTGAATCCCGAGTCCATCCTCCATATCTCGTCATTCATTGTCGTATGTGAGGCCTTCCTCCATATTACCCCCCACTTTGGATTGTGGCTCAAGACATTCAAGGTGGAGCCAAAGATGATCAAGGGGCAGCAAGCGGAGTGCGGAGGGGCGGTCATAAGCAAATGTGCTGATGCTCCGTGGCCCGAGGGCTCTTTTCAAGAGGAGCTTGGCTTGTGGCAACGGGAGTGGTTTTATATCACCGCTCCTAGGGGCACCAAATGGGCGGCGCTCCCTGCCTTCCGCTCAGGTCCACCACAACGGCTGGCGTCATGGGTCAACAAGGGGCTCGACTGGGTCGCCCAAGGACGCCTCCCTGCTGCGGGCGTGTCGAGACCTCCGGAAAGAGGGACCAATCTGGTTGCAGTGACGCAGGTTATGGTGATCCGGCGCCTTCATCCCTGCAAACGTCGCCCCCTCCTCTTGTGGGAATTCAATCCGGAGGGACCACGAGCTCTCCAAAATTGTATGGGCACGACGCCCGTGGAGATGTATAAATTGTTCTTCGGATCACAAGAGAAGTGTCCGGACTTGACCGAGGATGCAGGACTAAGCTGCAATCGCCCAGATGCTCAAGTAAGTAGTCCTGTAACCGGACAAGCTGTTCATTCATTTATTATGTATATATGCCCTTTAAAGGAGCCGTTTCTTGAACAGGAGTGGATAGCCAAGGCAAAGTTGATAAGGTGTCCGGCTCCCCTCCCAGAGACCATGCCGGATCCCATGTTGACCAAGATGTTGAAGGTCGCGCCTTTTGAAGAAGGCGAAGGGAGGAGCGGGGGAGCAACTTCCTCTGCGAAGGAGGCTATCAAGGAAGGGGGGATTAAGAGTTCCACCTTCCGAGGAGAGAAGAGGACCGCTTCAGAAGATCCGGAGGTCGAGGCCTCAAAGAAAGGAAGGGAATCTTCGTCGGAGAGTCCGGCGCTGGGAAGTAACCCAGCCGCACTATTTCCCCAAGGGATCAGCCCTCAATGAGCCGTAAGTAAAACGAAGGGTCTTGTAAATAAGGAACATCCTCAGTATTTATTTATGAAGATAACCGAAATTGTACCTTGTAGTTCGGACCTCAGCCCTTCTCGCAGAGCTCGTCTTGAGGATCTTCTTCCGGAGATGATGGAGAGCGAACGCCTCCACCTGTCGCACCCTCATGTGAAGCGGACGACCAAGGTGCCGTCGCAGGGTTCCCCAAGTCCAATGGGCGGAAGGTCCGCGCCAAGTGGTGTCTTGGTCGGAGGAGCTGAAGGATTTTCTCGGGCGGCGGCTATCTCGAGAAGATCACCGTGCTCTAATGGATACGGTGATTGAAAGAATTGCATCCGCGAGAGCGGATTATGTGAAGCCGTCGAAGCTTCTTGACGGGTTTGAGGTACGCAAAAATGATGTACCGTCGACGCTTATGCATATAAAATACGCCCTGTGTAGATAGTAGCCCCTGAGACTCGGTATGTTGTCAAAATTGACAACGTGCCAAGGATCAAATTCTCAGTTTTAACATATCGCCGCTCCTAAACAGGTGGCGGGGCGTCCGGAGGCCAGCCGGACTGATGAATATGCCGAACTAAAGCGGCAGCTTGATGAGGCGAATGCGCATATCGCTACTGGTCAATAAACGGTTTGACGAGTCACAAGGTATGCGACTTCTATGCGGACACCTGGTAAGGGAGCTTGACGCCCATGTCTTACTAATCATATGCTTAATGCAGATGGTGCCGCTGCCGTGGAAGAGCTGCGGGTAGAACTCGCCCGAGCGAAAGAGCAAGCCAGAATTAGTAATGCGGCTGCTTTAAAGGCGGCCGAAGAGCTAGAAGCTGAACGGGCTGCTCACTGCCGAAGCAAAGAGGAGATGGCCGAGATGGCCAAAAGGTTAAGGAATGCTACCGATCGCTGCGAGGTTCTGGAAAAAGAGCATCAAGCGGAACAGGAGGGCCTAAAGAAGGCCGCCGCCGAAACAAAGAATGCCCAATCGGCTTTGAGAGCTGCCAAGGAGGAGCTGAGTCAGGCCAGGGCAATTGCGGCTGGAAAACCGTTTCTGCTGCGGAGGATATATACAGATCCAAAGTATGCTCCGTTGGATAAATTATGGAGTTCAGAGGATGCTTATATGGACTTGGCGGCGAAGCGCCAGGACGCGGTTGAGCACTTCCGGGGCGTAAGGGGCACAAAGGGAAGAGCTATACTGGTCGCAATTCCATAGTCCGGAGCGCCCTTTGCGCTGACCGATCGGTTGGCGAGTGGGCCGAGCTGAATCGATTGTCCGGATTGGCCATGAAGCATGTCTTGACTCACTTGTGGCCGGACGGACCCCAGCCGAAGAGCTATTTTGGTGTAGTGCAGCAGTTTCTTGGAGCGGTGCCGCGTATCGACGCGATGAAGCGATCGGCATGTATTGAGGGAGCACGGATGGCTCTTGCCCGTGTCAAGACATACTGGGCAGAGATGAAGGCCACTGACGTTGCATCCCAGGATTCGGACAGAGGTCGAGTACTTGCCGAGCACTACTTTGAAGAAGTCCTGCCGGGCGCTTGTTTAAAAGAGACGCAGTGCTCGAAGGATATTATGTTTGAATGACATGTATGATTCGTGAAAACGATATTTCAATGTCATATAATTGCTTTTTATACTTGTGCGTTCAAGTAGTAAACTACTCCCTGTGCGGCCGTTTATGTATATGTGTATATAACCTGAAAGATGGCAGTCCTTGGCTTCAGCCCCCACGCACATAGTGCGGGGGTGTTTGCAAAAAAAAGCGCTTTTTCACACTTAATCCAACGTCTTAGTCCTGTTTAGGAGGTGGTAGCGTAGCAAACCAGGCAACCGGACTATAATGCTTTATCACTTTCACTTAGCCATAGGAGTTCGAGGGTGGGCTACTATATAGCCCACGGGGCACCGCACTCTCCCGAATTCGGTGCGTATGTTCTGACGAAAACCGGTCCTTCGTTAATCTGGAGGAATTCTAAACATTCCTGTGAGTCATCGAGTGGTTGACCAGTCTCTCGCTATATCATGACCGCCGGTTTTGGCTTTCATCGAGGTGCTCGCCCGCCGAACCGGGGCACAATCGCAGAGTTCTCCGGTGTCGCGTTAGCCGTGAAAGCGGAACGTAAGGCAGCAAAACACAGGAGCCGGCAACCCAACATTTGACCAAAGACATGATTCGGAGCTGATGCATATAAGGCCTAACTCGAGACGCCGAATACTCCCTAAGGTATTCGGTCTTTATGAAAATGGGCAAAATAAGGCCCTAAGCCCTTTGTGTCCAGGTACGCGCAAAAATTCTGGTGCGGCCAATGCCAAAGCACCAGCCTCCTCCTCGCTTATATGTAAGGAACTGGGGAATGTATATCAACAAGAGACGGTGAAAAAAAAGGTTTATGCAGGGTCTTAATCAAAAAGAATCCTTGCAACGGGTCCCTCTTGCGCGTCTCGCTACCGTGTCTCCGTTGTGCCGTATCCTGGAAGGGTGTAGCACGTTGTTCATCTGTAAAAGGGAGGAACTTAGTTTGAAAGAAAAAGGAGCGTGCGAAAGATGTACTTAATATTTAAATAAACAAAGTACGGTTCGAAGAAGTGAATAAAATTTGGGCTTTATTGTCTCTTGTTATACATGCATGCAGCCCCTTGTATGGGGGTATGCCGCTAGTGGGTGCCGGACTCGTCTAGCCGTGTCTGGGGTTTGAATGACCTATTGCAGGTTCTTTTCCTAGTGGAGCCGGATAGCTGTGGAGCTGTCGATGCAATCTCCCCTTCTTCCGCGCTCGAGTAACACTTAATACTTCCTTTCAACGAGATGATGCCGCGTGGACCGGGCATTTTTAGTGTTAGAGATGCATAATGCGGTATTGCGTTAAAGCGGGTGAAAGCTTCGCGTCCCAATAGTGCTTGATGGCTACTTTTAAACGGGGCGACATGGAAGAGTAGCCTTTCGCGACGGAAGTTGTTGGATGAACCAAACACAACTTCTAGCAGTATGGAGCCCGTGCAAAGGGCGTATGGGCCTGGCAGTACTCCTTTAAAGGAGGTCTTGCTATGGCGAATTTTGGTTGGGTTTATCCCCATCCTGCGGATTGTGTCCTGATATATCAGGTTTATGTCACTGCCGCCGTCCATGAGGACATGTGTAAATTGGAATCCGTCGATTATAGGATTCAATATCAAGGCAGTCCATCCTGCGTTCCGGATATTATCGGAATAGTCCTGATGGTCGAAGGTGATTGGTTTTGACAACCAGTGTGCGGCGCGCCTTTTAGGGGGCGCCGCTTTGTTTTTCCCTTTGATCACGTGAAGTGAGTTTACTGTTTTAACCTCCTGTGGGAAAGTTTTTCGTTTTCCGGAGTGCTGCTTTTGGGTTTCGTCACTCGCATTTGGTGTGTCGAGCCC
Source organism: Aegilops longissima (assembly GCA_021605205.1). Classification (NCBI taxonomy): domain Eukaryota; kingdom Viridiplantae; phylum Streptophyta; class Magnoliopsida; order Poales; family Poaceae; genus Aegilops; species Aegilops longissima. Next base: position 509,701,022 of record CM038681.1, read on the forward strand.
CTTGTGTTCGGTGTTAAGTCGGTCGGACTGCTTGAAGACCCAGTAATCTCTGTGGGTATGGTTTGCAGGCTTCCCGGAGGTACCATGTATTTGACACAGTCTATCCAAAATCTTGTTTAGGTTGGATAGCTCATCACTGTTATCCTTTAGGGGTAGTGTTTTGTTGTTTGGCCGAGAGTTTTTGAATCCGGCGTTAACCGACGTACTATTTGGGCCATTTTCCTTATTCCGGCGCTGATCTTTTCTGCGTCGTGATTTCCCATTTCCATCCCTGATTTCGGATTTACTCGGGTCGCTGGTGCTGCATCTAGCCAGCCAGCTGTCTTCTCCCACGCAAAAGCGGGTCATGAGGCTTGTTATGCGGCCATTGTTCTTGGCTTTTCTTGGCCGAGGTGTCTGGCGAGCCATTCGTCCCGGACGTTGTGTTTGAAAGCTGCTAAGGCTTCAGCATCCGGACAGTCGACTATTTGGTTCTTTTTAGTAAGGAACCTGTTCCAGAATTTCCGGGCTGACTCTCCGGGCTGTTGAGTTATCTGACTTAGATCGCTCAAGTCCCGAGGGCGACATAAGTCCCCTGAAAATTTGCCGAAATGCATCCTCGAGCTCTCCCAGCTTCCAATGGTATTTTCGGGGAGGCCTTTAAGCCAATGCTGAGCTGGGCCTTTGAGTTTAAGGGTAAGTATTTTATGGCGTGAGATCGTCTCCTCTAGCCATGTGTATGTGGAGGATGTAGTCCTCGATCCGCACTCTGGTGCATTGTTCCGTCGATGCCTCTATGTTTACGGGTTTGAATCCGCTGAAATTCATGATCCAAACCTCATCGGTGAAACATAGGGGTGTGCGCGCCCTATATTTGGGTGTGCCATGATCTTGAATTTTGGCGATTGCATTGCTTTGACGAGCCTGCTTTCTTGGCCCATAGATGGACCTAATCTGGGCCATCCTCTTGGTGTGAATCCTTATGCGGATCGCATATTGGCTTGTGTGCGCGCCATTCGCCGCTCTCTTTTGCCATGAGGTCGCCCATCGACCGGGTGGCCTTCTTGCTTTTTAATTGTGGGGGCTCTAAGGCCTCCTCGTCGAATTCGGGCAGTAGTTTTCTATTCGGGTAGCTCTTTGTTCGGCGACTGTCGCCGTACTTACCTGCGGTGCTAAATACTTTGCTCCATCTAATCCTGAGTGCATCTCCCGCTGTTTTGAGCTTCCGCTTCTGCTTTTTCAGGCTACGCGCAGTGGCGACGAGCCTTTTCTGGAGGTCATTTTGCTCCGGTGGTTTGTCCGTGTGAGATCGTCCGGACTGTTGTCTTTGCCGGGGACAGATTGTTTATCCAAGTTGTCTTGTTCGGACGACTGCTCGATATTGGCCCTGCTCTATGGCTGGGTCTTTGTTGAGGCGGGACTTTGTTCGGCGTTTACGTTGCCGTTTTGACTGCTTTTCGAGGTATTTATCCTTCGTAGCGTCCCGTTGCTCCTCGTCTTCATTTGCTTTAGGTGTATCGACCATGTATACATCATGGGGTGAGGTTGTCCAGCATCCTATAGGTGCTGGTTCATTGTTGTCTCCTACATCGTCGTCCATACCGACGATGTCTTCGGAGTCGAAATTGAGCACGTCGTGTAGGCTATCGACAGTGGCTATGAAGTGGGTGGTGGGTGGGCATTGAATTTCTTCGTAGTCCGTATCCCAACCTTCCTGACCGTAGTCCGGCTAGGGCTCTCCGGATAAAGAGGGAGACTTTAGTGAATTCAGGATGTCGCCAAAGGGCGAGTGCTGAAAGATGTCCGCGGCCGTGAACTCCATAACGGGCGCCCAATCGGATTCGATTGGCAAGGGCGTGGGGGGTTCAGAATCCGGAAAGGAGTCCGGCTTCCTGTAGTCAAGGTCTTTGCAAAGGACAGGGATGGAGTTCGGCTCGATCGCCGTAGAGATTGAAGCCCCCGAGGCGGTGTCCAACCACTCGTCCTCGATCGGGAAATCCGGCTCCGGATTAAGGGTCGGAGCGGATTCTGGTGCGGCCTCCAGGGCACTGTTCGGCTGCAGAGCTAGATCATGCCCATCAAGAAAGTGCGGCGTGCTTGGCTGCGGCTCGAATCCGTCGAAGATCCAGTCTCCGCGGATATCGGCCGTATAGTTTAAACTTCCGAATCTGACCTGACGGTCAGGGGCGTAGCTTTCGATCTGCTCTAGATGGCTGCTTAATTGGCCGCGATTGCAAAGCCGCCGGACACGAAGATCTGCCTGGGGAGAGAAGTCTCACCCTGGACTGCGTCGTTGTTGATGATCGAAGGAGCCATCGGGCCTATCGGTGACGACACATAGGAACTCTCAATGAAAGCACCAATGTCGGTGTCAAAACCGCGGATCTCGTAGTAGGGGTCCCGAATCAGCGTCTAGGCGGATGGTAACAGGAGACAAGGGACACGATGTTTTACCCAGTGTTCGGGCCCTCTTGATGGAGGTAAAACCCTACGTCCTGCTAGATTAATATTGATGATATGTGTTACAAGAGTGGATCTACCACGAGATCAAAGAGGCTAAACCCTAGAAGCTAGCCTATGGTATGATTGTTCTTCGTCCTACGGACTAAAACCCTCCGGTTTATATAGACACCGGATAGTGTTAGGGTTACACAGAGTCGGTTACAATGGTAGGAGATCTACATATCCGTATCGCCAAGCTTGCCTTCCACGCCAAGGAAAGTCCCATCCGGACACGGGATGAAGTCTTCAATCTTGTATCTTCATAGTCTTGGAGTCCGGCCGATGATGATAGTTCGGCTATCCGGACACCCCCTAGTCTGGAACTCCCTCACTCTCTAACATTGAAGAATTTCAAATCTTGTGATATTATTCAAACAGAAAGCAAAACAAAATTAAATAAAATGACGCTCCAAGCAAAACACATATCATGTGGTGAATAAAAATATAGCTCCAAATAAAGTAACTGATGAACGAAGACGAAAGAGAGGACGCATTCTGGGGCATCCCCAGGCTTAGGCTCTTGGTTGTCCTGGAATATTACCTTGGTGTGCCTTGGCATCCCCAAGCTTAGGCTCTTGCCAATCCTTATTCCATAGTCCATCGAATCTTAACCCAAAACTTGAAAACTTCACAACACAAAACTTAACAGAAAACTCGTAATCTCTGTTAGTATAAGAAAATAAATAACCACTTAGGTACTATTGTGTACTCATTCTAAATTCATATTGGTGTAATATCTAATGTATTCCAACTTCTCTATGGTTCATACCCTCCGATACTACTCATAGATTCATCAAAATAAGTAGACAACACATAGAAAACAGAATCTGTCAAAAACAGAACAGTCTGTAGTAATCTGTATCAATCTAATACTTCTGTAACTCCAAAAATTCTGAAATAAATAGGTGGACGTGAGTAATTTTTCTATTAATCATCTGAAAAAGAATCAACCTCAAAGCACTCTCCAGTAAAAAATGGCAGCTAATCTCGTGAGCACAAAAGTTTCTGTTTTTTATAGCAAGATCGCAAAGACTTCACCCAAGTCTTACTAAAGGTTCTACTTGGCACAAACACTAATTAAAACATAAAAACACATCTAACCAGAGGCTAGATGAATTATTTATTACTAAACAGGAGCAAAAAGTAAATAAAAAAATAAAATAGGGTTGCCTCCCAACAAGCGCTAACGTTTAACGCCCCTAGCTAGGCATGATGATTTCAATGATGCTCACATAAAAGATAAGAACTGAAACATAAAGAGAGCATCGTGAAGAATATGACTAGAACATTTAAGTCTGACCCACTTCCTGTGCATAGGGATTTTGTGAGCAAACAATTTATGGTAACAAGAATCAACTAGCATAGGAAGACAAAACAAGCATAACTTCAAAACTTTTAACACATAGAGGGGAAACTTGATATTATTGCAATTCCTACAAGCATATACTCCTCCCTAGTAATAATTATCAGTAGCATCATAAATGAATTCAACAATATAACCATCACATAAAGCATTCTTTTCATGATCTACAAGCATAGAATTTTTATTACTCTCCACATAAGCAAAATTCTTCTCATTCGGAATAGTGGGAGTATCATAAGAGACTCGAAACTATAAATTGTTTCCACATTAAAAGAGTAATGTTCAGAAAAAAGATAATCATAATCATGACAAGTTTTCTACATATAATCGTCACTACTTTTTATGGCATAAGTGTCATCACAATAATCATCATAAATAGGAGGCATGCTATATCATCATAATAAATTTGCTCATCAAAACTTGGGAGGCTAAAAATATCATCTTCATTAAACATAGCATCCCCAAGCTTGGGACAAACATTAATTGCAGCAAATAAATTCTCAAACATGTCATTCTCATCAAACATAGCATCCCAAGATTGGGCCTTTTCATAGCATAAGCATAATCACTCTCATCATTAATAGTATGGATAGTGTCGTGGAATTGTGACGGCAGATGTCCTCGTGAAAGGACTTAGTCGCAGGGCCATCGTATGGGTTAACTTAGAGGGGTTAAAGCGGACACAAAGACACGGGAGTTATACTAGTTCGGCCCCTTCGATGAAGGAAAGGCCTATGTCTAGTTGTGATGGGATTGATGTAGTTTCGGCGACTTGGGAGCAATAGCTTCGCATAAGTCTCGAATTCTCTCCCCTTAATCCGTCGCCGGGTCGTCCCCTTATATACATGGGTTGACGCCCGGCCGGTCTACAGAGTCCCGATCCGGCTCATACAGGTGTCCGGCTCGGTCTCTTCTCTCCTATCTTACAGCACACGTTACAATGCTAAGGCGGTTTACATAGCTGGACATTAATCCGCCTCTGGGCTCCGGGCCTCCTCCGTGGGCCTGGATCACTGGCGAGGGTAACCCGGCCCCTCCAGGGCGGTTCACACTCAGTAGTTGTATCCCCAACATTAGGCCCCAGATTGACTTGAACCGGTTCATGTTAATCTTCAACATCTTCAGGAAACTCTTGACCTCCTTTCATATTTTGTAAACCGCCATCTGCTTGAACCGCCGTGGACGCTATCCTCCGATCCTCATGTCGTAGCGCCTTTGACGCTATCTTTAATAAAGAAATCCAAACAGTAAGATTCCCTTCATTTAATGCTATCCCGGAAATCGAGGCGGCCGCTGTACCGTCCGCCGCTTTTGACTCCTTGATTTCTCGCACCCGTTGATTGCTCCGGTTCCTTATAAATAGACCAGTCTCCCCTTTCTCTTCTTCTGCTTCCGCTTCTTCTCCTTCCTCGCGACTCTCCAGCCCTGAAGCTCCGCCGTCGCCTCCGACCTACCATCGACGCGTCAACGCCGGGCCGCTGCATCAACCTGATCGATCGTCAGTTTTCGGCGCCCTTCACGGCTTTGCTCATCGTAAGATCCTTTTCAAGCCCTAGATCCCATCTCAGATCCTGTTCATCCCGCAGTTCATATCGGTTTCTTCACACCTGCTCGCCATGGCCGTCTTTACCCAGCCGCATTGTATCCTGTGCAGGTGACTGCCCCGTCGTCCATTTAACCCTTCACACATCTTCCTTTTAGCTTAGATCCTCGAGTTTAGAATACCCGAACCCTCCTGCTCTTTATGAGGTTTGCATAGGTCGTAAAGGTTTTTCTTACTGGAACTTCGGTAGATCTCGATTACTTCCATTCGCATGTGAAAACTGTTTCGTCCACACTTTGTAGATTTTTCAGCTCTGCCTCATTTGGCGGTTTAACTTTTGATAGCTAATCCGTCACTCCATTAGTCCTCGCTAAACCGAATTGAAGCCGCGGCTGAATCGCGGTTTAACAATGTATAATATGCTCGAACCATTTAACGGTGAACCGCTTTCTCCTTTCTTTCGCAGCTTAGTCTTCCGGAATGGCTCCTCAATTCTCAGCTTGCAATTGGGTTCGGTCTAAAATCACTGAAACGCAACTGAACGGCTATGTCACCACTGGCGCCATGGCTCCAAAAAATGTCCTCCACTGGCGTGTTCCGGAGGGCGAGTTCCCTCCCGAGCCGCAAGAGGGAGAAGTAATTGTGTTTGTGCAGCACTTAGACCGGGGATTCTGCCCGCCCGGTTCAAAATTCTTCCGGGACGTCCTTGCAAGCTTCAAACTCCATCCGCAGGATATTGGCCCGAACTCTGTATCAAACATATGCAACTTTGAAGTTTTCTGTGAAGTCTATCTTCAAGAAGAACCATCTGTGGAGCTGTTCCGGGATTTTTTCCACTTGAACCGCCGTACCGAATTTTCTGATGGTCCCAACACAGAGCTGGGCGGCGTTTCAATCCAGAAGAGGAAGGAAGTGGATTTTCCTCACGCCAAGCACCACAGCCATCCAAAGGATCGAACCAAACCTGTTTCTACCGCCGAACACTGCTCCTCGCTAACGAGAACCCTTGCCGGTTACCGTCCTCACTGCTCAAGAACCAGCATCCGCTGCCTTTACGCTTAACCGCCGCGGAACGGAAGAACTTCGCGCCTCAAATAATCAAGCTCCGGGCTCTAATGGCCAATGGCTTAACCGGCATGGACCTTGTGCGGTGTTGGGTTTCTTGGGGCGTCTTGCCACTAAGCCGCCGGCCCGGATTGATGCACGAGTATACCGGTAGCCTCAAAGATCCTCAAAGACGCCACGAGCTACCCATAACTGAACTTGAGGTCACAGAGATCGTAAAGAAGATGCTTGATGAACCGATCTCCGTCTGTAGCCTAACCGGGTTGGCTCCATTCTGTGTTGCCAACAAACCGCCGGCGGTAAGCTCTACTCACCTCTTTTCGGGCCCTTAATACTTTGTTGATATATATTAATCCTTGTTACTTCTCAGGCTGATAGCTCCTTCTGGAAACGTACCAAACCGGTTCGGGCGCCGCGCGTAAAGTCCAAAGCTACCAAGAAAGCAGGCAAGAAGAAAACCGCAGAGTCCTCTGATCCGCCGGAGGACGAAGAATCAGAAGCTGAGGTAAAACTTGACAAGGGAGCCGCCGTAAACCGGCTTTCCGCTTTGTATTTATTCTTGCTTATGATTTGTCCCTTTGTATTCCTTTTATCGATAACTTTACCTCCTGTGATGATGTTGAAGCCACCATGCCGACCACTGTTGAGGTAATCTTTCTTTCTTCCGAATCCGACCTTGTGCCGTTAAAAGAATTCGCGCGCCGTCCGGAAAGTGAAACAATATCATTCCTGTGCTTACTTGAATCCAAACCTTTCTTTGAAGACACAGAGGTCAAGAGCGCCAGATGACCCGCATAGTGGCCAACGGATTACCTCATCCGGTTTACTCGACACACCATCCCGAAGCGCCGCCGTCGGTGACTTGCTCTCCGAAAAGCGCTATCCTTAAAGGGTTTCTTCCGATGTCCTCTCAATCCATCTGACCCGAATTATCACGCCTCCTCCAACTCGTCTGGCGGTTCATCAACCACGCAACTGCCTCCGCTTAAAGTTGCTGCAGGGTACGCAACTTCTGTCCTGTCAATTCGGTTTATAATTGTTTTGGCCAATTTTGTCTTAATCCAATTCTGAATATTGCAGCACCAAGGCTCGCTAAGTAAGAAAGCGAAAACCCTTGACCCTCTGCGGATGTTGATCCGAAAAGACCCTGAACAAGCCGAAACTCCCGGTTGCCAAAAACAGCTCTGGCGAGTTGTACAAAGACGACTCTGCTGATCCGCCAGAAGCTGAACCGGAGGTCCAAGTGGAAACGTCGCAGCCTGCTCCACCGAACCCGTCCACAGAGCGGGCCGAGATTGTTGAACCGCCGAGCCAGAGCAAGAAGACATCAAGCCCAAAGAAGACCGCCGGTCTGGCCAGCCCTGCCAAAAATGATGATGTTATTGTAACAGGCACTGGCTACACCGCTCCTAGCCAACCGGTCGCTTTAGCAAAGCACAGTGTCAAGGAAGATTCCACTAGCATGAGCAAAGATAAGGGGAAGACTGATCTGTCGGCTTATGACAACTTCTCTGCCCAAGAACTTCACTCTGGCTTTCTGAACCGGCTCTACACAAGCCGTGACTTTGAAGCCGGTCTGGTAAATCGCATGAAGGACCGCTATGAGGTAATGATTTGGCCTTTCTTGTACTTTAACTGTATAGTAGCCCCCAAGGGCCGGTTCAACTTTACAAAGTTAAACCGGGACTTAATTTGTGTCTCTTCATAGCAAACTGAGATCAACTAGCCATTAGCCCCCAAGTGCCAAGTTGAATACTTGTATTGAGCTTGGGACTTTGTATAATGAAACAACTAACGTGCTCCTTTTGTTATCAGAATGAAATATACCAGCAAACCGTGCAACTTAAGGACCTTCGAGCCAATCTTGAAACTCAACAGGCAGAAGCCACCAAGGCCAGGGATGAATTAAAAACCGCCCTGACCACTATGGAACAGCTGAAGGAGTGGTATAAATCCGAGCGGGTCAACTGGGATACCGAGAAGGCCGGTTTAATAAAACGGGCGGAAGATGCTGAAGCAGCTCTGAAACCGGTAAATGAAGAGCTTACCGGACTCAAGCGCCAAGTGCATGCCATGACCTCTGCCGTCTTTGGTAAGAAAACTTGCACTTATTATCTCTATTTTGACATGTCCGCCGGTTTAACCTGAGCTGTTTGAAACCGGCGCAGGCAAGCGTCTTGCTCATCTGGGCTCTGATGTACGGAAGAAGCTCAAGGCCGCTTATACGCTGATTGAGCAGCTGTATACCGCGCCAGCGAGTCATATGTGCCACATCATACGACAACACGGGCGCCATCCCTGATCAAAGATACACTGGACCGGCTGTCCATGGTTCCGGGACAGCTTGAAGAGTTGAAGCGATCCGCGGCCCGGGCTGGCACTCTACTGGCTCTGACTCGCGCCAAGGCATGGATAGCAGATCTTGATCCAGCGGACATAGCCAAGGGTTTCCCCAGCGCTCAAGAGAACGGTGAAGCCTTTGATAATGACGCCCTGAAACGGATAACAAAGGAGATGCGTCCGCTGGCGAGCCAACTGGCAGCAGAAGCCAACCTGGAGGTTCACCGTTCTTTTTATGACGCAAACAACAAGCGGGTGGAGTTTGTCATTCCGGAAGTGCAGAGCCTTGTTTCTCCAATCCGTAAGCACACTTATGCCCCTGACGTTGATCCGGCTGAGCTTATAAGTGAAGAGGCTGTCTTTCAGGCCTTAACCCGGATTGACTGGTCTACCAATGACTTCATGGCTTTGGGCGAGGAAGAAGAAGAAGTTGAACCGACGCCAGGCGCCCCCTCTACCTCACGTCAACCCGGCGAAGAAGCTTAATCCGTCAAGCCGGGTGACGCTTCCGAAACTTCAAGGCATAACACCACATGAAACACCGGGCCTTGATAGGCTTTGTAATAGGATAGTCAGCGCTTTGTTTTGAACAATGCCTTTATGATCTCAGTCTGTAACCTATGCATGGTGGTGCTGATACTCTGGAGTGATGAACCGTAAACTTATTTCGCCTGCAATCACAAATTCTTTAAACCGCCATAGCGGCTTGTGTTTCTCATATAAAAATATGGATGTATATGACCAGACTTGATGATACAAAAATACCTGCCAGCGTCGGTCATGCAGTTGGCTTAGCCAATCTTGAGACGGAGGTTTATAAACCATTGCCGGTAAGGGAGAAAATAACTCCTGTGCTTAGAATGCCGGTTTACCGTGTAAACCGTGTCGGGCAAGACAAGCCCCCTGTTACTCCATAATGGGATGTTAACAGAAAAACCCAAACCGGAACAAAATCGCCGGATTAAAAATGGATCGAATTCTGACAACCTGAATCCGGTTTAAAAAGGCTTGTCGGTTTAAGAAAGCAAACAAAAATCAAATAATTGGTATCAAAACCACAAGGAAGCAAAAGCAATGACAAAAAACTGTTTGCAAGAAGAGGCTTGACTGAGCCTGATCAGATGGTGTTACCATGGTCGGACAGGACCAAGCTCCCCTAAGGTGCAGCGATGGTTCAAGTCAGCCAGGCCCCCAACTGAAATCGTGGCATGATGCCGATCAAGTGGCATGGCAATGGTTCGGGTTCGACCAAGCTCCCAAGTGATTCTATGGCCTTAGGCCGACCAAGAGGCGTGACTGGTTCAGACGTGACCATGTCCCCAAGTGATCTGGTGGCTTTCGCCCGTCAAGAGGTGTTGCATTGGTTCGGACACGACCAAGCCCCCAAGTGATCTGGTGGCTTTCGCCCGTCAAGAGGTGTTGCATTGGTTCGATCATGACCAAGCCCCCAAGTGACAAAACTTCTGAAAAGCAAAGCCAAGGGTTAAACCGGAGGCCGCTTCATGACAACATCTCCATGTACCCAAACCGGACTTTTGACAGAACAGATACCCCGCTTTGGCCGAGGATCCGGTTTATTGCTTTTATTCATAATATATACATTGTCTTAATATGTACATAAGTGGAGCCGATGGCTCAGGTATAATAAGGCCGAAGATGAGCTATGTTCCATGGCCTGTTGGTCTCCTCTTCTGACGTGCGTGAGTCTTTTCGCTCTCGAACATCAATCAGATAGTATGACCCATTGTACAGATTCTTACTGACCACAAAGGGCCCTTCCCAAGGTGGGGATAGCTTGTGCATATCTGTCTGGTCTTGAATGAGTCGAAGCACCAAGTCTCCTTCCTAAAAGGTTCTTGTTCTAACCCGCCGGCTGTGATACCGACGAAGATCTTGCTGGTAAATCGCCGAACGAGCCGCCGCCATATCTCGCTCTTCATCCAGTCGATCCAAATCGTCCTGCCGGGCTGCCTCACTATCGGCCTCAACATAAGCCGCCACGCGGGGTGAGTCATGACGTATATCACAGGGAAGGACCGCCTCCGCTCCATAGACCATAAAGAACGGCGTGTATCCAGTAGATCTGTTTGGTGTAGTATTGATACTCCATATCACAGAAGGCAGCTCCTCGACCCAACAGCCCGGCGTCCTCACTAAAGGGACCATAAGCCGGGGTTTAATACCTCTCAAGATCTCCTGATTAGCTCGTTCCGCTTGACCATTGGACTGCGGGTGGGCCATCAAGAAACGCTGCCGGATGTGCTCTCGCTCACAAAATTCCTTCATAGCTCCCTTGGACAAATTGGTGCCATTGTCCGTGATGATACTGTGTGGAAAACCAAACCGGAAAATCACCTTTTTGATGAACTGAACCGCCGTGGCCGCATCACACTTGATAACAGGCTCTGCCTCGACCCACTTGGTAAATTTATCAACCGCCACCAACAGGTGGGTCTTCTTGTCCTTGGACCTTTTGAAAGGTCCAACCATATCCAGCCCCCAAGTCGCAAATGGCCAAGTAATTGGAATCATCCTCAATTCTTCGGCTGGTACATGAGCACGTCTGGAGAATTTTTGGCAACCATCACATCGTCGACCAGATCTTCCGCATCAAGATGGGCAACAACCAATAGAAACCGTGGCGGAACGCTTTGGCCACCAAGGATTTTGAACCGGCATGGTGACCACAATCCCCTTCATGGATCTCACGCAATATCTCACGGCCTTCCTCAGGGGACACACAACGCTGAAACGCCCCGGACACGCTGCAACGATGCAACTCGCCCTTATGCATGATCATAGACTTAGACCGCCGAACTATCTGTCGGGCCAGCGTCTCATCTTCTGGTAACTCGCCCCGGTTCATGTATGCCAAATAAGGGAGCGTCCAATCCGGAATGACATGCAAGGCCGCCACCAAGTGAGCCTCCGGATCAGGAATAGCCAAATCGACCTCATCAGGAAGTTTGACTGACGGATTGTGCAGTACATCAAGGAAAACATTGGGCGGGACCGGTTTACGTTGAGAACCCAGCCGGCTTAGAGCATCCGCCGCTTCGTTCTTCCGGCGATCCACATGGTCCACCTGATACCCTTTAAAGTGTCCTGCAACCATATCCACCTCCCGACGGTACGCAGCCATGAGTGGATCTTTAGAATCCCAAGTACCTGATACTTGCTGGGCCACCAAGTCCGAGTCACCAAAGCACTTGACCCGGCTTAGATTCATCTCCTTAGCCATCCGTAGACCATGGAGCAAAGCTTCATACTCAGCTGCATTGTTAGTACAGGGGAACATTAAGCGAAGAACGTAACAGAACTTGTCACCTCGTGGGGAAGTTAATACGACTCCAGCCCCCGAGCCCTCCAATTGCCTGGACCCATCAAAGTGGATGGTCCAATAGGTATGATCCGGCTTTTCTTTAGGTGCTTGCAACTCCGTCCAATCATTAATGAAATCCACAAGTGCCTGAGATTTTACCGCCGTCCGAGGCACATACCTTAAACCGTGCGGCCCAAGTTCTATAGCCCACTTAGCAATCCGCCGATCGCCTCCGGTTACAGATGATATCGCCCAAAGGAGCTGAACTGACCACTGTGATGGGGTGCCCTTGGAAATACTGCTTCAGCTTCCGGCTTGCCATAAAAACTCCATAAACCAGCTTCTGCCAATGCAGATATCTTTGTTTAGACTCAATGAGAACCTCGCTGATGTAATAAACCGCCGTTGAACCGGATACTCCTTTCCCGCCTCCTTCGTTTCTACCACAATGTTCACGCTGACTGCCCCGGCATTAGCAAAGAATATAACAGAGCGGCTCCTTGTCAATGGGAGCGGCAAGAACAAAGGGTTGGCTACCGGCGCTTTAAGTCCTCCAATGCCTCATCGGCCGAGCCTCGCATAAACCGATCCGTCCTCTTCAAAGATCTGGTACAAAGGAATGGCCTTCTCCTAGGCGATCGATAAACCGGCTTAGTGCAGCAATCCGACCTGCCAAACGTTGGACATCATTGATACACTTTGGCTTAGCCAAGGAGGTGATAGCTGTAATCTTCTCCGGATTAGCTTCAATCCCCCTGTTGGACACAAGGAAACCCAATAACTTGCCTGCCGGAACACCAAAGACACACTTGGCCGGGTTAAGCATCATTTTATACACCCGCAACTTGTCAAAGGTTTCTTTCAAATCCTCAATTAGTGTTTCTTTCTCCCTTGACTTAACCACGATATCATCCACATAAGAGTGCACATTACGGCCGATCTGTTCATGCAAGCAATTTCATGCATACGTTGATAAGTTGCTTGGGCGCTCTTGAGCCCAAAAGGCATAGATACATAGCGTAAGGCTCCAAAAGGGTGATAAACGCCGTCTTCTCCTGGTCCTTAACCGCCATCTTAATCTGATGATATCCGAATATGCATCCAAAAACTCAACGCCACAACCCGCCGTAGCATCAATAATCTGATCAATACGGGGAGGGCAAAGGATCTGCCGGACAAGCCTTGTTAAGATCTGATAATCCACGCATTGTCGCCAAGTGCCATTTTTCTTAAGGACCAACACCGGGTTAGCAAGCCACTCGATGGAAAACTTCAACAATGAATCCTGCCGCTAAGAGCCAGCAACCTCCTCTCCAATGGCCTTGCGCCTTTCCTCATTAAACCGGCGTAGAAACTGTTTTACCGGCCTGTACTTGGGATCAACATTAAGAGTGTGCTCAGCGAGTTCCCTCGGTACACCTGGCATGTCAGAAGGCTTCCATGCAAAAATGTCCCGGTTCTCACGGATGAACTCGATGAGCGCGCTTTCCTATTTAGGATCCAAGTTAGCACTGATGGTGAACTGTTTGGACGAATCGCCGGGCACAAAATCAATAAGCTTAGTCTCAGCCGCCGATTTAAACTTCAAATCCGGATCGTGCTCTGTAGTTGGCTTCTTCAACGGGGTCATATCGGCCGGATCAACATTATCTTTATAATACTTTAACTCCTCAGTGGCACAAACCGACTCCGCATAAGCCGCGTCACCTTCCTCGCATTCCAAAGCTATCCGGCGGCTCCCATGAACCGTTATCGTTCCTTTTTGACCCGGCATTTTCAGCTGCAAATAAACATAACAAGGTCGTGCCATAAACTTAGCATAAGCCGGCCGCCCAAACAGGGCGTGGTAAGGGCTTTGGATTTTCACCACCTCAAACGTCAATGTCTCTGATCTAGAATCATGTTCATCTCCAATAGCCACCTCCAAAGCTATCTTACCGACCGGGTACGCAGACTTGCCGGGCACCACTCCGTGAAATACTGTGCTGGACGGCCTGAGATGTCTATCCGTCAACCCCATACGTCGGAAGGTCTCATAGTACAGGATGTTGATGCTGCTTCCTCCATCCATAAGCACCTTGGTGAACTTGTATCCTCCCACCTAAGGTGCCACTACTAGGGCCAGCTGACCCGGATTATAAACCCGGGGAGGATGATCCTCTCTGCTCCATACAATAGGGTGCTCTGACCAGCGCAGGTAATGCGGTGCGGCCGGTTCAACAACACTGACCGCCCGCTTCTGAAGTTTGCGGTCTCGTCTGTCCAAGCTGGTGGTAAAGACATGGTACTGTCCACCGTTTAACTGTTTTGGATTACTTTGGTAACCCGACTGTTGCTGTTGTTGATTGTAACCCCCTTGGCTCTGATTGTTCTGACTGTTTTGATTGTTTTGACTGCCTTGCCCGCCCGGATTACCACTGAACCCTGGGCCTGAATTTCCTCCACCGTAACCCGGGGCGGACCCTGAACCGCCGCCGGGCCCTTGATCAAACCGGAAAGCATTAGAGTTTTTGAACTCCTGCATAATATAACAATCCTTCCAGAGGTGATTCGCCGGCGCCTCCTTCGTCCCATGCTTCGGACAAGGTTGATTCAACAAGTAATTCAAACGCTCCGGATTGTGACCTTGTGCACCACCCCGGTTTGACTGCCTACCTTTGCGCCGCTGACCCTTGTCCTGTGCGTTGGTGTTGGCCACGAAGCCCATGTTACCGCTAGCCTTACGCTTATTTCCCCCGTTGCCTGCCGAATGATGCTGCTGGCCTTTGGAACTGCTATTCTGCTTTCCCTTCCCTACTTCGTCACCTTCAGACTCGGGATCCTTGGTACTATCAGAATCAGCATACTTTACCAAAACGCCCATGAGCGTGCCCATGTCATTGCAAAACGCTTCATGCGACTCCAGCTTCAACTTCAACGGCTCAAACCGCAGCTGGCTTCGTGGTCAAGATAGCGAATCAGGTTGATCCGGTCCGATGAATGTAAAACCTCTGAAACGCGCGCACCCAATGTGTTGTAGATTCTCCTCCGCTCGACACAAGCCGCCAAATCCACCACGTATATAGGCTGCTTACAGGTATCTTTGAAATTCTGAATGAACCGGGTCCGTAATTGGGTCCATGAACTAACTGAGTTGGGTGGCAAATTTTTCAACCAAGTACGGGCCGTACCTTCCAACATCATGGTGAAATACTTCGCACACGCAGCTTCGTCCACATCCAGCATCTCCATGGCCATCTCATAGCTTTCTATCCATGCTTCTGGAGCCAAATCGGCGGTGTAATTGGGCACCTTGCGTGGCCCCTTGAAGTCCTTGGGCAAACGTACATTACGTAAAGCGGGGACGAGGCAAGGCACCCCCAGTGAGCCGGATGTGACCCCCGGTTCGAAGATGGTCGGACGAACCGGCGCGAGCTGGTGGTCCTCATGCTGCGCTGTTAACTCGGCCTCCCTACGTGCCCTGGCCCGGTCTACCACCACTTGAGCGTCTTCGAAGCCACCGGCCGGGTTGTTGCCTCGAGGCGGACCCACGCTCGCTGCTTGATACGGCTGGTTCGCTCGCGCCGGCTATAACTCCGCTTGGGCGGGGTGGAGTGGATCCGATCCCGATCGTATGAATATGCTTCCCGCCGAGCCAGGCCGCCCCGAGCTCCTTGACCCGGCGAGTCTCGACCGCTGTGGTGAGTCGCCCTCGATCGAATCGCCTCAATCGTGCCGCAGCCGCAAAGGTTATCCATCGGGTTGGAGTAGTGACCCGGAGGTGTCTGTACCGTCTGGGGCGCGCCGGTGTGATGGCGAGGCAGATCTATCACACGGGGCTGAACCGGTGCGGCCGTCCCAGGCGCTTCCGGCCGGTTTACCACCGGCGGCGGATTACTGTTCCCTGCCCCTGGAGTATTGAAGAGCTCTCTTCCCTCGAAAACCGAAGGCAAACGGGATCTGTACTTCCTTTTCATGACTTCATGTGATGCACTCTGATCCAGCATGAGCCTATAAGCCTGCGCATCCAAAGCGGCCCGTTCCGCCGCCATCCTTACGTCGGCAGCTGCCAGATCCGCTTTAGCTTTAGCGATCTGTTCCTTCACCCTCGCAATCTCTGCGCTGTGTTGGTCCTGATCCGCCGGGTTAGCCTCCGCCATGAGCGTAGCCAATGCGTCGAATAGCTCTGATAAAACTTGAGCCGGCGGGCGCACGGGGCCTCCTTCCCCGGTCGCTACCACCGCTGCTGAACCGACGACGATGGGCGCCGCGGTCGAAGAGTGAAGCGTCGCTTGTGTACCGGCCATGAAAATTCCAACCCGGCTAGGTAGATCAAAGGGGTCCGGAATACTCTCACCGTCGGAGCAGCCCCCAATCTGGCCATCTTGGAGCTGGTAGAGAGACTCGGTTTCTCCGGCGGATGACTCGTCGCCAGAGTAGACAACGGTTTCCTCGCCAGATGCTGATCCGCCCTCGCAGTCTCCGTGGACGACTCCCACGAAAGCACGCTTGACGGGCGGTTTAACCAGGGCGGGACTCTTCCTCGCCCGCTGAGCCGTCTCGACGAGGTCGGTGCAGATGTCCGGCCCAGGCCCTGGCTCGCCGATCTTGCCGATGAACACGTGTATGCCACCAAAGGGGACCCGTACCAGACTCAATCGAGCCGCCTCGGGCCCCAAATCCGCATCGTCGATGTAGAGTTTGCCGCGACGACTCTTAGTCATCCGACCCACAAAGATAGCCTTCGAGTCCTTCGAACTTTCCTCTAAGGTCATCAAACCATCGTCGATAGCCCCACGGTGGCGCCAACCGTCGTGGAATTGTCACGGCAGATGTCCTCGTGAAAGGACTTAGTCGCAGGCCATCGTATGTGTTAACTTACAGGGGTTAAAGCGGACACAAAGACACGGGAGTTATACTAGTTCGGCCCCTTCGATGAAGGAAAGGCCTACGTCTAGTTGTGATGGGATTGATGTAGTTTCGGCGACTTGGGAGCAATAGCTTCGCCTAAGTCTCGAATTCTCTCCCCTTAATCCATCGCCGGGTCGTCCCCTTATATACATGGGTTGACGCCCGGCCGGTCTACAGAGTCCCGATCCAGCTCATACAGGTGTCCGGCTCGGTCTCTTCTCTCCTATCTTACAGCACACGTTACAATGCTAAGGCGGTTTACATAGCTGGACATTAATCCGCCTGGGCTCCGGCCTCCTCCGTGGGCTGGATCATCAAGGCGGGTAACCCGGCCCTCCGTATGGTTCACACTCAGTAGTTGTATCCCCAACAGATAGCACCAATAGTATAGCAATTATCATCATCACAATGTGTAATAGGAGCAACATCATTTGGGAGGGATACATTTTTACCATTGCTTCTCCGCCTTTTCTTTTTCTTCTTCACATTATGTGTGGGTTTAATCCTCTTTTTAGAGCTCCTTATTAATGAGATTGGTTGAATAGAAGGCTCCTCCTCGTTACCTGATTCATCATAAGAAATAATAGGAGGATACTGGGAAGTCTCTTCCCTTTCATTAGTATTCTCTTCATCTTCTTCTTTTTCTTGTCTTTATATAATTGGCAATATAAGGATTTTGAATGCAATTCACCGCACAATACATAAAGATTTCTTCTAGATCAAAATCAACAACTCTCTCAAGGGAAAATTCTGGAATATTCTTAGTTATACGTTTCATTTCTTCATAACTCAAAAACAAACTAAGTTCATTATGATATGCAAGGGAAATCAAGTCATCATAATTTTTGGACATGATTCGATCATGAAACAATTTGCATTGGATATTTAAATGACCATGTTCATTGCAAAGTTCGCAAGGATGGCTAAGAAAATTTAAATTTTCAGCACAAACATCTAGCCTTTCTTGCAACCATTTGGTTTCTAAATACTTATGCCTCTTGCAAAATCTATCTTCCCTATTTGGTGTGTACTTGCAAACTCTATGCACTCCACAAAAATTGACATGCTTAAAAGAGACATTTTCATCATGACTAGTGCAATCATCATTAGTACTATGGATATTCAAAGAGTTCGTACTAACAACATTGCAATCATGCTCATCATTCACATATTTTTTTTGAGGAACCGGGACAGTGGGAGAGGTTCCCACTGTCATATATATTATATTATATATTGTACAAAATTACAAGGCTGTAATTACAGCATGTCCATCTTCCACTACATTTTGTAGTGGATTAGAGAATAACTAGGAAGGTAGAACTAATCAGTAGGTAGGAACTCTAAAAGTAAGAAGATAAACTCTTTCTTGTTATCTTTAACCCTATATTGAAGGAGACTAAAGTCCTCCTTGAATCTGCCCAGCCAAGAGTGATAGGATGGGTTTATATCTCTGAAAAGTTTATTGTTCCTTTCTTTCCAAATGCTCCAGGATGCTGGAAGGATGATCTCCATGAACAAAGGCCTGCCTCAATTGATTTTAGCTTGTTCTAACCAGGACAGTCTAGTGGCCTGATCCCAGGGTCTAGCCCAAATGTTGCCCAGCAGGTTCTGCTAAATGGGCAAGTGAGGATCATGTGGTCAATGTCTTCTTCTTATTGGCCACAAAGCAGGCAGTTGAGGTTAGTACCAATGTTATAATGCCTTCTCTTCAGCATGTTGCGGGTGTTCAACCTATTAGATGGCATGAGCCACCCAAAGACCTTGATTTTAGCAGTAACCCTAGATTTCCATAACCAGATGCATGTTTTATGGGCCTTCATATACCTAAAGTAGAATTTGTAATATTTGCTGGCCGAAAATTCTCTTCCTTTCCAAGGGTAAGTCCAGCTATCTTTTGCATTCTGGCTGTTTTCTAGCGTAATGTTTGTCACCAAGTTTTGTAAATCTTGTAGCTCCCCTAGGGCTTGCATAGAGAGTGGTAGAAAGAATGCTTCTTCCAGTGAGTTAATGGTCAAGAATTCTTTGACTGAGCAATCTTCATTTCTGACGTATGAAAATGCCCTAGGGTGTGTGTCAGATAAGACGTCTTCTAACCACATGTCTTTCCACATTAGAACATTTTCCCCACATCTCATTTGCACCTTTGAAATTCCTCTAAAGATAGGAGTTAATTTGAGGATGTCCCTCCACGTAATGATCCATGTGGGTCCGAGGCATGTGGAATTTTATTTCATGTAGTAGGTGTTCCAAATCAGTTCCACCCAAGGAAGGTCATGGCGATTGTAGAATTTGTGTAAATATTTGAGAAGCAGAGCATCACTTCGCACCTTGAGATTTATAATTCCAAGCCCCCCGCTCTTCTAAGCCTGCACACTCTATCCCACGCAGCTAGTGAGTTGCATTTTTCACCTTGTTCTGTTTTCTTTGTCCAGAGACATCTCCTTCTTAACTTATCCAACAGCTCCAAGATTTTAGGTGGGAATCTCAGAGTGCATAGTGCAAAAATTGTAAGTGAGGTGATGACTGTGTTTAGTAAGGCAAGTTTAGAGCTGTATGACATCAGGGCTAAAGTAGAAGTTATCCTTCTTTCCATGTTGCAGACAATAGGCATTAGATCCTGGACTATAGGTTTGGAAGTCCCAAGAGGTAATCCAAGGTATGTAAAAGGCATATTGCCGATTGTGCATCCAAAGATTTGAGCTATATCTTTACTTAATACCTCATCACAATTTATTGGTATCAATGGTGATTTGTGGAAGTTGATTTTGAGACCAATAGAAATAGCATAGTAAGTGAGGATTATGCCAAGCATGCTATGTAATTCTTCTTCTAGTACTTGTGCACAATATTCCTTCCCATCATTTTCACGAAAGACATTAACAAGATGAAGCCTATGAGGCAACCTTAATTCCATTTTTTTAATTTTCTTTTATAAAATAAACTAGTGATAAAACAAGAAACTAAAAGATTCGATTGCTAGTTCTGAAGATATACCTTCAAGCACTCACCTCCCCGACAACCGCACCAGAAATTGCTTGATGTCTACTATGCAACCTTCTTCTTGTAGACATTGTTGGGCCTCCAAGTGCAGAGGTTTGTAGGACAGTAGAAAATTTCCCTCAAGTGGATGACCTAAGGTTTATCAATCCGTGGGAGGCGTAGGATGAATATGGTCTCTCTCAAGCAACCCTACAACCAAATAACAAAGAGTCTCTTGTGTCCCCAACACACCCAATACAATGGTAAATTGTACAAGTGCACTAGTTCGGCGAACAGATGATGATACAAGTGCAATATGGATGGTAGATATAGGTTTTTGTAATCTGAAAAAATAAAAACAGCAAGGTAACTAATGATAAAAGTGAGCACAAACGGCATTGCAATGCGTTGAAACAAGGCCTAGGGTTCATACTTTCACTAGTGCAAGTTCTCTCAACAATAATAACATAATTGGATCATATAACTTTCCCTCAACATGCAACAAAGAGTCACTCCAAAGTAACTAATAGCGGAGAACAAACAAATAGATTGTTGTAGGGTACGAAACCACCTCAAAGTTATCCTTTTTGATCGATCTATTCAAGAGTCCGTAGTAAAATAACACGCAACTATTCTTTCTGTTCGATCTATCCTAGAGTTCGTACTAGAATAACACCTTAAGACACAAATCAACCAAAACACTGATGTCACCTAGATACTCCAATGTCACCTCAAGTATCCACGGGTATGATTATACGATATGCGTCACACAATCTCAGATTCATCTATTCAACCAACACATAGAACTTCAAAGAGTGCCCCAAAGTTTCTACCGGAGAGTCAAGACGAAAACGTGTCCCAACCCCTATGCATAAGTTCACAAGGTCACTGAACTTGCAAGTTGATCACCAAAACATACATCAAGTAGATCACGTGAATATCCCATTGTAACCACAGATAAACACATGCAAGACATACATCAAGTGTTCTAAAATCCTTAAAGACTCAGTCCGATAAGATAACTTCAAAGGGGAAACTTAATCCATTACAAGAGAGTAGAGGGGGAGAAACATCAGAAGATCCAACTATAGTAGCAAAGCTCGCAATACATCAAGATTGTGCCAAATGAAGAACACGAGAGAGAGAGAGAGAGAGAGAGAGAGAGAGAGATCAAGCACATCGCTACTGGTACATACCCTCAGCCCCGAGGGTGAACTACTCCCTCCTCGTCATGGAGAGCACAGGGATGATGAAGATGGCCACCGGTTTATATAGACACTGGAGGGGACTAGGGTTGTACAAAGTCGGTTACGCAGAAAGTAATATTCATATCCGAACGCCAAGCTTGCCATCCACGCAAAGGAGAGTCCTATCCGGACACCAGAGAGAGTCTTCGGTCTTGCATCTTCACGGCCCATCAGTCTGGCCCATGTCTACCAGGCCGGATGACCGAGGACCCCTTAATCCAGGACTCCCTCAGTGGGCGCGCCCTCCACCCTTGTGGGGCCCACGGGACTCCCCTCCGGTAACTCTACATTCCAGTATTTTTTATATTTTCCAGAAAAAGTGTCCGTTGATTTTCAGCGCATTCCGAGAAATTATATTTCTGCACAAAACAACACCACGGTAGTTCTGCTGAAAACAACGTCAGTCCGGGTTAGTTCTTACCAAATCATATAAAAATATTATAAACATGGCACGAATACATCAAAAAATATAGATACGTTGGAGACGTATTAGGTGGATTCCCTCGCTGTTCTTGACGCCGCCACCACCGGTGCCCCGTTGGTGGAGGCCAGCCGCTGCGCCTGCCGGCGCTGGAAGTATGCCGCCCAGGACTCGTGGTTGTTGGCAGCATACTACGGGAGGGCACGCTGCTCCTCCATCAGTGACCCCCGCACGCGGTCGACCTCAGCGGCGAGGAGCTCGGGGCCCATGTTGACGTCGGGCACCGGGGGAATGGGGACGCCACCAGCGCTGAGCCTCCACCCCGTCGGCCCTGCGCGCACGTCCGGTTGCGCCGGGATGTTCGCCTTGAAGAACAGATACGCCTCCCACTCATGCAGCGAGCGGCCGCCGAAGCCGTTGGTTGCCGCTCCATCGCCGGGGAACCGCTCGGCCATCGTTGCGGATGGGCTTGGGGAAAGAGGGGAGGAATGTCGGCGGCCGCTGCGCACGGGGAGAGAGGCAGAGCTCGGCGGCGGCTGTGGGCGGCGACGATGACATGTTCTTAGGGTAGGATAATAGGCCTGACCTAGACACCCTTCCCAAGGACACTGCCCTAGAGTCAAAAGCATTCAAAGTACAGTAGCATCTACCGACTGAAATCATCGCAGAGTGCAACCCACTCAACCAACAATTCCACTCGGATAACCCAATTCCATTCGACGAGGATATAATCATTCGACCATACCAGAAACCACTTGGAGTACAGAAGATCTAAAGTCACTCAGGATGGCAACGGTCAGGCGTTCACTCCATAGTCTTAATGATAATTTATATGCCTTTATTGTTGGCGTTACCAGTAATGTCTCACCTTAACATACAATGAACCCCTTGTAACATGGGTTGGCTGGGTTCCTGGCGCACTCTATATAAGCCACCCCCTCCACTGGCATAAGGGTTTGCACCCTCTATAAATCTCACGCATAATCGAATCGACCAAGCCTCCGGGCATCGAGACGTAGGGTTGTTACTTCCTCCGAGAAGGGCCTGAACTCGTAAACCTTGCATGCACAATCTCACCGTAGCTAGGATCTTGCCACCTCCTACGTACTCCATATTGTACTGTCAGACTTACTCCCACGACAGTTGGCGCCCACCGTGGGGCAGGTGCCTTAGCGACTTCCGGTGAGGTTGTGATTTTTCCGATTCCCGTCATCATGGTTTCTGGTGGCGGTTTGGCTGAGGGCCGCGAGATCCGTCTCGGTGCACTCATCTTCACTGCCGACGACTCCGCCTGGCTCCAGGAGGCCCCACTCGACGTCGAGACACTCCCCGTCCGCGGGGCACTGCACTTTCGTGCGTGTGTCCATGGCGTCCTTCTGCGGCAACGGTTGACCCAGTATCGGTCGGCTCCTGCAGCATCTTCGCTCCCCGCTGCTCGCCGTCACAAGTGATCCGGTCGATCGCGACTTCAGCGGTGGGTAAAGCATGCGGTGCCCGTCAGTCGGCCACCCCTCAAGTCGCGGCAAGGGAGCACAACGGATCTCTCTACGGGCTATTCGACCTGTCGACTGGCTCCGTCGATACCCTGTCCAAGTGCGGTAGCAGCGACCCTGTGGTAGAAGTCCTGATGGTCGACACGCCGTGCAGCCAGCCTGGTTTCCGTTGCAGCGGCGGCGGTGATGGCCGCGGCAATCCGTGGCATGTTCACGAAGAATATCGTTCTGAAGCCCTCACTTTGTAGCAGAGGGATGCGTTGCACCGTCGCAACATGGAGGCCCTCCACACTCCCATCATCAGAGAGACCTCTGAGGCCCGGGCCTTGGAGGCTGCACGCCTGGCCACTTTGGCTCAGCGCGCGCGGCTGGAGAACCTTCAGCATTCACTCGACGAGCGTGCTCAACAACTGATCCCCGAATCTAGTGAACGGCAGCGACAATTGTTCCCGCCTGAACCTCAAGTATACCGCACTCCGATTCAGAAACTTACAGTTGCAGCCCGTATAGCAGAGTCGATCCAGCCGTCCCAATAAGAGGCTGTAAGAGGTTTGATGCAGATCCGGGCGCTGCTCCGGGCAGCAGGAGAGCAAAACATAGCCGTTTACCAGTATCGCAACAGGATCCATAGCAGATCTGTGGTAGCTGACACAGTCCAGTCGGCTCACAGCCCAATATCGCCTCTGCGGCGTGAGGGACGTGGGCATCGCCAAGAGCAGTAGTTGGGTCGGAACCACGAGCAGTATGATCATTGACTCAGCCGTGATGACCGCCATCGAGTGCCTACGCCCCCTCCGAAGGGCGGATCATATGTGCCCCGGCAATATGATGACAGGCGCCCGTATAGTGATGAGCGGAGGGTCCCAGACGACCCAAGAGAGCCGGGGTTTGATACGAGGTCAATCCTTGTTCAAGGTCTGGTCGACAGGAACAGAGCACACAGAGAAGGGCCTGAACTCGTAAACCTTGCGTGCACAATCTCATCGTAGCTAGGATCTTGCCTCCTCCTACGTACCCCCTATTGTACTGTCAGACTTACTCCCATGACAGTTGGCGCCCACCGTGGGTCGATTCATCTCTCGTCTCGGTGAAAAGGCATTGCCTCTTTACCGACTGATGAAGAAATCTGACAAGCTTGAGTGCACTCCTGAAGCTGACGCAACGTTTATAGAGCTCAAAGCCCTGCTTTCCACCCAGCCGGTGCTCGTTGCCCCAATCAGCAAAGAGCCATTACTGCTTTATACTGCAGCCACTTGACAAGTTGTCAGTACAGTGCTCACGGTCGAGCGGGAAGAAGAAGGCAAAGCCTACAAGGTTCAACGCCCTGTGTACTATATTTCTGAAGTCTTCACTCCGTCCAAGCAGATATATCCGCATTATCAGAAGCTTTTTTATGGAATTTACTTGACCACGAAGCTACTTCTCAGATCACTCGGTTTCAGTCGTCACTGACGCTTCATTGTCAGAAATTTTGAACAACAGAGATGCAAATGGTCGAGTGGCAAAGTGGGCGATTGAACTCCTTCCGTTGGACATCAAGTTTGAGGCAAAGAAAGCAATCAAGTCCCAAGCAATAACAGATTTCCTCGCCGAGTGGGTTGAGCAGCAACAGCCGACTCAAATTCACTCGAAACATTGGATTATGTTGTTCGATGGATCCAAGATGCTGAATGGTTCTGGTGCTGGGGTAGTCCTGGTATCCCCATGAGGCGACAAACTCAGTTATCTTCTCCAAATTCACTTTGATTCCTCCAACAATGAAGCTGAATATGAGGCACTTCTATACGGGTTGCGTATGGCCATTTTACTCGGCGTCCATTGCCTAATGGTTTAGGGCAACTCAGATTTAGTAGTCAATCAAGTGATGAAGGAGTGGGACATCAGGAGCCCAGCTATGACTGGCTATTGCAATGCAGTGAGAAGTTGGAAAAGAAGTTTGAAGGGTTAGAGATCCATCACATACCCCGAGTCAAGAATCAAGTAGTTGATGACTTGGCATATCGCCCCGTATACGCCACGCCCGCGGAGAACATCCGCGCCGCCCAGGCGGCGGCAGACGAGCTGGATAACTTCGAGGGCGAAGAGCGCCGCCTGATGACGGAGCGAGTCCAACAGCTCCTCGACTTGGTTGCCGCGCAAGACGAAGCCATGCTGCCGCACGGAGGCGCCGCGACGAAAACACGGTGACTTGCCTCCCCGCCGAGATCAAGGCGCAACGTCTCGGACACCGACTGGCGACGTCCGTGGCAGAAAAAACAGGGACCCGGCTGTCAGCCATAGCCGGACTCACATCTCCATCAAGCGCGACGAAGACGGCCGCCCGAGAGCGGTGGAGCGGCGGGACGACTAACTGCCTCCTCCTCCCCGCAGAGAAAGCGCGCTCTCCCGCCACTGCCGAAGATCCGACTCTCGCGACCGCTTTGGTCGCCGAGAGGGAGTCGGAGAAAACGACGCCCGCCACCGGATCGAGCGACTCCACCGATCCCTGGCGCTGGAAGAAGAAGACGAGTTGGGCCCGCCATGCTTCGGACCTCGCATCCGAGACGAGCCCTTCCCCAGAGGGCTCACACTCCCCCAAGATACACCCAAATACACCGGCTCCGTGAAGCCGGAGGACTGGCTGGTGGACTACTCCACGGCCGTCAGCATAGCGAACGGCAACAAGCGCGTTGCCGTAAAGTATGTTCCCCTCATGCTCCAGGGCACGGCCCGGACATGGTTGAACAGCTTGAAGCCCCGCAGCATCAACAGCTGGGTCGACTTCACCGAGGCCTTTGTCCGCAACTTCACGAGCACATACAAGCGACCTCCCAAGCTTCGCCAGCTTTCCTTGTGCGTGCAAGGCCCCAACGAGTCCACTCGCGACTACCTCACGCTACGGGGCGAGCTCCGAACTCCTGCGAGGGAGTGCACGAGGTGCAGGCTATCGAGTACTTCACTGTCGGGTGCGTAGAAGGTACCTCCTCAAGCACAAGCTCCTTTGCGACGAGCCGGAGACCTCGACGAGCTGCTGATCATAGCGCATAAGCACGCCACAGCCAACTCCTCCATGAAGTCGATATCGAAGTCGGTCGACGATCCAAGGTGGCTCCACAGTTCCGTAACTCCGGTGGCGGCGACAGCCGGGCGGCAGCAGCAGAATGATCACAAGCGCAAGGCCCGCAGCCGCTTCCAACAGCCGCAGTGGCGATAAATAAGATCAACAGCCAGGGGGCAGCCTCGCCAAGCGCGAATACGGCAAGTCCAACTGGTTGCCGGCCTTCTCTACGAAAGGCACTCTAGATGGACCTCTGCAAGTTCCATAGCGCGCCAAGCCGTCGAACCATACCACCCGGAAGTGCCACTGGCTCACCAGGATCGCCAAGGGAGACAGCCTAATCCCTCCCCTCACTGGGGCCGCCGCCTCCATCGCCGCCCGGCGGAGTCGGCTGTCGTGCCACCGGCGCAAAGACAAGACGAGTACCCAGAAGAGCATGGAGCTTATGTGGTGTTCACGAGTGTGGCCGACGACCGACGCAGCAGACGGCTGCAGCAGCAAGAAGTGAATGCAGTGGCATCAGATGCCCTAGAGTTCATGCACTGGTCCGAGAAACCTACCAGCTGGAGTCGAGCTGATCACCCGTGAGGTGATGTTAATCCGGCTCCTACGCCTGGTCTTGGGAGCCACCCTGCCACGGATAGGCGGGCCGCCACTTCATGAAAGTGCCGATAGACGGAGGCAGCAAAGATCAACATCCTGTATAAGGATACAATGGAGAAGTTAGGAATCAAGCAAGGACAGCTTCGAACAGCCGACCAGGTTCCACGGAATTGTACTGCCTTTCCTGCCGCCGATCGGCAAGATCCTGATAGAAGTGGCGGACCTCGAAGCCCATACCACGCCTCCGCTTGGCACTGCTGTCGTCAAGAGAAGAGAAGAGTTGTTGGAGAAGAGATAGCCCGCTCGTCGCAGCCGGTTTCATCATGGAAGTGTTCTTTCCAGTGGTTAGCAAACCCGGTCTTGGTACTAAAGAAGAACAAGCGATGGCGGATGTGTATTGACTACACAAGCCTCAACAAAGCCTCGCCCCAAGGACCCGTTAAACTTTGCCAAGAATTGATCAGTGATAGACTCCACACCGGATGCGAGCTGTTGAGCTTCTTAGATGCATACTCGTGGATATCACCGATCAAGCTAAACCCGCCGATAGATTGAAGACCGCCTTCATCACGCCGCTTGGAGCCTTCGCCACCGACCATGACGCTCGGCTTGAGGAATGCCGCGCCACCTTTCGATGTTGCATGCGTAAGTGCCTCCTCAAGCAGCTTGGCGAAACGCCCACGTTTACGTGGATGACGTGGTGGTGAAGACGGAGAAGCGAGGAACGCTGTTGGAAGACCTCAAGGAGACCTTTGAAAATTTGCGCCGATTCCAGATCAAGCTCAACCCAGAGAAGTAAGTCTGCGGAGTACCAGCCGGCCAGCTCCTGGGTTTCCTGGTCTCTGAACACGGCATAGAGTGCAACCCCGTGAAGATCAAGGAAATTGAAAGGATGGAAGTACCCCGCCGACTGCTAGATGTGCAAAAGTTCACCGGTTGCTTGGCGTCCATCAGCCGGCTGGGCGAGAAAGCTCTTCCTCTGTACCAGCTCATGAAGAAGACCACCTTCTTCGAATGGAATTCCAAGGCGGACGAAGCTTTTCTCCGCTTGAAGAAAATGCTGACTACTCCCCAAAGGTCGGGCTCCGACTCCAAAGGAGCCCATGCTCCTCAGATATCGCCGTCACCAACAGGTAGTCAAGACACCATTGTAGTTGAACGCAAGGAGGAAGGCAAGGCGCTACCTGTCCAAAGACCGGTATATTACCTGAGCGAAGTTCTGTCGACCTCCAAGAAAAACTACCCCCACTACCAGAAGATGTGTTACGGCGTGCACTTTGCCGCCAAGAAGTTGAAGCCTTACTTTCAAGAGCATCCAATCACCGTGGTTTGCACGGCCCCACTAGCAGAGATCTTCGGAAGCCGAGATGCTTCTGGCCGGGTGGCCAAATGGGCCATAGAGTTGGCCCCCTACACCATCTATTACCAGCCTCGCACCGCCATCAAGTCGCAAGCACCGCCGATTTCTCGCCGACCGGGCCGAGACCCAAGACCGCCCGCCAAATACCGACTCCACCAATTGGAGGATGGACTTCGATGGCTCCAAGATGCGCACCGGCTTGGGAGCCGGCGTGGTCCTCACTTCCCCCAAATGCGACAAGCTCAAGTACGAATTTCAGATCCATTTCGCCGCCTCCAAACACATCACCGAATACGAGGCGCTCATTCACGGGCTCCGGCTTGCTAAAGAGCTTGGCATTCGCCGGATCCTGTGTTATGGCGACTCCGACTTGGTGGTCCAGCAGTCATCCGGCGACTGGGACGCCAAAGATGCAAACATGGCGAGCTACCGTTTCCTGGTACAGCAGCTGAGTGGATATTTTGAAGGGTGCGAGTTCCTCCATGTGCCAAGGAACGACAATGACCAAGCAGATACCCTGGCAAGAATCGGCTCCACCCGCCAGGCAATACCATCCGGCGTCGCCCTTCAACGCCTCCTCAAGCCATCTGTCAAGCCGTCACCAGAGTCAGACTCCATTTTTGTGCCGGCTCCCCCTGAAGAAGTCGGATCCGACTCCAAAGCCTCAGCAGACGGCACAAGAATTCCGGCAGACGGCCCCAAGAACGCTACAGTCGAAGCCGGCCCGGGGACTTCAGAACCCGGCCCGGGGACTGCGGCGACCATTGCGAAGGCTCCAAGATTGCCTGTGGACTGCGCCACGGCCAGTGGACTTCTTCAACCCAAAGAAGTTGTGCGGACTCCAACCCGCCGCCTCCTAGCCCAGCCACCCACGCCCAAGTAGCAGATCGGCAACAAGAAATAGCAGCACCTCATGGGCCCAGCCCATCCTGAAGTTCTTAGTAAGAGGAGAGCTACCAACTGATGAAACCTTGGCTCGGCAAGTGCAACGCCGAGCGGCAGCCTACACTATAGTCAACAGAGAGCTGGACAGGCACAACGTCACTGGTGTCGACCACGCCAAGGCCGAGCCGAGCAAGGCCAAGCGATTCTCAAGACATCCATCGTATGAAAAGGGCCATCATGCAGCTCAAGAGCACTCGCCGCCAAAGCCTTCCGACACGGTTTCTTCGGCCGATCGCCCTAGAAGAGGCCAAGGAATTAGTTCAAAATGCTAGGGGTGCGGTGTTCCGCCCAAGCCGCTTTCAGCCGCTTCGCACTCAAGACTATCCCCATCGCCGCCCTTTGCTGTTTGGGGCCCGACATGGTGGGACCATTCAAAACAGCACGAGGCGGTTTAACTCACTTACTTGTCGCGGTGGACAAGTTCACCAAGTGGATAGAAGCAAAACCCATCAAGAAGTTGAATGGTCCTACGGCAGTGACTTTTATCGCCGACATCATGACTCGGTACGGCGTACCACATAGCATCATCACCGACAATGGCACAAATTTTGCCAAAGGCGCCCTGGCCCGTTTCTACGCGACATAAGGCATCCGACTGGACTTAGCGTCCGTTGCCCATCCGCAGTCAAACGGCCAGGTGGAGCAGGCGAACGGCCTCATCCTGTCTGGCATCAAGCCTCGACTGGTCGAACCATTGAGCGCTCGCCGATCGTTGGCTTGAGAAG
The DNA here is from genome assembly GCA_021605205.1 of Aegilops longissima. Taxonomy (NCBI): domain Eukaryota; kingdom Viridiplantae; phylum Streptophyta; class Magnoliopsida; order Poales; family Poaceae; genus Aegilops; species Aegilops longissima. Next base: position 509,730,836 of record CM038681.1, read on the forward strand.
TTGCTACCGTCCTCTCGAGTCTCGCGATGACTCCAAACAAGTCAACTAGCTTCACGCCTTTCTTCCTCGCTTCACGGTGCCGCCGCCATCCCAACGGATATAGAGTTCGACTCCCGCGAGTCACCATGTACACCAAGAGGAAGCGTAAGAAGCACATCAAGACGGCGCCGACCGCCGGAAGAGGGCCGGTTGTTGGCACTCACCGGTCCAAGATCTACCAACAGAGCCTGCACCGCTACTACAACAAGAAGGTCAAGCCAAGATCATTCCTAGAGGGCGACCTTTTGTGCTCCGGCTGATCCAGCGAACAACCGCCAGCACAAGCTGTCGGGCGCCTTTGGGAAGGCCCATTCATCATCGCCAAAGTGTCGGGCAACAACTCCTACTACCCGATCGACGCCGAAGCCCCGAGCACGCAAGAGGGACGACTCCGCAAAGAGACGGAACGGCTATGGAATGCTAATCTCCTCCAAGATTTTACAGCTTGATGCAGTATGTACCACGCCACCCTTTGTGTTTAAAGTACTAAAGCTTGGCCCCGAGACGCAGCTCGGGGACTGCCCTCTTTTGTTGTCTGTATGATAAGAATTATGCCTTTGAGTATGTTACTCTTTGTTATGCTATTTGGCACCGGGCTCGACTAGTCGGTCCGAGGACTCGCCGCCTTTAGGCTATGAAATGCTTCCTGCAGTCAGACAAGTAACGTGCGGTGCCTAAGCCGTCTCCTGTCAGAAGCCGCAGCTCGCAGAGCGACTGTTTGGTGGGCAGGAGTAAGGAAGAACGGGCACCCACACGAAAAAATGGCGAAGGACCCAAAGCATAAACATAGTTTAAATCGGCTTCCAGCCCCATTATGTAAAACCAACTCTTAAGTAGTCGGCTTGCCGCTTTCTACCCAACTTGCTTAAAGACTCTAAAAAATGGCCAAGTACTTGCCTTCTCAAAGGTAGCCAAGCACTTGACCCAGACGGCAGTCCGCAGAGCGGTTGCCCGATGGGCAAGGCGGCAACCAAGGGAAGGCGGCAAAGGAAAAAGCCATAAGAGCAATAAGCAAGGAAAGATAAAATTAGAATAATATTTACACAGCTTAGGCCCTTGGCCGGATCTTCGGACAGAAGTTCAGAATACACCCCGCGGGTGGAATTGTGCGAATTAACAAGTTCTTTTAAAGACTAGCAAAACAGATAAAATAAAGGCGCAGGCAGCGCCTAAGAAGCGGCAGATGGGGTCGGAAGGCCGGAGGCGACGGCGCGCGCAGCACCGGGTGGCCGGGCTGGGCAGTCTCGCTTGATCGCTCGGGCGGCAGCCGCCCAGACGGGCGCGACTTCTTCTCGGAGGCACGGTCGAGCTGAGGTTGGTCGCCCGCCCGCCTTCCGGCGCCTCCTTGTCGCCTCCGCCCTCCGCCTCGCCTTCCTCCTCGGCGCTGAGTCGATCACCTCTGCCGAGTCTCGTCAGAGTCCGGTTCATCTCAACCACTCGGCGGCGCCTCCCCACCGCCCTCAGCCCGCCAGGGACGAAGACGCTAGTGTCCGTAATTGGCAATCCACCAGACGCCGACGAGAGCGTCCTCCGCGGCCAGCAACTCCGCCTGGGCCTCTGACCGGAACGCAGCCAGCCGGTCCAGATCCAGCCCCGGATACCACGCCTTGATGAATTCCAGGGCCCAGCGAGCTCCAGCTCGAGCCGCGGAACCATTCCAGGCCTCAAGACGGCCAGCGGCGACCTCCAGCCAGTCGGCGGTCCGGCTGGGAGTGCACAGAATCGGCATGTCCGGCCACAGGGCAGCGATCGCCTGGGCGCCGACACGCTGAAGCCGGCGCAGCATCCGGTGGGCCGGCCGCAGACGAGCCTCAATGCTCAGGAGCTGCTCGTCAAGAGACCGGGGGGCGTTGGCTGCGATCTCAGCACCACCTGCCCTTTGCGCCTCGCGATCAGCCTCGATGGCTTGATTGGCGCCATGTGTGGCCGGGAAGAAGTCTGCCAAGAGGAAGAAGAAGCAAGTCGAAAAACAGAGTCGGCCCGACCCATATTCGCGCACCCAAAAGAAGAAGTAAAAGCAAACTCACCATCGACCTCGATTTCATGGAAGCCGGAGGTCAGCAGCGCTTCCTTGTCGGTTCAGGAGGAGCGCTCGCTCTCAAATTCGGCCCAGAGAGCAGCCTCTTTCTTCTCCGCCTCGCCTCAAGGCCGCCTTAAGCAGCTCCTCTCGCTCCGCCACCAAGCAGAGCCAAGAGGTCGCGCTCAAGGGCGAGCTTGTTGCACTCCTCCTCCTTAGCGTGCAAGGCGGTGTTGGCTGCACCCAGCTGCCGCCGAAGAGTAGCGCTGGCCTCTGAAGAATAAAAGAAGGGCGCGAAGTCGTCAGCTAAAGAAGGTCGCCAGAATATCCGCCCGATCAAGCAGCAATCGTCCCAATCTCGGGATTTAGCCTGCTGGTGCGCCAGCCCTCAAAGAAGAAAACTCACCTTGGCTCCTCGCCAAGTCGGCAGTCCACTTGCCCAGCTCCTCAATGTTGCGGTTGAAGGCAGTGGCGCGGAGGTTGTGATACTCTTGCGACAAGAATTTTAGACAAAGGTAAAAATTTGAAGTAGCAAATAGAGTTCGAGCCGCCGCTCAAGCAGCGGGTCCAAACTCGGGACTACACTCCAAGTGGCAGTCCGGGCGCCGCCTCACAGAGAAGATCAAGAAAAAATTCAAAGAAAGGAACATACCCGCACGACGGCTCGCGACGCCAGGTGCACCTTGGAGCAGTTTTGTATGGCCTCGCCCTCAGCTCGCAGCTTCGCCTGGACGTCTAGGAGCGCCGTGTTCAGCGGGCCTGTGCCGCCTCCTCGCACCCACCCAATGGGCGCGGCGCTTGTCGCCTCGGCGTCTGGAATGGCCGAGCTGGCGGCGCCGGTCTCCAAGGGGCGCGGCGCCGAAGTCGCCTTCTCAAGACGGCGTCGCGCTGGCGAGGCGACTTGAAGAAGCAGCTGCGCCACGGCCTCGTCGTCGGTCGGCGGCACAGGCGGGTCCGCCGGCTGTTTGCCTTGTTGGAAATATGCTCTAAAGGCAATAATAAATTAGTTATTATTATTATATTTCCTTGTTCATGATAATCGTTTATTATCCATGCTATAATTGTATTGATAGGAAACTCAAATACATGTGTGGATACATAGACAACACCATGTCCCTAGTAAGCCTCTAGTTGACTAGCTTGTTGATCAATAGATGGTTACGGTTTCCTGACCATGGACATTGGATGTCGTTGATAACGGGATCACATCATTAGGAGAATGATGTGATGGACAAGACCCAATCCTAAGCCTAGCACAAAGATCGTAGTTCAGATGCTAAAGCTTTTCTAATGTCAAGTATCATTTCCTTAGACCATGAGATTGTGCAACTCCCGGATACCGTAGGAATGCTTTGGTGTACCAAACGTCACAACGTAATCGGGTGGCTATAAAGGTGCACTACGGGTATCTCCAAAAGTGTCTCATGGTTGGCACGAATCGAGATCGATTTGTCACTCGCGTGACGGAGAGGTATCTCTGGGCCCACTCGGTAGGACATCATCATAATGTGCACAATGTGACCAAGGGGTTGATCACGGATGATGTGTTACGGAACGAGTAAAGAGACTTGCCGGTAACGAGATTGAACAAGGTATCGGGATACCGACGATCGAATCTCGCAAGTACAATACCGCTAGACAAAGGGAATTGCATACGGATTGCTTGAATCCTTGACATCGTGGTTCATCCGATGAGATCATCGTGGAACATGTGGGAGCCAACATGGGTATCCAGATCCCGCTGTTGGTTATTGACCGAGAACGTCTCGGTCATGTTCGATGGTTCCCGAACCCGTAGGGTCTACACACTTAAGGTTCGTGACGCTAGAGTTGTTATGGGAAATAGTATGTGGTTACCGAAGGTTGTTCGAGTCCCGGATGAGATCCCTGACATGACGAGGAGCTCCGGAATGGTCCGGAGGTGAAGATCGGTATATTGGACGAAGGGTATTGGAGTCCGGAATTGTTCCGGGGTACCAGTGATGACCAGCGTGTCCGAAGGGGTTTCTGAGGCCCCGCAAGCTTTGGGGGCCTTATGGGCCAAGGGAGAGGGCACATCAGCCCACTAAGGGGCTGAGCGCCCTCCCACCCCATCTCACTTAACTCGGAGAGGTGGGGAGCCACCCCTAGGGCAGCCACCCTCCCGGCTTGGGGGCAAGTTTCCTAGGGGTGGGGCGCCAAACCCATCTAGGGTTTCCCTATAGCCGCCACCCCCCTAGGGAACCCTAGGCGCCCCCTCCTCCCTTCCCCTATATATAGTGAGAGAGAGAGAGGGCAGCCGCACCTTCCCCGGCGCAGCCCTCTCCTCCTCCAACACCTCCTCCTCCTCCGTAGTGCTTGGCGGCCCCGCCGAGAACCACGAGCTCCATCACCACCATGCCGCCGTGTTGTCGGAGTTCTCCTCAACGCCTCCTCTCCCTTGCTGGATCAAGAAGGAGGAGACGCCCCGGCTGTACGTGTGTTGAACGCGGAGGCACCGTTGTTCGGTGCTTAGATCGAATCAACCGCGATCTGAATCGCCACGAGTACGACTCCTTCATCCCGCTCTCTTGAACGCTCGCTTAGCGATCTACAAGGGTATGTAGATGCACTCCCTCTCTCTCTGCTAGTATCTCCATAGATAGATCTTGGTGACTGCGAGAAAATTTTGAATTTCTGCTATGTTCCCCAACAAAGGCATCATGAGCTAGGTCTATTGCGTAGATTCTATGCACGAGTAGAACACAAGTTGTTGTGGGCGTTGATTTTGTTCAATATGCTTACCGTTACTAGTCCAATCTTGTTTCGACGGTATTGTGGGATGAAGCGCCCGACCGACCTTACACGCACACTTACGTGAGACAGGTTCCACCGATCGACATGCACTTGTTGCATAAGGTGGCTAGCGGGTGCCGCCTCCCACTTTAGTCGGATCGGATTCGATGAAAAGGGTCCTTATGAAGGGTAAATAGCAATTGACATATCACGCTGTGGTTTTATGAGGTAAGAAACGTTTGCTAGAAACCCATAGCAGCCATCGTAAAACATGCAAACAACAATTAGAGGACGCCTAACTTGTTTTTGCAGGTATGCTATGTGATGTGATATGGCCAAAAGAATGTGATGAATGATATGTGATGTATGAGATTGATCATGTTCTTGTAATAGGAATCACGACTTGCATGTCGATGAGCATGACAACCGGCAGGAGCCATAGGAGTTGTCTTTATTTATTGTATGACTTGCGTGTCACTGAATAACGCCATGTAATTACTTTACTTCATTGCTAAACCGTTAGCCATAGTAGTAGAAGTAATAGTTGGCGAGACAACTTCATGGAGACACGATGATGGAGATCATGATGATGGAGATCATGTGTCATGCCGGTGACGATGATGATCATGGAGCCTCAAGATGGAGATCAAAGGAGCAAAATGATATTGGCCATATCATGTCACTTTTTGATTGCATGTGATGTTTATCATGTTTATGCATCTTATTTGCTTAGAACGACGGTAGTAAATAAGATGATCCTCATTAAAATTTCAAGAAAGTGTTCCCCTAACTGTGCACCATTTGAAAGTTCGTTGTTTCAAGCACCACGTGATGATCGGGTGTGATAGATTCTAACGCTCACATACAACGGTGTAAGACAGATTTACACACGCCAAACACTTAGGTTGACTTGACGAGCCTAGCATGTACGCATATGGCCTCGAACACAAGAGACCGAAAGGTCGAGCATGAGTCATATGGTAGATACGATCAACATGAAGATGTTCACCGATGATGACTAGTCCATCTCACGTGATGATCGGACACGGCCTAGTTGACTCGGATCATGTAATCACTTAGATGACTAGAGGGATGTCTATCTGAGTGGGAGTTCATAAGACGAACTTAATTATCCCGAACATAGTCAAAAGGTCTTTGCAAATTATGTCGTAAGCTCGCGCTTTAGTCCTACTGCTTAGATATGTTCCTAGAGAAAATTCAGTTGAAAGATGATAGTAGCGATTATGCGGACTAAGTCCGTAAACCGAGGATTGTCCTCGTTGCTTGGAAGAAGGCTTATGTCCTTAATGCACCGCCAAGGTGTTGAACCTCGAACGCCGCTTGTGGATGTTGCGTAACATCCGACATACACGCTTTGATAACTACGTGATAGTTCAGAATGTTAAATGGTTTAGAGTTAAGGCACCAAGACGATTTTGAACGTCGCGAAACATCTGAGATGTTTCGAGGGCTGAAATTGGGATTTCAGGCTCGTGCCAACGCTAAGAGGTATAAGACCTCCGACGAGCTTCTTGGCCTACAAACTAAGGGAGAAAAGCTCAATCGTTGAGCTTGTACTCAGATTGTCTGGGTACAACAATCACTTGAATCGAGTGGGAGTTAATCTTCTAGATGAGATAGTGATGTTTCTCCAAATTCATTGCCACCAAGCTACTAGAGCTTCGTGATGAACTATAACATATCAGGGATAGATATGATGATCCTTGAAGTATTCGCGATGTTTGACGCCGAGAAAGTAGAAGTCAAGTAGGAGCATCAATTGTTGATGGTTAGTAAAACCACTAGTTTCAAGAAGGGCAAGGGCAAGAAGGGATACTTCATGAAAAGGCAAAACAGTTGCTGCTCCAGTGAAAACCCAAGGTTGAACCCAAACCCGAGACTAAGTGCTTCTGTAATGAGAGGAACGGACACTAAAGCAGAACCACCCTAGATACTTGGTAGATAAGAAGGCAGGCAAGGTCGATTTGAAGTATATTGATATACATTATGTTAATGTGTACTTTACTAGTACTCCTAGTAGCACCAGGGTATTAGATACCGTTCGGTTGCTAAGTGCTAGTAACTCAAATAAAAGCTACGGAATAAAAGGAGACTAGCTAAAGGTGAGTCGACGATATGTGTTGGAAGTGTTTCCAAGGTTGATATGATCAAGCATCGCACGCCCCTCTACCATCGAGATTGGTGTTAAACCTAAATAATTGTTATTTGGTGTTTATGCTGAGCATAGACATGATTGGATTATGTCTATCGCAATACGGTTATTCATTTAAGGAGAATAATGGTTACTCTGCTTATTTGAATAATACCTTCAATGGTCTTGCACCTAAAATGAATGGTTTATTGAATCTCGATCGAGTGATACACATGTTCATGCCAAAAGATATAAGATAGTAATGATAGTACCACCTACTTGTGGCAATCGCCATGTAAGTCATATTGGTATAAACGCATGAAGAAGCTCCATGTTGATGGATCTTTGACTCACTGCTTTTGAAAAGTTTGAGACATGCAAACCATGTCTATTGGTGTATATGCATGAAGAAACTCCATGCAGATGGACCGCTTGGACTCACTTGATTTTGAATCACTTGAGACATGCAAATCATACCATATGGGCAAGATGACCAAAGCCTCGCTTTTCAAGTGAAATGGAACAAGAAAGCAACTTGTTGGAAGTAATACATTTTGATGTGTGCAGTCCAATGAGTGCCGAGGCACGCAAAGGATATCGTTATGTTCTTACTTCACAGATGATTTGAGTAGATACTGAGTATATTTACTTGATGAAACACAAGTCTGAATTATTGAATGGTTCAAGTAATTTCAGAGTGAAGTTGAAGATCTTCATGACAAGAGGATAAAATGTCTATGATATGATCATAGAGATGAATATCGGAGTTACGAGTTTTGGCACACAATTAAGACATTGTGGAAATTGTTTCACAATTAATACCGCCTGGAACACCATAGTGTGATGGTGTGTCCGAACATCATAGTTGCACTATATTGGATATGGTGCGTACCATGATGTCTCTTATCGAATTACCACTATCGTTCATGGGTTAGGCATTAGAGACAACCGCACTCACTTTAAATAGGGCACCACGTAATTCCGCTGAGATGACACCGTATGAACTATGGTTTGAGAAACCTAAGTTGTCGCTTTCTTGAAAGTTTGGGGCTGCGACGCTTATGTGAAAAAGTTTCAGGTTGATAAGCTCGAACCCAAAGCGGATAAATGCATCTTCATAGGACACCCAAAACAGTTGGGTATACCTCCTATTTCAGATCCGAAGCAAAAGTGATTGTTTCTAGAACGGGTCCTTTCTCGAGAAAAGTTTCTCTCGAAAGAATTGAGTGGGAGGATGGTGGAGACTTGATGAGGTTATTGAACCATCACTTCAACCAGTATGTAGCAGGGCACAGGAAGTTGTTCCTGTGGCACCTACATCAATTGAAGTGGAAGTTGATGATGGTGATCATGAAACTTCGGATCAAGTCACTACCAACCTCGAGGGTGACAAGGATGCGTTTACTCAAGTGGTACAAGAATCATGTCTTGAAGGTCGTGTTGCTAGACAACAATGAACCTACGAGCTATGGAGAAGCGATGGTGGGCCCGGATTCTGACAAATGGCTAGAGGCCATAAAATCCGATAGAGGATCCATGTATGAAAACAAAGTGTAGACTTTGGAAGAACTACTTGATGGTCGTAAGGCTGTTGAGTATAGATGGATTTTAAAAGGAAGACAGACAATGATTGTAAGTGTCACCATTAAGAAAGCTCGACTTGTCGCTAAGATGTTTTCCGACAAGTTCAAGGAGTTGACTACGGTGAGGCTTTCTCACCAGAGCGATGCTAAGAGTCTGTTGAATTGGATTAGCAAGCATCGCATTATTTATGAAATCTTGCGATAGGATGTCAAAACATTGTTTCTCGACAATTTTCTTGAGGAAAGGTTGTATGTGATACAACCGTAAAGGTTTTGTCAATCCCGAAAGATGCTAACAAGTATGCAAAGCTCCAGAATCCTTCTAAGGACTGGAGTAAGCATCTCGAGTTGGAATGTACGCTTTGATGAGATGATCAAAGATTTTGGGTTTATACAAAGTTTATGAGAAACTTGTATTTCCAAAGAAGTGAGTGGGAGCACTATAGAATTTCGATGAGTATATGTTGTTGACATATTGTTGATCGAAATGATGTAGAATTTCTGAAAGCATATAGGGTTATTTGAAAAGTGTTTTCAATAGAAAACCTGGATTAAGCTGCTTGAACATTGAGCATCAAGATCTATGAGGATAGATCAAAACCGCTAAATGGTACTTTCAAATGAGCACATACTTTGACATGATCTTGAAGGTGTTCAAGATGGATCACCAAAGAAGGAGTTCTTGCCTGAGTTGTAAGGTATGAAGTTAAGAGTTAAAGCTCGACCACGGAAGAAGAGAGAGAAAGGACGAAGGTCGCCCCTATGCTTCAGACGTAGGCTCTATAGTATGCTATGCTATGTACCGCACCGAAGTGTGCCTTGCCATGAGTCACTATAGGGGTACAAGAATGATCCAGAATGGATCATTGGACAGCGGTCAAAATTGTCCTTGGAGTAAATAAGGACATGTTTCTCGATTATGGAGGTGATAAAGAGTTCGCGTAAAGGGTTACGCCGATGCAAGCTTTAACACCTATCCGAAATGACTCGAGTAGCAAACCGGATACGATAGTGGAGCAACCATTTGGAATAGCTTCAAGTGGAGCGTGGAAGCAGCATTTACAATATGACCTAGAGATTTATGAAATGCATACGGATCTGAATGTTGCGCACCCGCTGACTAAAACCTCTCTCACAAGCAAAACATGATCAAACCCCGTAACTCATTGAGTCTTAATCACATGATGATGTGAACTAGTTTAGTGACACTAGTAAACTTTTGGATGTTGGTCACATGGCGATGTGACTGTGAGTGTTAATCACATGGCGATGTGAACTAGATTATTGACTCTAGTGCAAGTGGGAGACTGTTGGAAATATGCCCTAGAGGCAATAATAAATTAGTTATTATTATTATATTTCCTTGTTCATGATAATCGCTTATTATCCATGCTATAATTGTATTGATAGGAAACTCAAATACATGTGTGGATACATAGACAACACCATGTCCCTAGTAAGCCTCTAGTTGACTAGCTTGTTGATCAATAGATGGTTACGGTTTCCTGACCATGGACATTGGATGTCGTTGATAACGGATCACATCATTAGGAGAATGATGTGATGGACAAGACCCAATCCTAAGCCTAGCACAAAGATCGTAGTTCAGATGCTAAAGCTTTTCTAATGTCAAGTATCATTTCCTTAGACCATGAGATTGTGCAACTCCGGATACCGTAGGAATGCTTTGGTGTACCAAACGTCACAACGAATCGGGTGGCTATAAAGGTGCACTACGGTATCTCCAAAGTGTCTGCTGGTTGGCACGAATCGAGAGGATTTGTCACTCTGTGACGGAGAGGTATCTCTGGCCCACTCGGTAGGACATCATCATAATGTGCACAATGTGACCAAGGGGTTGATCACGGATGATGTGTTACGGAACGAGTAAAGAGACTTGCCGGTAACGAGATTGAACAAGGTATCGGATACCGACGATCGAATCTCGGCAAGTACAATACCGCTAGACAAAGGGAATTGCATACGGATTGCTTGAATCCTTGACATCGTGGTTCATCCGATGAGATCATCGTGGAACATGTGGGAGCCAACATGGGTATCCAGATCCCGCTGTTGGTTATTGACCGGAGAACGCCTCGGTCATGTTCAGATGGTTCCCGAACCCGTAGGGTCTACACACTTAAGGTTCGTGACGCTAGAGTTGTTATGGGAAATAGTATGTGGTTACCGAAGGTTGTTCGGAGTCCCGGATGAGATCCCTGACATGACGAGGAGCTCCGGAATGGTCCGGAGGTGAAGATCGGTATATTGGACGAAGGGTATTGGAGTCCGGAATTGTTCCGGGGGTACCAGGTGATGACCAGCGTGTCCGAAAGGGGTTTCTGAGGCCCCGCAAGCTTTGGGGGCCTTATGGGCCAAGGGAGAGGGCACATCAGCCCACTAAGGGGCTGAGCGCCCTCCCATCCCATCTCACGTAACTCGGAGAGGTGGGGAGCCACCCCTAGGGCAGCCACCCTCCCGGCTTGGGGGCAAGTTTCCTAGGGGTGGGGGCGCCAAACCCATCTAGGGTTTCCCCATGGCCGCCGCCTCCCTAGGGAACCCTAGGGCGCCCCCTCCTCCCTTCCCCTATATATAGTGAGAGAGAGAGGCAGCAGCCGCACTCCTCCCGGCGCAGCCTCGCCTCCTCCAACACCTCCTCCTCCTCCGTAGTGCTTGGCGGCCTCGCCGGAGAACCACGAGCCCATCACCACCATGCCGTCAGGTTGTTGGAGTTCCCCTCAACTTCTCCTCTCCCTTGCTGGATCAAGAAGGAGGAGACGCCCCTAGGCTGTACGTGTGTTGAACGCGAGGCACCGTTGTTCGGTGCTTAGATCGAATCAACCGCGATCTGAATCGCCATGAGTACGACTCCTTCATCCCCGTTCTCTTGAACGCTCCGCTTAGCGATCTACAAGGGTATGTAGATGCACTCCCTCTCTCGCTGCTAGTCTCTCCATAGATAGATCTTGGTGACTCAGAGAAAATTTTGAATTTCTGCTATGTTCCCAAAGATGCCTCACGCGCTTTCGGATCATGTGGAGGCGGCGGGGTGGCTCGGACGTGTCTCGCAGGGAGGCCTCGCCGCCTTCCTTCTCCGCGACGGGGACCTCACCGCTGTCTCCCTCCGTCTGCCCTGTGAACTCCGACGGCGGCGGCGCAGAGCTCAGCGGGGTGACGAACAGTGCCGACTGGAGGCGCGCGGCCTCCTCGGCTCGCCTGGCTGCAACGGCGGCTTCGACCTCCTCCAGCTTCTTACAGGCGGAAGCCGCCCTTCTCGGGCTCCGCCTTTCTCAGACGGGCTGCCTCCTCCTCGTCGCTTCTCCCGCGCTGCCTGGCCCGTCCGCCTCCCGGAGGGCGGCCGCAGGATCAATCCGCCGAGTATTGGCGGACGTCTCTGCCGACCCCATGACGGAGGTGGCGGCGACCCTCTCCAAGGTGAGGGGAGCCCTGATGAGAAAAAGACATGTAAAGACTTGGAAAAGACGGACCAGAAGAAAACAAGACAAAGCAAGAAGTACTTGACGGTCATCTCCAACACCCAAACTAGCGGATGTCCCTCTAGCTAGCATCTCCATCTCTATATCTATCTGTAGTTTCTCCGTCAACATTTCTTTCTCTCACGGAGTCTTGCTTCCTATCACCCACACCATATATGTCTCTCCATACATATGCATTTATAGGTTGATCTCTTTTGCACAACCGTTGGGCCTCACCCCCTCTGCTCGCCATAGATGCATGCTCCAGCCCATGCCACTATCTCTTAAAGACAAAAACACATGCTCAATTGTCGGGCCTTCTTCCCTGCATCCTCACATGCATGCATATTGTCATACCGATCCGTCTCTCCCATGTCGTTGACCTTATGACTTACGTCCTCTTTCTTTTATCTCGATCATGCGCGCGCGCACACACACACATCCCACGTATACATGTATACCTCTCACACATGCGCGTTCAAGGTCTCTATGTCTCCATACGTAGTTAATTACCCTCAATCTAACGCCACGTCGAATTGTTACCCTCAATCCATCAATATATAGTAGTCTTCCTCGGTGTCTCTCGAACAAACACGTTCTCTCGATGTCGACTCCTCTCACGCGCACGCACCTTCTCTTCCCTCTCTCAGTGCATTTTCTCTCTCGCACCCCATCGCAGGTGGCCTCTGCCATACACATCACCTCTCTATGATGAAGCCATGCACACTTAAATTACATCCGCCACAAAGGACCCCACGACACACACACACACGCACCACACACACACACACACACACGCACGCACGCACGCACACCCCCCCCACACACACACACACTAAGACTCCATCTCTCTCTCCCTCTCTCACACACACACACGCACGCACCCCCCACACACACTTAGACTCCATCTCTCTCTCTCTCTCTCACACAAACTAAGACTCCATCTCTCTCTCCCTCTCACACACACACACCCCACACACACACTAAGACTCCATCTCACAGACACATGCTCTAGGCAGAGAATTTGTTCCTACCACCCTTCATCCAACCTTACCCGTATGATAAACAATCACCTTTATTTACTTGCATAACATGGAAAATTCCACTTTACTTTAGTAGTCAGCAAACTTATCATCTGTACCCTTATAAAAAAATGAGTTGGTGATGATGGTGTGCCCGCCATCCGTAATATGCACTCGTATGATCTATATCTGACGGATAGAAAGCAAACTATGATAGTTTTACAAAAGATACCCGCACCTCTTTCCACATCATTATCTCCCGCAACCTCATTGCTCAGAAATTAAAAAAGGAATAAGTCTCTGGAACAATCTAGCATGCATGGTGGCCACCAGCCGCCGCGCCTGGCCCATCCCCATGCCTCCGCCCATTCCGACCAACAGTCACCACCACGCTCCACTCCTCCTCGCCTTATCTCTCATCTTTCATTTTTTCGATGACATTCTCGAGATACCAGCTTTCCTATAAAATTCTCGAGATATCATTAGTTTTCACACATGGGATTACTCCTGCATGGGTCAATCACAACAGGTGTTTTGTAAAAAAATGCATATTGATGTTCCATGCAATGCATGAGAATCTTGCTTGTAATTATATAACGCAAATCACGAGCAGGAAGTGACATTTTTTTTTGACACAACCACGTTAACATGGCCACGTAAATCACTAGCTAAAGTAAATACCATTATACTTGTATCCCGATGCAAAAGGTTGAGTACATGTCCAAAGAGTAGAGTCGCAAAAACGCACTCTGTCTCTCAGAATCTCTCTCTCTCACACACACACACACTAGTTACGTGACGCACACTTAAGCAGACACGAGTATGTTACAATTTGTGCACCCGCGGGTACACGTGATGCTGCGCCTTTATTTAAGCCGGAAGGCGAACCCAAACAGTAGCTGCATTCATTCCCCTCCCGCCGCCTCTTCTATGGTCGCCGTCGCCCGGTAGCCATGGGCCGGCCGAAGGTAACAACATACGACATACTCCCGCTGGAGCGGCGCTTTAATATGGAAATTTTAGTGGTCATGCATGCATCTTTTTGTGCTAACACTCCTATATAAGGGTTGACCGGTCGCTTCCCGTGGACGTGCCCGGGCGGTGGAAGAGGAAGGAGAAGGGAAGCGGGCTGTAGAGTAACGTTTTTTACCACAATTTCTTAGGAAACTTAGTGCAATAACTGAGTGAAATAACAATCATTTTAGAAGGGTGGATGTCGGTGTCAAAACCGGCGGATCTCGGGTAGGGGGTCCCGAACTGTGCGTCTAGGCGGATGGTGACAGGAGACAAGGGACACGATGATTTTACCCAGGTTTGGGCCGTCTCGATGGAGATAAAACCCTACTCCTGCTTGATTAATATTGATGATATGGGTAGTACAAGAGTGGATCTACCACGAGATCAGAGAGGCTAAACCCTAGAAGCTAGCCTATGGTATGATTGTTGTTCGTCCTACGAACTAAATGACGAGGACATGTATTAGGGGTAGGGTAACAGGCCTGACCTAAAGGCCCTACCCATGGACACCGTATACTTTGTACTGGGCCCCTGGGCCAGATAGCCGTCTAGATGTACCGCAACTTGAAAGTCACTCGGACGGCGACAACCACTCGGAGCACGGCACTTCACTCGACGAGCTCATTCCACTCGACCATGTAACTCACTCGGATATGCAAAGACCAATAGTCAGCATGACGGTTCTGTAGTGGGCAGGCACTATGGCATTGATGCTCCACCGTGTAACATAAGGGGTGAGGGGGTGGCGCACTCTATATAAGCCACCCCCCACCACTAGACTCGGGGGGCCGTTTCTTCCACCTCTCTCTCTTTCGACCATTAGCCTAAAGACTTAGCTCAGGCATGGGGATCCGTTCCTCTCTCTCACACACATATTGTAATCTCCGGATATATACTCAGATAAAACAAAGCCTCTCCGGAGCACGAGACGTAGGGTTGTTATCTCCACCGTGAGAGGCCCGAACTCGCTAAAACCACCGTGTCACCCATATGCATCTCGATAGATCATGCTCCGTTATCCTACCCCTCTCTTACTGTCGGACTTAGAACCACGACAGATGGCGCCCACCTTGGGGCATGGCGTCTATCGAACCATGATGCAGATGGTCATTTCTTCAACCACCGGCGGCGGATCAAATCTCACCGGTGCCCTATTCGATTTCATTTTCACGCTTTTGACACATTATTTTGTATCGTTCATCTTCACGATGAGCAAAGCATCGCGAATGAAGATGTAAGGAAAACAGCATCCATTCAAGAACATACAAGGAGAATCATCGACCTTGAGTTAGCTGGCCTCACGTCTGCTGTGAGTTGACCACCAAATCGGTGTTCGACATCGCCAATAGCTGCAGCGACGGCGCCAAGGCAGGAAACCAACATCGCCTCCACGCGTGGCAGCCGGCGCCATCCGCCTCATCGGCGTTTCAGACCTCGGCACAGCCGAGTGCATCTCGTCAGCAACGTCGTCGTTGAGTCCACCCGCAGGGCCGCCGGCGCCATTCGCCTCGTCGTCGACTCCGGCCTCGTATTCCTCGGTTGCTCGGCGGCCACCTCCGCGGTGGAGGCGCAGGCACGCAAGGCTCCTTCCTCCAGCGCTGATCCCCGGCGACGGTCTCCGCGGCGGAGGCGCGCTGCGGCTGCGACCTACGAAACCGCTTAGACCCGCAACCGATGGTCCTTCGTGACTGAAGGAATCAATACCAAGTAAGTACATGCATAATGTAGGCCACTTAATCGAGCAATAACTGCATGCAGGAAAAAAGGAATGGAAGGACAGCTCCCACCCGTACGCAATGCCTAACGTGGGTCTCGTAATTCCTTGAAGCATGGATTGACGAGGATTACTAACGCCACCTATCTAATTGCTGCGGTTAGAACAAGCATGCATGCAATTCGTGCCGATAAATTCGTGCATGCATGCATGTGTAACTGTCGGGCCTTCAACTTTGTAGCCGTACTTGCTAGGAACTTGCATGGTCACCCGATGGATCTTTCACTCGGACAGCTGCCAGCCAGATTCGCTCAAAGTTCGACAGATGGAATCCACTCGAAACAGACTCGTTCACTTAGCCACGGACCGATTTCACTCGGACGGGTTCCCGTCCAAAGATCAGCGCGCAAGTCGGAGGGGGAGCCACGGTCCTGGCTCGGTGTCAAGATTGATCGACTCCTCCCGCCGGTGTCGACCGCTTCGGTGCGGGCGGAGGCCGGGCTGGCCGTGCTCCCACCGCACCTCCTCCCGGTGTCGGCCGCTGACCATGGTGCCGCGGCGGAGGCACACACCCAGCTCGACGCAAGCGCTGCGGTAGTCCCTTCTCCGGATTAACCACACGGCGATGACATCTGCAGGGAAGACGCGAACTTGGCGTGCCACAGGCGCTCAGCAGCGAGTCCCATCGATAACAGCACTCGGCCGTGGGCTGAGCATTCATCAAACTGGCCGGTGTCCGGCTTCCCTGAGCAAGAAAACATGACAGCCGGCAACACTGCTCCTCCCTCCGATGCTAGATATTCAACCAGCCGATGCCTCGGTTAGGCGCAAACCAAGCGCGATGCAGGTTCACTCGGACGGGACTAAAGCTCACTGAAACAACCGTCTACTCAGACAATTCACATGCATGTTCAGATGAATAATGGACCACTGCGGCAGTCGGACACAGACGACGCCACTCGGTGAGATACATCTCCGCCGCTCGGTTGCCCCGCACGTCGCCACTCAGTGAGATACACCTCCACCACTTGGCCGCCCTGCGCGTCGCCACTCGGTTTTCTCGCACAATTAAAATATTCGGCATTCGCCGCCCGCGTCCGCCACTCGGTTGGTCACCTCATAACCACTGGCTGCCCAGCCGTAGTCACCGGTTGGCCACCATAACCACTGCCGCCCAGCCGCCACTCGGTTGGTCACCTCATAACCACTGCCGCCCGGCGTCGCCACTCGGTTGGTCACCTCATAACCACTCGGCCGCCCTGCCGCCACTCGGTTGGTCACCTCATAACCACTGGCTGCCCCTGCCGCCACTCGGTTGGTCACCTCATAACCACTCGGCCGCTTCGCCGCCACCGGTTGGTCACCTCATAACCACTCGCCGCCCAGCCGCCACTCGGTTGGTCACCTCATAACCACTCGGCCGCCCAGCTGTCGCCACTCGGTTGGTCACCTCATAACCACTCGGCCGCCCCTTGTCGCCACTCGGTTGGTCACTTCATAACCACTCCGCCGCCCAGCCGCCACTCGGTTGGTCACCTCATAACCACTGGCCGCCTGCCGCCACTCGGGTTGGTCACCACACACCAGTCGGCCGCCTGCAGCGCCGCCACTCGGTTGGTCACCTCATAACCACTGGCCCCCACGATCGCCACGACAAAATCCCCGATGGGTGACTTAGCTGCAGTCCAAGACTACGCCTAAGTTTGAAAATCCTAGCGAGTGGAGAGCAAACCTCCCACTGGGGCTTAGCTGCAGTCCAAGACTACGCCTAAGTTTGAAAAAATCCCACCGAGTGGAGAGCAAACCTCCCACTGGGGCTTAGCTGCAATCCAAGACTACTAAGTTTGAAAATCCCACCGAGTGGAGAGCAAACCTCCCACTGGGGCTTAGCTGCAGTCCAAGACTACGCCTAAGTTTAAATCCCACCGAGTGGAGAGCAAACCTCCCACTGGGGCTTACCTGCAGTCCAAGACTACCTAAGTTTGAAAAATCCCACCGAGTGGAGAGCAAACCTCCCACCCGGGGCTTAGCTGCAGTCCAAGACTCGCCTAAGTTTGAAAAAAATCCACCGAGTGGAGAGCAAACCTCCCACTCGGGGCTTAGCTGCAGTCCAAGACTACGCCTATGTGTTTGAAATCCCACCGAGTGGAGATCAAGGCTCCCACTGGAGGCTTAGCTGCAGTCCAAGGACTCGCCTAAGTAGCCAAAATCCGACCGTGACAAGAGCAAACCTCTAATTCGGGAGCTGCATCACAAGTATAATATGCGCCCATCCCTATCCGCAAGGACATCGAGATGAAGGTCGATCGTCACCATCGCCGCACCACTCGCCGCCTGCGCTGCCGCCGGTTGGTCGCCTCATCACCACTGGCCCACTCGCGCGCCTTCAGACAGCTAAGTCATTTTACATTCTGTTATTTCTGACTTCCCGAGTATCCCGTAATTCACACATCACGTTCACTCGGAGGCCACACCATCGAATGTACCTCTACGCTCGGCTGTTTATTTTCACATACTTGCTTAGTGCTGGTTATATGACTCCCGAGTCCAACTTCCATTTTTTCGCACACAACATTCATGAACACCATGTGTCGTTCTTCATTTCGAGTTTGCATCGGTCCTCCGGGGCTGCAACTCAGTCGAAACACTACACTTCCGTTTTATTTTAGCCAGTATTCCAACGAGTTCAGTAGGATCTCTCGCTTCGACAAGTTCGAACGAATCCTTCACTATTTTAGACTCTTGCTGGTTAACCAGCAAGCCCCTTGCACTCCCAAATACGCCTATGGGTGTTATTCACACAAATCATTTCAACACATCAAATTTCCTCAAGAAATTATGTTATTGACTTGTGCCATTTTTACACAAGTTACGCGATCACTGACGGCCCTACGCGCCAACTTCGTCCGCTGCTCGGACTCGGTCACCATACTGGGTCGAAGCGCACCACAACACCGACCTTGTCGCCTGCTGGCTTCAAACACATCCAGCCAACCCTCTGTGGAATCCTCTTCATCGATAATATAGACCTCGCCGCATGAGATGATAAGTCCCTTTATAATTAAACTTCACATCGCCACTCTTTTGCGAGTTTGCCTTTTTCAAGCATCACTCGAAAATTCTCCTCATCCTTACCCGAGTCCGACTCGATGGATTGCAAATTATCCATTCAACACTATATTTCCCGTATTCCGACATGTCCGCTGTTGAAGCCTGTAGTACGCTTCGAGCTACGCCGCACTCGGGGCTGCAACTCATTTGAATGACACTCTCCGAGTGGTCGAAAGTGCTTCATCACCGCTAGATCCTTCACTTCAACAAGTGCATTCGACCCACCACTTTGACAAGTTTTATAATCACCCGACGCTCACGACCATCTTCATTCCTACTCGACTCAGTTGTCACGCCGGTCTTGTTGCGTTGCAACCACACTACATCAACCTCGTCGCTACATTAACTTCGAAAGCATCCGCTAAATCCTTCAAGACAATTTCATCCACTTGGCTGGACACGTAGTCCTTCACTCGCCACCTCACGCTTTCTTCACTTTCGACCGTCCCGCACGCCGCCACTGGTTCTGCGCTGCTTCACCGCTTGTCGCCCGCTGTCGCCTCTCGGTTGTGCATGCCTTCACCACACAGCCGCCCAGCGTCACCCGCTGGCTGGACACGAATCCTTCACTCGCCACCTCGCATCCTCACTTGGCCGCCCCACACATCGCCACTTTCGGTTGTGCACGCTTCACCACTTGGCGCTCGCCCGTCACCTCTCGATTGTACATGCCTTCGCCACTGGCCGCCACAGGTGTTGCCACTGGTTGTGCATGTTCGCAACTCGACCGCCTCACGATCGTCACTCGGTTGTACACATCATCGCCTTTAACCACCTCGTGCGGCCACCATTAGTTGGACATGTCTTTACCTCTACACCACCAACACGGAACGACTAAGTTACTCATATGATCAAACCTCATATCACATTTTGTAGCAAGCTTGCCTCTTTCGAGCATCACTGTATACGACACCGTCGGCCATGCCGCCTCGGGGTTACGCCCATTCAATCAACCCATTGATCACATCAGAATATCTTTCGACCATACTTGCCCGGTCTGCCGAAAATCTATAAGGGTAGTACCGTCCACTCGGACGATCGCCCAAATCATTACCTAAAGTCATCTTCAAGACTGCAAAAGGGTGAAAACAACGCTCCTCTACGGATAACTTAGCCCTATCCTAGGTTCCAAGGCGTCAGTTTCACAAACTTCGACTCAGAGATGGCACGTGCCGGTGTTCCCCCGGGATAATGAGTAGCCTCTCCCCGGTGAGTCAGCCTACACACTAGCTTCGTCACTCGGGTTTCATGGCACGTCCATGTTAGACCACTAGTCTATCTCCTCCGGGAGACATACAAGTGCCACTAAGTTCTTCCTTGCAGTCAACATACCTCGATCAATCGGGAAGAACGCCCACTGCATAAATACCCCTTTCATGCAAAAGGGTGAAATGAAGCTCCTCTGCGGATACAATGTACTCTTACAAATACCCTTTCATGCAAAATCTAACGATTGAAGTACTAATGGAAAGATTACTCCCTCGAGTGTCCATTTTTTTCTACCAGCAGCTTCAAAGTCGACCATTCACCGTGCCGAGAGCACGAAGATTCACCGCTGACCGAGTTCCAGGCTGAATTTATTCCGTGTCGAGTGCACGAAGATCATTCCGACCGACTCAGCTCCGGCTGAGCTTATTTACTATGTCAAGCACCAAGATGCATCCGATTGACTCAATTTTGGACTAAAAGATATTTACCGTGTCGACTGTGTGGAGGTTTACCAGAGACTTAAACCTCCGCCTGACTCATCTAGTCCGACAGAGGCTCGGGATTACACCCAGCTGGTGCACCCAGCGCGCCCCCCACCGGAAGAGAACTCAGAAGAAACATTTTGCTCGATGCAAAACCAGCTCCGCATTACTCAACCTCCGAGTCGAGAAGAACAAGTTCGATCAGTACCATCTAAGAAGAGTTTTAGTTCTTCGCACTTCGCCGACCGCCCAAGTCGACGGTGGTCTCGGGGACTACACCCAATGGGTGCACTCAGCGTGCCCCCACTGGAGTAATCTCCACTCAGTATGGCCTGACCAGTCCGAGCGATGAACACAACAACAAAAAGACAGGCTCTAAGACTCCCGCCGACTGCCTGCAGTCGACGACAGTCTCTGGGACTACACCCAGTGGGTGAGCTCAGCTTGCCCCCACTAGAATGGTATCCACTCGGAACGGTCCGCCCGGTCCGAGTGACGGCCAAACAACAAAAAAATGACACATTCCAGGCGTGAAGAAATTCTGAGTAATCAGTTACTCAATGCAGGACCAGCTCCAAATCACTCCAAAAAAAATTGCTATAAGGTGAGTTTAACGCCCTCCGGACCCGCTTGAGCTCATTTCACTTTCGGACACCATACAGCCTCGAACCGTCAAGGCAACATGCGAGATAAGGTCGCCGAGTGACCAGAGGGAGTTCATAAGGGCCTCCGCAGCACTCGACTCATCTGGGAATTCACCACGACTCGACCCGCTCAACCTCGACCGATTCGGGGGCTAATGACGAGGACATGTATTAGGGGTAGGGTAACAGGCCTGACCTAAAGGCCCTACCCATGGACACCGTATACTTTGTACTGGGCCCTTGGGCCAGATAGCCGTCTAGATGTACCACAACTTGAAAGTCACTCGGACGGCGACAACCACTCGGAGCACGGCACTTCACTCGACGAGCTCATTCCACTCGACCATGTAACTCACTTGGATATGCAAAGACCAATAGTCAGCATGACGGTTTTGTAGTGGGCAGGCATTATGGCATTGATGCTCCACCGTGTAACATAAGGGGTGAGGGGGTGGCGCACTCTATATAAGCCACCCCCACCACTAGACTCGGGGGGCCTTTTCTTCCACCTCTCTCTGTTTCGACCATTAGCCTAAAGGCTTAGCTCAGGCATGGGGATCCGTTCCTCTCTCTCACACACATATTGTAATCTCCGGATATATACTCAGATAAAACAAAGCCTCTTCGGAGCACGAGGCGTAGGGTTGTTGTCTCCACCGTGAGAGGCCCGAACTCGCTAAAACCACCGTGTCACCCATATGCATCTCGATAGATCATGCTCCATTATCCTACCCCTCTCTTACTGTCGGACTTAGAACCACGACACTAAAACCCTCCGGTTTATATAGACACCGGATAGGGTTAGGGTTACACAGAGTCATTTTACAACGGTAGGAGATCTACATATCCGTATCGCCAAGCTTGCCTTCCACGCCAAGGAAAGTCCCATCCGGACACGGGACGAAGTCTTCAATCTTGTATCTTCATAGTCCATGAGTCCGGCCAACGGTGATAGTTCGGCTATCCGGACACCCCCTAATCTAGGACTCCCTCAGATAGCGTGTAGCGAAGCTTATTTATCGCCCTCGCTTTTGCGTTATGATGTGGGCCCAACAGTGGTTGGCCCTCCCGCATGCAGCCAAAGGCAAAAGTGCAAAAACCGAGCTCAGTCCATGAGGAAAGGGCGCCGAGTAATCAAATTTCTCGGTCTTGTATGAGTTGACGCGACACATCAAAGCACCGCACTCGATAAAAGTCTTTTACACATTTCAAATGGGCTACTTCAGATGTAGGAGTAGACATATTCTGCTTCGTATGTAGTCACTTGTTGCAATCTCTAAAAGACTTATATTTGGAAACAAAGGAGTACAACGATGCATACATGCCGTGACTTTCCTTTTGATACTTGCATGTGTTGATTTGATGCACCTTGCCAAATTTTGACTACAAATTTAACTAACTAAATTTTCATGCATGTCACAAAAATTACGGGCTGTTTGGATTGTGACTATGTTTGTCTTATGTTGCCACATTATTTTTCCCACACTTGCCACACTTGCCTAACCTGAGTTGCTCAAATTGTTAGACACACTTTGGCTTGCCTAAGGGAATCTTGCCACAATTTTTGTGTCTATGACACGGGGGTTCATCGCTAATAAAAATTCTTGTCTTAGGTGTGGCTAATAAAAAGACTTATATTTAGGAACGGAGGAGTAGAAAATATAAATAATAATGCATGTTGGGGCAACCCACGTTTCCGCTAATTTTAACCGTGGGCTTGTTCACAATTTTTACGAGGGGGTGGTTGTTCATTTAATGGAGGGACATGTAATACCAGACTTGAACGATACAAAGTGCGACCTGGCACACCGTAACACCACTTGGAACAAGTGGGTAGCTATGTCAAAAAACAATCAACAACTAAAAAAACCTCGACCTGGCATGTAGTAGTACACAATTTTAAATGATTGTTTTGATGGAGTGAAAAAGGAAAACTACCCCACTACTTATATATAAGCCGGAGCCTCCGCGCTTGCTTGCTAGGGTTGCTTTATTCACATACTCTCATCCTCTCCAGATCTAAACAAGATAGGGGTAGTAACACCGCTTTTCTCCTTCAAAAACATTGGCTTTCTATCCTCACCGCTGGTTACACATCCGACGATCCCCTCCACCGTGAAGGGAGGAGGGCAGCGTTTAAGCCGTCGCCGACAGCGAGGAGGAGACCCACCGCCGGCCGCACTGCTATCTCTCGGCCGAGCGCCGCGCTGGAGGTCCTCTCGATCCTTCTGCTGCTGCTCGTGGCGGATTCGCCTCCGCCGCCCACCTATCCACATCTTGACGACCTTCGTATATCTTCATTCAAACCGCTTTAGCTCTACTTCCCCAGCTCGCCACGTCGCTGCATGTGCATCATTTTCACCTCTCACCCCTCTCGATCGGATGGTCCAACGCCACCTTTTTTCTTCTTCTATTGTTAGAGGTAAAGCTACTTCATGGAGTCGATCTAGATTCCCCGTCGTCAAAATATTTGTCATTGAAATGGATGTATCTATATGTATTTTAGTTCTAGACACATCCATTTTGATGACAAGTAATTTCGGACGGAGGGTGTACTTGGTTAAAACAAGAAATAAAGTGGGGGTGGGGGAATTTAGTATGTACATCGGACTTGGTACAAACAGGAAGGAAAGGGGGTGAAAGTAGTACAGACTGGTCATCCAACCGGTCTCTTGGTCGAAAATGGAAATATAGGGGTAACGATGTACACAGTGGTATGACCAGGACTAGATTTGCTATCCACACATAGGAGTAGGTGGCTAGAGTGAACAAAAATGGGACCAACCCAGATATGTTTCTTGGATGTTTGTTTCTCCAGGCAACAAACTATGAATCACCACTTTATGCCCCTGTTTACGTAAATGGTGCTGTACTACTGGTGCACCCACTGTCCCATGCCCTTATACCAAATATTTAGGCTCCGGTCGTAATAAAGGGGCAGAAAACATAGATCTTGATGAAAATAGAGGAATAGGAAAGGAATGTAGGTATAAAACTATGGAACAGCGAACCGGAGGAAACTGTCAAGAGAATGTGTTCGATGGACTGCTAAATGTACAGATTAGTTTTTTAGAGTAGCATGCTTGGCAAGATGAAATGCTATTTGTTTATTCAGCTGCAAAGGACTACTCTTGTCCTCACCTCACGTACCACACATAGGTTGATTTTTTTATTCCGGCAAACATAGGACAACAACCTGTCTAACGCATGGCAGCGAGCGCCTGTCTCGGGCTTCCGCTCAAAAAATGAGCAGCGCGTGGATGTTTCTAATCCTACGGAATCAGTAGTACCAGACCAGATTTCCTATGAAACACTATTCACCTTTCCCATGTTCCGAACGGTTGGAAGGGAAAGAATACCGTAGGAATTGTGTTCCTACAAAAATCCTGCACCAAACCTGTGAACCGAACGCAGCCTTAGTTGTTCTTAATATAATGTCCCTGGTAAAAATGAAGCCATGCCATTGTTTTTGCCTATAATTGTTTGAGACTCTGACAAGTTTAGCCAAATGTTTTTGCCTGTAATTGTTTGAGACTCTGACTGTTCCCTCTGTGCCTTTTTGTGGAAACAGGGATATCCAATGCACCTGGTTGCTGTTGTGACCTTTTGGTGCGCTGCACAAAACTCTTCTTAAAAGAAGTGACTTTTGTCCTATTTAACTGGAATGTCAAAATGGACCAGTTGGTTCATTTTGGTGGAACTGCACAAAGGGAGATCTGTGTTCCAATCCTCATCATCCATATTGGCGCCATAACCTTCCATTAGGTAAGAATGATATTTAATGCATGTGTTCATCTCTAGTTTCCGACTGCCATGAGAAAATAATGCTGTTTTTTACTAGTATACTTGTACTCCCTCACTGACAAAACCAATTATGAATTAGAAGGCCAATCATGTACTTGGTTTCACCAACTGGTGAGGAGAAAGAGAAACAGAGCATGAAGAGGAAGAAGAAGAAGAATAAATAGGCTAAGGCGATCTTGTCAAGCCAGAGGCCTCAGTCGAGGCCATTCAAGGGCTCCGGCAACGACTACCTTACATGTGAGACGATCCTCCAGGGAGCCCTTCCACTTCTGCTGTCTCACTTAATTAATTAGGAGTACTTAAGTACCACTAATTTATTACTGCCTAATTTTCCTGTTGGAGTTAAACAAATCTTTAGTAGGACCCTATGTTGAATCATGTACGTGTGAATGTTTGTCTATGGAGGTGAATCATGTGGTGGAGCAGGGAGGGAATATTATTAGTGGGCACTAGCCTAAAATCTCAATTTCAGTCCTTGGAACATCTCATATGTTCTGCGATGTTTCAAAAACGTCTTTGGTGCCTTAATTCTAAACCATTTAGCATTACACACTGAACTATCATGTAGTCATCAAAACGTGTATGTCAGATATTCGAAACATCCACAACTGACGCTCGAGGTTCAGCACACTGAGTGGTGCATTATGGACATAATCTTTCTGTGCAGCAATGAGGACAATCCTCAGTCTACAGACCCAATCCGCATAATTGCTACTGTCCACTCTCAACTAAATTTTCTCTAGGAACATATCTAAAACAGTAGAACCAAAGCGTGAGCTACGACATAATTTGCAAAGACCTTTTGACTATGTTCATGATAATTAAGTTCATCTAATCAAATTATTTAATGAACTCCCACTCAGATAGACATCCCTCTATTCATCTAAGTGATACATGATCCGAGTCAACTAGGCCGTGTCCGATCATCATGTGAGACGGACTAGTCATCATCGTTGAACATCTTCATGTTGATCGTATCCACTATTCGACTCATGTTTGACCTTTCTGTCTCTTGTGTTCCGAGGCCATGTCTGTACATGCTAGGCTCGTCAAGTCAACCTAACTGTTTTGCATGTGTAAATCTGGCTTACACCCATTGTATGCGAGCGTTAGAATCTATCACACCCGATCATCGCGTGGTGCTTCAAAACAACGAACTTTCGCAACGGTGCACAGTTAGGAGGAACACTTTCTTGAAATTTTATGAGGGATCATCTTATTTATGCTACCGTCGTTCTAAGCAAATAGGATGTAAACATGACAAACATCACATGCAAATCATATAGTGACATGATATGGCCAATATCATCTCGCGCCTTTGATCTTCATCTTTGAGGCGCGGCATGATCACCTTCGTCACCGGCATGACACCATGATCTCCATCATCGTGTCTTCATGAAGTTGTCTCACCAACTATTACTTCTACTAATATGGCTAATGGTTAACAATAAAGTAAAGTAATTACATGGCGTTTTCAATGACACGCAGGTCATTTTAACATATAATGAGGCTAGCCAACTCGTCTCGATGGTTGTCCCTCGATTTGCTTCAATTCCGTCCGTTGGATGTTGGTCAAACATCAGTTTTCTTCGTTCGTTGACGTTGGATCTTCGGTAGTTTTTGTTTTGACCGCAGGGTGAGTTCATGCAGGCCATGACCTGTGGGCTCGGGCTCTCATCAGATTGGCTGGGTGAGCCATTTTCGGGTGCTGGGCGGTCGATCCTGCAGCGCCGCGTGCGCGACACTACTAGAAAAAGGCCTACTAATGGCGCACCGGTTTTGCCTACTAATGGCGCACTACCGGTGCGCCATTACTAGCACGCCATTAGTATTTTTTACTAATGGCGCACCACTGGTGCGCCATTAGTATCTGGTATACTAATGGCGCACCACATAGAAGTGCGTATCTGGTATACTAATGGTGCACCACATACAAGTGCGCCATTAGTAACATTTTTTTTTTCAAATTTTTTTCAGAAATTTCTTTTTAAATTTTTTTTATTTTTTTTTCAAATTTTTCTTAATCTCAGTTCACTATGGCTTAATCTCGGGTCAAATCGCACTCCGTGGTCAAACTTCCCGAAAGTTCACCCATCCTTACACTACTCCAGCCCAAGCACGCTTAACTTCAGAGTTCTATCCAACCACAGAAACAGCTCACTTCACAGGCACTTGTTGATATATCTAGCATATCAATCCTGTTATACCTTGTTGATGTCTAGGACTTTGTTCATGTTCATTACTATGATGAAATTTTGAAAAATATTTCAAACTTCTCGGTCATACTACGTATCATTTTTTGAAAAAAAATTCAAAACCAATTTTTTTTTTGTTACTAGTGGCGCACCACATCCACGGTGCGCCACTAGTAAGATTGAAATTTTTTGAATTTTTTTGCCGCTAGATCTTGAAAGCCCCGTAACTTTTTTCTGTTAGGTTTTTGGGGATTTTGAAAATGTATAACGGGGTTATATTTTGATGTAACTTTTCGAGTAGATGATTTTTCATATAAAAAACTTTTTCATCCGAGTTCGTATGCAAAAGTTATGCCCATTTTACAAATTTCCAGAGAGATTTTGCAAATAAAGTCGAAATTCATATTTGTAAATTTTCCCAAAAACTAGAGCACATATCACATGGGAAACATATTTTCTTTTATTTTTTTGACATTTCCATCATTTTCTTTTTTTTAAACTGAAAAGGCGATCCACGTGTGGGGGCTGCATTCGGTGTTGGGGCAAGTTAATAATGGCGCACCACACCCACGGTGCGCCATTACTAGTTTTGAAAAAAAAATTGATATTTTTTGATTTTTTTGAAAAAACTTAGTAATGGCGCACCAGTGAAAAGTGCGCCATTACTAGTTAAAACTAGTAATGGCGCACCGAGACATGGTGCGCCATTAGTAACAATTTTTTTTTTTTTTTACTTTTTTTCAAATTACTAATGGCGCACGACGGATGTGGTGCGCCATTACTATATTGATTAGTAATGGCGCACTATGCAACGGTGCGCCATTAGTAACAATTTTTTAATGTTTTTTTCAAACTACTAATGGCACACCACACACCGTGCGCCGCTTATTAATATATGATAATGGCGCACCGGCATACGCCGCCATTAGAATATAAGAATGACGCACCACATCACAGGTGCGCCATTAGTGGCCATTTCATCTATAGCCTTTTTGGTAGTAGTGCGAGCGTCACGGGCGAGCGTGCGTCGTGGCCTCTGCGCGTTATCTCCATTTCCAGTCGCCCCTCCATACAATCATATGTGGTTCCCGCTAACCCGCTGTAGGTGGGCCTGTCATCTCCTTGGACCCGCGAGTCGGTGACGTGGTTGTTGTTTTTGTGTGTGCGCGCGGCCTCCCGTGTCTAGGTTGGCTCGGGTGACGTAGTGATTCTGCTGACCGTGTCTCGCGTATGGAGCAGACACCATCGCCATGCCGCGTCGCGTCGTGGGGCGTAGACAGCTGCTTTTCCTTCGGGCCGTGTGTCACTCTGTTTATCGGCGCGCTCGGGCACTGCCACCTGGGTCCCGCTTCCCTTGACCCCACTCGTCATTGGGATCATCTCTTTACAATTGTTCGGACCCATCGCCCATCTCTGCGCCCTCTGTTCGAGCGGGTGGTTTCTCTGCTCGGGTTGGTGGCTCGGTTGGATTTGCTCGTCCGCCCGCGTATTGCGGCCGTGCTACTGACTGTGGGCACCGTGCTGGGATGGCCCGCTGATCTGTGACCCGTCCCCGTCATCTTGGGTGTGGCTTTCTTGGTGCCATGCTGCTCTGCCCGACGCGCGGCCGGGGTGCGGTGGACGTGCGTGTGTCACTCCGTGGGGTCGCTGCCGCGTCGCGTGCGTCTGACATGCCCAGGCTGTTGAGTGCCCTTCTTCCTTGTCTCCTCGTGGCTTGCCTAGCTTCCTTCGACTGTCCTCTGCTGCGGTCTGTTGCGGTGGCATCCTTCGCTCTGCGGGAGCCGCTGGTTGGGTTCGTGCTGATGTTCTTCTTGTGTTCTTCCCCACGCCTCTCTTCTTGCTTCGCTCTACTGATTTCACGTAGTTGGGCTTCCTTCGATTGTGTGCAGCTTGGTTCGACTTGCCGTTGTCGCCTGCGTCGAGCTGTGGGTCTTTCTGTCCTTCTCATTCTGGTTAGTGGGCGCCCTTTCTACTTGCCTATAAGATGTTTGATGAAATGCGCGCGTGATGTTCGGTGAAATGCATCTGTGCTAACGTTTGTTCTACGGTTTAGGTTGTTTTCCTCGTTTATCCTGATGTTTGGATTGCGTGCTCCTCCTTCCTAGCTTTGGTAAATAGGTTGTTATTTTGCTTCTCTGAACTGCTATGAGCCGCGATTGTTTCTTGCTTGCATTTGCATCGTTCATCCCGTGCTTGTCTTTTGACCTGTTCTTTTCTAAATTTCACAGGTTGTACGATCTCGCCCGTTGCTGCTTGCCATTTGGTTATGTGGTACAGTGTGAATTCGGTGGCTGCCCAGATCTGAACTGCACGTAGGGGCCGGTGTTCTCGGCCAGATATGGGCGTTCTTGATGACTTTCTATCTAACCTATCCACAATTATACTAGCCCATTTCTGTTTATTTGATTTTTCTTTCCAAGTACATGATTTAATTTATCCTGGTTTGCATACCTTTTTTATGTTACCTTGATGGTCGATGAAGAATCACAAATGCAAAATGAGATGCGCAAATGTGAGGATAGACCTATGATTCGCGTTCAGAACTTGTTCTTGTTAAAAGAACTACTCTACAACTTTGTTGCAAGTTACATTAATTGTGAGGATATGATACCTTAGTGTTTCTTGCTTGCATCTGCATTGTTGCATGCCGTGATTGTGTTCTGACCAGTTCATTTCTGATTTTTACAGGTTGTATGATCTTGTCCGTTGCTGCATCTCCGTTCTGCTCGTTGCTTTATCGCCGTTACAATTTTTGAGATATCTAAGCTGACGTCTCGAATAGTTCAGAACAGTCAGTCAGAACTGCAGGAGTCATCTTCACCTTAATCTAAAATAAGAAGGTTTTCCTTTTGCTAGATCTTTGAAAAATCTTCAGTGGAGTAAGTGCTGGCATTACCTATTTCTCTGGTTTTTGAAGTTAATTACAGCTGCAAAGCTTGCACTGATGTTTTGAGTTCCATCATTCGCTGTGTGGAAGCTACTGAATTCTATAGTAGTGGAACACTTGTTTTGGTCAGGTCATCTTGTAGTTTTCCTTTTTGCAGCTTAACTATTGTAGGGTAGACACACACTATACATACTGAAGAAATGTGCCCGTCCGATAGTCCTTCATGCTCAGTTGTAGACTTGTAGTGATAGCTTTGGGTACTCTATGCACTCTTTCATCTCATTGTGTTACCCCGGCGAAATTTATAACTATGATCTCACATACTTCAACTTAGATCTCAGGAAGCGCGGGTGCACTACATTGTGGAATGAAGGGAGCATCTTATACTGAGTTTATGAGGAAACAACTGGACTGATGTTAATAATCCAGTGTTGACAATAAAAAAGGTGGAAGCACATTGAGTGGCTTTAGTTTTGTTACCGGACGTACAAGGTACCTTTACTGCACTGTTATGAATTCAGATAAACTGGGCGTGGTGCATGCCTTTGTATTGTATTCGTGAATGTTGCTTTCTCCATGTCAAGTCTTTTGTTCTTAGAAAAAACTCTTCATTGCATCCACATTAACCATATATATATATATATATATATATATATATATATATATATATATATATATATATATATATATATATATATATATATATATATATATATTTTCCATATATATTTCTATTTCTTTTGTTCGAACTGTAACCTGTTGGTACAAAATAAAGGCCTCAATTTGCCAATAATTCGTTTCCCTAATTTACTTTTTTGCAAATAGCTCTTGGTTTGAATCTGGGTCTTGTGGTGCTGGAGAAGGACGTGTGGCACACATTCTTCTCAGCTATCTTCTCCTCTGATTGGGCCCAGCACAGCAAACATTCATGTGCCGGATAAGCTACTTTTGGAAGCTTTGGTATATATTTTGAACAAATATTTCCTTTCTTTAATGCATGATAGAACATCCAACAACATAGCAATATAAGAAAAAGCTTTGGTACAATTGCAATATATTATAGGATAAAAATATATCCTCTACCATGCTAACCATTCATTTGCAAAGTTATCTAAAAAGACATCTCAATTCAAATAACAAGGCCATTGTACCAAGATCACCCAAGTGCATTCTTAAGTTAAGCAAAATACTTGCATTTAATACTTGCTTTGAATTGGGATTTTTTGACATTCAGTGCAACAGCAGTTTGCATGTTTGGATAGCCATATCTTAATAAATTGTGGGTTTGATCTCTAAATGTGCTTGAACATAATCAAGTCAAGGAAGATGTCGTGTTGCATCTTCGTGGAAAGTAAATTTGTCACTCATATACCTACCTTGCGCCATTTGGTTCGATGTTATCCAATAAGATAACAAAATATGCATGCTCAAGTATATATTTTCAAAGATAAACTATCCTTCATTTACATCTTAAAGGGTTTGAATTAGTACCCTAAGTGGTTACTAAAACCTACTTCTAATGAATTCAAATATTTGCAAAACACTTGGGTTTGACATGGTCTCTGCACTTGCTCAAACATAAAGTTACTGAAAAAAATGCATATTTTCAACGCGTGCATGGTTTTAAATGTGGCAGGACCCCGATTCCAAGTCACATCGATCTAGCCGGTAACACCTCATATCACTTTGCGGCCTCACGCACGGTATTCCCATGGGTGTCGCCTTACCATGGCCCGGGACCGTTTGCACCTTTTGGCTCACGTATATGATGGTGTCGCTAGCATCCATATGACAGAGAACCCGGGCCAACATGGCTAGTCGTGAACCCAAAGCGGCGCTAACCCATGGGGACAGGCATACATGAATCACATCGAGCATGTCGGTCGCCAGCTGTGAATTCGGGATGTAGCATCGGGCTAATAGGACTCGAACCCGGCAGAGTAGCAGTTAGGCAGACTCTGGATGTCACCACGTGACATTTCCTCGAAGGGATGTATACAGAACGAAGTGAAACACATGCCGCCCAAATCAAGTGTCCAGAGCAGTAGTCTTTGGGCTAGCGGGACTCCGTGAACCGGGTCAGTAGCGACTACTATGGCTCAAGGAAGCACTAGACTACATTTCCCCATAAGAGAGGCTGCCAAGGATAAACAACTAGATTGTCGGATCCCACACATACCAAGCATTTCAAACATACACACATATGCTCAATATGTGTAAATACAACATGGCATCACAACATAACTCTCTACGACTCAAGTATTTATTCATTAGGCTCCGAGGAGCGAGATATTGCAAACATGGGTCTCATGACCCAACATTCGAAAGCATACAAGTAAAAGCACATGCGGAAGCTTAACATGTCTCGAGTACACACATCTACAAATGAAAAAGGCCGATAAGCGACTAACTACTGAGATCTGCCAAGGCACAAGATCGTAAATGAGGTAGCAAGCTAAACGTCAAGTCCATGCGAACTACTAGTGAGACCAAGTCTCTCTGCAAAAACATAAAATAGGCAAACGTGACTATAAATGTACTCAAAGAAGACTTACATCGAACTAACTACATATGCATCATTATCAACAAAGGGGTGGTGGGGTTTAAGCTGCAAAGAAGCCAGCTTTGACTCGGTGGCTATCCCGAACTACGATTGCAAGTAACTCTTTTGAGGTGGCGCACACGAGTCCACATATTCACCATATCAATACACCACTATGGACCCGCTCCGTCTTCCCTACGAGGCGCCATCCATAGCACTCATGCTTATCTTACGCATTTTAAAGTATCCACTTTCACTTGTCTATGAACCGCACAGCAACCCGTAAGTACTTTTCTCATGACACGGCTATTTGAATAGATCATATTAACCCCGCAGGGTGTACTTCTTCACACGCGCCTCGCCACTTACCACCATGTACACGCCGTGTATCTCGGCAACCTTCAAGCGGAAGCTCATGGCGAGGAGTCGGCCACGACCGACTAACCACACAAGTCTCTAGTCCAGGTTTATCGCCTATTCGGGTTCCATCCGCAAAGCGATCCGGTCGGGTGTCGCCACGGCCCCAAACGATGTGTGTGGGTTCCCGAGACACCAAACGGGCGCTCGGTACACCGGCCAAGGTGTATCTACCGCATCATAGCTCACCCCTAGGGTCAGCGCCACGCACGGCCTCCAACACATATCCTACAAACACCGTAAACTAGTTGCAACTCCCGGACAGAGATCGAGGCGATTAATAAGCCGAGAGGGCCGAGTTACGGAACCCAATGTGTGGTAGTAACTGCTTCATGGATCACAAACACAAAACTCAGTTCACGAGGACGGCTGCAATGAGACAACCCACCATGTACTCCTACATGGCCTCTCACCGCTACCTTTACCAAATCGTGTTCACACACTTAGCTCTCAACAATGAGGGACATGTTCACACACCTCCGATTCATTCCCGATGAACCAGACCGACTCAAATCTAAGCGAAGAGCAGCATGACAAACAAGCATAAATGAGTAGGCACAACAGGGCTCAAACAACTCCTACTCATGCTAGTGGGTTTCATCTATTTACTATGGAACAATGTGTCATGCAAAGGATAGAGGGGTTCAGCTACCGCAGCAAATAATGAGATGAATCGTTGTTGTCCTAATGCAGAAAAAGAGAGAAGGAGTGAGAGAGTGGGATTATATCGGAATGAACAAGGGGGTTTTGCTTTCCTGGCACTTCTGAAGATAATATAGTTCTTCATCGGTGTCATCGAACTCATCGCTTGTGACGCCGCTCTTCGAGAGGGACAAACACCGGCAAACAAGGAAGAGCACAATCAATGCAATGCAACAATATGATGCATGAATGTGACATGGCAATATGCTGTTGTTTGCTAATGCAACCAGCAACAATTTCAATGGAGCTCATTTGAATCAAGGATTCAAATTCAATTCTAAACTTAAGCATTTTAAAAGCCTTTATATGATTTGACCTGATCAGCAGGTATAAGTTGTTCTAACATGCATGAAAATGGTACAGATGGATATATTGGATTTTTCTGATCATTTTTCATATATAAATTATTTAATTTGGAGTTACGGTTGAATTTCTATGAATTTTAGAAGTTTAGATCAATTTCTGGAATTTCCTGAGTAAGAATAAATCAAGAAAAACATATTACTGCGTCAGCATTGCATCATGCTGACGTCAGCATGTCAACAGGCGCCGTCCAGGTCAAACCTGACCAGTGGGGTCCACTGGCCAGTGACCCAGTGTTGTTTAGTGACACTGTCAAGTGGGGCCGGGTCAACGAACACGCCAAGACGGCCAATCGTGGATCGTGGGTCTAGCATTATAAAACTAATCTAAATGAAAATAAACACAGGTTAATTAGGCACGGGCCCACCGCCGGTGTCACAAGAGGGGTTAGTTAGTGGGTCATTAGCCACTAATGATGCCCACGCCGCGGCTAACCGCCGGTGGTACATGACGCTGGCGGCGTCGCTTCGTCAAATATTCCGCGACGAGAAGAGGCGGGGTTGGGCTCGTTGGAACGGCCGCGTCGCGGTGCGTCCAGTGGTGGCGGTTGCAGGGGCTGGGGCAGCCGGAGACGACGGCGAGGAGCTCGGCCGCGGTGGCCGGAGCTCGGGCGAGCTCGGGGTCGAGGCTACAGCGGCCTTGGCCATGCGAGGTTAGCGCCTATGGCGTCTACGCGGTGCGGCAAGGGCGTTGGACGCATGCCCGGGACCAAATGGTGAGCTTTGGCGACAGCACTGTCGGGTGAGAGAGGCGCGGCGGCTACGACAAGAAATCGAGGCGGGGAAGAGGGGGATTCGGACCGTGAGCTCACTGGGATTCCAACGGAGAACTTGGCGGGCTCGGGGAAGCTTCTGCGACGGCGAACTGACGGCGGCAATCTCCGGGCACCGGAGATGAAGACGACGACGCTCCAGTCGACTGGGGCCTCCTATGGTCGCGTGCGGCGGGTGTGTAGCTCCACGGGGTCGGAGCGGAGCTCAGGGATGCGGAGAGGGAGCGAGGGGGTGGCTGGGGGCCGCGGGAACGGCGAGCGGCACGACGGCCGGGTTCGAGCGGCTACGCGTGAGAGAGACAGAGGAGGGGTTGGGGTCCAGGGGAGAGAGGAGAGGTGCAGGGGGGCGAGGGGGAGTGCGTGGCACTCGGGCCTGGCTCCAGAAGCGGTGGATGCAGGAGGTGGCCGGGGCGTGTGGCCGCGCGCACGGGGCACACGCCCGGTGTCCTTCTATCACGTGGAAGATGACAGGGGGAAGGCCAGTGGGCTGGGCTGGCCAGCTGGGACAGCCAGGTGGGCTTTGGTGGGTGCCAGGTAAGAGGCCCAGGTGCTGCTCTCTCTCTCTCTGCTAATTCTGTTTCTGTTTTATTTTTATTTCTGTAGGTTTGTTGCATTTCTAAAAATACTTAGGCAACTCCAAAAATCACCAAATCGCATATGGCCACTACCTAGAATATATCCAAGATGGAACATTTTAGTCTGGGTTATTTGAGCATTTGAAATATTTTATATAATTTAAATGCCCAAACTCAAGTAACTAAAGATTTAATCCAAAGGACCTTAGAGTGACCTAGAAATTTGTGCATCACTTTTGATGTTGGTTTAAGACCAAGGCGAGGTGATGAACATTTTAGAAGGGCATTTCGTGTTCATTGGAAATTTTTTTATGTTTTGATTTGATCTGGTGCTAGGGTTTGATCAATCCCCATTTCAAGTTTCAAAATAATTTAAACATGATGCAACAGACACGTGCTAGCCTAGTGCAAGGTAAGGCTAGGGATGTGACAACTCACCCCCACTAAACAAGAATCTCGTCCCGAGATTCAAGACGTGAGGTAAGAAGACATTGGGGACACAAGCTAACATGATCTTCATGACCCAACTGCTCTTCTCGAAGATGTTGATTCATTGCTTCATATTGATCTTGACGTCTTCGCTTTCCAGATCTTCATCCAACTCGATGACGTTAGAAAGAAACTATATCGAAAAGGATCATTGAAACTCTCCATACTAGGCTAAGGCAGTTCACAACGATTGTTTGAAAAGGGGTTCGGGGAAATGGCATACTCAGTTCGGAAAGGAAACTATGGTTATAGAACAACTTGGCAAACGGGAGGCACATTCCAATTGATACCGAGGATATAACCTAGTGACTGAGTGTGCTCTCAAGAACTTGAGCATTTCCATGGTCATCAAGGTTTTACCAACATCCGTGCCGAGGATCCTGGCAACACATCTTACTACCATGATGAATAGTGATGGATGATGCGGATACAAAGGAAGATAACACCTTCTCAGACATCCCCTTAGGGAGGCCAAGAGAACAAAATCTGGATGATCGACCGAGAGACATTTAGCGCTCCGCTTCTAATGTTCTCCTTGATGTGATAGCGTAATCCATTCATAAATATGGCTTGATATCTAGAACATCAAGTAAAAGGTCAGACTTCGGGAACACAAAAATCCATAAGGAATAACTACAGAGGCAGATCCTGCGAGATCCTTATGGGGAGGTGACCAACTTCTTCAACCAAGATACTACAATAATAGGCCTTACGACTAGGTGTGTTGGCCACAACATCCACGTTACCGGTTACGAAGAGACCAATATAATAGTTCTTGGGAATTGTTCCGACCATCATATCTGCCTGAGATTCAGATCTGGTTGGTGTCAGGATATTCCAGACTCATCAAGTCTAGAAAGAAAAATGAAGGTTTGCAACACAAATCGACAAGATGACGTTGCGAGATTCTCGGGGAGTGAACTACGATAGCAAGCTCCAAAACATGAGCTGGTTCTGCTACACACATGTGAACACATTGTCCAAGACAAGAATGACCACATAGTAGTCTTATGATGAAACACTACCGAGTTCTGATTGGAACCATCATTGCGGAGAGCGAAGTCCTGCGCATGTACCTTTGGGTCCTTAAGGGTTAGCACTCAAGAACTTCTTTTCCTTGAACAAATCAATCAGTGGCTTGGTGTCCTATGGAATTCATATGGAATGAAGTTGATCAGTCTATCAGACCATAGAATACTTCGCACGTGCATGACTGGCTTGGGATGATTCCAGAGGAAGCAAAACTAACTTTCTCGAACTCACGGCGGCAACTTGCACCTAATGCACGTGAATCAGAGGAAGTCACTTCTTTCATCCAACATATGCTTCATGAGCTAGCATGAAAAGATGCTTTCAAAAGTCTCCAACACTCGCTTATTGTTCAACAAAATCATGGGGAGGACATGGATGTTGTCGATGGGCTCAACATCAATTCATCTAGGTTTCCATATAAATGGAATTCCATAATTAAGTGAACACGGTGATAGCACTGGTCAGACCCAAAGAATATAATGATGTATGCTCGAGGAATCAACCATGAGTAAGACAACATTACGAATATCGTTGGCCCTGATTTGATTTGACGATAGCCCACACTCAAATCAAAGTTTTGATAAGACAATAGGTTCAACAACTGATCACGGGAACCAATCGACGAACATATCATCTTTCTTCAACACACATACAAACACAAAGATATCCCTTCAGAAAGAACCAAATTCGGCAAAGCTTTTATCTTCCAACTCTCCAAGTTGTTGTTTAGCTTAACCAACTAGCTCAGGGGTATCCAACACAGATTCTTGGAGAATGGGTGGTTTGGAGGAAAACCAACATGATCACGAACTCAACATAGTGGTCAGGTGACAACCTGGTAATACTTCCAGGAAGATATTCAGAACATCACGAACCACCGATATGTCTCTAAGCTCGAGAACAATCTTGCTTTTCAAGGCAAGACGACATGATCAGAAGAGTGAGGGATTGACACAGTCCTAACTTATTGATCGAGGAGTGCATCGGAAATAAGGACTAGGTAGCACGGTCAATCTTAGGATGATGATTTAATAACCAACATGCTAAGAATGAGAGTATTGTCCATTTACTACCAAGCAACGAGTTGCTAGGAGTATTCATTTCACACATCACAATTCATTTGTCAGTATTCCGGTTACAACAACACAGAACCGAGGAATGAACAATGATGGCAATAAGTATCACTAAATCAAGAATTCATAAGAGGTGGTGCAATTCTTATGACATTCTTGATAAGAAAGAAGGTGACACTCCATGGTAGAACAGAGAAAAAGCTAGATTGGCAATTGATCTGCAGAGCACAACTACTTTGACCCAATCCTGGAAATGGATGAGGTACTGGAGTTTGTTTCTCCCAGTCATTCCAGAATAGAATGGCTTAACAAACCACAAGAATAATAGGCATCGATGACGAATGCACGACTACTCCTGACTATCAATTGACAGACGGGGGTCAGAATACAACTAAGGAGGAACAACTCGAGGAACATATAACTTTCTGAGTTGTGGATGCATAGGTTAGTATGTCGAATCAAGTTCAACAGGTTTCTTCCGGATAACCTATGCAGAAAAGTAGAACTGGCAGAGTCGCAATATAGAATGGAGTACTCCTCAAGAGCACCCTGGTTGTGATCTTTTGGCTCAAAAGAACTTCTGCCATAAGCAGTTCATGGTATTTGGAAGAAGGAAATACCACGGACCTCGAGGACTATTGCAAGGTTACTAATATCCTAAAGGAACTAGCAAACAATATCAACAGGAGGTCAGTAGGGTGAACCTCGAGTCCAAGAACCCAGGAGTCTAGCATAAGTATGTCAATATGGGAATGCAGGCTCTTATTCTTGACCTCTGCCAAGACTTGATCATGGAGGTCAATGTATTGAAGCAGAACCTCGAGCGGTCCGAGAACGAGCTCGGACAAGCCAGGAAGGAGCTTGAGGACAAGGAAGGCAAGTAATACCTTATTAAAGAAATACCTTATAGAAAAGGTTTTGGTAGCGAAAAATAACAGGAATAACATGGGTACTGCAGGGGCCACAAACGAGGTGGCGACCCTGAGGGAAGCGGTGTCCGTGGCGAAAACAAAGCGGCTCAAGGAACGCACCGAAGCGAGAGAAAGGGAGGCGCAGGTGGCGGAGGTGCGGCAAGAGCTCAGATTCTCGTGAAAAACACGAGGGTTTGGAGCGTGACTCGAAGACCCGAGAGTCCGAGCTTGCCTCGGCTCTTGAGAGTGCCAAAGCTGCTAAGGCCGAAGCCTAGAAAGCCCTCCAAGAAATTGAAGCACTAAAGAAAATAGTGGCGGGTAAGGCATTCTTTATGCAAAGAAAGAATGTAAAAGTCAATTACACATTACTTACGGATTCGAGCTCTCCAGAGCATTCGCAGATTTGCCCGTGGTCGTCGATGTCGCCGCATTCTACCGCGCCCAGGTGGGGAGCTCCACGGAGAAGGTGTTCTGGTCTCAGTATGTTGAGGCCGACCATCCGGTGCCCCTGAGCAACCAGCTGAAACAGCTAGTCGAGCTCCATAAGGTCGCCGAACGGGCCATGAAGGGCCTTATAGCGCGGCTGTGGCCATTGGAGGCCATGCCCGGGAGCTACTTCGGCTTGGTGCAGCGGCTGGTGGATGCCTGTCCGCGGCTTGAAGTCATCAAGCACTCCGTTTGTATTGAAGGTGTCCGTCGGGCCCTTGCCCGTGGTAAAGTGCAATGGGGCAATCTGGATTCGGAGAGGCTTGTGACGGACGGGCCACCGAAGGGCCATGAGCATCGCACGCCCGAAATGTACTATGAGGGCCTCCTGAAGGGTGCCCGCCGAATAGCGGATGAGTGCTCCAAAGATGTAATTTTTTAATAAACTCGCATTTGTTATCCTGTACGCTGAAAACTTGTTCATAAGCGCTAAGCAACACTTATTAATTTAAAATATTATCTTCTGTGCGGCCGTTTATCAAATTTAAGAGATGGCAATTCGTTGGCTTCAGCCCCCATGCCACGAGTGTTGGGGTGTTCGGGATAAACTTGAGCACTCTTGCTCCCATTCTTGGGTCTGTCTAGGGAGGCGCTCAACACAACGAACAAGGCAACCGAACTTATAATGCTTGAACACTCTCACTTAGCCATAGAATTCTGTAATTTTAAATTTTGGCGAAGCCCCTAGTATTCGGAAGACCGAGTTCGGGGCGCTATCCACGCCTTGGCCGGACGATTCCGGTTCCTCGCTCTAAGCGGCATAAGTCTTTAGGGACCCGAAAAAACCTCTCGAACAGCGACCGGCTCTCGCCCTATGATGACGGTCGGTTTTAGCTTTCTCCGAGGTGCTCGACCCAAAGATAAGCTGGGGCACAATCGCAGATGGTTCTCCAGTGCTACCTTAGCCGATATAGCGGGCGTAAGGTACCAAAACACGGAGCCGCAAACCCAACTATTGACCCAAGACATGATTGGAGCCAATTCATATAATGCTATAAGTTCGGGTGCCGCACTTGTGAAAGTGTTCGGACTTATCACACCATAATTTTGGGATACTTAAGCCCCTGGTGTATTGGCCGTACCAAAGTGTACGGTTGCAACATGTCATGAAATGAACACATGTATATATAAAGGAAGTAGAGTAATAATAAGTAAAAGATATGTATTGTTTATTCAAAAAGGTACTGCAATGGAAGCAGAACGATACAAATAGTGCGATAGGCAATGGATGGGACTATCTAACATGTCCCCCTCCAGGGGTAAGCTGTTGGATGATATGTAAAACAGGTACAATGCTCGTAATAGAGACCACCTGAACACTCGACGTGGCTATCCGCTTCCCTGGCTGTTGCATCGTGAGTTCGGCGATTCGAGTGCCGGACAGGACTTCTCAAAGACGGAGTCCTGAAAGTAAAAAAAGCAAAAAAAAAGAAAAAAAAAGAAGTGACACAAACGGGAGCCCCTGGTGCGGTGGAGCCGCATTCTTGGCGTGCCGTTGTCTTGCCCCTCCCCATATGCCCATGGTATCTCCAGAGCGTAATTATGTACCCGTAATGCTACCTTCGCAATTTCGCGAGGGCTGGGGTTGGGGCCGGATTGCTACTCGTACTTGAATCGTGTCGGGTGGTCTTGTTGCAGGTTACTCCGGGCGCGCTTGGCGGTGTCCGGACGCGTAGTGGCCGAACTCGTGAATTGCCGTGAGAGGCTGCTTTGCACCTCCGCCGCGAGGGCCGCCGTATGCTCCTCCATTTGGAGAGAGCGTTCGGTGTTTCCATTGACCGTGATTACTCCTCGAGGGCCTGGCATCTTGAGCTTGAGGTATGCGTAGTGCGGCACCGCATTGAACTTTGCAAATGCGGTTCGTCCGAGCGAGGCATGATAGCTTGTGTGGAATGGGACGATGTCGAAGATTAACTCTTAAGCCGGAAGTTATCCGGAGATCCAAGACCACTTCGAGTGTGAATGAGCATGTACAATTGGCCTCTACACCGGTATGACGCCTTTAAAGGTCGTCTTTGTAGGTTTAATCCTTGAGGGTCTATGCCCATTTTGTGCAATTTGTATCCCGATAAAGCAGAGTTCAGTTGCTACCGCCGTCCCATCGGGACTCGGTGAGGTGAAATCCGTCAATAATTGGGTCAAGAACCAATGTTGCGAAGCTGCCGTGACGGATGCTAGAGGGGTGGTCCCTTCGATCGAAGGTGATCGGGCAGGAAGACCATGGGTTGAACTTTGGGGCGGCTGGCTCCATCGCATATACGTCCCGTAGTGCATGCTTCCGCTCCCTTTTGGGTATGTGGGTTGCGTATATCATGTTCACCGTCCGCACTTGTGTGGGAAAACCTTCTGTCCTCTATTGTTCGGGCGGTCGGGCTCTTCCTCGTCATCGCTATGCAGCCCCTTGTCATTGAGTT
Organism: Aegilops longissima; assembly: GCA_021605205.1. Classification (NCBI taxonomy): domain Eukaryota; kingdom Viridiplantae; phylum Streptophyta; class Magnoliopsida; order Poales; family Poaceae; genus Aegilops; species Aegilops longissima. The sequence continues at coordinate 509,772,718 of CM038681.1, forward strand.
CGGCACTTAACTTGCCTTCTTGCTTGAACACCCAACAATCCCTGTTGGTGTGATTGGCTGGTTTTTCGGGGGTGCCATGTATTTGGCACAAGCGATCGAGTATGCAGATCCAAATTGACGGGCCTGAGGTATTTCTTTTGAATGGCTTCTTCCACGACCGGTTTAGAGCCTCTGAATCCGGCATTGACGGCCGTGTCTTGAGATATCGCCGTTAATCGGCGCTTTGTTCTTGTTGCGACGCGACCTGCCATTGTTGTCCTTGGTATCCGGACTATCAGGATGTTTGGCCAAGTTGTTGCTTCGAGCTAGCCAGCTGTCCTCTCCCGCACAAAAGCGAGTCATGAGGGTTGTGAGGGCTGCCATAGATTTTGGCTTTTCCTGTCCTAGGTGCCGAGCAAGCCACTCGTCGCGGATGTTATGTTTGAAGGCTGCAAGGGCCTCTGCATCGGACGGTCAACGATTTGATTTTTCTTTGTTAGGAACCGAGTCCGTAATTGTCCGGCGATTCTTCCGCTTCAATTATGTGGCTAAGGTCATCGGCTCGGTGGTCGCACATATGTGCCCGGAGGTTATCAAGGAATGTGGCTTCCGTGTCCTCCCAACAACCAATTGATTCTCGCCGCAAGCTATTGAGCCATGTCGAGCTGGTCCTTTAAGCTTGAGTGGGAGGTATTTGATGGCATGTAGAACATCACCGCGGGCCATGTGGATATGGAGGAGATAATCCTCGATCTAGACCGTGGGATCTGTGGTACCATCGTATGATTCGATGTTTACGGGCTTGAAGCCCTCGGGGATTTTATGATCCATTACTTCATCTGTGAAGCATAGTGAGTGTGCGGCGCCTCTGTATTGGGCTATATCACGACGTAGCTCATATGAGCTTTGTCTACTGTGTTCGGCCCGGCCGGTTTTGCTGTGTCCGGCGCGATGGTAATCATCCCGCATTGCTGGGCGCCTACGTGATCCGTAGATCGATCTTGTATGTTTTGCCTTATCCTTCGATATATCTCGCAAGTCCGGCGCGTTTTCCCGTGCCTTGGTACTTTTTGAGCGGCGTCGGGGTGTGGCTTGAGCGGAGGGCCGAGAGGCTTCTCTGTCATGCCACGAGGTGGCCGATCTGCCATGTCGTCTTGCCGTGACTTGGGTGCTTCCTCCTCTAGTCGAGGCAACGGCCTGCGTTTGGGGTAGCTTTTGGAGGCGTTCGAGTTCATAAACTTTGGCTGCAAGGACTTGATCCATCCGTCGCCTAGCAGTCTTGATCAGCTCTAAGATGTTGCTGGCTTTTCTTGAGGCTGCTTGCCGTGGCTATAAGCCTGCATTTGAAACGCCTCTGTTCAAGGGATCCTCGGACACGACAAACTCGTCGTCGTCGAGGCTTGCCTCATCTTCGAGGGAGGCGATAATTATCGCCCTCAACCTATTTTTCTGCCAGACCGCGTGTGGGCTTGCTTCTCCTCCTCCTGCTACCGAGTCCCGCCGGAGGGGTTCTCTTCGCACCGTCCGGGTGTTATTATCTCCGTGCAAGAATCACCGTTTTTATTGTGGCGGGATTTAGGCGGCGCCGACGCCGGCGCTTTGGTTGTTTCTTGGAGGGTCATCCTCCGTTGTTCCATCGCCGCCCCATCTTTTGGGATGTCCACCATATATATGTCATATGACGAAGGCCTTCCATGCCTTGTAGGCGCTGGTCTCGCCATCTCCGGCATCGCCGTCCATCTTGTCGATGTCTTCGAGTCGTAGTCTAGCATGTCGGTTAAATCATCGGCGCGGCTACCAAGTGGGTGGTGGGTGGGCGTTGAATTTCTTCGTCGTCGCATCCCAACCTTCCCGTCCGTAGTCCGGCCAGGGCTCTCCGGATAAAGAGAGAGACTTTAATGAATTCAGGATGTCGCCAAAGGGCGAGTGCTAAAAGATGTCTGCGGCCGTGAACTCCATAACGGGCGCCCAATCGGATTCGATTGGCAAGGGCGCGGAGGGTTCGAAGTCCGGAGAGGAGTCCGCACCACAGTCGAGATCTTCGCAGCGACAGGATGGAGTTCGCTCGATCGCCGTGAGATTGTAGCCCCGAGGCGGTGTCCAACCACTCGTCCTCGATCGGGGAATCCGGCTCCGGATTAAGGGTCGGGCGGATCTCGGTGCGGCCTCGAGGCAATCGCTCGGCTGCAGAGCTAGATCATGCTCATCGAGACAAGTCGGCGGCTGGTCTGCGGCTCGAATCCGTCGAAGATCAAGTCTCCGCGGATATCGGCCGTATAGTTTAAACTTCAAATCGACTGATGGCGGGCGTAGCTTTCGATCTGCTCCAGATGGCCAAGCAAATTGGCCGCAGCAAAGCCGCCCGAACACGAAGATCTGTCCGGGAGAAAAGTCTCACCTGGACCGCGATCGTTGTTGATGATCGATGGAGCCATCGGACCTATCGGTGGCGACACAGAGGAAATCTCAATGAAAGCACCAATGTCGGTGTCAAAACCGCGGATCTCGGTAGGGGTCCCGAACTGTGCGTCTATGTGGATGGTAACAGGAGACAAGGGACACGATGTTTTACCAGGTTCGGGCCCTCTCGATGGAGGTAATACCCTACTCCGCTTGATTAATATTGATGATATGGGTAGTACAAGAGTAGATCTACCACGAGATCAAGGAGGCTAAACCCTAGAAGCTAGCCTATGGTATGATTGTTCTTCGTCCTACGGACTAAAACCCTCCGGTTTATATAGACACCGGATAGGTTAGGGTTACACAGAGTCGGTTAAAATGGTAGGAGATCTACATATCCGTATCGCCAAGCTTGCCTTCCATGCCAAGGAAAGTCCCATCCGGACACGGGACGAAGTCTTCAATCTTGTATCTTCATAGTCTTGGAGTCCGGCCGTGACGGTAGTCCGGCTATCCGGACACCCCCTAGTCCGGGACTCCCTCAGTCTGCATACTCGGTACAACCGCTTTGCCACGAACACTTGCTGGATCATGGGTCTGCTTGGAGTGTCTTTCAGAGCGAGGTGGGGAGTCGACTTCCTCACCACTGCTTGAGTCCTCACTCTCTTCCTCGTCTTCTTCATTGGATTTCCAGTCGCTGCTTTCACCTCCGCTCGCCTCTCCTTCCTGATCCTGCTCTCCGTTGGGCATCGAGTACATCTCAGTATAAATCTGCAAGGCAAAGAATTGCACAAGTATCAGTCAGGTTCAAGAAAAGTTACAAATCAGAGCAAAAAGACACTTGCCAGTAAAGGTCAGACCTTGTCTGGTTCATTGGCGGCGTCGAGTGGTGGAATTCTCCTGGACCCCCTGGGGTTGTCTTTGTTTCCCGTGATGCCCTACAACCACTGTGCCACTGTCTCCTCGATGACTTCCTCCAGGTGGATCTGAGTGGTTTCATCAATACCCGAGTACATCCACATAGGATGATCATGGGCCTGGAGTGGCTGGATGCGTCGATTGAGAAACACCTCAAGCAAATCCATGCCAGTCACGCCATCACGGACTAGTTGCACTGCCCGTTCGACTAACATGTTCACCTCTGCTTTCTCTGCTGGAGTCACTTTCAAGGAAGAGGGCTACTGGACTCGCTCCATGGAGAAGGGAGGAAGGCCAGTCGACTGACAAGGGGTCGGTTGGTCCTTACAATAAAACTAGGTCGACTGCCACCCTCTAACTGAATCGGGAAGAATCATAGCTGGAAAAGTACTCCTACCCCTCATCTGAATCCCTAGACCTCCGCACATCTGGATCACGTGCGTCCTCTCATCACTCGGATTAGCCTTTTTCACAGACTGGGAGCAGAAAGTAAAGATGTATTTGAAGAGACCCCAATGCGGTCGACAACCCAGGAAATTCTCACACATGGAAACAAATGCAGTGAGATATGTGATGGTGTTGGGGGAAAAGTGATGAAGTTGGGCTCCAAAAAAGTTCAAGAAACCCAGGAAAAAAGGATGAGGGGGTGATACGTCTCCAACGTATCTATAATTTTTGATTGCTCCATGCTACTTTATCTACTGTTTTAGGAAATATTGGGCTTTATTATCCACTTTTATATTATTTTTGGGACTAACCTATTAATCGGAGGCCCAACCCAGATTTGCTGTTTTATGCCTATTTCAGTGTTTCGCATAAAAGGAATATCAGACGGAGTCAAAACGGAACGAAATCAACTGGAGAAGTTATTTTTGGAAGGAAACCCACCTGATGGACTTGGACCCCACGTCAGAAGATACGGGAGGTGCTCACGAGGGTGGGGGCGCGCCTCCTGCCTCGTGGGGCCCCCGTAGCTCCACCGACGTTCTCCTTTCACCCATATATACCGTCGTACCCTAAAACTTCCAGAACAGAAGATAGATCGGGATTTCCGCCGCCACAAGCCTCGAGAACCACCAAAAACCAATTGGGACCCCTTTAGGTACCACGGGGAGGGATCCATCTCCGTGGCCATCTTCATCATCCCGCGCTCTCCATGACGAGGAGGAGTAGTTCACCCTCGGGCCGAGGGAATGTACCAAAGAGCTATGTGTTTGATCTCTCTCTCTCTCTCGTGTTCTCTCTCGTGTTCCTCTATGGCACGATCTTGATGTATCCCGAGCTTTGCTATTGTAGTTGGATCTTATGATGTTTCTCCCCCTCTACTCTCTTGTGATGAATTGAGTTTCCCCTTTGAAGTTATCATATCGGATTGAGTCTTTTATGAGAACACTTGATGTATGTCTTGGTGATCAACTTTCGGGTTTCGTGACATTGGGAACCTATGCATAGGGGTTGGCACACGTTCTTGATTCTCCGGTAGAAACTTTGGGGCACTCTTTGAAGTACTTTTATGTTGGTTGGATAAATCTGAGATTGTGTGATGCATATCGTATAATCATGCCCACGGATACTTGAGGTGACAATGGAATATCTAGGTGAAATTAGGGTTTTGGTTGATTTGTATCTTAAGGTGTTATTCTAGTACGAACTCTTTTATAGATCGATCCGAAAGAATAACTTTGTGGTGGTTTCGTACCCGACCATAATCTCTACGTTTGTTCTCCGCTATTAGTGTCTTCGGAGTGACTCTTTGTTGCATGTTGAGGGATTGTTATATGATCTATCTATGTTATTATTGTAGAGAGAACTTGCACTAGTGAAAGTATGAACCCTAGGCCTTGTTTCCTATCATTGCAATACCGTTTACGCTCACTTTTACCACTTGTTACCTTTCTGTTTTTATCTTTTCGGATTACAAAAACCTATATCTACCATCTATTTTGCACTTGTATCACCATCTCTTCGCCGAACTAGTGCACCTATACAATTTACCATTGTATTGGGTGTGTTGGGGACACAAGAGACTCTTTGTTATTTGGTTGCAGGGTTGCTTGAGAGAGACCCTCTTCATCCTACGCCTCTTGCAGATTGATAAACCTTAGGTCATCCACTTGAGGGAAATTTGCTACTGTCCTACAAACATGTGCACTTGCAGGCCCAACAACGTCTACAAGAAGAAGGTTGTGTAGTAGACATCAGGGTGCAGAGAGAAATCACAGTCAACATGAGTCGCGAGGAGGATGCACTCACCCTCCCGTGGCCGCGGCTCGGTCTCTTTTCCCGGCCAGATCCTCCAGGTCTTCCTTCTGGATCGTGGAACGAATCCAGTCGCCCTGGATCCAGCCGGGCGGCAGGACGGACCTCGACGATGATCCCCCCCCCCCAACTCATCTTCTCGCCCTTCGCCGTCGCCGTCACCTTCTTCGCGCGCTCCAGGGCCGCCGTCTTGTCCTTTCCAATCGTACCAGACTGCGCACGGACGGGGCGGCGACATCGAGGGTGGAGGCGAACGCTGTGGAGAAGCAGAGGAGGAAGAAGGCACACTGTGCAAAATACATTGACCCCGACGCCTTATATAGGCCTGCTTCCGAGTGGCTGACTCGTGAGCACAAGGGATCCTGTGAAATCCCGCAACAGTCGCACGCTCGGTATGTGGCGAAAAAGGTGGCACAAGAATCGAGGCGTCCCTGCCTAATCCGTTCCATTTACCGCGGCGCTCTCTCCAAATTTCGAATCCCGTGAGATCCGGGAACGGCAGTGCAACCAATCGCGCTAAAGATTTCATACCATTCCAACACTCGAAGCATATCAGTATAAGTTCACTCGACAAACTCTGAATGGATCAAGGCGACTAAAAATTAAGTTGAAGTTTCAGCATGGTTCACCGACCCAGGTAAAATGCCTCCAAGGCATAAAAAACGAGTCGGAACCATCTTCAACCCCTTCTCCACTCGGACCTTGATCCATTCGGGGGCTAATGACGATGACATGTACCTAGGGTAGGGTAATAGGCCTGACCTAGACACCATTCCCAAGGACACTGCCCTAGAGTCAAAGGCATTCACAGTACAGCAGCATCTACCGACTGAAATCATCTAAGAGTGCAACCCACTCGACCAACAATTCCACTGGGATAACCCAATTCCATTCGACCAGGATATAATCATTCGACCATACCAGAAACCACTCGGAGTACAGAAGATCTAAAGTCACTCAGGATGGCAACGGTCAGGCGTTCACTCCGCAATCTTAATGATCATTTATATGTCTTTATTGTTGCGTTACCAGTAACGTCTCACCTTAACGTACATTGAACCCCTTGTAACATGGGCTGGCTGGGGTCCTGGCGCACTCTATATAAGCCATCCCCCTCCACTGGCACAAGGGTTCGCACCCTCTGTAACTCTCACGCATAATCCAATTGACCAAGCCTTCGGGCACCGAGACGTAGGGTTGTTACTTCCTCCAGGAAGGGTCTGAACTCGTAAACCTTGCGTGCACAATCTCACCGTAGCTAGGATCTTGCCTCCTCCTACGTACCCCCTATTGTACTGTCAGACTTACTCCCACGACAAGCGGGTGTGGCCAGAGGCGAGGGGGAGGCATTGCTTTTATAGCTGGGCGTCGTGTGCATGCGTGGCGGGAGGGGGGCGTCGCCGCGCCGCCCGTGAGGAAGCGCCGCCCGTGAGGAATCAATGGAAGGCTGACCGGCGGCAGCCTTGCCATTGATTCCCCGCGGGAAACTAAGGCATTCTGAGGACAACGAGGCGGGTGTCGCTGACTCGACGGGCCTGCAGCTCTTTCGCACCAAAATCGCTTGCCCCGACGCTCCCGGGCGCCTCCCCAGCGTGCCGGGTTCGGCCTGGATCCGCCGGCGCCAGTTTCGGCCCAAACCGGTGAAAAACGGCCTCCTGGGGCGCGACTGGGCCGATTTTGGGCGCCGGCGCTGAAAAATCTTCTGGCGGAGGGGCCTGTTGGGGGCGCGGCTGGAGATGCTCTAAGGATTTGATTGCTTGGAATATGCTGTAGAAAAGGATAAGGCTTATTGCATCTGTTGTTATCCGTTTAAGCATGGCCGAGTGGATGAAAAATCTTGTTCATGATGTCTTCTACGAATTGGGTTTTGACTGTTGAAAAAATGCAGTCTCAACATTTTGTAAGCTTGTGCGTGATCCATGTAGCATCCACAATATTTCAAAAACATCATGTGATGATTTTACAAATTAGGGGAAATTGCGAAAGTAAAAGTTACAACTTACAAAAAAGATTCACTTATCAAGTACTCCCTCCGTTCGGAATTACTTCACTCGGAAATGGATGTATCTAAAACTAAAATACGTCTAGATACATCCATTTCTGCGACAAGTAATTCCGAACGGAGGGAGTATGAAACTCGTGTGGTGGATACATCTTTGGGCATTGTAAATTATCTAGTAGTGCAAGGTGAACCATTATGTGGATACGATGATTCTTCTACTTTGAACAAGGGGAATTTCTTTAGAGATGCTTGATTGGTTCAAAGAAAGAAATGCAGATGTGAAGCTTGCATTTGATGAGCTATGTCCGAAGAATGACAAAATGACTTCTTGAGAAACTCAAAAAAATATACTTGCTTGTCATTGTGCAAATACTTTCACCAAAGCAATCAAAGAAGATATGGGTGGTTGTCTTTTCTCTATTCTTATTGACGACTCTCCTAATATGCCAGTGAAAGAACAAATGGTCGTGATTGATAGGTATGTGTTGAAGTACGTTATTGTGTTTTTTTTACTTCTGTTTTGTGATAGATGTTTTTGGCTTTTTTAGGATGATGCACGTGTATTCCATGTAGGGCAATAGGGTTCATCAAATGGTGACTTTTAGCTCTAATAATCCTTTGTATGACAAATGATTTATCTTTTCTATTGGAAAAGAAGTATCAAATTGTTGTCAGGTATTTGATGGATTAAGTTACATATATTTAGTTTGCATGATACTTTTTTCATGTAAACATACATGTATCCAAAATTATAATTGTATCATTCTAGGCAATGTCATTGGTTACGGATGTGAGAACACGTTTGATCAACTGGAGAAATGATGGTTAGGAGCCTCTCTTGGAAAAGGAAAAAGCCTTTTGCACTAAAAAGATATTTTAATATCCAATATGGTTGAAATCTTTACAAAATTGGTAAAATCAAGAAAAGCTAGACGAAACAATGTCACCGTTGATCATATTTTTTCGTGCGGACACCTTCTATGCTGCTATAGATTCAATCACCACGTAGTTTGATCATCATTCTAATGAGGTATTTTCAGAGTTACCCCAAGACTTCTCTTGTCTTGACCCTAGAGACTCGTTTTCTAATTTCAATGTGAAAAAGCTTGCTCGACTCACATGGATTTATCATGAGGCTTTCTATAATTATGAACCGAACATATAGAAGATAACCTTGATCTATTCATTATTCATATGAGAAGAACTGCTGACTTTAGAGTTTGTCATGATATTGCAAGCCTAACTAAAAACATGGTTGAACCTAAAAAGCACATCATGTTTCCTACGGTTTATTGCCTCATTATGGCATTCCTACTACAGATAGTGACAGCAACCATTGAAAAGGCCTTCTCAGCAATGAAAATCATCAAGACCGAGTTGTGCAGGAGAGATAGCAAAGATATCGCGTGCATGGCGTAGTGATTTGATGATGTGCTTGTAAATTGGGAAGCGTTTCTACCTGCCGTAGCAGGCCGCGGTTATGTGTTAATATAGGGATGGAAAAGCCCCATCCGTGGCGTACAAGAAAGGGTCATTACATACTTGAAACATACGAAACAATCTCAACAGATTCTGTATTCATCTTATCTCTACTAACCGTACAAACCATCTAGAAGATTCCAAGATATCTTAACAGCCCACCTCAATCACACCTTGGTTAAGGTGAGATTGCATCTGAAGTCTTCTAGATTTCGAACTGGTAGAGCCTTAGTGAATCCATCCGCCACCTGATCCTTTGAAGACACAAAACGAACATCAAGTAGTTTTCTTGCCACCCTTTCTCTGACAAAATGATAGTCAATTTCAATGTGCTTGGTACGTGCATGAAAGATAGGATTAGCTGACAAATAGGTTGCCCCAAGATTATCACACCATAGACATGGAGTATGTCTCGTGGGTATACCCAATTCTCTCAATAGTGACTGCACCCAAATGACTTCACCCGTTGCATTTGCCGCGATTTATACTCAGCCTCGATGCTTGAGCGAGACAACGTAGCTTGTTTCCTTGAACTCCGGAAATTAGAGTTGCACCATAAAATACTGCAAAGCCACGAGTTGATCTTCTATCATCAATACATCCTGCCTGATCGCATCGAGAAAGCACTTATGAGTAGATGAAGACTTACTAAAGTCCCGTGTTGATGGTGTTTTGACATATCTAAGAATTCTTTTTATGCTGACCAATGAACTGTAGTTGGAGCATGTAAATACTGACATACTTTATTGACTGAGAAAGAAATATCTGGTCTTGTGAGAGTCAAATATTGTAGTGCCCCAACAACGCTTCTATAGCTTGTACTATCCTCCGGTTCTAGAAGCTCACCATCAAAAGCTGAAAGTTTCTCAGTGCTTGATAGAGGTGTGGATGCAGGCTTACAGTCTTTCATGCCAACTCTGGTCAAGATTTCTGAGGCATATTTCTCCTGTGTTAACACAATGCCGTCTCCAGTTTTCTTGACCTCTATCCCAAGGAAGAAGGGTAAATCTCCCAAGTCCTTGAGTGCAAAGTCGAACCCAAATCATGTAGTAGTCTTGACATTTGCTTCACGAGAGGAGCTAGTAACAATAATGTCATCAACATATATGAGCAAAAATATTGTTACTCCGAATTTATTAAAAATAAATAATGAGGTGTCAGCCTTTGAAGGGGTAAAACCCAATTCTTGTAATCTTGAGCTTAACCGAGAGTACCACGCTCTTGGTGCTTGCTTGAGTCCATACAAGGCCTTGTCCAGCTTGCACACATGAAAGGGTGAACTTTTGTCTTCATAGCCAGGTGGTTGCCTCATGTAGACCTCTTCTTCCAAAACACCATGAAGGAACGCGTTCTGCACATCTAGCTGCCTTAGGCTCCATCTCCTGGACACAGCAATAGACAAAACAAGTCTGATAGTAGCTGCTTTAACGACTGGACTAAAAGTGTCCTCATAATCTAACCCGTACCTTTGTTTAAAGCCTTCTGCAACTAATCTAGCCTTGTATCTATCTATGCTACCATCTGCTTTCTTTTTAACTCGATACACCCATTTACAATCAATTACATTTTTACCATGACTAGCTGGAACTAGATGCCATGTTTTGTTGTTCATTAATGTCGAGTATTCGGTGTCCATTGCCTTTTTCCAGTTCATACTCTCCAATGCTTCTTGTACACTTTGCGGCTCATATTTTTTTCATACAGTACTGTACCGTCTTTTGGTTGTAGAGGCTTGTGTATCCCAGATTGGGATCGTGTACGACCGTGCACAGGAGGTTCAGCCGCAGAAGATTGGGGCGCTGCTTCAGCTGGTCCAGCTGCAGAAGATCCGGGCGCTGCAGCACCGTTGGTTGATTGCCCACTTGCCGCAGAAGATCCCGCGGGCTTAGCGGGCGAGGCCGGCCCGTCAGATCCTCCTGATCTGTTGGGCGCGGGAGAGCGATTCCCCACAGGTGAAGGCGCGCGTGGCGAGGAGTCAGCGGGGCGCGCCGTTTCTGCGGACCCACGCACCGGCGTGCATGCAGGAGACCGATTGGCCCGCGGCTGCATGCAGGAGGCGGGCGAACACACGACGCCAGTTGGTTCGCGGCTGGGTTGGGCCGATCCTGGTGCGCTGGAAGTTTCCGCTGCAGCCAGATCAGCCTTGGATCGGGCGCCCTGATCAGCACGGGATCCTGCGCCAGAATCTGCTCCGTGTCCCGTGCTTCTGTCATCTTGTACAGGATAAAATAAGGGATCACTTGCCTCCAAATTTAATCTGTTTTGGGTGAGATTTTCACCCAATTGTCTTTGTACATCTCCTGTATCCTGCACACCATCCTTTGAAGAAGTTTGGTCAGTAGCACATGCCATATTTTGAGCATCACAATTATTATCGCCCCCATGATCAAAAGATGGATTTTTGAGAAAATCGGGAAGAAGCAAAATTTCTTTCCGAAGGAGAGCTCCTGCATTTGGATGGAGTGATGCAAAGGGAAAAAGAGTCTCATCGAAGACAACATCTCGAGAAATATAAACACGGCCAGTTGACATGTCAAGACACTTAACCCCTTTGTGCCGAGGACTATAGCCTATGAAAACACACTTTTTGTATCGGAAAGATAGTTTTTGAGTGTTGTATGAGCGGAGGTTTGGCCAACAAGCACAACCAAACACCCGAAGGGATGCATAGTTAGGCTTAATATGAAAGAGGCGCTCAAAGGGAGTGTCGAAATTGATGACGCTACTGGGAAGAGTGTTGATGAGATAGGTGGCTGCTAGGAAAGCTTCATCCCAGAACTTCAACGGCATGGATGCGTTGGCAAGGAGAGCAAGACCAACTTCAACAATATGACGGTCTTTTAGATCTGTGACCCATTCATTGATGGGCATGCAAGCAGGAGACATGGTGTGATATGCCTAGTTGTTGAAAGAATGAATTTAATTTTTGGTATTCGCCTCCCCAATCAGATTGGACGGCGAGAATTTTTCCACCAAATTGACGTTCAACATGTGCTTGGAAATTTTTGAATACTTCGAATACATCAGATTTCTTTTTGATAAGGTAGATCCAAGAAAATTTACTATAATCATCGATGAAACTGACGTAATATTTGTATCTACCAACAGAAAGAGGAACATCTCCCCATACATCAGAAAAAAATAATTCAAGAGGAACAGTAGACACACTATTCGAAACTGGATAAGGTAATTGATGACTCTTTGCTCTTCGGCAAGAATCACAAACAGACTCAATGTCTAGCTTGCCATGACACGGCAACTTATTATTCCTAAGCACACGTTGAATGGTAGAAAAAGATGGATGCCCAAGTCGATCGTGCCACCGTGAAGGTGATAGCTTGATGGCACCGAAGGCTTGTTTATTGGATGTCCTATGCGGGATCAAAGGGTAAAGACCGCCTCTACATCTTCCTCGATGAAGAATTCTCCCCGTTGCTTGGTCCTTTATGAAAAAGAAAGTAGGCCAAAATTCAAGATAAGCATTGTTATCAATAGCAATTCGATGAACTGAAAGGAGATTTTTAGAGGCAGATGGGACATGCAATATATTTCGTAGATGAATTTTATCATAAGGGTTTTAATAACCGAATGCCCAATGTGGTGATATGCATACCGACCCATCTTGATGTAGACTTGATCACCACCATGGTAGTTATCACGAACCGTAAGCTTCGGAGTTCGCCGGTGATGTGGTCGATAGCACCACTATCGGCATACCAATTGGTATCTATGCCGTAGCTGGAGGTGTTGATGGAGCCGCTGTTTTCTCTTCCGGAGGGTAGTCGTCGGTGTAGCGGTACCAACAGTTTATGGCGATGTGCCCCCTTGCCACAGATCGCACACGGAGCACGGAGGCACCATTGTTGCCACCACGCCCACCCCTATTGTTGTTGTAGGAGGATGAGCACCACCACCATTGCCGCCACTGTTACCACCACCCGGTGCTGCCGCGCCGCCTCCGTCGCGACCACGAGGAGCACCCGCCATGATAGCCACCGCATCCACGAGATGCAGAATTGGCTGAGGATTTGAAGCCACCCCGTGTTCTCAGAGGAGCTCAACCCGCTGATCGAAATTGGCCATCGACCATAGAGCGCATCAAGAGAAACTGGTTCAAGACGGGCATCTAGAGCGAAACAAGAGGGTTGTACTCCATGTCAAGACCGGCTAGGATAAAGGAGACGAGCTCATCCTCGCCGATGGGTTTCCCGGCAGCTGCAAGTTCATCAGCCAGGCCCTTCATGCGAGAGAAATACGTCGGGACAGATTGATTGCCCTTCTGGGCGTTGGAGAGGGATATGCGGAGGTTGTTGATGCGAGATCGGGAGTGTGATGCAAACATGGTGGTGAGGGCGCTCCACACGGCTTCAGAGGTCTCGAGATGAAGGACATGGATGAGAACCTCCTTTGAGAGGGAATTGAGAAGATAGGAAAGGATCTGCTGATCGACCCCTACCCATGCGGTGTGGAGAGGATTCGGCACAGTCACCGTCTTTCCATCTTTGTCGGTGGAGGAGATGGTAGGCTCGGGAGCAGGCTTGCTGCCATCAAGGTAGCCATAAAGGCCAGGGCCACGAATTTGAGGAATTACTTGTGCCTTCCATAGGAGGAAGTTCTCTCTGGTGAGTTTTTCGGAAACTTGGTTGGAAAAGAGGGAAGGCGCCGCAGAGGATGAAGACGCCATTGATGGTAGATTCGAAAGCTAGATGTGGTAAGGAAGATTGGCTCTGATTACCATGTAAATTGGGAAGCGTTTCTACCTGCCGTAGCAGGCCGCGGTTATGTGTTAATATAGGGATGGAAAATCCCCATCCGTGGCGTACAAGAAAGGGTCGTTACATACTTGAAACATACGGAACAATCTCAACAGATTCGGTATTCACCTTATCTCTACTAACCGTACAAACAATCTAGAAGATTCCAAGATATCTTAACAGTGCTACATTGAGAGAGGGATATTCAAAAGTGTTGATCTTGATAAAATTAAGAGAGATTTTCAGAAGGACGGTAGGGCACTGCCATTGCCTGGGTCTTCTAGATGCCATTGAAGCTTCATTATCCATATGTTTTAGATTGCTTGTCTATTTAAATATGTTTTACATTTTCATTGTATTTTAATTATTCCGTCGAGGATCACACGGATACATTATCTGCACTGTTAGCGTCTAGCGTGTATTGACTATAATTGTTTTGTGTTAAAAAATTACTTTACAGTTCGTCCCATCCTAAATGTTTTTCATCCTCCGCCACTACACAGCACGCCGACGGCCAGGCCGTAGCCAACGCCCAGACTGCCCGCGACTACATGCACCCCGCACGCCGCATCGGCCCACGCGCACCATCTATTCCGGGCGAGCGGGATCTGCAGACTGATAAGCCACTGTGGGTCTGTGGCTGGGTCGAACTCGAACATGAGTGTGAAGCGATCGATAGCGTGGAGCCGGCGATGAGGACAAGCCGCCCTGCCGCTGCGACTGGAGCAGCATCAGGCGGAAGAGGAACGGCAAGTGCCCGATAGGACGGCGAGAGGCAGAGCTGGGCGACGTTCTCGCTAGAATTTCTTTTTTCCGATCAACTTGTCGGTAGACTTGGGAGCAGCAGTTCTGCCGTCCTTCTTGCCGCATCGGTTGCATCCTGAGTGGCGGTGTCGTCGTTGTCCAGCTGATGCAGCACTGTCGTCGCCCGACGCGGGCGATAACTTGCGCAGTTGTGGTCGAGGCCAATAGCTCCTGTGCGACGTTTTTTATGTGAATTGGCTAGAGTGCGACGTTGTTCGAGCAAATGGCTGTGGTGCGACACATTTGAGCAGTTAAATAGGCCAGGGCCACAAGGGGTGTTAAATGTGGTTAAATTGGTCGTCAACCAAGCCCGTTTATGTTAGGACATGTGGGTCCAACTTAATTGCTCCTCAAAACAGCTGACCGTGCCCTGCCGCCCGACCGTGCCGGGCCCGCCACTCTGCCCCCTCCCCCCCCTTCTTCTCCGGTGGTGGCGGATCTTGCGTTCTCAACGGCGGCGGCGGAGCCCTCGTTCTCAATGGCGGCGGAGCCTTCGTCCTCAAAAAATGGTGAGTGAGAACACTAGTCTCCCTCCCGTTCCTCTCTCGGCCCCGTAGATCTCAGCCCGTTTCCTCTGTTTTCGCTTGTTGAATCGATAGGTTGTGAGGGGAGCCCGTGGGCATCTTGAGATGGAGCCGCCAGATTCAACTTCAATAGGTAATGCTCCTCTCTCGATCCAATTTTGCATGCAATTAGGGCCTAGTCTGCTCTTTGTCACGGGCTCACACCGTCCGCCACTAACGAGAGGGATGCCGCTCGGACCTTGAATTGACGGTCAATTTCTTTCCATCAAAGGCAAAATTAGTTGATGGTAGCATTCAGAACATTGAGAGAGACACAATTGTTAAATGGGAGGTTGAGTTTACAGAGATTGATCCACAAGTTCTACGTAACATGGGAGAGAAGGCAGGTGAAGAAATGGGTGGAAAATATTGGGGAGAAAGTTGTTTGGGGTCGAGCAAGAAGTATCACTGCTATTGCGGTTTGATGATTGGAAAGGAGAGTATGTGAGAATGGAAGATGGTGAACAGATTGTTGATGAAATCGATCGGCAAAACGGCTGGACAAGCAAACGAGCTAATTTTTTTTTGAGCTGGTTGATCTGAATATTTTTTCAAGGTTGGATATGTGCCATCACAATTGGCTGCACGATGGTAGATGATGACCGGGCTACACAGAGGCCATTGATTCCCATGTGTACTAAACTTACAATAATAGCCAAGAGGGACGGTGGTGAACTGAAACTGAAACTACAAAGAATCGTTGATTGGAATGTAGTTGAATTAGATGAGCCTCTTGATTTGGTCATTGCACCAATGCTCGACATTGAGATGGCCAAACTTTTGGCATTCGATCGATGACAGAGATAAGCGGAGAGGGAGAATCTAGTTTTCCTGCTAATGTTGATGAAGATGTAGATGGACAATTGATGGAACAAGCTGCGGATGAAGTAGATGATGCACATGATGATGAGTCGGTGCATGTGTATGACAAAGAAAACCCTGTCATTGAAGTAGGCATGTTGTTCCCAAGCATGAATGAGTTTAGGATGTGTTTCAAGACTTATGCGAGGAAACATGAGTTTGATGCCAAGACTGTTTGGACTGATAGGAAGAAGTTTTATGCGAGGTGCAGAGGATTTGATGGTAGTGTCAAGCCTTGCAAGTGGTACATATCTGCTAGACTGCAACTTTGATGGAAATCTTGTCGGGGTTAACCAAATCCCCAATCAACATACTTGTATTACAAGTTCACAGAGAGTATCAACCATGACATCACAACTTTGGGTTGCGAAAAGATCACCCCAATTTTAGCCAAAACACCAAACACTATGCTAAGAAACTCAAAGTAGACTTGGAAAAGATGTACCCCATTAAACTGAAATATACCACTGTGTGGAAGGCAAAACAAAGGACAATGAAAAATTTATATGGTGATTGGGCAAATACATTTAGGATGCTTTACAACTTCAAAGCAGAGGTGGAAAAGAGGTCACTGGTAGTGTTGTGGAGATAGATACAGAGGTATCACCAAAGGTGAAGTCAAGTTCTCCAAGTTTTTATGGCTTTGAAGCCTTGCATAGATGGCTTCAAAGCGGTACCGTCCATATTTGAGCATAGACTCATCATTTTGACAGCAAGTGGAATGGTCAGGTTGGCAGCATGCAATGCTCTAGATGGACACAACTGGATGTTTCCTATTGTTGTTGGCTTGTTTCAATCGAAACCGAGGCTTCATGGACATGGTTCATGATCCAGTTGAAAAAGATGCCTAGGGCCAGTGTCACCTTTGGCTATACACATAGATGCATGTAAGGGGCTTGAAAATTCAGTGAAAATGTTTTCCCACATGCTGAGCAGAGGGAGTGCTTCGGTCACTTGTGGATGAATTTGATCAAAAATTTAGAGGAGATGAATTTGGGCGCATGTGGCCAGCAGCAAGATCTTACACTAGACAGACACACCAATATCATCTTGATAAGATAATGGCAGCATGTGATGAGTTTGGTCCATGGCTGAACACCTACCATTCTTTGTTATGGTGCAGTCAAGATTCAACACTACCATCAAGTGTGACCACATCAACAACAATTTGGCGAGAGTTTCAACAACAAGGTGAAGGAGTTAAAAGATTTGCTGTGCATGACATGGTTGACCAAATCAGGATCATGCTCATGCGGTTGTAGGAATTGAGAAGAAGGATAGGTGATTGTCTCGCAAGTTGATAAGCTTCCAGCGAGAAGGTACAACAGGTGGTCAATAGGAGTAGAAGTCTTTCACATTTGTTTGTTGAAAATCATCACCTTGGGGTGCTGAAGTTAGAGATAACAAAACTGGAAGGAGACATGTTGTTAACACTGAATTGCATGATTGCACTTGCCTCGAGTGGAAACACACTGGTAAACCATGTGAGCATGCCATTCTTTTCTTAGCATCCCAACCAAGATAAACATGCACCCATATCTGCATGAATATTATTCGGTAGCAAGATTCAAAGCTGCATATGCTACTCCAATTCCAGCACTTACAGATCAGTCTCGGTGGCTGAAGTGGACATTGAATTTTCCATGTGTCCTCCTTGACGAAAAGAAAGGTCTGGCAGGCCTAAACAGAGTAGATTCAAGGCATGGTTTGAGAAAGGTGGGAGTAGTAAGAAGGAAAGAAAGATGAAAAGCCAAAAGGGCCCAAAAGGTAACAAAAACAGATGCAAGTTGTGCCAGAACTTGGGCACAGTGGGATCTGTCAAATGCCGTTACACTCTGATAAGCCAAAGTATGTTCTTGTTTATTTGTCTGTGTTTTGATTTGGTGCTTTTTCCAATTACTATATTTATAACATTTTCTGCACAGGAGGAAGCGAGCAAGTCAGCCCCTTGTTGTTGAACAGTGTTGGCCAACAAAAAAGCAAGAGTCAATGGCGGTAGAAAGAAGAGAAGTGTGCTGAGCCTGAGCGGTCAAGAAAATCCTGCTGCAGATCAACATTCAGATCAAGAAACTGATGTGGAGGTGCACACCAAGAAACTGAACTTGAGCGTGTCGAGGTTCAGATCAAGAAACTGAACCTAAGCGTGTCGAGGTTCAGATCAAGAAACCCATGTTGAGGTACACACCAAAGAAACTGAAACTGGTGTCAACATTGAGACCAAAGCACCGATCACGAGGGTATTGGCGAGGTGTTGAAAAGACTAGTGAAGAAAACCAAGATGATCAGTGAACTTGTGTGTGTAGTAGAACCAAAAATAAGAAGGGCTAAGGCGAAGAAGGGCACACGACGTGGCGGAAGAAGTAGAACAGAGAACAGTTTGAAAATTTGGGGCATGTAATAATATTTGTAACTTGGTGTGTCTTGGTAGTCACTATGTATCCCCATATTTCTATTCGAACTTGTTTGTCTAAACCAGCCAAATAAAATTCAAATTTAAATTTAAATTTGGGCTATTGATGTTTTAGTGCTATCTAAAGTACCTCAACTGAAATATGTTTGCTTGCTGATCATTCCGAGCCCTTTTGGTAAGTTGAACTCATAGTCATGAAAAGTGTGTTTCAAATGACCTCCAAAGGTAGGGTAAACGACCTCATATTTAAGCAAGTTCTTTTGGCACCTTGTCTAAACCAGCCAAATGATTTTTCTACACATCTATTCTACCTATATAGTGTAAATCTAAAGTCTCACTATTTATTGAATTAATTTTCTATTTTTTCTTTTCTTTTGAAAAACAAGGTTTAATAGAAAATTATATATAAAACAAGTTTAAAACATGAAAATGAGAAAAGTAAGTTCAGATCTTTCTTAGTCAATCCAAAATGAAGTTTTGGTGAGGTTTTCACACTTTTCATTTTCAAAACTCCACCTACTCTTGGGCGCTTTTCTCTCTCCCTTGAACTCCATACTACATTGTTTGAGGAATGACAATTTTGTGAAGGATTTTTCGTAAAAATGTATGTAAACCATATTTATATTTTTTTCTCGTTAATATACGACATAATAAGACTATGTGCGCAAGTTTTATATTTTTTTGATTTTTTTTGAATAAATTATGTTCAACCCTATTCAGTCAAAACCTCTCAAAACCCCTCAAAACCCCTCTCAAAACCCCTCAAAACCCCGCACACTACCTGGTCGTCGATCGTTGTGCGTGGACGGTTGAGATCAGGCGCTAGGGTTAGCTACAGTGTGTAGCGATCCGCATGAGACGCGCTGATTGGTTGACGCGGTGGGGTTTGGATTAGCCTCTCTCGTTGGAGCATCAGGACCGTTCATTTGAATCCAACGGCAAGAGTTGACGCGGTGCATGGAACAAGCCTACGCAGTGCCCTTTCCATCGTTGCATGCGTGCCCGTGCCTACCCGCAGCATGCATGCCCACCCGCAGGACTGCGCCCGTGCGTTGCATGCATGCCTCGACGTAGCCTGCTCCGCCAACCCTATCAACGCAGTAACCTATCGCATGCCTACCATTAGAACCAATGCAGCGTCGCATCAAAGCATGCACCCGGCCACAATGCAGCAGCCCGATGAAGACAACCAAAAAGCCAACGCTGCATGGCGTGGTGTGCACGCCAGCATGGCGTGCTCCTCTTTGAGGACGCATAATCTTGGCATGGGGTATCGATGTGGGTATCGATGCGCAGTTCAAATGGCGTGCTGCCCGTTACAAGATGGGCAAAAGAAGGCATCCATTATTGTCACGTCTCCCATCGACCGAACCTTGCCCTCTAGCCAGGCCCTAGCAAGATGAGCAAATTAATGGGCAACCGCATGCATGCACGGGCGGCACACGCAGAGAACCCGGGAAGGCGTGTCCCTTGACCCATGATGGCACAGACGCAGTCGTGAGCCCGTCCCCTTGACCCGCGACCGGTGGCACGAAGCGTCGCGATCCGCTTCCCACGGCCACGCCGTGTACACACTTTCATTGGGGCGCCACCAAACGCCGCCGCCCATTAATTCTAGGGTTTCGACGGGTGAAACCACGTCGCACTTGGGCTATTTAAGCCGGGCACTATCGTCCTCTCCTCCTCATCCATCATACCCCATCCTCTGCCTCCTCGCCCTTCTTCTTCCTTCTCCATCAAACCCGACCGAGCACTCGAGCCACCCCGCCACCATGCAGTACACCGCCCCCACCTACAGCTTCCCCCCAACCGTGCCGGAAAGGCTCTACCCGGCCGGAGTGTATGTAGAGAGAACCCTTAGGGTTTGGGCGATCTCGAGGTGGAGGGGCGCAAGGGAGTTAACGGAGTTCTTCCTTGCGTCCGGCTTCCGCCACCTCCCCCGCGGCTCTCCTCGGATGTACCATGTTGAGGAGGTCAACCACAACGGCGTTGTGGTTGGGCTCCTCGCCACGTTCACTAACCCTTTCGATGCTTTCCATCTCCTCGGGCGAGCGTATTGGGTTGGTTGTGAGTTCATAGCTTTCACCACCTACAATATCTTCACCGACTTCCAGAGCATCTTCCTGTTGGAAATATGCCCTAGAGGCAATAATAAAAGCATTATTGTTATATTTCCTTGTTCATGATAATTGTCTTTATTCATGCTATAACTGTATTATCCGGAAATCGTAATACACGTGTGAATACATAAGACTACAATACGTCCCTAGTAAGCCTCTAGAAGACTAGCTCGTTGGTCAATAGATAGTCATGGTTTCCTGACTATGGACATCAGATGTCATTGACAACGGGATCACGTCATTAGGAGAATGACGTGATGGACAAAGACCCAATCCTAAGCATAGCACAAGATCGTGCAGTTCGTTTTGCTAGAGCTTTTCCAATGTCAAGTATCTCTTCCTTAGACCGTGAGATCGTGTAACTCCCGGATACCGTAGGAGTGCTTTGGGTGTATCAAACGTCACAACGTAACTGGGTGACTATAAAGGTGCACTACGGTATCTCCAAAAGTGTCATTGGGTTGACACGGATCGAGACGAGGATTTGTCACTCCGTATGATGGAGAGGTGTCACTTTGGGCCCACTCGGTAGTGCATCATCATATTGAGCTCAAAGTGATCAAGTGTCCGGTCACGGGATCATGCATTACTGATGCGAGTAAAGTGACTTGCGATAACGAGACTGAGCGAGGTATTTGGATACCGACGATCGAGTCTCGGAAAGTAACATACCGTCTGACAAAGGGAATAGTATACGGGGTTGCTTGAATCCTTGACATCGTGGTTCATCCGATGACATCATCGAGGAGCATGTGGGAGCCAACATGGGTATCCAGATCCCGCTGTTGGTTATTGACCTGAGATCGTCTCGGACATGTCTGCATGTCTCCCGAACCCGTAGGGTCTACACACTTAAGGTTCGGTGACGCTAGGGTTATTAGGAAGACAAGTATGTGATTACCGAATGTTGTTCGGAGTCTCGGATGAGATCCCGGACGTCACGAGGAGTTCCGGAATGATCCAGAGGTAAAGATTTATATATGGAAAGTGGTTAAACGGACTCGGAAAGTTTCGGGGTATCTGGTAATGTACCGGGCCACGGGAGGGTTCCGGAGGTCCACTGGAGGGGCCACCTCCCGGGGCCACATGGGCTAAGTGGGAGAGGAGCCAGCCCCGGTGGGCTGGGCGCCTCCCACCTAGGCCCATGCGGCTAGGGCATGGGGAGGAAACCCTAAAGGGCCCCCTAGCTTGGTGGGCAAGCCACCCTCCCTCCTCCCTTTGGCCTCCGCCCCATCTAGGGTTCCCCTAGATGGCCGGCCCCTGCCCTCTCCTCCTATAAATAGAGGGGTGGGGGAGGGCTGCACACACCATTGAAGGCGCAGCCCTCCCTCCCAACACCTCTCTTTCTCCACGCGAGCTTGGCGAAGCCCTGCCGGAGAACTGCCAGACCAACCGCACCACGCCGTCGTGCTGCCATTGGAGTTGTCTTCCTCAACCTCTCCTTCATCCTTGCTGGATCAAGACGGAGGAGACGCCATCGTCCCGCACGTGTGTTGAGCGCGAGGTGCTGTCCGTTCAGCACTTGGTCATCGGTGATCGGAATCACGTTGGGAACGACTCCATCATCACCACTCCCTCGAGCGCTTCCGTACTCGATCTACAAGTGGTATGTAGATGCAAACTCTCTCTCTTGACTCGTTGTTAGATGAACTCATAGATAGATCTTGGTGAAACCGTAGGAAAAATTTTAATTTTCTGCAACGTTCCCCAACAAAGGGCATCATGAGCTAGGTCTATGCGTAGTTCTCTATTGCACGAGTAGAACACAATATAGTTGTGGGCGTGGATCTTGTCAACTTACTTGCCGTTACTAATCTTATCTTGCTTCCGCGGTATTGTGGGATGAAGCGGCCCGGACCAACCTTACACGCGCTTCGTGAGACCGGTTCCACCGACTAACATGCACTAGTTGCATAAGGTGGCTGGCGGGTGTCTGTCTCTCCTACTCTAGTTGGAGCGGATTCGATGAAAAGGGTCCTTATGAAGGGTAAATAGAAGTTGACAAGATCACGTTGTGGTTATTCGTAGGTAAGAAAACGTTCTTGCTAGAACCCAATTGCAGCCACGTAAAAGATGCAACAACAATTAGAGGACGTCTAACTAGTTTTTGCAGCAATTGTCATGTGATGTGATATGGCCAAGTTGTGATGAATGATGAATGACATATTGTGATGTATGAGATCATGTTCTTGTAATAGGAATCACGACTTGCATGTCGATGAGTATGACATCCGGCAGGAGCCATAGGAGTTGTCTTTATTTTGTATGACCTGCGTTCATTGAAGAACGCCATGTAACTTACTTTACTTTATTGCTAAACGCGTTAGCCATAGAAGTAGAAGTAGTCGTTGGCGTGACAACTTCATGGAGGCACAATGATGGAGATCATGATGATGGAGATCATGGTGTCATGCCGATGACAAGATGATCATGGAGCCCCGAAGATGGAGATCAATGGAGCTTGATGATAATGGCCATATCATGTCACTACTATATAATTGCATGTGATGTTTATTATGTTTATGCATCTTGTTTACTTAGAACGACGGTAGTAAATAAGTTGATCCCTTACAACAATATCAAGAAGTGTTCTCCCCTAACTGTGCACCGTTGCTAAAGTTAGTCGCTTCTAAACACCACGTGATGATCGGGTGTGATGGATTCTTACGTTCACATACAACGGGTGTAAGACAGATTTACACACGCAAAACACTTAGGGTTAACTTGACGAGCCTAGCATGTACAGACATGGCCTCGGAACACGGAGACCAAAAGGTCAAACACGAGTCGTATGGAAGATACGATCAACATGAGAATGTTCACCGACGATGACTAGTCCGTCTCACGTGATGATCGGACACGGCCTAGTCGACTCGGATCGTGTAACACTTAGATGACTAGAGGGATGTCATATCTGAGTGGGAGTTCATTCAATAATTTAATTAAGATGAACTTAATTATCATGAACTTAGTCTAAAGTTTTTTGCAAAATATGTCTTGTAGATCAAATGGCCAACGCTCATGTCAACATGAACTTCAACGCGTTCCTAGAGAAAACCAAGCTGAAAGATGATGGCAGCAACTATACGGACTGGGTCCGGAACCTGAGGATCATCCTCATAGCTGCCAAGAAGGCATATGTCCTAGAAGCACCGTTAGGTGACCCACCTGCTCTCCAAAGACTGCAAGACGA
This sequence comes from Aegilops longissima, assembly GCA_021605205.1. Classification (NCBI taxonomy): domain Eukaryota; kingdom Viridiplantae; phylum Streptophyta; class Magnoliopsida; order Poales; family Poaceae; genus Aegilops; species Aegilops longissima. The sequence continues at coordinate 509,796,463 of CM038681.1, forward strand.
TTTGAACGCTTGGCAGAGCACGCATCGATGATTACTCCCTCGTTCAGTGCGGCATGCTTTACAGCTTAGAACCGGGGCTCCAAAAGCGTTTTGAGCAACACGGAGCATATGAGATGTTCCAAGAGCTGAAACTAGTTTTCCAAGATCATGCCCGGGTCGAGAGATATGAAGTCTCCGACAAGTTCTACAGTTGTAAGATGGAGGAAAACAGTTCTGTCAGTGAGCACATACTCAAGATGTCTGGGTTGCACAGCCGCCTGTCCCAGATGGAGATTAACCTCCCGGACGAGGCGGTCATTGACAGAATCCTTCAGTCGCTCCCACCAAGCTACAAGAGCTTCGTGATGAACTACAACATGCAGGGGATGGTAAAGACCATTCCTGAAGTGTTCTCTATGCTGAAGTCAGCAGAGGTTGAAATCAAGAAAGAACATCAAGTGTTGATGGTCAATAAGACCACTAAGTTCAAGAATGGCAAGGGCAAGAAGAACTTCAAGAAGGACGGCAAGGAGGTTGCCGCGCCCGGTAAGCAAGTTGCCGGGAAGAAGTCAAAGAATGGACCCAAACCCGAGACTGAGTGCTTTTATTGCAAGGGGAGGGGTCACTGGGAGCGGAACTGTCCCAAATACTTAGCGGACAAGAAGGCCGGCAACACCAAAGGTATATTTGATATACATGTAATTTATGTGTACCTTACCAGTGCTCGTAGTAACTCCTGGGTATTTGATATCGGTGCCGTTGCTCATATTTGTAACTCACAGCAGGAGCTGCGGAATAAGCGGAGACTGGCGAAGGACGAGGTGACGATGTGCGTCAGGAATGGTTCCAGAGTCAATGTGATCGCCGTCGGCACGCTACCTCTTCATTTACCTACGGGATTAGTCATGAACCTTAATAATTGTTATTTGGTGCCAAGTTTGAGCATGAATATTGTATCTGGATCTCGTTTAATGCGAGATGGCTACTCATTTAAATCCGAGAATAATGGTTGTTCTATTTATATGAGAGATATGTTTTATGGTCATGCTCCAATGGTTAATGGTTTATTCTTAATGAATCTCGAGCGTAGTATTACACATATTCATAGCGTGAATACCAAAAGATGTAAAGTTGATAACGATAGTTCCACATACTTGTGGCACTGCCGCCTTGGTCACATTGGTGTCAAGCGCATGAAGAAGCTCCATGCTGATGGACTTTTGGAGTCTTTAGATTATGAATCATTTGACACATGCGAACCATGCCTCATGGGCAAGATGACCAAGACTCCGTTTTCCGGAACAATGGAGCGAGCAACCAACTTGTTGGAAATCATACATACCGATGTAAAGCGGTCCAATGAGCATTGAGGCTCATGGAGGATATCGTTATGTTCTCACTCTCACAGATGACTTGAGTAGATATGGGTATGTCTACTTGATGAAACACAAGTCCGAGACCTTTGAAAAGTTCAAGGAATTTCAGAATGAAGTAGAGAATCAACGTGACCGAAAGATAAAATTCTTACGATCGGATCGTGGAGGAGAATATTTAAGTCACGAATTTGGTACACACTTAAGAAAATGTGGAATCGTTTCACAACTCACGCCGCTGAACACCTCAACAGAACGGTGTGTCCGAACGTCGAATCGCACTCTATTGGATATGGTGCGGTCTATGATGTCTCTTACCGATTTACCGCTATCATTTTGGGGATACGCCTAGAGACAGCTACATTCACTTTAAATAGGGCACCGTCTAAATCCGTTGAGACGACACCGTATGAATTATGGTTTGGGAAGAAACCTAAGCTGTCGTTTCTAAAAGTTTGGGGATGCGATGCTTATGTCAAGAAACTTCAACCTGAAAAGCTCGAACCCAAGTCGGAAAAATGCGTCTTCATAGGATACCCTAAGGAAACCATAGGGTATACCTTCTACTTAAGATCCGAGGGCAAGATCTTTGTTGCCAAGAACGGATCCTTTCTGGAAAAAGAGTTTCTCTCGAAAGAAGTAAGTGGGAGGAAAGTAGAACTCGATGAAGTACTACCTCTTGAACAGGATAGTAGTGCAGCTCAGGAAAATGTTCTTGAGATGCCTACACCAACTGAAGAGGAAAATAATGATGATGATCAAGGTACTTCGGATCAAGTTGCTACTGAACCTCGTAGGTCCACAAGGACACGTTCCGCACCAGAGTGGTATGGCAACCCTGTCCTGGAAATCATGTTGTTATACAACGGTGAACCTTCGAACTATGAAGAAGCGATGGCGGGCCCAGATTCCAACAAATGGCTAGAAGCCATGAAATCCGAGATAGAATCCATGTATGAAAACAAAGTATGGACTTTGACTGACTTGCCCGATGATCGGCGAAATATAGAAAACAAATGGATCTTTAAGAAGAAGACGGACGCGGATGGTAATGTCACCATCTATAAAGCTCGACTTGTCGCTAAGGGTTATCGGCAAGTTCAAGGGATTGACTACGATGAGACTTTCTCTCCGTAGCGAAGCTTAAGTCCGTCCGAATCATGTTAGCAATTGCCGATACTATGATTATGAGATATGGCAGATGGACGTCAAAACAGCGTTCCTTAACGGTTATCTTAAGGAAGAGCTGTATATGATGCAGCTGGAAGGTTTTGTCGATCCTAAGAATGATGACAAAGTATGCAAGCTCCAGCGATCCATTTATGGGCTGGTGCAAGCATCTCGAGTTGGAACATTCGCTTTGATGAGATGATCAAAGCGTTTGGTTTATGCGAGACTTATGGAGAAGCCTGCGTTTACAAGAAAGTGAGTGGGAGCTCTGTAGCATTTCTCATATTATATGTAGATGACATACTTTTGATGGGAAATGATATAGAATTCTTGGACAGCATTAAGGCCTACTTGAATAAGTGTTTTCAATGAAGGACCTTGGAGAAGCTGCTTATATATTAGGCATCAAGATCTATAGAGATAGATCGAGACGCCTCATAGGTCTTTGACAAAGCACATACCTTGATAAGATTTTGAAGAAGTTCAAAATGGATCAATCCAAGAAGGGTTCTTGCCTGTATTGCAAGGTGTGAGATTGAGCTCAGCTCAATGCCCGACCACGACAAAAGATAAAGAAGAGATGAGTGTCATCCCCTATGCCTCAGCCATAGGATCTATTATGTATGCCATGCTGTGTACCGGACCTGATGTAAACCTTGCCGTAAGTTTGGTAGGAAGGTACCAAAGTAATCCCGCAAGGAACACCGGACAGCGGTCAAGAATATCCTGAAGTACCGAAAAGGACAAAGGACATGTTTCTCGTTTATGAAGGTGACGAAGAGCTCGTCGTAAGGGTTACGTCGACGCTTAGCTTCGACACGATCTGATGACTCTAAGTCACAAACCGGATACGTGTATATGTTGAATGGTGGAGCGAGAAGCTGGTGCAGCTGCAAGCGAAGCGTCGTGGCGGGATCTACATGTGAAGCGGAGTACATGGCAGCCTCGGAGGCAGCGCATGAAGCAATTTGGGTGAAGGAGTTCATCACCGACCTAGGAGTCATACCCAATGCGTCGGGGCCGATCAAACTCTTCGTGACAACACCGGAGCTATTGCCCTTGCCAAGGAGCCCAGGTTTCACAAGAAGACAAGGCACATCAAGCGTCGCTTCAACTCCATCCGTGAAAATGTTCAAAATGGAGACATAGAAATTTGTAAAGTGCACACGGATCTGAATGTCGCAGATCCGTTGACTAAACCTCTTCCACGGGCAAAACATAATCAACACCAGAACTCTATGGGTGTTCGATTCATCACAATGTAACTAGATTATTGACTCTAGTGCAAGTGGGAGACTGTTGGAAATATGCCCTAGAGGCAATAATAAAAGCATTATTATTATATTTCCTTGTTCATGATAATTGTCTTTATTCATGCTATAACTGTATTATCCGGAAATCGTAATACACGTGTGAATACATAAGACTACAATACGTACCTAGTAAGCCTCTAGAAGACTAGCTCGTTGGTCAACAGATAGTCATGGTTTCCTGACTATGGACATCAGATGTCATTGACAACGGGATCACGTCATTAGGAGAATGACGTGATGGACAAAGACCCAATCCTAAGCATAGCACAAGATCGTGTAGTTCGTTTTGCTAGAGCTTTTCCAATGTCAAGTATCTCTTCCTTAGACCGTGAAATCGTGTAACTCCCGGATACCGTAGGAGTGCTTTGGGTGTATCAAACGTCACAACGTAACTGGGTGACTATAAAGGTGCACTACAGGTATCTCCAAAAGTGTCTGTTGGGTTGACACGGATCGAGATAGGGATTTGTCACTCCGTATGACGGAGAGGTGTCACTGGGCCCACTCGGTAGTGCATCATCATATTGAGCTCAAAGTGGTCAAGTGTCTGGTCACGGGATCATGCATTACGGTACGAGTAAAGTGACTTGCCGATGCTTGAGACTGAACGAGGTATTGGGATACCGACGATCGAGTCTCGGGCAAGTAACATACCGTCTGACAAAGGGAATAGTATACGGGGTTGCTTGAATCCTCGACATCGTGGTTCATCCGATGACATCATCGAGGAGCATGTGGGAGCCAACATGGGTATCCAGATCCCGCTGTTGGTTATTGACCTGAGATCGCCTCGGACATGTCTCAAGATGTCTCCCGAACCCGTCGGGTCTACACACTTAAGGTTCGGTGACGCTAGGGTTATTAGGAAGACAAGTATGTGATTACCGAATGTTGTTTGAAGTCCCGGATGAGATCCCGGACGTCACGAGGAGTTCGGAATGATCCGGAGGTAAAGATTTATATATGGAAAGTGGTTAAACGGACTCGGAAAGTTTGGGTATACTGGTAATGTACCGGGGCCAGCGGGAGGGTTCCGAAGTCCACGGAGGGGCCACCCCTCCGGGGCCACATGGGCTAAGTGGGAGGGAGCCAGCCCTGGTGGGCTGGGCGCCTCCCACCTAGGCCCATGCGGCTAGGGCATGGGGAGGAAACCCTAAAGGGGCGCCCAGCTTGGGGGCAAGCCACCTCCCTCCTCCCCTTTGGCCGCCGCCCCCATCTAGGGTTCCCCCTAGATGGCCGGCCCCCCTTGCCCTCTCCTCCTATAAATAGAGGGGTGGGGGGGGGGGAGGGCTGCACACACCGTTGAAGGCGCAGCCCCTCCCCTCCCCAACACCTCTCTTTCTCCACGCGAGCTTGGCGAAGCCCTGCCGGAGAACTGTCGTACCAACTGCACCACGCCGTCGTGCTGCCATTGGAGTTGTCTTCCTCAACCTCTCCTTCATCCTTGCTGGATCAAGACGGAGGAGACGCCATCGTCCCGTACGTGTGTTGAACGCGGAGGTGCTGTCCGTTCAGCACTTGGTCATCGGTGATCGGAATCACGTTGGGAACGACTCCATCATCACCACTCCCTCGAACGCTTCCGTACTCGATCTACAAGTGGTATGTAGATGCAAACTCTCTCTCTTGACTCGTTGCTTAGATGAACTCATAGATAGATCTTGGTGAAACCGTAGGAAAAATTTTAATTTTCTGCAACGTTCCCCAACACTTCCCCAACAACGGTGTTATGCACACACTCCCGTACCCCATCAACAACGGGGAGGAGTGAAGGACGGCGCCCGGAGGAGCGAGGTGGCGTTGTTCCCCCGGAGGAGGAGGAGAAGAAGAGCCCCAAGAAGAACCCGCGTTTGGTGCCCCCCGATCTATCTAGCTTATCGTATTAGTTTTTTTTAAGTAGTAATCGTTATTGTATTAGTATTTTAAGTTGTAAGGCTATCATGGAGTTGTAAGGTTATCGTGGAACTATGGGTTGCTACTATATATATTGTGTGTTTCGTGCTATTATTTGAAGATTGCTATGGGTTGTTCTTGCTTATTATTTGTGTATTGCTATGGGTTGCTACGAGCCCGGGTTGCTACACCTCAATCTCACCACACACACCATCTTCAAAATATTGGCCAAATCATGGACATGCAACTAGGAGCCCCATGCAAACCCACTATGGACATGCCACTAGGAAATGCAAACTAATTTACTTCATGCAACTCATTTAGTTCATGGAATCGTAGACATGCATAAAAACAATTAACATTTGGTTTTATTGCATCAAAAAATGATCCATCACAAAACTTAGTGCAAGAAAAAGGCCAAAGTAAAAATAAGTAACATTTTATTTGCCGAAGTTAGAGGTGGGCTGGTGGCCCTACGCGGGCGGGCTGGTCTCTATTTTGGGCATGGTTATTTTCTCAGGGCCCATTTTCTCACGGCCCAACATCTATTCGGCAGCCCAGTTTTGTTTTTTTTACTAGAAACTGAATTTGAGTGTGTACTCTGTTAACTGAAGAACAAAAACAGAGGAAACAGAGCATGAACACTGAATAGGGCACCTGAGAATATCAGTACAATAATTCAAGCAAGTTTTGCTTCACACGAATTCAAGTTCATCTAACAAATGATCCCTGGCTAACTCAAACTACTGGGCACCCCTGAAACTAGCTGACTAACTAACTGAAACTATAACAAATTCTAGCGATTGATGAACATCAAGTAAAATAAACCCATAGCAATGACACAACCATAAAATGCTCCGCCATCTTATTTGCTTGCTGCTTCAAATTGATCGAGATGCTTTAGTTGCTTGCCGATTTTCTTCAATTCACACTTCAGTTCTGCACTATGCATCATCGGATCGGCTCTGTCCGCCAAATTGGGGCTTGTTCCACGGCAAGCCGCCCCCAAAATTGAGCTCTTGGGTTGGGGTTGATCCCTCCAATTTCAACCTTAATTTCAACATATTCATCGAGCCACTCAAAATGCCCACATTTCTTCAGAACCTGAAAACAGGGGTCAAGCGGCGCATGAATCCTAGATCCACCACCCAGATCCACCGCCCTAATTCGAGGGAAAAGAAAGAAATCGGGAGAAATTAGACCATAGAATTGGTCAAGAACACAGATCTAACCTGCCCCGGCTGTGGCTTGCTCAAACATTTCACAAACTCGCGCCCACGGTTGCCATTTTCTTCCCTCACACAAGTCAAACGCTTCAGAGGCTCCATGCGCGGGCAATCGGGGCATCTTGCCAACGACAATGGACCATACTGCGCCCATGATTGGCGGGTGGCCGAAGTCGAGCTAGACATCACTCGCCGGCGGCGCGCTTCGTTGCCGGAGCAGAGGAAGAAGGTGGGAAAGGAAAGGGGCAGGACAAGCAATGGAGGGGGCGGGCTGGCTCGGGCTCGTGGCTGGCTTGGGTCGGGGCACGCTGATGAGCACGGGCATGCTTGTGTGGATAAGTTGTGGGTCCCACCCGCATGCGAGTAACTGGTGGGTCCCGCGTGTCATAACTCAAATCGCTAACCCCTCGTGTTTTTCATTTCACGGGTAAACAGAGCCATGTCGCATTGGAGCTATTTACACGCTCAAGTGTGTCACATCACAGCCATTCAGTCGAACAACGTCGCACTCAAGCAAATTCACATAAAAAACGTCGCACAGGAGCTATTGGCCCGTTGTGGTCGTGGGTGGACGGCGGCGTCACGCGCTCCCGAAGCTCAGCTAGATGCTACGTGCGCTGCCACCATTGCACGGCGGCCCCTGCAACAGCTTCGTTCACCTTGCCGTGCGCATCCTCGATGGCTTTCATGCATGGCTCTCGTGCTCTCGATCAAGCCTCCATGGAATGGTCCAAATGAGATCGTGAGCGAGAGGGCTGGACCATGCCTTGTGCCCGTTTTTTCCCCTCCAATACCGCATGCGAGCTGAGACGAGCGAGTGGCCAGGAAGGAGCTAACCGCTATCGTGGAAGAAAGCTGGCTAACGGGTCAAGTATGGCTGACTCACGTTGGATAAACTTGCGTCGAGCCGAGCAGCCGGCTAATCAGAACGCACAAAAAAAACATTTTTAGGGGTAAAAAGTGGAGCAGCTTGCATAAACTGGGCAAAAGAAAGAACATTTGAGAAAACATGTCACAAACCTAAAACTTAAGGGTGAAAATGAAATTAACTCGTAATTTAATGCCCGCGGCTCATTTCCAATCTTTTCTTTATACGAAAGAATCCAGGTAGATGATGTGGAGATTACACCCCAAGAACTCCATTAAATGCACGTATATATGGACGAGAATGGTTAGTATTTATTAATTACGTTGGAAGAATGAAAGACGCGTAAAAGGGAAGAAACATGGGAACATCATGCTCTGTGTCTGCATGCGCTCCCACCCCGTCCCAACTTCGATTAGCTGATGAAAAAAAAAATCTTTCCGATATTTCCTGGGTTACAATTAATTTGAATAATAACAACCTACCACATATACCCTCGCCCGGGAATGTTTCTCACAGTTTACATCGAAGGTTACTGTATACCTGGAATATTTTTAAGATTTTCTGCAGCATTCATTCAATTGAGGAAAGTATAGCAGGTAATTATAAACAGCCAACTTGATTGTAAAACACGATCAATATTCAATAGGCAATCACATATGTTTCCCCCATCGAGATCTATCCGATGATACAACGAAGAATCACAGTACGAAAATAGATGAAACAAACTAACGCAAGTACGAAAGTAGATGAAAACAAAGTACAAACAAAGCATAGTTTCTCCCTTACAGAGTATGTAGCTAATCGATCGGACTAGCTAAATAGGATGCGCAGTCGCGGTAGATGAACACGTAGTAGCTCAAGGCGACATCTCCGGGCTGACCTCTTCCCCGGCGGCGCTGTCAACGGGCTGTGCGTCCCGTTCACCACAGGCGCTTCCAGCAGCCCGAGGAAGTCTATCTCCACCGGGCTGCACCCTTCGCTGCGGTACGCCGCCCAAAAGGAAGGGCTGGGGGCCAGCAGCCACAGCGGAATGGGGCTCGCGCCGTGTCCAGTCGGCACCGCGGGAGGTGCAACCGCTGGCGCTGGAGGTGCAATCGCTGGCGCTGGAGGTGCGATTGCAGGCGCCGAGGAGACGAGCGGCCCCCACCGGTTCGGGAGGACGGGGGTACAGGAGTTCCTCGACATGTGGCCTCCGAGGGCCTGGTGCGTTCTCCACACCACGCCGCAGCGTGGGCACGGAAAAACCTCGGGATTAGCGGGCTGGGGCGGCGGCGGGCGTGGCCCTGGGTTTGGTGAGCCGCTGTTCGAGGACATGACGAACGATTGTCTAAGGCGACCGGAGAGAAGCCCTAGGGCTAGGGCCGGCCTGTGAAGTGGTGAGGGGTTTACTTTATATAGGCGGGTGACATACGGTCAAGCCAACCAGCGACTCAGTTTTCCAAAAAAAACGACCAACCCACTCGGGGAGTTCGGATGCTCTTTCCTTCGATCGGAAGTCCAGCTACCATAGGCTGAGGAAATTTTGCGAATACTTGTGCCTTTTCATAAGTACAAGAGCTAGCGTTATTAGGTCTATATGTAATATAAGGTTTACAATTTTGCCTTGTTTCGAAAAAATGTATATAAGGTTTACAATCATGCGTTCTAAAGCAAGTAAGACAATAGATAATAAGTCCTCCAAACACAAGTGTTCATCGGCCTGCAAGCAGAAGAACGTGCTTGTAGTGTGAGCTATGTTGTTGTTGTTGTTGTTGTTGTTGTTGTTGTGGCGAAAAAAGGACTAAGCCCATATATTAAGTTTCCCGTCCCCTGACAAATAAACTCATACAAAAATAATAATTACATTCAAATTATTGGAGTTGCCGAAGACTTCTCCCTCCTTTGGGCCTTCACCTTGTCGGAGCAAACTTTTTTAAACCCAGGAGTTTGTAGAAGCAATGGCTAGGAAGTCGTTACTACACACCGGAGACGCCGGTGGCCGTGATCTAAAAAGCGAATCGCCGCCCCGCAGAAGAAAACACTGATAAGGGCATGTTGAAACTCCAAATACCACAAATGACGGCGGAATCCAGACGGATTCACCGGAAACCTACACCAACCACATCCAGAAGACATGTCGGAGGCATGGCTTCACACCGCGTCCCTCTCTGAGGCGACTCGGGGGAACCCTAGCGCCCCCCCCCCCCCTCCCTGCCCCCTCGCCGCCGCCGAGGGACACAGTCGGGCAAAGCCCAGGCAGTGCCGGCGGCGGCGAGGCCTCTCCCTGGCGCGTCTCTCTCTCTCTCCCCTGGCGGCAGTGCGAGTTCTTCCGGCGGCGGCTTGGCGGCGTGGCGCGGAAGAGCTCCGGCGTTGACTCGGTCCTACGGCGGGGTGGAGGGCAGGGCACCGTCCAGTGGTGCTGCCTCCGCTGCGGCTGCGGCTTGGGGCCCTTGACCCCGATCCGATCTGGATATGGTGGTGCTTGGGTCTGGGCCATGGCGGCTGGCGAGGCATGGTGTTCATCGGGGCTTGTCGGCCTCTAGGCACCATGAGGGTGCCGGCGGTGACGCGTGCCCGGCGTGGTGACGCTGGTGGACGTGGTGGTCATCTTCTTCCAGAGATGGCCGGCCAGAGGGCTTGGTGATCGGATCTCGAGATCCATCATCTAGTACCGGCTGCGAGTAGGGGAGACATGGTTGCCGGTGAAAACCGAGCCGACGGCAGGCGATGGCGGCGTTCTCACCGCTACCTTGATGGAGGCATCGTCGTGTAACTACTGTCGACCCACTCGTCTGCTCGGGAAACCCTAGGATCCGTGTTCCAGATCGGACGATGGCGACAACTGCGTGTCGCTTTCTCTTGGGAGCTTGCCAGTGGAGCAACGCCGGAAGTCGAGGCAGGAGGTGGAGCGGCTTCCTTGCACAGAGCTTCGTGGAGATATCAAGTCATGCCTCGACCGACAAAAGCTACGCTTTGTCATGCTCGGTCGGCAGGTGCTACGCACGAAAAGATCTTCCAAGGACATCAAGTTGTGTTGGCTGGTGGTACTTGGCAGCATGGCGCTGAGGTGTATCAGTGGCGACCGCGACGTGCTCAGCTGTTTGCGCGAAGGGAGGAGGTTTCCTTGGGCGCCGTGGTGGCGTCGACGATAGCTAGACCGAGCAAGGTTGATGCATCAGTACAGTTCTAAAGTGGAGCGGTGGCAGTTGGCGGCGGCGGCCTCTGAGAGCATGCCGGACCAGTGTATGCCCCAGACCCGGCAAGTGGCTAGGTTGGGGTCTCAGGTCTTAAATGTTAGGCTTGGCTGCGATGTCTGTTTGGTATTAGGCCCAGGCTATCTGCACCCCTTCATCAACTGAATAGGTGTAGCAACAGTTTGTTGCTTAGACGGCGGCTTTAGCCTTACTGTTGTATGACTTTGTAAGGTCTTGTAAGAATAATTAATAAAATGGTCGTACACATCGCCTAGATACAGAGACCGGGATCATCCTCCTTTTCTAAAAGAAATGGCTTCACGCACACTTGGTCAATGATAAGCACACTAAGAAAATAGGAAAGAGTAGGAAGAACATTATTCCCAGATGGGAACATCACCGCCCCCTCGCCATCCCAAAGCAAACTCGAATACTCTCTAAAGAAAACCTGAAAGAAATCAACCATATTGGCATACAATAGTCCATATTTGATGTCGAGCTCGTCGCCATCCATAACATGCACTGACTTCTCCCACTACTACAGATCCGAGTAGCATTGAACCGCCAAATTGTATCATCACTGACACACTTTTGGTACGTCAATGTCTCAGGGTCAATGATGACACTGTCATCACACACGGGCCAGCTGCCAACTCAGTGATATCAATTCCATTCTCCTTTGCACGTCTACGCTATATTTACATTTGTTTACCAGCAATGCAAACAAAAATAACACAATACCCGCCTCCTTGGAGCATCTGTGGGCGAGAGTGCCCTCTGCATTGTCTGCTTCGTGGTCGCGTGCTGCGGATGGCACCCTGGCGGCTAGCATCGAGGGTCCATGGCGGATGGACCGCGGGCGCGGATGGGGCCATTGTCAAACGGCGGTTTTAGCCGCGCCAGTGTGCGAGGTTGCGTGCGTGGCTACGCACACGATGGGCAGGGCGGATCTGCCTGTCGGCCTCTTTGCCCAACGCTAGGCTGGTGTACTCAAGATAGGCGGGGCGAGCGTCACTCTCGTGTGCACTGGCTAATTATATGCCGGTTGTTGCTTACTAATTTAAAAAATCATTGACCTGGTCAAACTGTGAATAAATTTTAAAATTGAATACCTCAATCGAATAAGAAAACTTTAAAATTAGGGACTATAGTGAATTAAAAGAATTGAATAAGAGAACTTCTTAAGAAATTATTGATCCGGTCAAATTGGATGATCTAATTTTAAATTGAAGACCTCAATTAAGCAACGAAAAAAATACCATAATATTTCGACGTATAGCATTGCTAGAACGTATCCAGAAGGGCGGCCATGTTCATCATGCAGTGCAAGACCCCTGTTCTTGAAGCCAATGATTGGATTGATGCTGGCCGTAGGAGAGTTCTACACCTTGTCAAGCGACCCTTAGAACCTGATTGACGTAACTTCTTGAGCTAAACCCCTCACTGTTCTTTTCTTGTAATTTGTAAACCTTTATTCCTTCTAAGCGCAACGAAAAGTAGTGATCCTGCCTTTTCGTCAAAAAAAAAAGCGCCTGTGATGCGCATGTGCTTGGTCGCGCACCTTGCATGTAAGGAGCAGACAATCCAAGAAAGGCCGGCGCCTTCTCCTTCCTGCCCATGTCGACGTCCACCAGCAGCTCGAGGAGGGAGCTGCACCACGCCGAGGTCGACGAGCCGGGACATGCACGAGAGCTCGGTCTGCATAACGAGGTAGTACGCCGTTAGAGCAACTCCAACGCGCCGATTCAAACAGACACATGCTTTATCCGTTTTTCATTCGTTTGGGTTGGCCGCCCGCTCAGTGTCCGTTTTTTTTTTCATTTGAGTTGGCAGTGCATCTAAAGCACAGACCCATATATTTGTCCGCTCGGTCGGCTTGTCATCGTGTTTCAACCAATATATACACATTTTGCATAGTTTTACAAGCAAACAAATATGTATAGTTCCATAACCCAAATAAATATATCATAGTTTACAAGCCAAATAAAAATTAAATTGTCTTAAATATACTTAAAGATACATCTATTGGTTGCCAACATGAGCCCACATATGCTCAACCAAATCACCTTGCAGCTGAATGTGAGTTTCCCAATCACGCATTTGATGATGAAATTGGGTGAACTATGCAGACGTTGCCGCTCCTCCTCTATGCTCAGGCACAACATTGTCACCTAGAACTGAAACTCTTGATCGTAGATACGTTCTGGGCGCTCATTCTCTACGATCATATTATGCATGATCACACAAGCAGTCATCACCCTCCCACAATGTCTTGATGATCCAAGTTCTAGCGGGATACCGAACGATGTCCCATCCAGATTGCAGAACACGAAAGACACGCTCAACATCCTTCCTAACACTCTCTTGCTCCTGGGAAAATTTCTTCTTCTTCTCTCCGACAGGGTTGGAGATTGTCTTCACAATAGTCGGATGAGGAATCATCGGAGTAGCAGAAGAAATTGTGAAAAAAGAACTCGTCGGCGGAGTCCATTTGTACCTTGGGAGCAAATTGTCGAATAGCTTGCGAGCGTCGGCGAAGAAGCTGACCAGCGAAGAGACGCGCGCCTCCCCCGGACCAGGTAGCTGGCCTGGCAGCTTCAGCGAGTGTGACGTTGTCAGACCAAGGAGCTCGCTGGGGGCGTGGGGGTGACTTCGTGCTCGCGGCGATGTCGGGTGGGGGGGTGGAGTTGCGATGGCCCGGCGGTGCGGCAACGTGGGAGGTGACGGTGTGCGGGGGAGGTGTGTGGGCATGGATTACTGGCACCGAAACTGGGCGGCGGCGACAAGGTGGGGCGGGCGAGGGCTTGCTGTCGATGGGATGGAAGAGAATAGCCAATGTGCCACCGACTAATGGCCAGGGGGAGAAGTAGGCGCGCGCCACGTGCTTCTGCTTTGTGTCGGCGCCGACACAATTGAGCTTTAAATTTTTGGGTCAGAGATGGGTCACGAGGCGGACGAAAAATGGATGCGCGTCCGCTTTGGTCAACGCATTCGATTGACTTTTCTGTCAGCGAGGACCCAAACAGACATGCATGGATGAAATGAATCAGGGTGTTGGAGTTGCTCTTACTAGTGCAGCCTTGGTAGCCCGAGGCGAGACATGCACGGGAGCTCGGTCTGCCTAACGAAGTAGTACGCCGTTACTACTTTCCGTCGGAGTAGATGCACAAGTTCACGGAGCAAACGCACGAGAGGAGGTGAAGGAGACATGTTGATTCATCTTGGAGATGCATATATGTACGCACGTTGCTTCCGATTTGTGCTGGCGAGAAACACACAATAACTCTGACCCATGACAGACCCGTCCATATACGGACGCGACCTAGGCGCATTGGTGCTCTACGTCGATGGCCAAGCAGAGTTTGCACACGTTGGCATACGGAATAGGGTTCTACGGTCGTGCACCGAGTAAGAGGACATCATTTGAGGGCGCCCTCCTCCTCGAGGTTGCTCCTGACGGTAGCGTTGGAGAACCTGGCCTCCCGCATCGCGCGGCTTACGCCGGCCGGGGTCGTCAAGAATGAAAATGATGAGCTGGTCGAGATCCACTTTGATGGCGAAGGAGCGGCTGTGGTGGTTGCTGCTGCGCGCCTTGCTGTTGCACCAGGGCGACGAGCATATTAGAGAGCGCTGGGGTGAGCTAGATGAGCGACAAGACGTGACCGCATGCGAAGCTGAGGCACATGACCACGCCGGCGCGCGAGACCCACCGCGAGCTTGAGCACGTCGGCCGCGTCGGCGGTGACTGGCTGGAGCATGGTGTAAGCTCGAGCGCTGGACTACTGCTTCGGCCACGTCTAAGAGCGCAGGCTGGCCGGCATGTGCCTCTCGTTGCATGCTTAAGGTAAAGACAACGGCGACCCGCCTCACTCTGTGTGGACTGTGGAGTACCAAACATATGAAAGGCTCATCTTACGTGTTGAACAACTGTTGTTACCGGTTGGGTTGGTTAGCAAGCGCGTGCGGTATTAACTCGTGACAAAATTTTGATATAGAATTAACAAATATTCAACATGGGTATAACACCAATAAGTTGATGAAATCTATACCATCTATTGAGAGAAGAAAATGAGATCTCCTTGGATTAATTGTATATATAATATTAATTAACCAGCTCATAGTACTGTTAATGACATTAGTATAGGCCAGCTCAATGAAGGGTAGAGAGAGTCCAGATATGTCCACCATTCTTCCAATAGAATGGTAAGTACCTAGCATGGTAAGTAGCTAATGGCTGAGAGTGAGATATATACGGATAAAAAGAAGGAAACAGGTGAACGCGCCTTAACGTTTGCATGCAATCGGTCCCAACGTCGATCGACTTGCCTTTTTGCGTGAGTAAAGATCCGTTTTACATCGATGAAAGAAACTTATTGTGAGAACGAGATATGGAGCCAAAATTTTACCGCTTCGTCATTTTAAGAAAGTAATGATCTACGACAGGCAATGTACACCAAGTTTTGCTGTAGAACAAAAAATCTGAACCAAGTTTGAATATTACACACGTGCTAAAAAAATTTGGATGCAAACGCAACAAATAATGGCTTATATTTCTTCCCTTTGAGATCTATCCAACACCAAAGATCAGAAGATCACAGCAAGGAACACTCTTTTAGTACATTATAGTATTAGACAAACTAAAGGCGATTGAATCTTAAACATGATCGATATTCATCCGAATAGCGAAGAACACAGTAAGATATAGTAAACACAGCAAACGCTTACATGAACCAAGTTTGAATATTTCTTGCTCTCTAATCCGATCCGACTAGGCAGCAACCAGCAATACGCGCCTTGCAAGGACCGATCAGAGCCTCAAGGTCAGGTCGATAACCTGCGGCTCTGCATCCTCGTGGTCCATGACCGGCTGTGGCGGTGGCGCCCTCCATGACCGGCTCTCCAAAAGCCCAAGGAAGTTTATCTCCACCGGAGGGTGCTCTCCATGGTGGTACTCCTCCCAGAAGAAGCGGTTCGGAGCCAATAGCCGCTGCTCCACCTGCGCAAAATACAGACATAGTCGATTAGAGCAGACAAAGTCAAGTCGGCGAGGGGGAGGGGGGCAGACGGGCAGGGGCTGGCTTACAGCGCGCCTCTCCTCTGGCGGCGGCGGCGGCGCTTGTTGGCGCAGCGGCGAGACGACATGTGACCTCCAAGGGCCGGGACTGTTGGCCACCACTTACCGCACAAATAGCACTGGTAGCCCCCCGGAGGGGGCAGCCGCCATCGGTTTGGTGCGCCGTCGTTGGAGGTCATGTCGTGCGAGGGTTTTGTGCTTTTGACGAGCACGACGATGTTGTGGCTAACTAGTTTTCTTGCCAAGATTTGGATGGGTAGCTGCCTGGCAGTATGTATATATAGGTGCGGATCGCAACGGTCAGAATCGAGCGGGTATGAATCGAGCGGGTATTTTTTCCATCAGTAACTAGTTTCCTTTTTTTCTCACGCGTAAGACAAAGTTTCGATAGTGATGACTTCATCAGTGTCACAAGCGGGTGCACCATCGCCTGCCATCTAAAAAGCCCATGGGCATCAGGGGTGGGCGAGGGGAGTGCGTCAGGGTCCACTATCCAGGCTCCCCAGCTAGCCCACTTGAACGGGCTGAACGCACATGTGACCATTGGGTGATGCTCAAAAGAAAAAAGTGACCATTGGGTCGCTTCCCACGTTTTAGCGATCCTAGCAATCGTTTTTGTAAAGAAACTGTGCAAATAAACAGTAATCAATCACTATTGATGGATGTCGATGATGTACATATTTTTTTGAGGGAAAGTCATCATGGCGGTTTATATTCCATGTAAAAACAAGGATACATCGTTCGATAAAACATCCACTAAAAACCCTGAAGGCTCGGTCTTCTAAACAATAGTTCAAGTTGTCTCCGAGTTCCTAGCCAATACATCTGCTGCCATATTGGCTTCCCTAGGACAATGATTAAATACTATAAAACTGAAATTACGAGTTAAGAAAGAGCACTCTTCATAGACGGCCGCCGCCGGTCCGAGGGAGTTCCCGCCGCTCTGCATAACCTCAATCACCTCCATGCAATCCGCTTCGACGTAGAGTTTGTTGCATCCCAGATCATTTGCTAATAGCAGCCCATCTCTCAGGGCCCTTGCTTCCGCCGTCGCTGCGTCCTCCACAAAGGGAATATCACCGCATGAAGCAGCCATGAAAATTCCCATGTCATCACGTAATATTGCTCCTGTACTCCCGGAGCCAATATCCAGATCAAAACCAGCATCTATATTAAGTTTCACAGTGCCTTCAGGTGGCTTCTCCCAGCCATGTCTCCTAATCCTCGCCTTCTTTTCTCTTGCTTTCGTAAAATTCTTTGCTAATGCAGCAATGGCATGTGCTGATCTGGCTGGGTCCTGTAGGAGATCCTCATGAACGTAGCGACGTCGTTCCCACCACATGTATCACACAGTAGTGGCCACTAGTTCATTACGTTGGACCCCTTGGACCCCTGACATCGAAGGCTGCAAACTGCTCCTGGACAAAAATAAATCAGCTAGCGCTGAGCCTCCTTCACAATCTGCAGCAGCACATACTTCAATTACCATATGTCCCAGCCCCAGGATGCGCCATACTTCCTGGACCCTAGGGCATAAGAAGAGGGCATGTTTGATACTTTCACAATCAGCAGTACAGAGAGGACACTGCGAGCTAGTAGTCATATGTCTGTTAGCTAGAACCCCCATGCAAGGGATAGCTCCAAGTAAAGCTCTCCACACATGAATTTTTATCTTGGCCGGCACACATAATTTCCAAATGGTTCTCCAAATAGGACTAGTACTTGAGGATTGAACTGAGTTTGTCATTCTCAACTTTCGTCCATGTTGGTGTTCCCATTCTTCATAATAAGCTGACCTTACAGAGAAAATACCATTCTTATTGAAGTGCCAAGAGACAAAATCACTCATCATTCCCAAGGCCAAGGTAATGTTCAGAATACGTTGCACATCAATAGGCCAAAACAATTCATTAAGCAACTGCTCATCCCAAACTCTATTCTCTTCATCTATTAATTCAGAAACTCTTGTGATAACAATATTGCCTCTTGGTGTCATTACTCTCCTTGTAGGACTACTTGGGATCCATGGATCCTCCCATATATTTATTTGAGAGCCGTCCCCTACCCTCCATATATGCCCTTTTTTAGAAGTTTGAATTCCACTCCATAGACTCTGCCATGTGTAAGAACTACCCTTCTTAAGATTGCAGTTAAGAAGGTCGCCATCAGGGAAGTACTTGGCTTTCAAAACTCTAGCACAAAGTGATTCTGGTTCAGCCAAAAGTCTCCAACATTGTTTAGCTAGAAGTGCCATATTAAAGCAGTGCAAGTCTCTGAATCCCATACCTCCCCTCTCCTTCGGGACACACATTTTCCACCATGCAAACCAGTGCATATGTTTTTTAAGATCATCATCGCCCCACCAATATTTAGAGATAGCAGCGGTGATACTGTTGCAAACCTGTTTCGGTAGTTTAAAGACTGACATAGCATATGATGGGATAGCCTGTATCACTGCCTTCAACAAAACCTCCCTACCACCCATAGATAACAACTTTTCCTTCCATCCCCTGATTCTGCTAAGGACTCTGTCAATTAGGTGCTGAAAACAATCTGACCTGTCAATTCCAACAATTGGTGGCAGCCCCAAATATTTGTCCGTGATCGCCTCCACTGGAATGTTTAGAGATGTGCATACAACCACACAAGTTTCCACCGGGGTACAAGGGCTGAAAAAGATACTCGATTTAGCGTCACTCACCAGTTGCCCGGAGGCGGCACAGTAGTCATCTAATGCTCTCCTAAGGCTGTTAGCATTAGCAGCATCCGCCCTCATAAGGATCAGGGAGTCATCGGCGAACAGTAGATGTGTAACTGAGGGGGCGTCTCGGCACACCTGTCGTGGAATTGTCACGGCAGATGTCCTCGTGAAAGGACTTAGTCGCAGGGCCATCGTACGGGTTAACTTAGAGGGTTAAAGCGACACAAGACACGGAGTTATACTAGTTCGCCCCTTCGATGAAGGAAAGGCCTACGCCTAGTTGTGATGGGATTGATGTAGTTTCGCGACTTGGGAGCAATAGCTTCGCCTAAGCCTCGAATTGTCATCCTAATCCGCCGCGGGTCGTCCCCTTATATACACGGGTTAACGCCCGGCCGGTCCACAGAGTCCCGACCCGGCTCATACAAGTGTCCGGCTCGGTCTCTTCTCTCTTATCTTACAACACAAGTTACAACACTAAGGCGGTTCACATAAATGGACCTTAATTCGCCTCTGGGCTCCGGGCCTCCTCCGTGGGCTGGATCATGGACGAGGGTAACCCGCGCCTCGAGGCGGTTCACACTCGATAGTTGTATCCCCAACATTAGGCCCAGATTGACTTGAACCGTTCATGTTAATCTTCAACATCTTCAGGAAACTCTTGATCTCCTTTCATATTTTGTAAACCGCCATCTGCTTGAACCGCCGTGATGTCATCCTCCGATCCGCGTGTCAGGGTGCCTTGACGTCATCTTTAATAAAGAAATCCAAACAGTAAGATTCCCTTCATTTAATGCTATCCCGGAAATCGAGGCGGCCGCTGCACCGTCCGCCGCTTTTGACTCCTCGATTCTCGCGCCCGTTGATTGCTTCGGTTCCTTATAAATAGACCGGCCGGCCCCTGTCTCTTCTTCTTCTTCCGCTCTTCTCCTTCCTCGCGACGCTCCAGCCCTGAAGCTCCGCCGTCGCCTCCGACCTTCGAACGACGCGTCAACGCCGGGCCGCTGCATCAACCTGATCGTATCGAGTTTTTTGCGCTCCTCCACGGTTTTGCTCATCAGGTAAGGTCCCTCTCAAGCCCTAGATCCCATCTGAAGACCCTGTTCATCTCGTAGTTCATAGGTGCTCATATCAGTTCTTCATACCTGCTCCGCCATGGCCGTACGACTCAGCCGTACCGTACATCCTGTGCAGGTGGCTGCCCTGCCGTCCATTTAACCCTTTATGCATCTTCCTTTTCGCTCAGATCCTCTAGTTTAGAATGCCCGAACCTCCCTGCTGTTTATGAGGCTTGCATAGGTCGTAGAGGTTTTCCTCACTGAACCTTCGGTAGATCTAAATTATTTCCACTGCATGTGAAATCTGTTTCATCCCATAAATTCAACAGTTCTGTCTGCTTTGGCGGTTTGACTTTTGATAGCTAATCCGTACTCCATTAGCCTTCGCTTAAACCGAATTGTAAGCCAGCTGCGGATCGCCGTTTAACAATGTATGATATGCCTGAACCGCTTAACAATGAACTGCTTCTCCTTTCTTTCGCAGCTTGGTCTTCCGGAATGGCTCCTCAGTTCTCAGCTTGCAATTGGGTTCGGTCCAAAATCACTGAAACGCAACTGAACGGCTATGTCACCACTGGCGCCTTGGCTCCAAAAAATGTCCTCCACTGGCGTGTTCCGGATGGCGAGTTCCCTCCCGAGCCGCAAGAGGGAGAAGTAATTGTGTTTATGCAGCACTTAGACCGGGGATTCTGCCCGCCCGGTTCAAAATTCTTCCGGGACGTCCTTGCAAGTTTTAAACTCCATCCGCAGGATATTGGCCCGAACTCTGTATCAAACATATGCAACTTTCAAGTCTTCTGTGAAGTCTATCTTCAAGAAGAACCATCTGTGGAGCTGTTCCGGTATTTTTTCCACTTGAACCGTCGTACAGAATTTTCTGATGGTCCCAACACAGAGCTGGGCGGCGTTTCAATCCAGAAGAGGAAGGAAGTGGATTTTCCTCACGCAAAACACCACAGCCATCCAAAGGATTGGAACCAAACCTGGTTCTACTGCCGGAACACTGCTCCTGCCAACGAGAACCCCTTGCCGGGTTATCGCCCTCACCGGCTCAGCAACCAGCATCCGCTACCTTTACGCTTAACCGCCGCAGAACGGAAGAACTTCGCGCCTCAAATAATCAAGCTTCGGGCTCTAATGGCCAATGGCTTAACTGGCGTGGACCTTGTGCGGTGTTGGGTTTCTTGGGGCGTCTTGTCACTAAGCCGCCGGCCCGGATTGATGCACGAGTACACCGGCAGCCTTAAAGACCCTCAAAGACGTCATGAGCTACCCATAACCGAACTTGAGGTCACAGAGATCGTAAAGAAGATGCTTGATGAACCGATCTCCGTCTGCAGCCTAACCGGGTTGGCTCCATTCTGTGTCGCCAACAAACTGCCGGCGGTAAGCTCTACTCACCGCTTTTCGGGCCCTTAATACTTTGTTGATATACATTAATCCTTGTTACTTCTCGGTGACAGCTCCTTCGAAACGTACCAAACCGGTGCGGGCGCGCGGCAGTAAAGTCCAAAGCTACCAAGAAAGCAGGCAAGAAGAAAACGCGAATCCTCGATCCGCGGAGGACGAAGAATCGAAGCTGAGGTAAAACTTGACATTCTTACGAGGAAGCCGCCAGAACCGCTTTCCGCTTTGTGTTTATTCTTGCTTATGATTTGTCCCTTTGTATTCGTTTCATCGACAACTTTACCTCCTGTGATGATTCTGCCGCCATGCCGACCTCGTTGAGGTAATCTTTCTTTCTTCGAATCCGACCTTGTGCGGTTAAAAGAATTCGTCGCCGTCCGGAAAGTGAAAAATATCATTCCTGTGCTTACTTGAATCCAAACCTTTCTTTGAAGACACAGCAGGCTGAAGCGCCCGTCGACCCGGCATAGTGGTCAACGGATTACCTCATCCGGTTTACGGACACTCCAACCCGGAAGCGTCGTCCAGAGGTGACTTGCTCTCCGGCGTTATCCCTTAAAGGGTTTCTTCCGATGTCCTCTCAATCCATCTGACCCGTATTATCAGGCCTCCTCCAACTCGTCTGGCGGTTCATCAACTACGCAACTGCCTCCGCTTAAAGTTGCTGCAGGGTACGCAACTGCTGTCCCGTCAATTCGGTTTACAATTGCTTTGGCCAATTTTGTCTTAATCCAATTCTCAATATTGCAGCACCAAGGCTCGCTTGAGTAAGAAAGCGAAAACCCTTGACCCTACTGCGGATGTTGATCCGGAAAAGACCCCAGAACAAGCCCACGAAAATCCTGAAGTTACCAAAAATAGCTCTGGCGAGTTGTACAAAGACGACTCTGCTGATCCGCCAGAAGCTGAATCGGAGGTCCAAGTGGAAACCTCGCAGCCTGCTCCATCGAACCCGTCCCACAGAGCGGGTCGTGATTGTTGAACCGCCGAGCGAGTAAGAAGACATCAAGCCCAAAGAAGACCGCCGGTCTGCCAGCCCTGCCAAAATGACGATGTTATTGTGACAGTAATCGCTACACCGCCCTAGCCAACCGGTCGCTTTAGCAAAGCACAACGTCAAGGAAGGTTCCACTACCATGAGCAAAGATAAGGGGAAGACTGATCTGTCGGCTTATGACAACTTCTCTGCCCAAGAACTTCACTCCGGCTTTCTGAACCGGCTCTACACAAGCCATGACTTTGAAGCCGGTCTGGTAAATCGCATGAAGGACCGCTATGAGGTAATGAGTTGGCCTTTCTTGTACTTTAACTGTATAGTAGCCCCCAAGGGTCGGTTCAACTTTACAAAGTTAAACCGGGACTTAATTTGTGTCTCCCCATAGCAAACTGAGATCAACTAGCCATTAGCCCCAAGTTCCAAGTTGAATACTTGTATTGAGCTTGGGACTTGTATAATGAAACAACTAACGTGCTCCCTTTGTTATCGTAATGAAATATACCAGAAACCGTGCAACTCAAGGACCTTCGAGCCAATCTGAAACTCAACAGTGAAGCCACCAAGGCCAAGGATGAATTAAAACTGCCCTGACCACTATGGAACAGCTGAAGGAGTGGTATAAATCCGAAGCGGTCAATCGGGACACCGAGAAGGCCGGTTTAATAAAGCGGGCGGAAGATGTCAAGCAGCTCAAACCGTGATCAAGAGCTTACGGACTCAAGCGCCAAGTGCATGCCATGACCTCTGCCATCTTTGGTAAGAAAACTTGCACTTATTATCTCTATTTTGACATGTCCGCCGGTTTAACCTGAGTTGTTTGATAACCGGCGCAGGCAAGCGTCTTGCTCATCTGGGCTCTGATGTGCGGAAGAAGCTCAAGGCCGCTTATACGCTGATTGAGCAGCTGTATACCGGCGCCCAGCGAGTCATATGTGCCACATCATACGACAACACGGCTCCATCCCTGATCAAAGATACATTGGACCGGCTGTCCATGGTTCCGGGGCAGCTTGAAGAGTTGAAGCGATCCGCGGCCCGGGCTGGCACTCTACTGGCTCTGACTCGCGCCAAGGCGTGGATAGCAGATCTTGATCCGGCGGACATAGCCAAGGGTTTCCCCAGCGCTCAAGAGAACGGTGAAACCTTTGATAACGACGCCCTGAAACGGATAACAAAGGAGATGCGTCCGCTGGCGAGTCAACTGGCAGCAGAAGCCAACCTGGCGGTTCACCGTTCTTTTTATGACGCAAACAACAAGCGGGTGGAGTTTGTCATTCCGGAAGTGCAGAGCCTTGTTCCTCCAATCCGTAAGCACACTTATGCCCCTGACGTTGATCCGGCTGAGCTTATAAGTGAAGAGGCTGTCTTCGTGCCTTAATCCGGATTGACCGGTCTACCAATGACTTCCGGGCTTTGGGTGAGGAAGAAGAAGAAGTTGAACCGACGCCAGCGCCTCTACCTCACGCCAACCCGGCGAAGAAGCGTAATCCGTCAAGCCGGTGACGCCCAAACTTCAAGGCATAACTCCACATGAAACACCGGCCTTGAAAGGCTTTGTAATAGGATAGTCAGCACTTTGTTTTGAACAATGCCTTTATGACCTCAGTCTGTAACCTATGCATGGTGGTGCTGATACTGTGGATTGATGAACCGTAAACTTATTTTGCCTGCAATCACAAATGCTTTAAACCGCCATAGCGGCTTGTGTCGCTCATATATTTATATAAGAAAATATGGATGTATATGACCAGACGTGATGATACAAAAATACCTGCCAGCGTCGGGCATGCAGTTGGCTTAGCCAATCTTGAGGCGGAGGTTTATAAACCATTACCGGTAAAGGAGAAAATAACTCCTGTGCTTAGAATGCCGGTTTACCGTGTAAACCGTGTCGGGCATGACAAGCCCCCTGTTACTCCATAACGGGATGTTAACAGAAAAAATCAAACCGGAACAAAATCGCCGGATTAAAAATGGACCGAATTCTGATAACTTGAATCCGATTTAAAAAGGTTTGTCGGTTTAAGAAAGCAAACGAAAATCAAATAATTGGTATGAAAACCACATGGAAGCAAAGGCAATGATGAAAACCGTTTGCAAGAATAGGCGTTACTGAGCCTGATCAGATGGTGTTACCATGGTCGGACAGACCAAGCTCCCCATAAGGTGTAGCGATGGTTCAAGTCAGCCAGCCCCCAAGCGAAATCGTGGCATGATGCCGATCAAGTGGCATGGCAATGGTTCGGGTTCGACCAAGCCCCAAGTGATTCTATCGCCTTAGGCCGACCAAGAGGCGGATCGGTTCAGACGTGACCATGTCCCTGTGATCTGGTGGCTTTACCCGTCAAGAGGTGTTGCATTGGTTCGGACACGACCAAGCCCCCAAGTGACAAAAACTTCTGAAAAGCAAGGCCAAGGGTTAAACCGGAGGCCGCTTCACGACAACATCTCCATGTACCCAAACCGGACTTTTTACAGAATGGATACCCCGCTTTGGCCGAGGATCCGGTTTATTGCTTTTATTCATAATATATACATTGTCTTAATATGTACATAAGTGGAACCGATGGCTCAGGTATAATAAGGCCGAAGATGAGCTATGTTCCACGGCCTGTTGGTCTCCTCTTCTGACGTGCGTGAGTCTTTTCGCTCTCGAACATCAATCAGATAGTATGACCCGTTGTACAGATTCTTACTGACCACAAAGGGCCCTTCCCAAGGTGGGGATAGCTTGTGCATATCTGTCTGGTCTTGAATGAGCCGAAGCACCAAGTCTCCTTCCTGAAAGGTTCTTGTTCTAACCCGCCGGCTGTGATACCGACGAAGATCTTGCTGGTAAATCGCCGAACGAGCAGCCGCCATATCTCGCTCTTCATCCAGTCGATCCAAATCGTCCTGCCGGGCTGCCTCACTATCGGCCTCAACATAAGCCGCCACGCGGGGCGAGTCATGACGTATATCACAGGAAGGACCGCCTCGCCCATAGACCATAAAAACTGCGTGTATCCAAGAGATCTGTTTGGTGTAGTATTGATACTCCATATCACGATGGCAGCTCCTCGACCCAACAACCCGGCGTCCTCACTAAAGGGACCATAAGCCGGGTTTAATACCTCTCAAGATCTCCCGATTAGCTCGTTCCGCTTGACCATTGGACTGCGGGTGGGCCATCAAGAAACGCTGCCGGATGTGCTCTCGCTCACAAAATTCCTTCATAGCTCCCTTGGACAAATTGGTGCCATTGTCCGTGATGATACCGTGGAAACCCAAACCGAAAATCACCTTTTGATGAACTGAACCGCCGTGGCGCATCACACTTGCTAACGTGCTCTGCCTCAACCCACTTGGTAAATTTATCAACCGCCACCAACAGGTGGGTCTTCTTGTCCTTGGACCTTTGAAAGGTCCAACCATATCCAGCCCCAAGTCGCAAACGGCCAAGTAATTGGAATCATCCTCAATTCTTGGGCTGGTACATGAGCACGTCTGGAGAACTTTTGGCAACCATCACATCGTCGACGACCAGATCTTCCGCGTCGGATGGGCAGTCAACCAATAGAAACCGTGGCGGAACGCTTTGGCCACCAAGGATTTTGAACCGCGTGATGACCACAATCCCTTCATGGATCTCACGCAATATCTCACGGCCTTCCTCGGGGACACACAACGCTGAAACGCCTTGACACGCTGCAACGATGCAACTCGCCTTATGTATGGTCATAGACTTAGACCGCCGAACTATCTATCGGGCCAGCGTCTCATCTTCCGTAACTCGCCCCGGTTCATGTATGCCAAATAAGGGAGCGTCCAATCCGGAATGACATGTAAGGCTGCCACCAAGTGAGCCTCCGGATCAGGAATAGCCAAATCGACCTCATCAGGAAGTTTAACTGACGGATTGTGCAGTACGTCAAGGAAAACATTGGGCGGGACCGGTTTACGTTGAGAACCCAGCCGGCTTAGAGCATCCGCCGCTTCGTTCTTCCGGCGATCCACATGGTCCACCTGATATCCTTTAAAGTGCCCTGCAACCATATCCACCTCCCGACGGTACGCAGCCATGAGTGGATCTTTAGAATCCCAAGTACCTGATACTTGCTGGGCCACCAAGTCCGAGTCACCAAAACACTTGACCCGGCTTAGATTCAGCTCCTTAGCCATCCGTAGACCATGGAGCAAAGCTTCATACTCAGCTGCATTGTTAGTACAGGGGAACATTAAGCGAAGAACGAATGTAACTTGTCACCTCGTGGGAAGTTAATCGACTCCAGCCCCGAGCCCTCCAATTGCTCGGACCCATCAAAGTGGATGGTCCAATAGGTATGATCCGGCTTTTCTTCAGTGCTTGCAACTCCGCCCAATCGTTAATGAAATCCACAAGTGCTCGAGACTTTACTTCCGTCCGAGGCACATACCTTAAACCGTGGCGCCCAAGTTCTATAGCCCACTTAGCAATCCGCCGATCGCTTCCGGTTACAGTATGATATCGCCCAAAGGAGCTGAACTGACCACTGTGATGGGGTGCCCTTGGAAATACTGCTTCAGCTTCCGGCTTGCCATAAAAACTCCATATACCAGCTTCTACCAATGCGGATATCTTTGTTTAGACTCAATGAGAACCTCGCTGATGTAATAAACCGGCCGTTGAACCGGATACTCCTTTCCCGCCTCCTTCCGTTCTACCACAATGGCTACGCTGACTGCCCTGGCATTAGCAGCAACATATAACAGGAGCGGCTCCTTGTCAATGGGAGCGGCAAGAACAGGCGGGTTGGCCAGCTGCCGCTTTAAGTCCTCCAATGCCTCATCAGCGGCTGAGCTCGCATTTAACCGATCCGTCTTCTTCAAAGATGGTACAAAGGAATGGCCTTCTCTCTAGGCGATCGATAAACCGGCTTAGCGCAGCAATCCGACCTGCCAAACGTTGGACATCATTGATACACTTTGGCTTAGCCAAGGAGGTGATAGCTGTAATCTTCTCCGGATTAGCTTCAATCCCCCTGTTGGACACAAGGAAACCCAATAACTTGCCTGCCGGAACACCAAAGACACACTTGGCCGGGTTAAGCATCATCTTGTACACCCGCAAGTTGTCAAAGGTTTCTCTCAAATCCTCAATCAGTGTTTCTTTCTCCCTTGACTTAACCACGATATCATCCACATAAGCGTGCACATTACGGCCGATCTGTTCATGCAAGCAATTCTGTACGCAACGTTGATAAGTTGCTTGGGCGCTCTTGAGCCCAAAAGGCATAGATACATAGCAGAAGGCTCCAAAAGGGGTGATAAACGCCGTCTTCTCCTGGTCCTTAACCGCCATCTTAATCTGATGATATCCGAATATGCATCCAAAAACTCAACGCCACAACCCGTCAGAGCATCAATAATCTGATCAATACGGGGGAGGGCAAAAGGATCTGCTGGACAAGCCTTGTTAAGATCTGTATAATCCACGCACATGCGCCAAGTGCCATTTTTCTTAAGGACCAACACCGGGTTAGCAAGCCACTCTGGATGGAAAACTTCAACAATAAATCCTGCCGCTAAGAGCCTGGTAACCTCCTCTCCAATGGCCTTGCGCCTTTCCTCATTAAACCGGCGTAGAAACTGTTTTACCGGTCTGTACTTGGGATCAACATTAAGAGTGTGCTCAGCGAGTTCCCTCGGTACACCTGGCATGTCAGAAGGCTTCCATGCAAAAATGTCCCGGTTCTCACGGATGAACTCGATGAGCGCACTTTCCTATTTAGGATCCAAGTTAGCACTGATGGTGAACTGCTTGGACGAATCGCCGGGCACAAAATCAACAAGCTTAGTCTCAGCCGCCGATTTAAACTTCAAATCCGGATCGTGCTCAGAGTTGGCTTCTTCAACGGGTCATATCGGCCGGATCAACATTGTCTTTATAATACTTTAACTCCTCGATGGCACAAACCGACTCCGATAAGCCGCGTCACCTTCCTCGCATTCCAAAGCAATCCGCGGCTCCGTGAACCGTTATCGCCCCTTTGTGACCCGCATTTTCAGCTGCAAATAAACATAACAAGGCCGTGCCATAAACTTAGCATAAGCCGCCGCCCAAACAGGCGTGGTAAGGGCTTTGGATTTTCACCACCTCAAACGCCAATGTTTCCGATCCGAGTCATGTTCATCTCCAAAAGCCACCTCGAGCTATCTTACCGACCGGCACGCAGACTTGTCGGGCACCACACCGTGAAATACTGTGCTGGACGGCCTGAGATGTCTATCCGTCAACCCCATACGTCGGAAGGTCTCGTAGTACAGGATGTTGATGCTGCTTCCTCCATCCATAAGCACTTTGGTGAACTTGTATCCTCCCACATGAGGTGCCACTACTAGGGCCAGCTGACCCGGATTGTAAACCCGGGGAGGATGATCCTCTCTGCTCCATACAATAGGTTGCTCTGACCAGCGCAGGTAATGTGGTGCGGCCGGTTCAACAACACTGACCGCCCGCTTCTGAAGTTTGCGGTCTTGTCTGTCCAAGCTAGTGGTAAAGACATGGTACTGTCCACCGTTTAACTGCTTTGGATTACTTTGGTAACCCGACTGCTGCTGCTGTTGATTGTAACCCCTTGGTTCGATTGTTCGATTGTTTTGATTGTTTTGATTGCCTTGCCCGCCGGATTACCACGAACCTGGGCCGGAATTTCCTTCATCAGAATTCGGGCGGACCTGAACTGCCGCCGGCCCTTGATCATACCGAAAGCATTAGAATTTTTGAACTCGTGCATAATATAACAATCCTTCCAGAGGTGATTCGCGGTGCCTCCTTCGTCCCATGCTTCGGACAAGGTTGATTCAACAAGTAATTCAAACGCCCGGATTGTGACCTTGTGCACCACCCCGGTTTGATTGCCTACCTTTGCGCCACTGACCCTTGTCCTGTCGTTGGTGTTGGCCACGGCCCATGTTACCGTTAGCCTTACGCTTGTTTCCCCATTGCCCGCCGAATGATGCTGCTGGCCTCGAATTGCTATTCTGCTTTCCCTTCCCTACTTCGTCACCTTCGCACTCGGGATCCTTGGTACTATCGTAATCAGCGTATTTTACCAAAACGCCCATGAGCGTGCCCATGTCATTGCAAAACGCTTCATGCGACCTAGCTTCAACTTCAACGGTTCGAACCGACGCTTGGCTTCTAGGGTTAAGATAGCGTAATCAGGGTTGATCCGTCCGATGAATGTAAAACCTCTGACGCGGGCGCACCCAATGTGTTGTAGATTCTCCTCTGCTCGGACACAAGCCGCCAAATCCACCACGTATATAGGCTGCTTACAGGTATCTTTGAAATTCTGAATGAACCGGTCCGTAACTGGGTCCATGAACTAACTGAGTTGGGTGGCAAATTTTTCAACCAAGTACGGGCCGTACCTTCCAACATCATGGTGAAATACTTTGCACACGCAGCTTCGTCCACATCCAGCATCTCCATGGCCATCTCATAGCTTTCTATCCACGCTTCTGGAGCCAAATCGGCGGTGTAATTGGGCACCTTGCGTGGCCCTTTGAAGTCCTTGGGCAAACGCACATTGCGTAAAGCGGGGACGAGGCAAGGCACCCCCAATGAGCCGGATGTGACCCCCGGTTCGAAGATGGTCGGACGAACCGGCGCGAGCTGGTGGTCCTCATGTTGTGCTGTTAACTCGGCCTCCCTACGTGCCCTGGCCCGGTCTACCACCACTTGAGCGTCTTCGAAGCCACCGGCCGGGTTGTTGCCTCGAGGCGGACCACGCTGCGCGTTGCTTGATACGGCCGGTTCGTCTGCGCGCCGGCTATAACTCCGGCTTGGGCGGGGGGTGGAGTGGATCCGATCCCGATCAGATGAATACGCCTCCGCCGAGCTGGGCCGTCCCCGAGGAGCTCCTTGACCCGCGGGTTTCTACCGCTGTGGTGAGTCGCCCTCGATCGAATCGCCCAACCGTCTGCAGCCGCGACAAGGTTATCCATCGGGTTGGAATAGTGACCGGAGGTGTTCGCCATCTGCGGTGCGCCGGTGTGATGGCGAGGCAGATCTATCACACGGGCTGAACCGGCGCCGCCGTCCAGTGCTTCCGCCGTTTACCACCGTGGCGGATTATCGTCCCTGCCTCGGGTATTGAAGAGCTCTCTTCCTCGAAACCGAAGGCAAACGGGATCTGTACTTCCTTTTCATGACTTCATGTGATGCACTCGATCCAAAGATGAGCCTATAAGCTCGGCATCCAAAGCGGCCCGCTCCACCGCCATCCTCACGCCCGCGGCTGCCGGATCCGCTTTAGCTCTAGCGATCTGTTCCTTCACCCTCGCAATCTCTGCGCTGTGTAGGTCCTGATCCGCCGGGTTAGCCTCCGCCATGAGCGT
Source organism: Aegilops longissima (assembly GCA_021605205.1). NCBI lineage: Eukaryota > Viridiplantae > Streptophyta > Magnoliopsida > Poales > Poaceae > Aegilops > Aegilops longissima. The sequence continues at coordinate 509,827,059 of CM038681.1, forward strand.
AGCCAATGCGTCGAATAACTCGATAAAACTTGAGCGGCGGGCGACGGGCCTCCTTCCCCGGTCGCCACCACCGCTGCTGAACCGGCGACGATGGGCGCCGCGGTCGAAGAGTGAAGCATCGCTTGTGTACCGGCCATGAAAATTCCAACCCGGCTGGGTAGGTCAAAGGGGCCCGGACTACTCTCACCGTCGGAACAGCCCCCGATCCGGCCATCTTGGAGCTGGTAGAGAGACTCGGTTTCTCCGGCGGAGGACTCGTCGCCAGAGTAGACAACGGTTTCGTCGCCAGACGCTGATCCGCCCTCGTAATCTCCGTGGACAACTCCCACAAAAGCACGCTTGATGGGCGGTTTAACTAGGGCGGGACTCTTCCTCGCCCGCTGAGCCGTCTCGACGGGGTCGGTGCAGATGTTCGGCCCAGGCCCTGGCTCGCCGATCTTGCCGATGAACACGTGTATGCCACCAAAGGGGACCCGGTACCCGTACTCAATCGAGCCGGCCTCGGGGCCCCAGTCCGCATCGTCGATGTAGAGTTTTCCGCGACGACTCTTAGTCATCCGGCCCACAGCATAGCCTTCGAGTCCTTCGAACTTGCCCTCTAAGATCATCAAACCATCGTGCGATAGCCCCACGGTGGGCGCCAACTGTCGTGGAATTGTCACGGCAGATGTCCTCGTGAAAGGACTTAGTCGCAGGGCCATCGTACGGGTTAACTTAGAGGGGTTAAAGCGGACACAAGACACGGGAGTTATACTAGTTCGGCCCCTTCGATGAAGGAAAGGCCTACGTCTAGTTGTGATGGGATTGATGTAGTTTCGGCGACTTGGGAGCAATAGCTTCGCCTAAGCCTCGAATTGTCTGTCCTTAATCCGCCGCCGGGTCGTCCCCTTATATACACGGGTTGACGCCCGGCCGGTCCACAGAGTCCCGACCCGGCTCATACAAGTGTCTGGCTCGGTCTCTTCTCTCTTATCTTACAACACAAGTTACAACACTAAGGCGGTTGACATAAATGGACCTTAATTCGCCTCTGGGCTCCGGGCCTCCTCCGTGGGCCTGGATCATGGACGAGGGTAACTCGGCGCCTCCAGGGCGGTTCACACTCAGTAGTTGTATCCCCAACAACACCCGAACTCCAATCAATTTACCGGTCTCCTCTTCATGCACAATCAGACTAGAGAGGCCCTCAGCACAAAGCAAGAATAAATATGGTGAGATCGGGTCCACCTGTCTGAGTCCTCTAGAAGGAATAAAATAAATATGATGTACATATTTATATCCCTAGAAGGGACGGGTCGCAGAGGCGCGACCTTTACAAGCGATGGATCGAAAGAACACGTCCGTTACAATAGGACGTGACCCATCGGGAGAGGAACCGCACATCGGTTTTGCTAAACAGGGATTTCCTTTAATTAAACTAATTAATTAATCCTAACACTCCCCCTAATCTCTGCTTCAATTATTCTTGTAAACATCATCATCAACATCTTGATCATCATCATCACGATTAGTCTCCTCCAAAAACCCTGTAGGAAAAATATGAGGAGATATATACAGTATGCCATCAAAAACTCCTTCCAAAAACCCAGTGAGAAAATAAGGAGAAACCGACATATCACAATGCCTGCATTACTATTGCCTCATTAAAAACCTTCCATAAGAAACCATTTAGGAAAACTTATAAAGGAAAAGAGTGCAATATTAAAGATCCGAGGATCACAAACAGATTATCATTCAGGGAGACACTCCCCCTGAACTTTGCAAATCCCGAAGTCGTTTCATACCAATTCCATTGATGTACTTCTCAAATAAATAACTTGGTAATGACTTTGTAAACAAATCAGCAAGATTATTGTTGGGGAACGTAGCAATTTCAAAAATTTTCCTACGAACACGCAAGACCATGGTGATGGCATAGCAACGAGAGGGGAGAGTGTCCATCCACGTACCCTCGTAGACCGAAAGAGGAAGCGTTATAACAACGCTGTTGATGTAGTCGTCGCCTTCACGATCCGACCGATCCAAGCACCGAACGTCGGCACCTCCGAGTTCTGCACACGCTCAGCTCGATGACGATCCCGGACTCGATCCAGCAAAGTGTCGGGATGAGTTCCACAAGACGACGGCGTGGTGACGATGTTGATGCTCCACCGACGCAGGGCTTCGCCTAAGCTCCGCGACGATATGACTTCTCCGCGCAGGCTTCGCCTAAGCTCTACGACGATATGACCGAAGTGGAATATGGTGGAAGGGGCACCGACACGGCTAAGGAAAGATCCGTAGATCAACTTGTGTGTTCTAGGGTGCCCCTGCCCCGTATATAAAGGAGCCAAGGGGAGGGGCTGGCCGGCCAAGAGGGGCGCGGCCAGGAGTCCTACTCCTCCGGGAGTAGGATTCCCCCAATCCTAGTTGGATTAGGATTCCTGAGGGGGAAAGAGAGAGGGGGGGCGGCCCACCTTTCCTAGTCCTAATAGGACTAGGGAAGGGGCGTCGCCACCTAGGGCTGGCCCTTTCTCCTTTCCACCAAGGCCCACTATGGCCCATGTAGTTCCCGGGGTTCCGTAACCTCCGGTACTCTCGATAAATTCGATTTCACTCGGAACACTTCCGATGTCCAAATGTAGGCTTCCAATATATCAATCTTTATGTCTCGACCATTTCGAGACTCCTCGTCATGTCCGTGATCACATCCGGGACTCCGAACAACCTTCGGTGCATCAATACTTATAAACTCATAATTAACTGTCATCGAAACGTTAAGCGTGCGGACCCTACGGGTTCGAGAACTATGTAGACATGACCTAGAACCATTCTCGGTCAATAACCAATAGCGGAACCTGGATGCCCATATTGGCTCCTACATATTCTACGAAGATCTTTATCGGTCAAACCGCATAACAACATACTTTGTTCCCTTTGTCATCGGTATGTTACTTGCCCGAGATTTGATCGTCGGTATCCAATACCTAGTTCAATCTCGTTACCGGTAAGTCTCTTTACTCGTTCCGTAATACATCATCTCACAACTAACTCATTAGTCGTAATGCTTGCAAGGCTTAAGTGATGTGTATTACCGAGAAGGCCCAGAGATACCTCTCTGACAATTGGAGTGACAAAACCTAATCTCGAAATACGCCAACCCAACATGTACCTTTGGAGACACCTGTAGTACTCCTTTATAATCACCCGATTCGTTGTGACGCTTGGTAGTACCAAAGTGTTCCTCCGGTAAACGGGAGTTGCATAATCTCATAGTTACAGGAACATGTATGGGCCATGAAGAAAGCATTAGCAACATACTAAACGATCAAGTGCTAAGCTAACGGAATGGGTCATGTCAATCACATCATTCTCCTAATGAGGTGATCCCATTAATCAAATGACATCACATGTCTATGG